>CAWUFW010004824.1:0-728053 GCA_963921515.1 Calotriton arnoldi
ATCCTGTATAAGTTTTATAGGAACTACACGACAGCGGGACTACTGCGAGGTGGATCATGCCCCTCTGCTACACAAAGACCATATCCCACTCTCGCTTAGTGCTCCATTTTACTATGTCTATCCAAAAGCTTCTATGCACTCACCCATTTTGTGTATTTCTCAGAATTTACTATTATAGAAATTACACAAAATGTCAGAAATTGAGTCATTGCAAAATGTATCTCAATTTTTGCTGCAGAATGCAGAGAACTTTCTCAAGCAAGCAGAACATTTCTGAAAGAAGACCTGTTCAAACTGAAAAAGCAGTGTAAGCAACTTTTTTTCTGCAAACCAGTTATCTTGCCTGTTTCTTGAGTGACATTTAAAATCAAGATATGCACTTGCTTTCATATTTTTACTTTATAACAACAAAAGAGTGAGAAAAAAGAGGGAATTACTAGGGCAGCACGAGGAGAAACCTCTTTATTTAAAAGAACCCTCACTCACCAACCTAGTTGGTGACATGCTTCATCATAGGGTTCCCACCAGAGGGACCGAATGTCCCCCTGGTGTGCTACGACGCCTGAATTACAGCGGAGCGGGTTTTTTTGGGGGTGGTGTAAGTGTAAGGGTAGTGCAGGTTAAAAGATCGCTGGTTTTATCCCAGAGTAATTTTAATGGTGGAAAACCAGCGATCGTTTAAAACAAGTGAGACGGACGTGAGCTGGCTGGTTAGGTTTACCAGGAAAGTCCGATTTAATCAATGAAGTGAAAGTTGGTCAACATGTTTCTGCTTATGGATGCACTTTTAGCTAAGTATTCTTTAGCACCAGGATCCCCACGGTGGTATACGCACGCTAAGGCATATCCTAACCTGTGGGGGTTGTGTGGAAGGCAAAACTCACGGTTTTGCCATTGCGGCCGTGTGGCATTTCCAAAAAGCCGCTGTACTCTGAAAAAGAGAGAACAAACATGATAAACACACGACTACAGCGTGACAACTGTGATATTCCTCATCAGATGCAACAGAGGATTTTAAGTGCTAAAACACCTCGTGCTTAAAGTAGTCTGGGTTCATTGTGCAACCCAAAACACGTGTGGCCTTAACTCAGGCAACCGTGTCACACAAACATCCACTCCGTATAATTTCGTTGACGGAGGGGTCAAACCACGCGTGACCTTAACTCAGGCAAACGTGTCACAGGCTGCCACTCCGTGTAGTTGCGTGGACGGAGGGGTCCTAAGTACGGGTCATTATTAGTACAGATTCGACACCATTCAGATGCAGTGTAGTTAAAGCCATTGCTTATTTGAAAGTAAGTTGCTCAGTGATAGTGCCCTGTCACAGCGCAGAGTGCACGCGCTGTGGAATGGTGAATTAAAAGAATCGTAAAAGCATGGAGAACTTGGCGCTTACGTGAAGGCGTTATTGGCTTCACGTCATGGGTTCCGGGAGGGGGTAAAGCTACCTGTAAAGACTGTGTAAAGACAGAATAAGGGTCAAAACTAGCGTGTATCTAATGGCAGAGGCAGCCACCCACCCTAGCAACCCAATAACTTACTTTTTGTATGGTACTCTCCCTCACAAGACCTGACTGTTGTCTGCCACGGACCCGAATGTTACCGCTACAACGCGGGACCGGTCAAGAAATACCAAAAACCTTGTCACGTGACCCAGACGTGGGTTGACTCACGTAACTAGCTCCGGTCACGTGACTGGTAGCGCTAGACCGCTAACCAATGTCCTTATGAAAAGTAAAGCTTTATTGATAAGTCGGTTCGACAATGTATGTTTATTTCATTCAAAATGGAACAAAATTGGGCCGTGCTTGACTACTATATCGGGGTGGTATAATGAAACCATCACACTCAAATGTAAATTTGTGTTTCGTAGTGTACACTAATTGAACCAAGTCAGCAAATATTTGCTACCCTGTGGCGACAGTGTGCCCATTGAAGTAAGTCGCTACCATCTGGAATGAATCAGTGCCCTAGGGAAGTGGTGCCAGAACCCCTAACCTGTCATTGGCCTCGATAGGGGGAGTTATGAGTTTCGGCAGCTATCAATAGTGCTAGCCAATAGGCGCTGGGAGGCAGGAGGTCTGGCCGCTATAGTGAGGAGTAAGGAGTAACTGGCTGTATCCCATAAATGTGTGTAGCCAGGGACCTTCATTATATCAGGCTCAGATTGGGGCATACATTGTGTGTAGAGTACCAGCAAGAAGCAGAGTTGGGCACTAAGAGTTGGGATGCCTGGGGTCTGACCCATGCAAAGTGAGGCAAAATAGTCAAAGGTCATCACTAGTTGGACCCATAGGCCGGTGCATGTGACTCAAGTGTCACCGTTTCATCACTGTACCCCACGGGATGTTGTCATTCAGTCCTTGCTTGTGGGTGGACAAACGGTAGATCCAACGCTGCTCTTTTTCAAACAGTACTTGTTGTGTGTTTAGACCTAATTTCAATTGCTCAATGATAGTCCAGCTCAAATCATTAGTAGTATGCCCTGCCTGCAGGAAATGGTCAGTGAGCTTCGTCATGTTCTTCTTACACCGGATATTGCTGCGATGTTCGCAAATTCGCTGCTTTACTTTTCGTGAAGTCATACCGACGTACCTGAGCCCGCATGGGCAAGTGATCAGGTACACCACGTTGGTGGAGTTACAATTGGTGTGTGCCCTTTGCGACCAAAACTTCCCCTCCTCCAGTGCAGACGCTGCAGGCTCCACACGGGAAATGACCCGTTACTGGTGGGAGGCCCCAGGCGTTTAGGACCGACTGATTATCATCCCTACTCGCGTTCTTAGGGAGAGTGTGAACGACGGAATCCTTGATACTCCTAGCTCGTTTGAAGGAGAAAAGGGGTTTCTCCCATTTGTGGTTGTTGCTCTCAAGGATTCTCCAGTGTTTTCTAATGGATTTGCTGACGGCGTTGGAAGCTACGTTGTACGTTGTTACGCATGTCAGAGGTATCTCCACTGTTGGTTTTGGGGTGTCTTCAAGGAGGGCTTCTCTATGTTGGTTCCTGGCCCTCTTACAGCTTTTTTGAGTATCTTTTTGGGTAACCCCGCATCTGGAGTTTGTTGGTCAGATCCTTGGCCTGTGTCCGGAAGTCCTGTAGTTCACTGCAATTCCGTCTGAGGCGTAAATATTGGCCGAAAGGAAGATTCTCCCGTAGTGGGCGCGGGTGAAAACTCGAGAAGTGTAGCAGGTTGTTTTTAGTTGTGGGTTTGTGGTGCGTTAGTGTCTGAAGGTGGCTACCGACCTTCTTGACAACCACGTCAAGAAATACCATCTCGTCCTTGTACGTGTAGGTGAAACGCAGGTTAGGGTCACACGTGTTGATCCAGCCACAGAATGCTAGGAGGGTTTCCTCAGTCCCTTGCCAGACGATAAAGATATCATCTATGTACCTTTTCCAAAAGGATACATAGGGTGCATAGGGGTTTTGTGACGAGAGTATATGTCTACACTCAAAATCGTACACGTACAGCCCGGCAACGCTTGGGGCGAAAGTGCTTCCCATCGAAGTGCCGGTGGATTGTAGGTAGAGTTCTCCTTTGTATTCGAAAAAGTTTCTCTTCAGTGCGAGGGTGGCACACTTGACCACAAACTCTTTTGGTGTGACGAAATCCCATTGTGCTCTCTCCAACATATCCTTAATGACCTTGATGGTGTTGTCTTGCGGAATGCAGGTGTAAAGGCTCTCAATGTCTAGCGAGACCAGGAAAGTGGGTTCTCCTGGGAATTCCATTTCATGCAGTAAGGTTAGAAGGCTCTTGGTATCCTTGAGGTAGGTGCTGGTATCTTGGATCAAGGGCTTGAGGAAAAAGTTGCAGTATTTCGACAAAGGTTCTAGTAAAGAACCTATACCTGACACAATGGGCCGTCCAGGCGGAGGCATTTTGTTTTTATGGGTTTTAGGCAGGGTATAGAAGTACGGGATAGTGCCTTTGCTGGTGGTCAGGAAGTCCGCCTCATGTTTCGTGATGTGTCCGTTGGTCTCCACTTGGTCCACTAGTTCTTTAATCATCGCTTGGAGTTCTGGGGAAGGGTCCGACACCAATCCTAAAGTGTATATTGTCCAACCGCGCAGATCCTGTATAGGTTTTATAGGAACTACACGACAGCGGGACTACTGCGAGGTGGATCATGCCCCTCTGCTACACAAAGACCATATCCCACTCTCGCTTAGTGCTCCATTTTACTATGTCTATCCAAAAGCTTCTATGCACTCACCCATTTTGTGTATTTCTCAGAATTTACTATTATAGAAATTATTACACAAAATGTCAGAAATTGGGTCATTGCAAAATGTATCTCAATTTTTGCTGCAGAATGCAGAGAACTTTCTCAAGCAAGCAGAACATTTCTGAAAGAAGACCTGTTCAAACTGAAAAAGCAGTGTAAGCAACTCTTTCTCTGCAAACCAGTTATCTTGCCTGTTTCTTGAGTGACATTTAAAATCAAGATATGCACTTGCTTTCATATTTTTACAAAAGAAACTCCAAAGTGCATTTCAAGTAATTTGCTCATAATCTCATGTAATTTTTTGTCAACATTTTGTGTAATTTTGAGGGGAAAAAAAACCATTACATTTTACTGCCTTCTTTAAAAAAAACCTAATGCAGTTATTTATATTGATGAAGTTGTGATGTTTGAATAAATACTATTCAAACGTAAGAAGCATTTATAACTTCATGAAATCCTCTCTTTGGAAGAGGACTTGGCATGATTTTAGGCACTGTATAACCTATATGATGATGGACAAGTATTCCTTCTCCAGCTTGGAAAGCTTCGGGGTTTTAGGAAGGACTGGGAGGGCTTAGAGGATTAGGGCTAGGGGTAACAAGAGTATTAAGAGGCATAAGGTGCCTGTAAGGTCTTGGAAGACTTGGAGACCAATGAGGATTGGGAGGGCTAAAAGCTCTAGCACTGTGAGGGAGGGGAGGACTAGGAAGCCTGATGAGGCCTAGAAGGACTAAGAGGACTGGATGGCCTAAGGAGAATATTTACAGGAAAATGCCAGAGCCTGATGTTATGCCAAAATTTGGCAATGCTGCGCTCCGACATTTTTAAAACACAGGGATGCACCGTTTTTATTTTTTTGCCCATAAACAATCAATAATGGCGATTTGCTCTTACTATGTGCACTGCAGAATGTAGAAACACATAGAAAGACCAAAAAATGAGGCAAAATTAATAATTTCTCCTCGTATCGCCATTCTAAGACCAGGTATTACCTGGCCTTAGTTTTTGGTGCTGCCTCAGCCTTGTAAATCTGGGGCCACGTCAAAAAGCAATGGGTGTTGTGGTGGAACGTCCACTGCAACACCCATTTCCCACCCCTTTGCCGCAGCAGACTGTGGCAGAAAGGGGCATATTTACAAGGTGGTGTTAAGCCACGTTAAGTGGCTTAGCGCCACCTTGTAAATATGGGGAATGGCGCTATGCCACTGGAGTGTCAAAAAAAGTGATGCTCTGGTGGTGTTTAGGCGAAAAACGGAAAAAGAATGAGAAGCAGGGAAAGATACAGCTATTATTAATTCTATTGATTACATCAATTAATCATAGACACAGCTCGAACATTGCAAGATCTTTCTTTTATTGGATTTCTCCAAGTATTCATATTTTATCCAGATTGAAATAGAGTTGTTGCAAATTTTACACATACACATTTTACTATATACAGAAATTAAACAAAATAATACAAAACGTTACAAAACTCAATACAACGCAAAATGATGGTCCCTATAAGGAAGACTCCTATCTTCCACACATCTATATGTATGATGCTGTGCATCTGATTCCTGCACAATCACTCTGAACAATAGTCTCTGGGGTCCGTGTGTATTTGCAGAGCAGAAAGTAATAGATCGTAACACAACACACAGTGTATTTAATACATTCAGTAGTCCAGGCCTTCCAGAGACTTCGATAGTGCGGTGTCGACACGTTTCGGCCCTTCACTTATCGGCCTCTTCAGGACATAATGAAAGAAGGATTGCCTATACAAAAAGTGTATACAAAAATATATACATAATTTACACAATGGACCGCAATATCTTACATACAAACTAAAATGGTCCCTCATGTGTGGAACCAACTGTCAAGTGACTATATTGAAAATTAAAAATCTCACAAATATCAAGCTTGCAGCTTGTAAGTCCAACCAGTGCTCAAAAGCAAAAGATGTTACGTAATTATTACACCGCAGGAACGGGTAGTCAAATAGTTGAGTGAAATTCCAGGTGAGTCAAGCAGTAAGGCAGACGTGAAAAGTACACACACCGACCGCGCAAAAGCGCTGAAAATCATGCATCTGAATTCGAGTGCACCCCAAGAGAATATCTCATAAGTGGCCCCAAAGGTTATTCATAAGGGGGTATGCCTATCAACTTACAGAAATATCTCAATATTGGAGCATGCCAAGCGAGAAAGGAACAAGGTCCGCAGCCACGGGAGGAGCGGTGAGGTATCAATTCCTCAGCCACAGGAAGCGCAGGGAGGTTACACAAAGCCCTTCGGCTACCTACATCAGAATGCAAATTACATGGGATCAAAGCCCCATTAGTTCCATACACCTTGGACAGTCACAATGTCCTCCACCCGCTGAATTGGGTGGAAGGGATCCTAGATGGGGACAGGGCAAAGAAATTTCCTGAACCCAGAAAGGTCTCAGGACGGGCAGTAAAGTGCTTACCGTAAGGCCTGTTTCCCGAAGGGGAATGATGAGGGCGGAGCGTGGAAAAACAGGCCCCAGAGCGGGGAGCTCCACTCCTTCCAAAGCAGTCCACTGCTAGACTGTATGGCAGCACTGTCGGCGCACAGGTCCGAAACAGGCAGGTGAGGTGCAGCACGTCACCTTCGCTTTATCCGAGCTCACACCACATTGGAGCAAAGCTTACGGCTGTAGTGCAGGATGGCCCATAAAAGACTACCGGATGAGGGGGGCGGGGTTACCTCGTCGAACGTGACATCATCCCACCATGACTTCAGGGAGAAAGTCAACCGGTCTGGCCTACCCAGGGGACCCATGAATACTCATGGCGGCCATCTTACCGCGGTAACAGGAATTTAAAAAGTTATAACCATATCCACGGAATATATTAATACCAAAAGTGTCAAGTTACACAACTAGAGAAATCAGACGAGTGAAAAGTGAAGAAACATAGGGGCATATTCTCAAGGACTTATCGCCGATTTATCGGCACTTTAGCGCCGCTAAAGTGGTGATAGATTTATCGCCCTATTCTCAAGCTGGTGCAAACTGCCGATATCGCCAGTTTACCAGCGATAGCTTCCGCAAAAAACATCGCCACGGATGAGAGCAACAACTAATGCTAATGATATGCAGAGTAGGCGTTCCCGTGCAAAAACACACGAAAACACCACTTCGCGATATTCTCAACGACCAGCCAGATCTGCGATGCGATCCAAAAACAGGCAATAAGGTGCGTTAGCAGCAGGGATTTAACACCTGCCTTTTACTGGTGTTAAGCAGGACAACAACCTGCAGTATGAAAGGGAGCCCAGCCCAGAGCCACATCTGAAGACCAACACATGTCATGGAGCTACTGATCATGCAGCTCGGAGACCCAAGAGGTCCACAACACCCACCGCCACCACCCCAAGGCCCCTCCCCCACCCCCCGGACTACCACCGAGGCAGCGCAGAACAAGACAGCTGACCTTCCGAAAATGGCATGGCCCCTCAGCCACTCAATTGCAGAATGTGGGGAGCGGTGGGAACCAAGTATGTGTGAAGGAGGCAAGTCACCCATGAATAAGAATGTACACAATGCCAAGTGTGGCGGTGATGTGCTGGACAGACTACAGTATGCAGAGCACAGACATGTCCATGTGGACATATACTGCTGGTGTTTGTAATGTTGTGGACAGTGGACGCAACTATGTTACCTCAGGCAGTGGGGAAGACCCCGGTCATGTAGCTGTGTCGTCCCCCCTGTAAGAGTAAGCGGAGTGGGCTGGGCCGTCGTACGCCAGTCCAGCGTAGGGGTGTGAAGAATTTGCCCGGGGCTCTTGGCGTGGTTCAGTTCTGGCCTGGACAAGGAAGTCACCAATGCGTGTGTCTCTGTTGTAGTGTCGGCGCCACCCGGCCCGCAATCGACAATGTTGCAATGTAGCATGCACCCGGAGGGTGGGCTCGCATGAACGGAGAAATGAAGGAGCGCAAGACCGCTCGGGGTCTTGGCTCATACATGCCAAGTGTTGTGTGTATCTGTATTGCCGCAGCATGAGCCAAATGCCTAGCCTTAATCGCAGCACGAGTTCAGCCAGGCATGAACTCTACATCTGTGTCCGCCCTATCCTTACCATAGGCCTACACTCACGTGGCCGCCCACCTTCAACGGCCAACATCACAGTGTCGTTGTCAGGCTTGTGGACATGCGCAGACAGGCATGACAATGGTGTGCCGTAGGAGTGCAAGTGATGCAACCGCGCAGCGCACACAAGTAAATAGGCTCGGGGAGGGAGGAGCAGCTGTGAGGCAACGTAACACACAGTGATGCCGCTCATTTGCCACATGCAAGACATGTCAAACATGAATCCCAAAGTCGCACACATCCCACCCCACCCCCAACAAGCCACATCACATTTCCTGAATGCAAGCAGATGACAAACTAACATTAGGGATGAAAGCTCCTTTGTCTGAACTATCAGGCGGAAGCACAGTTGCACCTCCGACCTCGGAATTGCATGTGCCCGGCACCCCCTGACAGATACTATAGCAGCTGATGACGACTCCCACACTATGCACAGCCAGACGAAAGACCAACGTATACACACCCCACACACAGAAGTCGTTGCTCGAAGTAATCTTGCATGGAATGGCCTTCACACTTATCCCACACCATCCCAGGCGTACAACCGTTGCACACTAAAACAACTCATTGATCCGAGCTGTGGCATTTCATCCACAGAACTGGCGCAGGTCAGAACAGTGCAGCTTCAACCAGATCCACTAACGCAATGGCAAAACATCCCGGACACATGCACAACCCCTGTCACGTGGAACTGTACCGTGCACGTATGCTGCATTTACTGGGGGCACTGCCATTGGCAGTGCTGCGGATCTGTTACCGGCTAAGCTTCCGCCTTGCCAACGTCACCTGCCTGTGTTGCATTGTCAATCGTGCATATTCGAGTGGTCCATGGATGTCTGCCTATCCAACAGGATGGTATCTGAACTGGATTTTGCCATGTGTGTGCGCCCCCTGTTGGCCCACGACCAGGAGTGTCACCGTGAAACCCGTTTACGGGATGCCTTGATACTTGGCTTACATGCTGGCAGCTGGACCTGGGAGATTGCACAACTCCTCGTGTGCAGTGACCACATTGAACCGCTCCCCTATTGGGCTGTAGTGCTAATTGGTGAAAGGGGGTGGACACAGCACATCTGTCCGGACCTGCTAATGGACCGCCACACCGTCCTGTTTGATGAAGTCGACAACGACCTCATGTTGGAAATGATAGCCTACGAAGCTGCAATCGCTTTCATGGACGAGTAACTACGTACCTGCAGCCACAACAGATTGGAACCCATTGCACATGTCCCAACACCTTGTTGCATCTTGGAGATCTGGTCACATATCCCACGACAACAGTGGACATGGCTGCATTCGCCTGGACTCCGAATACATGAGCCGACAACAACGCGGGTTAACACACACCTGTGAAAGGTGAGGCACTCCCCCGTTCCTCATTCTGACATACTGCTGCATTGGTCTGCATGTTGTGGCACTTATCTTGCCCGTACTGACACGCATATGCTAATAAAGTCTACGCACCTTCACTTGTATTCAACTGTGATGAGTGTTGATTTGAATGACAATGTGTGTCTCAATGCCTATCTGGGTCACGCCCATACATGCGCATTGATAGCATTACCCAGGGAGTACCTTTTTGTGGAATCACTGTCCCTACATTCATCCATACTTTCATACTTGATCGATCATAGCCATGACACATCTGTGTGAATTAGAATGTTTTATTCGCATTCAGTGGAGTGTTGAAGCTGGACCAGTACAGGGCCATGCAAACCCAACTTTACGTTGTTGCCCCGTGGAGGGCCAGCCAGAGTCCTTTAGGGATTGACAAGTTCATCGGAAGAGGAAGACTTCAGTCTGCAGTGCTATTGCTGTGTCATTGGTAACCAAACCAAATATGGCAGTCCATGTCGAGGTCCAAGGTGAGTGTCGCTGAGTGCATCAGAGGACAGTGGAAGGTGTTATTCCAGGGCATGATGCAGAGGGCAGAACCAAGCTGAAACAGGCCATATGGCGGAGATGAATGCTACCACTTCATTCTTACCACAAAGCCAGATTCATCATCATCTTCGTCCTCTGATGTGTCAGGTGCCTCACATGTGGGTGGTGGTGTTTAATCTGCATCACTGTGTGGCACTGACACATCAGGGGCCGGAGGTGGAATGTCTGCCGCACTGTGTGGCACTGACACTTCAGGGGGCGGAGATGTGGATGGAGTAGTAGCAGCAGCATTCATCCGCACCAGGCCTTGTGGCGGCAATGCCATGATGAGGATCTGCAGGGCATGGAAGATCACAGCTACATCTCGCTGGTGTGCAGCCGTGGCAAACATTCTTTCCACCTGCATCCGCTCCAAGCTCTCCATCATTCTCCTAATGTGTCCCAACTCCAGGCTGACATCGCTGGAGCCACTCTGACTAGTGTATACAAAAAGAGAGAGAGGGACCCAACCACTGAAGGGGAGGGGTACCAAATACGACAAAAAGTCACAAAGAATCCCCCCTTGGTTAAAAAATACCTATACAACACCACATTCACACGACAAACCTTATATCACCAACACGTTAACAATAAACAAAGGATCCAAGAAATAAACAAATCAAGTTAGTTCTCAATGAATAATACAAATTTATTAAATTCAGTATACAATAATTAAAAATTCATCTTATAACTTCACAGTATTTTTCTAATGTTCATCATAAAACAATAATCAATGAAGCTTTATCAAATTAAAAAGGATTAGACACACATATCTTGAGGGCAGATCAATACATACAATAAAAAAAAAAAATAAACATATATGGGAGAACGAGCAGGAAAATTGTTTCCAAGTCACAGGTATAGCCACATAATCATACACAGATCAAATGTCAACTCATGAGAGAAATCTCTCCTTTGTTTTGTACTCAGTAACAGTTGTCCACATCGATTTAAAATGGGCTTCCCTTATCTGTGCATCGACGAGTTTCGGTGGGCACTAAGTTTATGCCAACACCTTCTTCAGGATAATAAAATTGCTCCCAATTTATCAATCACTTTCTCAAGTATCTTAGTGATCACACCTCCTTGGGTGGTCCGTATCTATAGTTGTCACGATAAAATCAGATAAAATCTATCTTCACACTTTTCCAGTATTTAAATAATACCTCCAATTCAAAGGCACCTTCCTTGATACTCTTTTGTCTTTACGATCAAACCAGTACCGGAGACCTTATGATTTTTGAAGAAATAGGGAAATGGTCAATGAGTCAAATCCTTCCCTTAATCACATCAGCTTCTGATTTGTTTATAGTTTATTTCGTCTTAGAAGACTGTTCAAGATCTGATATCTCAGTCCTGCTGAGAACACTGGGTGTATGCCTCCGTCTGACTAGACAGTTGTTCTTGGCTCAGAGTCATGACTCCAGCGATGTCAGCCATGGATTGTTAGAGAGCATGGAGCGGACAGTGGGTGTCCGTTAGGGACTGTAAGTAGTCCCTGATGGGACTTAGACACCCACGTATGACATCTGGTTTGGCTGCCATGAGGTCGAACCCCACCTGCAGCTGATCAGCCATTTTCTCCTGGCACCCTAACACACGGCATTGGAATGCCATGTGTTGGTCATGGGGGTCATGGGTCATGGGGGTCCTGGGAGACAGCTGTGGTGGTGGGTGCTTCCTGCTGTGTGGTCTGTGCAGGGGGTGGGGTCTCCTCGATGCAGCTGGGCTGCCCTGCTCCTGGGGGTGGGGTGCCGAAGCTGTCCATGAGCTGTTGGAGGGTGTCGATGTTGGGGAGGTCCTCTTCATCATCAGTGCTGAGTTGTTGGGTCTGCTCTGCAGGAGGTGTTGATTCTCCCTCTGCAATGTGAAGGGGAGATGCAGATTGACATTGTGTTCACATGTATGTTCACGCATTGTACAAGTTTACTAACAGACTGCATGACAATGTACATTGTGACTGTTTGTGAGGAGATGCCTATTTGATGCGGGACAGTTGACATTTCTACACCATCAGGGATGTGAGGTTGTACTTGTACATTATCATCTCACAGTTTCCTGCTATGCCAAATGCGAATGGCCATTTTCTACACACAAGCGGCAGAAGTTGTGTCCTCTGTTCTGTTGTGAAAGTGTTGCAGTTTGTACACATTGTGTGTGTGCTGCATTGTGGGTGGGTTGCCCCTTCAGCTCTCATTTGGCTGGCCCATATCCCTTTCAGGCGGTGTGCCTTTCACTTCTGTGCTTATACAGTGCTGAGATGTTGCAGACTTGGGTAAATTGGGCTCTTGGTCGGAGTTGTGACTCTTGGGCATGGTTTGTCCGCAGATGTGCCATACTTAATTGTGCATGTGTGCCATTGTGCCCATCTCCCCCCGTCCCCCCAGTCCCTGGTCGTTACTCACCCTGTTGCTGTTGGCTCAGGTCATGTTGTCCAGTGTCCGGTCCCCCAACTCCTGCCACCGTCTCCCCAATGATGACTAGAGACACCATTTCCTCCATCTCATCCAGCTCCTGGTGTGTCGCTGGACTTCCACCTCCAGTCTGCATTGCTGCTTTTCAGGTTGGCTGCGAGTTTCAGCTTGGTTTTGCGCTTCACATCAGTCCAGCGCTTCTTGCAGTCGTCCACTTCCCTTCTCTTCACTCCGACTGCATTCACCTTGGCCAAGATGGACTGCCATATTGTATTTTTAGTTGCCACTGACACAGTGGAGGTGATGTAAAGGGTAAAAAGAAAGGCTAGACACAAGATATACAATAATTATACACAAATTTATCTCATGGCCAAGATGGACTGCCATATTGTATTTTTAGTTGCCACTGACACAGTGGAGGTAATGTAAAGGGTAAAAAGAAAGGCTAGACACAAGATATACAATAATTATACACAAATTTATCTCAGGCTTGAATTATAACTAGAACTAGTACATAGAAAAATAGAGTGCAATTATAATAAAAATGTGCACATGACTGAAGAGGATTGTTTTTATTACAAAATATATTTTTTATTTTTCTTATATCATATTTTTTTCCTTTCACCTTTTTTTCTTTTCTTTGGTATTTTGATATTTTCAATAGTCCTTTTTTCACATATATAATGTAATTAATACAGGGTTATGGGAATGGAGGTGATGAACAGTTGGTGTTGGTGTTCTATCACCTCCGTAATGAGGATCTGGTTTTCCTGCGTACTGAAACGCGGGTTCCTCTTCTTCTTCTCCTTGCCCTGGGTTCTGGTTGTCCTCTGTACTTGCACCGGCTACCTCCATGGTGCTTCTCAGTTGTTTGTGTTTTGTTTGTGTTTTTTGTTGCCGCTTTTCTAGTGATTTTTCCCACCTGACTTGTGGGACTTGCAGGCCTGGCGCTGCTTATCGCTGACTTTTTTATCGCAGTTGGGCCCATCGCAACTTTTTTCACGTTCGGGTTTAGATTTTTATCGCCGTCCCGGTTATTTTATCACGGACATTTAACGTGTTAAATAATCGCACCACAATTAGAAAACAAATACATGTCATTAATGTGATCAGCATGGTTAATAAACCATACACCATGAAAAGCCCTGTCATCTTATCTGACGGATCTGCCTAAACCTTCCCGTACTACTGAAGCTAAGTGTTTATAGATGATAGATCTCTGGGTTTAGTGACAGACCCTGTACTTTAGCATACATAGATGAATGTTGTACATCTCGTCTGATGCAGCGCTCGTGTTTCAGGAACTTCGCTCGGTGAGGCTGTGTTTTTCAGAACCCCTGTCCCTAGTTATATGAATAGATGTATGTATTCAAAACAGCAGCTGCATTCCATTACTATGCCTAGGTGCTAATGTCTGACCGGAGAAAATAACAAGGGGCAATGTTGTTTGACCTTGCCTAGACTGTTCAGACTAAATCCCAGGAAAAGAGTACAATACGACAACACATGCTGGTTCTAAATACAATGCAGCATGATGATTCAGTAATGTGTGCAAAATCAAACCGGCCTACAATGTACATGATTAGGCTAACATAGGGAAAATGACTGTGGGTCATGTGAGAAAAACACAACAGAACAGACCCCAGAAGAGGAAGAAAGGCCTACAAAAGCTGGCGAATAAGAAGCAAGCATGCTTTGAGCTGGATTGTTGCGTAAACATGATGCAAAGTGTTATGCTGGGGTTTACTATCCAATGCAATCCGGATTTGTGTTGGATAGTTACCCAAAGTAAAGTAAAGGTACAGCTATGCGCTGCTTTGCATTAGATGTGTCAAGGGGCCATCTACAGGTGGTACTTGGGCTTTCCCGTTCAACCACCCATGGATTTTGATGCAAATCCCTATCTACAAACATGACTAGACAGGGATTTGTGGCAAAATCTTACGCCTCCTTGAGGCAGGTGTAATGAGGAGAAATGCTTTTATTTCTCTTTGTTTATCCTACTTTGAATGTGTTCTGCTTTGTGCAGCAAACTTACAAAGTAGGAACAGTGCTAAAGAATAGTTTTTATACTGAAAGGGTCTCCTTCCAGTACAAAATGATGTTCATTGGCGCATGGCAGCCTACAGCGTGCCAATTTAGGGAGAGAGGAAAACAGTGCCATATATTAGTAGAAATGGTGCTGTCCTGCTCTCACCGTTTCATGTAACTTCAGCTGTTGTGCTTTTTTGTTTGTGGCACCACACTTTTTTAGGGAAAATTAACTGTGCCTGCCTTGTAAAGACTCCACCCACTGCCCCCTAGAAAGTGCAAGTGTCTGAGTAGCAAATGACATTACAGACACATACACCGGCGAGCACACTCAGAAACACACACACACATATACACATACAGACACATACACATGCACATATATGCACCCCATTATGTCTCTCGCCACACAAATGGCATCCACTGTACAGCACACTATGCCATTTGTTGGCCATTTGCAAAGGTCAAATGGTGCATTGCCTGAGCCTGGATTGCAGTATGGTCATAGGGCTTCACTTTTGCTGAGAGAGCAACAAATTGTTGGTCTCATTTATCTAATATCTATTTCTTATGTCTAGCTGTACACGCAGAAACTCAAACACACGCTCAGAGTGGTGATGTGCAAAGTTGGAAAGTCTGACAACTTGTTTTCACAATTTATACTTTACTTTGCAAAATATGAAGCTTCAAAGTTTTTTTTAAAAAGGCAGCTTCTGCTGCTCTTTTATGCAGTGAATGGCTGCTTGGTGGCAATCCCCGGTCTAAAAAGGTTCATCCTCCTCAGCTCCTTCCTAGAAAGGTTTGGGGTGATCCTCCATCAAGCGGGGCCTAGGAAAAAGGGGGAGTCATAAAACAATGATCACCCTTGTTAAGTCCTGTTGAAAAGATACACAAAAAACAGCTGAATGGAATTACATACAATTTGGCAGAAAGTTAGAACTTTACTCAGAAAGCATTTTTTTAAAGATCGTTTTAAAGCGATTCAGCCTTTTTTGAGAAATCTCCGTTTAAAGAGGTGCTTGTTATGGGCTTGAAAAGGTTAAATAAATTGGTATATCAGGACCGTTGGTCCCAATACCATAAATCTTTAAAAAATAAAGAGATTTGATTGGCCCAGGAAGCTTTTTTCCCATCGATCATCTTGGTACCGTGGAACTGGTACTGGTACCGTGGTTCAGAGTGATCTGATTGACTGCCCTCAACCAGAAGAGAAATTTTGTGGCCATGTCTTAAAGAGGGTTAACGCCTATTGGTGGTTGAGTGCAGGGCCTAGCCACAGACCAGTCCCTGTGGCCAACCCTTCCACTGTGCATGGCCAAAGGCCAAGGGTGGCGGAGGGAGGGTTGGTGAATATGGGGAGTTGAGTGCTGGAGCTAGCCAAAAGTTAGGCCATGTGGCCAACCCAAGACTGCACACAGCCAAAAGCTGTGCTTAAGGGAGTTGGGTGAATGTAATAAAAACTCCCAGAAATTGACCAAAGGTTAAAGTGACGTGATAGTGTGGTATGGTAATAAGATCGCATTAAATGTTTTTTTTTTTAAACTGAAATTCGCTGAAAAAACCAAAGGGCCTGATTACGATGGCAGTGAACCCGCCAACTGCAGGTTGCTGGTGGCGGGTTCACCGCCATCGTAAGGCTAATTACCAGAGAAGGATGGTGGGTGGTGTGCCTGGTGGGCAGAAAGCCCGTCCGCCACGGGTCCGACAGAGGTAATCGTTACGATTGCCTGTCGGACCTGCCCCGCATCCTCAGAATGGTGGTGGTGCCTAGCAGGCACCGCCAGCCAGATTTAGATGCTGGATCCCCGCCAGCCTTTCCATGGCGGTTCCCCCGCATGGAAAGGCTGGCGGGGATTGACTTCGGGGGCCCGATGCGGGCCCCCCTTGTGCTGGGGCAGTTAGTTTTTGCATGGGGGGCACCTATGGTGCCCCCCTACATTTTCCTGCACCAGGTGGCAGGCACCATGTGGTGCCTGCCACGTAGTGCAGGGAAAAGCAAAACCTGCACTTTTAACATTGCGGCGGGTGCTGCAGCCAGCAGCACCCTCACAATGTTAAAACTGCCTTTTGCGGCCGCCGTGGTGGTGTCCGCATTCTAATTTGAAGTGTGGGACTGCCGCAATATAGGCGGGCGGTCCCAATCCTCTGGACAATTGCGGACGGACTTAAGTCCATCCGCCATCGTAATCAGCCTCAAAGATTGAAGTGCCTTTATATATAGGTATGGTAAATGTTTTTAGCTTATGTTAAAAAAAATTAGAACGTTACTGAAAAAAATCAAAGGTTAAAGTGATCTTATAGTTATGTGTTGAAATAATGCAAGACTAATGTTTACATGTTTTTAAAAACACTAAAATTCACCAGTTATGTTTTACTGAGCTTACTATAACTCTCGCCCTGGCCATGCACTGCTTATGACCTCAAACAATCACTCAATCAGAGATTCTTATAGAGCAAGACTACTCACCAGTAAAGGTCTCAAGGCGCTGACCACACATATTTTTCATCACTCATGATATGTTAAATAACATCATTGATGACATTTTCAAGGACACAATTGATGACATTACTAATGACATCATCGAGTGGATATGACAGTTTGCTATAAGTTTTTCATACAGGTCTGATTTAGGTCTGATTTAGAGTTTGGCGGACAGGTTACTCAATCACAAACATGGCGGATATCCCATCCTCCATATTACAAGTACCACTGAAAATACAGAGTACAGGATATCCATCATGTTTGTGATGGAGTAAGTCATCCTCCGAACTCTAAATCAAGCCCTTAGTAATGTACATCTACTCCCAATTATCCATAACCCTGTAGTATTAATAGGCGTAACTTTTCACAAGAAGCAAAACAAGCAGAATATGAAGGGCATCTGTGAAATCACCCACATTGAGTAGATATTATTCTCTTTTTTATTGAGAATGAGTTGTATAAGAAACGGTTCTTTGATAACACATCGACACCCAAAATATCCCCATACCACAATATTGAGTCATAAATACAGATGTAAAATTATCGACATCCTATATTTATAAAGGTTGGTACAAGAATATTGAAACAAAAATATCGATGACAAATATACATGTAAAAATATCATTTTTTATATATATATAGAAAAGAAAATAATAAATATTAAATAATAAACTTAATTAAAAAAAAATAATAGATTTTATATACATTTAACAAAAATAACAAATGAACTTAACCTAAAAAAATTAAACACACACATATCATAATTATTATACATATTTACTGTAAAACAATAAACTATTAATTTAAATTTATTTTATAAGTTTAAAAATATATAAAAAGGTAACAAATAAATATATATATACATATACCAATAACATAAAATTTATGTTAAAAAACACTATTATTAATTAAAACATTAAACTATTTAAAACTATTAAAACTTAAATTTCCCACTCCAATTAATGCAACAGTAGGGAAAGTGTTGGATAGTGGAGGGATAAAATTTAATATTCCCACTCCAGTCAGTGCAACAGTAGAGAAAGTGGTGGACAGCGGAGGGGTAAAAATTACTATTCCCACTCCAGTCAGTGCAACAGTAGGGAAAGGGTTGGATAGCAGAGGGGAAAAAATTACTATTCCCACTGCAGTCAGTGCAACAGTAGGGAAAGGGCTGGATAGCGGAGGGGAAAAACTTGATATTTCCACTCCAATGAGTGCAACAGTAAGGAAAGTGGTGGATATCTGAGGGGTAAAAATTAATATTCCCACTCCAGTCAGTACAACAGTAGGGAAAGTGTTGAATAGCGGAGGGGTAAAAATTACTATTGCCACTCCAGTCAGTGCAACAGTAGGGGAAGGGATGGATAGCGGAGGGGAAAAAATGTATATTCCCACTTCAATGAGTGCAACAGGAAGGAAAGTGTTGGATAGTGAAGGGGTAAAGATTACTATTCCCACTCCAGTCAGTGCAACAGTAGAGAAAGTATTGGATAGCGGAGGGGAAAAAATTACTATTCCCACTCCGAGTGCAACAGTAGGGAAAGTGTTTGATAGCGGAGGGAAAAAATTCAATTTTCCCACTCCAGTCAGTGCAACAGTAGGGAAAGTGTTGGATAGCGGAGGGGTAAAGATTACTATTCCCACTCCAGTCAGTGCAACAGTAGGGAAAGGGTTGGATAGCGGAGGGGAAAAAATGTATATTCCCACTCCAATGAGTGCAACAGTAAGGAAAGTGTTTGATAGCGGAGGGGTAAGGATTACTATTCCCACTCCAGTCAGTGCAACAGTAGGGAAAGGTTTGGATAGCGGAGGGGTAAAAACTACTATTCCCACTCCAATGAGTGCAACAGTAAGGAAAGTGTTGGATAGCGGAGGGGTAAAAACTATTATTCCCACTCCAATGAGTGCAACAGTAGGGAAAGGGTTGGATAGCGGAGGGGAAACAATTACCATTCCCACTCCAGTCAGTGCAACAATAGGGAAAGTGTTGGATAGTGGAGGGGTAAAAATTACTATTCCCACTCCAGTCAGTGCAACAGTAGGGAAAGTGTTGGATAGTGGGAGGGTAAAAATTACTATTCCCACTCCAATTAGTGCAACAGTGGGGAAAGTGTTGGATTGCAGAGGGATAAAAGTTACTATTCCACTACAGTCAATTCGAAATTAAAAACAAACAAAATATCAACAACAAAAAATATTTGAAAAAAAAATAAATTAAAAATATATAGAAATATGTGAAAAATTACGATACAAATATATTTAATATTAAAAATTAAAACAAATAAAAACATATTATAATGTTAAATGCATATCACAAATACCTACAAATATTATATTAAATAAAATATACAAATATTTTTCAAACAAAGAAATCTTTTATGTTACAAATGATTTATAAACAGAAACATTATTACATACATTTATCTTATTTACATCCTACCCTATAACACCACATAATTCACAACCCACATCTAAATTAAAAATAAAATGTACTTCCATAATTAACATTATTAATTATCAAAAAAATAAATATTATTAATTAAAAATCAAATTAAAACACATAAAAAAATAATGAACTTCCCATCCTTTACCCCTATAAAGCCCACAACCCACATCTAACATTAATTACACAATTCTCATATTTAATTTTCAATTAAGGAAATATTATTAATTAACAGCTAATAATTAATTAATTAAAAATAAATTACTTCCCACCCTTTACCCCTATGTACCCCACAACCTGCACCTTAAAATAATTACACAATTTCAATACTTAATTTTCAAGGAATTCATTACTAATAATTAACAACTAATCATTAATTAATTAAAGGTAAATTACTTCCCACCCTTTACCTCTATAAACCCCACAACCCGCACCGAAAATTAATTACACAATTTCAATATTTAATTTTCAATTAACTAATATTAATTAACAACTATTAATTAAGTAAAAATAAATTACTTCCCAGCCTATACCCCTATAAACCCCACAACCCACACCTAAAATGAATTACACCATTTCCATATTAGGTTTCAATCATTTAATTAATGTTAATTAACAACAAATTAAAAACTAATTAAAAATAAATTACTTTCCACAATTAACACTATAAAATATCAATTAAATAAATATCAATAAATACAAACTATCATTAATTTATCATATTTAAATTACTTCCCTCACTATTCCCCTATTAACCCACAACCCGCTACGGAACTAAAAAATGCAAAATTTAATTAAAATAAAATTGATAACTACTAAAAATTTAACACATATATTAAAAAACATAAACAAAACTTATAAAAAAAATACATCACATACATTTAAATGTATACTAAAATGCATAACACCAAATAAAAAATCGATATTTTAAACAACTATATTTTTGCAAACAATATTATTGACTTCGATATTTTTAAAAACGATATTTCTTACCTTAAATTCGATATTCTTGACCACGATATTCTTGCTGTCGATATTTCCCACTGACGATATTTAGGACTTGATATTCCTGTACTTCGATAATTCCAAATCGATATTTTGTCTGTACACCATAAGAAACATAATGGCTCTGTAGAAATTAAGGAGATCAGCAAATGAATAAACCTTGTCTACTGTTCAAAAACAGTGTTTGGCCATTATTTAGCTTAATTAGATGTGCCTGTTAAATACTTCATTTGGTGCAGAATTTTAAGTCAGCAGCTTCCCATCTATACATCACCCAATGATTAGGTATGCACAACCAGGCCCCATGGACAACCCTCTGTAGTATATAAACTTACTCTAAACATATTCCTGAGTTGAGCAGAATAGTGTACACTATTTTACCAATGATTACAATCATAACCAATCAATCAAGGCATTATCAAGCGTGACTACTCAACCATGAGGGTCTCAAGGTGCTGGGTGGGAGGGGGGCCTGGGTCTGTGGTTCAGTCGAAGAGCCAGGTCTTGAGGTCCTTCCTGAATTGCGGCAGCAATGGTGATTGCCTGAGGTGCAGAGGCAGGGAGTTCAAGGTCTTTGCAGCAAGGTAGGAAAATGATCTTCCTCCAGCTGTGGTCTTGCTGATCCATGGGACAGCGGCCAGGGCCAGTTGGGCAGAGCAAAGATGTCTGGTGGGGTGTGGAAGGAGAGGCGGTGGTTGAGGTATGCAGGTCCGATGTTGTGGAGGGCTTTGTAGGCATGCGTGAGAAGGTTGAAGGTGATTCTCTGGTTTACCGGTAGCCAATGAAGGTCTCTCAGGTGGCCAGTGATGTGGTTGCGGCTTGGGATGTTCCAGAGGAGTCTGGATGAGGCATTATGGACTGTCTGCAGTTTCTATTGGAATTTCTGGTTGGTGCCAGCATAGAGTGTGTTGCCGTAGTCAAGTCAACTGCTGACAAGTGCATGGGTGACCATTTTCCTGGACTCAGTGGGGATCCACTTGAAGATCATATGAAGGCGGCGAAGCGTGAGGAAGCAGGAGGACGTGACGGCGTTGATTTGGTGGTTCAATGAGAGCAAAGAGTCCAGGATGATGCAGAGGTTTCGTGCATGGTCTGTGGGTGTGAGGGGATTCCGAGCGCTGCTGGCCACCAAGAGTCATCCCAGGCGGAGGGAGAGGAGCCTAGGATGAGGACTTCAGTCTTGTCTTAGTTAAGCTTGAGGCAGCTGTCCTTCATCCAGGTGGTGACTGCCTTCATCCCATCGCGGAAGTTGCTTTTGGTGGCTGTAGGTTTGTGTGTGAGAGAGAGAATCACCTAGGTGATGTCGGCGTAAGAGACAATGTTGAGTCAGTGGCTTCTGATAATGGCTGCAATCATAGTGCGACTTTAACCATCAATGAGTCACCCACAATGAGTCACAGAATTTATAGAATTAAATATCTGCACTTTATAATCCTCCAGTTCATATAGAAATTGTTGATAGCATGACATGAGAACTCTTTAATGTTAGTATGTGGACAGAACTCCACAGGTGAATAATGTATTGTAAGGAGAAGCTTCAGCTTTTCACACTTGTTTTGGCAACAGGCCTTTGAATTAACCCACAACCTATATGAAACACACAACAGCAACTCACCCTAGTAGTGCTTAGTCCTTACCTTGTTGAAATGAAGTACTGCTTGCACTAGAAACTTCAAAGTTTGATTGCCTTTGTTGTTGACATTCGTGTGTTAGTATCATATTCAATTAAAGTTGCGAGCAGAATCCCCACGGAAATAACATTAGAGTACGAGATGAACTTGTCAGCATTATCAAATGCTTATTTAAAATCAACAAAACACAAACATAGTGCACCTACTGTAGACATGTTGGGCCAGATTTACAAGAAAGTGACTCAGTGCGTGCTGCAAGTCATTTTGCTGCACCACACTGAGTCACTTTCAAAGCACAGGGATGCGACATATTTACAACAATATGTCACATCTCTGTGCTTCCCCCTGTGCTGGCGCACAAACTGCTGCCATGCGCCGGCGCAGGCACCCTTGCACCATGGTGCAAGGATGCCTGCATTGTGGGGAGATTGTGTTTGTTCAGGAACGGTTCCCATCCTGCACAAAAACAATCTGAAATGCCGTTTTTCAACTTCTATGTGTGCTGTATTAGCACACATAGAAGTTGAAAAACGTCATTGGTTCAATGATTGTTTATGTGCAGGAAGGACACCTTCCTGCACATAAACAATCATTAGAGGTGATTTCCTCTTTCTATGTGTGCTGCAGAATGAGGCACGCATAGAAAGAGGAAAGAAAAACGAGGAGAATTGAATACATTTCTCCTTGTTGCGCCTCCCTACGCCTCCCCTCGGGAGGTGTAGCATTCACACGCAGTTCCAGATTTACGATTCCTCGTAAATCTGGAAATGTGTCTGGTTCCCCACAGCAACACCCATGAAACACCCTTTTCACACAAAGTGCTGCGTGTAAAGGGGCCGTATTTACAAGGACAGGAAAAGTCACGCAGGGTGGCTTTTCCTGTCCTTGTAAATATGGAGCAGTAAAATGCGCCACCGACGTCACAAAAAGTGACGCACTGGCAGCGCAAGGGGCTTGTAAATCTGCCCCTTTGTTCATAATATAATTCAGAACAAAAGCATGGTGAGCAGTGGATGGCTTTTGCCAAACGCCACTAGTTCCCGAGGGAAAGGTGGAGGGTCATTTGCCCAATCTTTCTAAGAACGTAGGAACATTTTCAGGAAATTTTCGATATAACGTCAAGCTAAGAGACAAGCTGATAACCATTTGGAAAATTAACCTTACCCCACTTCTTTAAAACAGTGATGCTAAGTGTGTCTCTCCAACTGAAATGTGCTCAAAATAAGGATGCAAACATTTTCCCAAACTGCAGAATCTTTTTTTTTTGTATAAACCCCAGGTTTAGGCGGCCGTCCGGGCCAGATGATTTACTAGATCAAAAACTAAGAAATACCCCATAAATGCCAGATTCTCTGAATCTGGCATTAAAGTGGTATGCCTGGAGGCTGGTAAGCCTGGAGGCTGCTCTCCAGGCTGCTAAAGACTCTCAGGTGCTGCAGAGGCTTGTCTACAGGCTGCAGAAGGCTGCCCTGTGCAGCAGAGACTGTTCTCCAGGCTGTGGAAGGCTGTCCTGTGCAGCAGAGACTGTTCTCCAGGCTGTGGAAGGCTGTCCTGTGCAGCACAGACTGTTCTCCATGGTGCTAAAGGCAGTCCTGTGCTGCAGAGGTTATTCTCCAGGCTGCAGAAGGCTGTCCTGTGCTGCAGAGGCTGTTCTCCAGGCTGTGGAAGGCTGTCCTGTGCAGCAGAGGCTGTTCTCCAGGCTGCAGAAGGCTGTCCTGTGCAGCAGAGACTGTTCTCCAGGCTGTGGAAGGCTGTCCTGTGCAGCAGAGACTGTTCTCCAGGCTGTGGAAGGCTGTCCTGTGCAGCAGAGGCTGTTCTCCAGGCTGCGGAAGGCTGTCCTGTGCAGCACAGACTGTTCTCCATGGTGCTAAAGGCAGTCCTGTGCTGCAGAGGTTATTCTCCAGGCTGCAGAAGGCTGTCCTGTGCTGCAGAGGCTGTTCTCCAGGCTGTGGAAGGCTGTCCTGTGCAGCAGAGGCTGTTCTCCAGGCTGCGGAAGGCTGTCCTGTGCAGCAGAGGCTGTTCTCCAGGCTGCGGAAGGCTGTCCTGTGCAGCACAGACTGTTCTCCAGGCTGTGGAAGGCTGTCCTGTGCTGCAGAGGCTGTTCTCCAGGCTGCGGAAGGCTGTCCTGTGCAGCACAGACTGTTCTCCATGGTGCAAAAGGCAGTCCTGTGCTGCAGAGGTTATTCTCCAGGCTGTGGACGGCTATCCTGTGCAGCACATGCTGCTCTCCAGGCTGCTGAAGGCTGTCCTGTGCAGCAGAGACTGTTCTCCAGGCTGTGGAAGGCTGTCCTGTGCAGCAGAGACTGTTCTCCAGGCTGTGGAAGGCTGTCCTGTGCTGCACAGGCTGTTCTCCAGGCTGCGGAAGGCTGTCTTGTGCTGCAGAGGCTGTTCTCCAGGCTGCAGAAGGCTGCCCTGTGCAGCAGAGACTGTTCTCCAGGCTGCGGAAGGCTGTCCTGTGCAGCACAGACTGTTCTCCATGGTGCTAAAGGCAGTCCTGTGCTGCAGAGGTTATTCTCCAGGCTGCAGAAGGCTGTCCTGTGCTGCAGAGGCTGTTCTCCAGGCTGTGGAAGGCTGTCCTGTGCAGCAGAGGCTGTTCTCCAGGCTGCAGAAGGCTGTCCTGTGCAGCAGAGACTGTTCTCCAGGCTGTGGAAGGCTGTCCTGTGCAGCAGAGACTGTTCTCCAGGCTGTGGAAGGCTGTCCTGTGCAGCAGAGGCTGTTCTCCAGGCTGCGGAAGGCTGTCCTGTGCAGCACAGACTGTTCTCCATGGTGCTAAAGGCAGTCCTGTGCTGCAGAGGTTATTCTCCAGGCTGCAGAAGGCTGTCCTGTGCTGCAGAGGCTGTTCTCCAGGCTGTGGAAGGCTGTCCTGTGCAGCAGAGGCTGTTCTCCAGGCTGCGGAAGGCTGTCCTGTGCTGCAGAGGCTGTTCTCCAGGCTGTGGAAGGCTGTCCTGTGCTGCAGAGGCTGTTCTCCAGGCTGCGGAAGGCTGTCCTGTGCAGCACAGACTGTTCTCCATGGTGCAAAAGGCAGTCCTGTGCTGCAGAGGTTATTCTCCAGGCTGTGGACGGCTATCCTGTGCAGCACATGCTGCTCTCCAGGCTGCTGAAGGCTGTCCTGTTTAGCAGAGACTGTTCTCCAGGCTGTGGAAGGCTGTCCTGTGCAGCAGAGACTGTTCTCCAGGCTGTGGAAGGCTGTCCTGTGCTGCACAGGCTGTTCTCCAGGCTGCGGAAGGCTGTCTTGTGCTGCAGAGGCTGTTCTCCAGGCTGCAGAAGGCTGCCCTGTGCAGCAGAGACTGTTCTCCAGGCTGCGGAAGGCTGTCCTGTGCAGCACAGACTGTTCTCCATGGTGCTAAAGGCAGTCCTGTGCTGCAGAGGTTATTCTCCAGGCTGTGGAAGGCTATCCTGTGCAGCACATGCTGCTCTCCAGGCTGCTGAAGGCTGTCCTGGGTGCTGCAGGGTAGGAAAACCAGTGCTGAAAGCTGCTGCCCAGGTTGCTGAATGGTTGCTGCACAGCGTAAAGTCTGCCCAGACAGGTGAATTCTTCTGCCCAAAATGATGTTGTCTGGAGTTGTTCCTGTGTGCTACAGTCTGCAGCAGTTTATGCTGAAGATTGCAGGCCCTGGCTACTGAGTATTTGCCATCATTGGTGACTATGTGCTCTTATCGTTGCTAAAGGTCTCTCTCAGTCCTAGTTGCTGAAGTCTGTGGCTTTACACTATGTTGAACGGTGCTGTCCTAGGTCCTGCAGGGTTCAACCTGCAATACCAGGCTCTGTAGACTGCTGTCCTAGGTGCTATAGACAGTTATCCTGTGGTCTGTAAACTGCTATCCTAGGCTTGGTAGACCACTGCCCAAGGTGCTGTAATCTGCTGTCCCACTTGATGTAGACTGATGTCTTAGTTGCTGTGGATAGCTGCTTTTTTTGTCCTGAAGAATGCTGTCCCGGTGCTTTAGACTACTGTCTTGGGGATTTAAAGAATTCTGCTCTAAGTGCTGTAGTCTGCTGTCCTAGGTGCTGTAGTCTGCTGTTCTAAGTGCTGTAGACTGCTATCATAAGTGCTATAAACTGCTGTCCTAGGCTGTGTAGACTGGTGTCTTAGTTGGCTGCTCTATTAGTTGCTGAAATCAGTGGTTTTTCAAGATACTGAAGGGTGCTGTTATACGTCTGGAAAAGTTCTGTCATAGATGCTGTAGTCTGCTGTCCTAGGTGCTGTACACTGCAGTCCTAGTTGCTGTAGTCTGCTATCTCAGGCGCTGCAGACTGCTGCCCTAGGTGCTGTAGACGACTCTCCTAGGCTCTGTAATCTGCTGTCCTACTTGATGAAGTCCGTGGTTTTACAAGGTGCTGTAGAATGCTGTCCTAAGTCCTGAATGTGCTGTCCAAGGTGCTGTAGACTGGAGTCCAAGGTGCTGTAGACTGCAGTCCTAGGTGCTGTAGTCAGTGTCTCAGGTAATAGAGACTTCTGCCCTAGGTGCTGTAGACTGCTCTCCTGGGCTCTGTAGACTACTGTTCTAGGTGCTGTAATCTGCCATCCTACTTGATGAAGTTTTGGTTTTACAAGGTGCTGTAGACTGCTGTCCTACGTCCTGAAGGTGCTGTCCTAGGTACTGTAGACTGCAGTCCTAGTTGCTGTATTCTGCTATCTCAGGTGCTGCAGACTGCTGCCATGGGCTCTGCTAGACTCTGTAGACTTCTGTCGTAGGTGCTGTAATCTGCTGTCCCAGTTGCTGAAGTCTGTGGTTTTACAAGGTGCTGACTGCTGTCCTAAGTCCTGAAGTTGCTGTCCTAGGTGCTGTAGTCAGTGGCTCAGGTAATACAGATTGCTGCCCTAGGTGTTGTAGACTCTTCTCCTAGGCTCTGTAGACTGCTGTCCTAGGTGCTGTAATCTGTTTTCCTAGTTGATGAAGTCTGTAGTTTTACAAGGTGCTGTAGACTGCTGTCCTAGGTGCTGAAGCCTGTAGTTTTATAAGGTGCTGTAGACTGCTGCCCTAAGTCCTGAAGGTGCTGTCCTTGGTGCTGTAGACTGCAATCCTAGGTGCTGTAGTCTGGCGTCTCACACGCATAAAGACTGCTGCGCTAGGTGCTGTAGACTGCTCTCCTGGGCTCTGCAGACTGCTGTCCTAGGTGCTGTAATCTGCTGTCCTAGTTGCTGAAGACTGCTATCCTAAGTCCTGAAGGTGCTGTCCTAGGTGCTGTAGCTTGCTGTCCTAGGTGCTGTAGCATGCAGTCCCAGCTGCTATAGATTGCTGTGCTAGGTGCTGTAGACTGCTGTTATAGGCCCTTTACACTGCAGTCCTAGGTGTTATAGATTGCTGTGATTGGCGCTGTAGACTGCTGTTATAGGTGCTTTAGACTGCAGTCCTAGGTGCTATAGATTGCTGTTCTAGGTGCTGTAGACTGCTGTCCTAGACTCTGTAGACTGCTGTGATAGGTGCTGTAATCTGTTATCTTAGTTGCTGTAGACTGCTGTTCTCAGTCCTCAAGAATGCTGTCCCTGGTTCTGTTGACTGATATCCTGGGGCTTTAGACTGCTGTCCTAAGTGAAGTAGACTGTTATCCTACATGCTATAGTCAGTTGTATCAGCTGCTCTGTTCTGCGGTCCTAGGTGGTTCTGTGCCAGCAGTATTTAGCACTCGGGGTGGCAGCCTGCACAATCCAGGACAGGGGTATTCAGAACACAGGACTGCAGCCTGCAGAATGCAAGAAAGCAGTCTGAAACACCAGGAATCAGTACCTGGAACAGCAGCCTTCAGTACCAAAGACTACAGACTAGGGAATCCAGCAGAATAGTCTTCGGCACCCAGAACAGCTTCCTGCAGAATCCAGCACAGCAGCCTGCAGAATCCAGGACAGCAGCCTGCAGAATCCAGGACAGCAGCCTACATACTCCAGGGGAGCAGTCTGCAGAATCCAGGACAGCAGCCTGCAGAATCCAGGACAGCAGCCTGCAGAATCCAGGACAGCAGCCTGCAGAACAGCAGACTCCAGGACACCAGCCTGCGGACTCCAGGGCAGCAGCCTGCGGACTCCAGGGCAGCATCCTGCGGACTCCAGGGCAGCAGCCTGCGGACTCCAGGGCAGCAGCCTGCGGACTCCAGGGCAGCAGCCTGCAGAATCCAGGACAACAGCCTGCAGAATCCAGGACAACAGCCTGCAGAATCCAGGACAGCAGCCTGCGGACTCCAGGACAGCAGCCTGCGGACTCCAGGACAGCAGCCTGCAGAATCTAGGACAGTGGTATTCAGCACACAGGACTGCATTCTGCAGAATGTAAGAAAGCAGTCTGAAACATCAGGAATCAGTCCTGGAACAGCAGCCTTCAGTACCAAAGACGACAGCCTGGAGAATACAGCAGGACAGTCTTGGGCATCCAGGACAGCAGCCTGCAGCATCCAGGACAGCAGCATGCAGAATCCAGGACAGCAGCCTGCAGCATCCAGGACAGCAGCATGCAGAATCCAGCACAGCAGACTGCAAAATCCAGGACAGCAGCCTGCAGAAGCCAGGACAACACCCTGCAGAATCCATGGGAGCAGCCTGCAGAAGCCAGGACAGCAGCCTGCAGAAGCCAGCACATCAGCCTGAAGAATCCAGGACAGCATCCTGAAGAATCCAGGACAGCAGCCTGAAGAATCCAGGACAGCAGCCTGCAGAATCCAGGACAACAGCCTGCAGAATCCAGGACAACAGCCTGCAGAATCCAGGACCACAGCCTGCAGAATCCAGGACCACAGCCTGCAGAATCCAGGACCACAGCCTGCAGAATCCAGGACAACAGCCTGCAGAATCCAGGACAACAGCCTGCAGAATCCAGGACCACAGCCTGCAGAATCCAGGACCACAGCCTGCAGAATCCAGGACAACAGCCTGCAAAATCCAGGACATCAAGCTTCAGCATTGAGGTTGGTCACTCGCAGCACTCTGGACAGGTGCTGCAGCACATTCTGGCAGCAGCCAAAAGAAGAGGCACCCAAAAGATCAACCTTTAAAGTGCACCCTGAACAACAGCATTTAGCCTCCTGGATATCAGCTGTCAGCACCACGGGCAGGAAGGTTGCCATCTGGCTGCCTTTTTCACCGGCATGACCAGTATGTTCATGCCAATGCTGGCAAAACATGCAGGCAAGTCAGCCAAAGTTGGTATTTTTTCCCTTTTCAGTACACACTCACAGCAGTTAATGCAAGAAAAAATCACTTTAAAAAGGTGCACCTGATACCGCCTAAACGATCCCTCAATGGAATTTGAGGCAAACAAAGGCAGAAATGCCATGTTATAAATAATTACAAAGGAGTTTACATGAAGTTATGTTTAAATGTCAGGTCCCCATCCTTACAGAATCTTAAAACATAAATCAATGGCCGGCATTTTTTCCTAAGAAAGGTGGCGATTCTACTGAGCAGATACATTCAGTTCAAACTGGAAGCAAACTTGAGCACCCCTGACCTCGGCCTTCAAGGTGCACGAGAGGACCCTCTGCAAACTATCAGACAGGATCAGCACCCTGGACAGCGGCCTTCACCATTCCACGGCGCCTCCTTCAGAGCCCAGGGAAACACATCTTGTGCACTGCACAGCACCTTACAGGACCGAGATCGTCCAGCGTCACTGTGGTCGGCTGACGTCTGAAACTATAAAACAGCACCAGCACCCTGGACAGCAGCCTTCATAATCAGCGCCCTGGGTAACACATCTTGTGCACTGCACAGCACCTTACAGGACCGAGAACGGCCAGCAACACTGTGGTCAGCCAACTTCAGAAACTATAAAACAGCACCGGCACCCTGGACAGCAACTTTCATAATTTAGGGCGCTCCCTTCAGTGCCCAAGGTAATGTATCCTCTGCACTGCAAAACAGCTTTCAGCCCCGAGAACGGCCTGCAGCTCATTCTCAGCTGACTTCAGCGACCGATAAAAGAGCATCAGCACCCTGGGCAGCGGCCTTCATAAGCTAGGGCGCCTCCTTCCCTGCCCAGGTAACATATCCTGCGCACTGCACATCAACTTTCAGCACTGACAACGGCCAGCAGCACTCCTGTCAGCTTATCTCAGTAACCTGTAAAGCAGAATCATCACCCTGGACAGCAGCCTTTATTATTTTAGGGCGCCTCCTTTAGCGCCCAGAGCAACACATCCTGTGCACAGCACTGAGAACAGCCAGCAGCACTGGTTAGCTGACTTCAGTCGCCTATAAATCAGCACCTCGGACAGCAGCCTTCAGCACCTCGCACTATTACTATCCAGCACCCAGAAAATTAAAACGCCTGGGACAAGAAGCCCAACACAATTTTCGCTCTTTATTGTTCTCCAGATGATGCTGTTTATTAAAGAAATTGCTTTCTCAAGACCGAAACTGAACATAAATGAGTGATCTAATGTAAATTTATGTTTGAAATATTTAAAAAAGTGTTTCCTTTTTAGGTCGAGCCTAGCGCAGCGCGCATGCGTTGCTCTAGGAGAGGGCCCCTTGGAATCACTCCAGACTTCCAAGAGACTTCTCCGTGTGGGTCGGACTCCTCCCACACATTCCATTGGCCTTTGCGTGTGGCTTTCAAAAGTGAAAGCACGCAAATGGCCAAAGGCGGGGGTATGTCCCGCCTTTTCTGTAAACGTTCACTCCCATGGCCTATGGGTCTCGGGAGCGAGCGGAGGAGGCAGCGGAGCGCAGTGTGCCAGCTGCATTCCTGGATCAGGTTACTAATTAACCCAGCGCGGTCGGTTTCACTTTCGCGACCGCGCTGGTTTTCAGTTCCAGAAACAAGAGGGGGAAACAGCACAACTGTTCATCTGCTTTTAACAAATCTCTGGTGAGAGCTTTTCCCTAATTTAAAATTCATTGCCAAGGGTTTTATATTTAATATCCACGGCAGGAAGCCTTCTGTATTTCAGAAAGAACTTTGATGTGGAACATCCTGGACTTCGGGTTAGATTTGCTCTGCTTCACTTGGCGAGTCACAGGGACGAAGCGCATCCGAGCTCTCACTGATGGCGCCACATGTCGTGAACCAATGAAATCCAGGCAGAATAACATGGCACGCTCTGACATAATGTCAGCCCGCAGCAGCACGCGTCAATAGCATCAATATACCGCTATTCCTCACATGACTTTCGAGTAACGTTATCGCGGCCAGGTCTCCAGGTCACATTGGTTGCACTCTTTGCCACATCAGTGAAAAATGTAGTTATTTGTGTCCTGAAGGTGCTCCTATAGAACCAGTATGACTTAAAAACAAACCAGCCTGAGACAAGCAAATCGGTGGTCTGTGTTACGCTTAATGAATAAAACAATAAGATAACAGCATGCATGGTGGTTTGTGTGGGTATTTTCAGAAACTGTGTATCACTCCCTTTAATAGGCCTTCAACTACACTACACTAAAACAGTAAACTGCTACAAGTGGGTACTTATTTTTCATTTACAGGACAATTTGCAATTTATTACCTATGGAGTCCTCATATTTAGCAAAACTACTTACACCTCCAAAAGGCGAGAGCTATTGGCTATGCCAATGCTTTTTTAAATGTCTTTCACGTCTGTTTTCAACCTTATTGGTTCATTTTAGAGTAAAGACCCTTACCGAGCAGTACAGTAAATAAAAAATTATCCAAAATCAAAACGAGATAGCTTTCAAAATTCTTTCAAAAAACGAATTTCATGTTAATGCCGTTATTTAATTACCTCTGGGTCTTTTTTCGCTCGTTTGGAAATATATTACAGGACTTTGTTTCCTGAAATATGCTCTAAAAAGAGAAGTGCTGCAACTGTTTGTTGAAAATCTGAAAACCGTGTGGGTTGTGAAGGGAGCTTTCCTGCCCAAGTTGTTTTTTCTGTAAGCTTGGGAGGGCTGGGGCAGGGTCACACTCCGGCTTTGTGTGCTTTCAAGTTGTACCAGTCCACTAGATGTGGCTTCTCCTATTTTGCATATATCAATCAATCAATCAATCAATCAGGATTTATCAAGAGCTGCTAATCACCCAATAGAGCAAAGGTCTTCAAAATTTTGATGCAGAGACCCCCCTGGCAAACATTTGTAGGCGTAAGGACCCCCTCCTGACAAAAATTTCTAGAACTTGGTACTCCTCATCATTGACAACTATTGACAACCATAAACGCCCCCAATTCCCATAGCAAATCATTTTTACAGTGGGGAAATAATATTAAACAGTCTTTATCAAACCAAAGGTCAGTGAGCGTGGGGGCGTGGTCAAAGGTTTGGCTAAAAACAAAGGGCCTCATTTATGAGGAATTGGCGTAGGGCAGCTCCGCAAGTCTGCTTGCTGCGTTGGCCTACGCCAATGTGAAAGGGAAGGAATGCACCTTATTTATGAAATGTGGTGCATTCCTGTACTTTCCACTGCATTGGAGCACAAGTTACAGCTAGCGCCAATGTAGACAGGATTGTTTTTGTGCAGGAAGGGGCACCTTCCTGCACAAAAACAATCCCGAGAGGGGTTTTCCTCTTTCTATGTGAGCTGCAGAATGCAGCACACATGCAAAGAGGAAAAAACAGGGAGAAATGACAACATTTCACATCTTTACGCCTGCTGTTGGGAGGCATAAGGTTTTGGCGCTGCCCCAGGTTTACATGGTTTTGTAAATCTGGGACAGCGTCAAAATCCATGGGTGTTGCATGGCAACACCCACCACAATGCCCATGGAACGCCTACATGACAGTGTAAGACAACACAGTGACTTGCGCTGCTTTGTCTTACTCCATATCTATGAGGCCATGCAAAGCCATGCAAGGTGACTTTGCATCATCTCATACATATGATTAAGACACTTATGCCGCCGGAGGATCAAAAAAATTTAAAAAATGTGACGCTCCGGCGTTGCAAGCCTCTCATAAATCAGCCTCAAAATATTTTGTTTATTTTTTATGTCTTTCACCATCAGGTAGCTGCATATAAAACAATGGGTAGCTTGAATGAAAAATACATTTAAAAAAGTTGTTACTCAGTGAGAAATGCACTATAGTACATTAGGAAACCTCTATTAGTTAATGCACTGCAGAGGTCTGTGTGTAACCAGAGAGCCACATAATTAAATTTCGTTGGTGCAGTGGAGAATAGTGACTTGTGTATTTTTAGTGCTACGAGGTAACAGCCTGTGACAGAAAGCACTGTGGATGTGTAAGTCATTATTTTATACTTACATTTCACACATTATAAGCTAGACTGTTACAAACTGTGCAAATAGTTTTAGGATACAATGGAACTTCCAAAATGTAGATTTTATTATTACCAGACCATAAGTAATGCAATTTGTTTTTTGCATAACTGTCCCTTCAACACCTCCTCAGGGGTGCTAAGCGCTGTGTAAATGCATTTACCATTAAAAGCAGGCACTTCACAGCCAACTACCACTAAAAACAAGCATTGGCATAGCCAATAGGTCTCGCTTTTGGGACCTTGTAAGTATTTAGTTATGCAGGACAATATCCTTGGTGCAACAACATTAACTGTTGCATGGTTAAACACTTATAAGGTCCCAAAGGCGAGACCTATTGGCTATGCCAATGCTTGTTTTTTTTTTAGATTTATATAGCGCGAACTCGACCCGAAGGTACTGGAGCGCCTCTGCGCTTTACATGAGCACCAGTTACATAAGGACACGTTCATTTTTTTGGTAGGCACGGGGAGATTAAGTGATTTGCCCAGAATCACAGGATGTGGAGTCGACCCCGAGGCTCGAACCTTGGTTTCCCAGCTCCAAAGTCGGCAATCTAGCCGTCAGACCACATCCTCACAATGCTCACCACCAGAGTTAACCAGAGGCTCGCTGGGCCGCTCCTTGTGCACACGCGATGCGGAGTGAGCTAGAATAGCTTAGGATGGCAACAGAATCCCTCGGGGTACAGTATACTTTGTGGCACAGTACTGGGCGCTGCACGCCGTACGTACTCACCACCACAGTTTACCATAGGCTCGCTGGGCAGGGCGTTGTGCACACGCGGTGCGAGGTGAGATAAAGTGCGCATAAGATGTATACTGTATCCCTCGGGGTATATTGTGGACGGAACCCAGCAGTGCACGCGTACTCACCGCCAGAGACTTGTTGCGCTGCGTTGTGAACACGCGATACGAGGTGAGCTACAATGCGCACAAGATGTTGACGGTACTCAGCGGTGCACAGAATACTCACTGCTAGTACTCACTGCCAGAGTTTGTGCCTATGTGCCTAAGGATTGGGGCGAGGGATGGTCACGGGTACTCAAGGGAGGGGGGGCAATGGATGTATTCAGTGCACACCGAGGTACTGCACGATTCCGTGCACACCGGTACCCAGTGCCAGACACTTCCCAGGTCGTGCTGAACTGTGTTACAAGCGTGTGGCCTTCGGTGCTGAATGGGGAAAACAGTGTCCTTCTAAGTGCAGGGTATATGTTGTGGCACAGGGCACCTCCGGATGCACTTTGGTGCCCACCAGCGTAGCGCGCCCAGGACTTTGTTGGGCTTAGCGCTGCACAGGCGTGGCAGGAGTACAGGTTATATATCTGCAGGTCAGGAATATCGGCATGCACAACTATTGACTACATACATTCCCACTGTGCGCATACATACGGAGGTGCACATATACACATAGGGAGTCGGTATTGTGGCGTCCTAATTGGTAATATGGACAAGTCGATATTTAAACATCAATATTATTGGAGAGCGCTGCGCTTGGCCCGTACTGTGAGTATTTTATGGGGTACGTCAGAGTACTCACTGCCAGAGACTGCCCAGGGCCTTACTGAGGTCACCACGGAAAACATGTGGTATTAGTAGCTGGGCGAAGGGCGGTGGCGGAGGTAAATACAGTAAACATTGGGGTACAGTAGTGCGCTCTTTTGGCCGAGACCGGAGCTGTGCATACGCAGCGCTGGGTGCACACGGGGTGGCACATTGAAGGTACACACAGGAAACATCGGGTTCAGCACAGTACTCACAGTGCTAGGTGCTAATTGGGTAGTGCACACAAGGTGCATGCAGTAAAAACTCGGATACAGTACAGCACATGACTGCCCGCCAGAGGTTGCCAGGGGTTCGATGGACTTGGCACTGTGCAGGTGAAGTGAGTGGTAGGCGCGCATATGGGCACACAGTAAACATCGAGTTACAGTACTCACCGCCAGAGCATGCTAAGGGTCATGCAGAGCTCAGCGCTGTGCACAGGTGGTGCTCGCTGTGCACAGGGTAATACATACAGTAAACACTCGGGGTCAGTACACTGTCCTCACCGCCAGGGCTTGACACAGTACTCGCGCTGGGCTGGATGCCTTGTCTGCGAGTTTTAATCATAAGGCTTGATAATTCAGCTGCTGAGTATGCGAAGACAGGCGGGGTACAACCTCCAACAGCCTTCGTGTTGACGAATAAACAATACACATTGTACAGCGGGCCGGTGTGCAGTAAAAGCCGGGTAGCCCGTGGCATTAGATTGCACGGTAGAACGTGCCTCACCTCGAAGTATCGCTTCCTGCCCTGCTTTCCACGGGTGCGTTTGAAAGTCCGGCTCCCCGCCTGACGGCCTCTTTGAAGCGATGGAAAATGCAGCGGGCACAGTGAAAATGCCGAGTCAGGGCGTGACGTGGATGCGGGTGAATGAATGAAGCATAGTTTTAGTTCCTCTAATAAAGTGTAAGTTTTCACTGTGTAGCTGGAGAGTAAGAGATTCTATTGATGGGAGACAGCGCCTAACTTAAGAAACAAGCAGCCGCAAAAGTGAACGTGACCATCTGTTTCCAATTAACGCGACCGTGAGACAGGCAAATGTAAACAAGCGCGGGCGCGATAATTGGAAACAGATGGCGCCGCTGCTCGCTCCCGCACGGTAAACGCCGTACATGCACGAGTGCTCATTGGAAACAGTGCAGTACATGCACGAGTTTCCGAAAAAGTCCTGAGTGATTCCAAGAGGTCATTGCTAAGCAGCGCTTGCGCGCTGCGTTAGGCTCGACCTAAAAACAACAAATCTTTGCCATCACAATGCTTGGAGAGATTCGAGCAATTAAAGCCAGAACTGCTCCCAAGCACCCTTTACATTTGCAGATTAACTCGCACATTTGCATTTCAGTCAGGCAAGCAGGCACCCTGGCACGAAGGATTGTTTTACCTGTCTGCCCAGCCTTTTACTTTCACAGCACAGGAGACTCAATCAACTTCAGCTTAAGCATTGAAGCATTCTGGATTGTTGTATTTTTCCTTTTTGCATGTTTTAGATTCCAGACAGAAGTGAGGCCTGGAAATGCGCAACCCCCTTCCAAGGACTCCACAGCCCCCATGGGGGTCGTGCCCCACAGATTGAAGACCTCTGCAATAGAGTATCCAGGTGCTTGCACATCCAGGAGGTTTATTCCAACAGCCAGGTCATGAGGGCCCTTCGGAATTCCTGAAGAGAGGTGATGGTCCGGAGGTGCATGGGGAGGCTGCTCCAGGTCTTTGCTGTAATGTGGGAGAAGGAGCATCCTCCACTTCTGCTTTGGTAGATGCTGGGAGTATGGGCAAGTGAGAGGGAGTCAGATCATAGTCTTCTCAACGGTACGTGGAAGTTCAGATGGTGGTTAATGTAGGCTGTTCCTTGGTTGTGTAGAGCCTTGTATGCATGGGTCAGCAGCTTGAATTGGCATCTTTTCTGTATGGGGAGCCAGTGGAGTTGCCTTAGATGGCGTGTGATGTGGGTTCATCGGGGAAGGCAGAGGATGAGTCTGGCTGTGATGTTCTGTATGTTCTGAAGTTTCTGTAGGAGGTGTGCAGTGATTACTACATAGAGAGTGTTGCCATAGTCTAGTTGGCTGGTGATGAGGGCCTGTGTCACGGTGGATCTCGTGTGTAGGGCTAGCCACTTGAACATCTTACGTAGCATGCGCAAAGTGAGGAAGCAGGCAGAGGAGATAGCATTGATCTGTGATTTCATCGTGAGCTTCTTGTCAGTGATGATTCTGAGGTTTCTGACGTGGTCGGAGGGAGTGTGTGCAGGTCTTAAGTCTGATGGCCACCAGGAGTTGTTCCATGTGTTGCTGCTGTTGATAAAAATCAGTACTTCTGTCTTGTCTGTGTTCAGCTGCAGACAGTTGTTCTTCATCCAATTGGTGACGCTTGTCATGCATCTGAGGAAGTTGGTTCTGGTGGTGGTGGGGTCGTCGGTGAGTGAGAGGATGAGGTGGGTGTCATCTGCATAGGAAATTATGTTGAGAATGTGGGATCTGATGATGTTGGCCAGAGGTGTAAAATATATGTTTAAGAGCGTGGGGCTGAGGGATGAGCCCTGGGTGAAACCGCAGGTGATCTCCTTGGGTATGGAGGTGAAAGTTGGGAGATGAGTCCTCCGGGTTCTTCCGGTGAGGAAGATGGTGATGCATCTGAGCACGTACCCTTGGATGTCGATGTGGTGGAGTCTTTCAATCAGCTTGTGGTGGGACACGGTGTCAAAGGCTGCAGAGAGGTCAAGGAGGATTAGAGCTGCTGTTTTTCCTTGTTCGTGGAGTGTTTGGATGTCATTGGTGGCTGTGAGCAGGGCGGTTTCCGTGCTCTGATTGCTGTGGAAGCCGGATTGGGAGGCATTGAGTAACTTGTTCTGTTCTAGGTGTCATGAGTTGCTTGTTGTTGATCTTTTCCAGTACATTCCCTGGGAGTGGGAGCAGGGATATTGGCCAGTAGTTTTTGAGTTCACTGGGGTTGGAGGAGGGTTTTTTGAGTAGTGCTCTGACTTTGGCGTGTTTCCAGGCATCAGGAATTGTTGCTGTGGTGATAGAGGTGTTGAGCAGGGTGATGAGTTTCTGGCTGAGCCTTTGGTTTTGGAGGTTGAAGATTTGGTGCGGGCATGCATTTGTGGGAGCTCCTAAATGGATGGATTTTATGATGGTGGTGGTGTACTGGGTGGAGAGGAGGTTCCAAGTGGTGAGTCTGTGGTTTGTGTCGGTTGCAATGGTGGCATATCTGTTGAGGAAGTCTGTAGGTGTGGGTTGTGGTTTGAAGTTTCTGCGTATGGTTGCAATATTTTCATGGAAGAAGTCGGTGAGGTTGTCGCACAGCTCCTGTGAGGGTGTGATGTTGTTTACGCTGGCAGCTAGGTTGGAGAATGCGTTAACAAGGGTGAAAAGTTCCTTGGTGATGTTGCGCTAGTTTCGATGCTAGGGCTGTCTTTTTGTTGCCCTCAGCAGGTGGTGGTAGAGGTTGAGGGAGGTCTTGAAGGCTGACCTGTTGGAGGTATTCTTGTCAGTGTACCATCTCCTCTCCAGTTGTTTGTTGTCTCATTTAGCTGTTCTGAGTTCTAGAGCAGTCTCCATCCAATATTCTCTCTGCCAGTGATATGTGCAAGACCTGGGTCTCCATTTGAAAGATTCCTGAATGATTGTGCTGTGACCGACGCCTGTGAGTCAGCCCTGGGAGATGGACTAGTCCCGACTGGCCCAGCAGTGGCCGTTACACTTTTAAGACACCAGGCCCATGCACTGGAAGAGATCAATATGGGCTAAGCATTTTTTGCGTGATCCGCCCTCAGGTGACCAGCTCACTGACCCGTTCAATGTGTTCAATACTTGATGCATTAACCGGCAAGAAGCAATTAAAAGCGTGGTCTGCTCTCACTCTAGTAGTTCCCAGGACACCCTGCCAGGCCCTCTGGCTATACTTGTATGTGTATATATATATATATATATATATATATATATATATATATATATATATACTGAAAAAAACAAAGTTTAAAGGGACGTTATAGTAAAGTGAAAATGTCAGTTAAAACAAACAAATATAAATTTACAAAACCACTGAAATTCAGCAGTTATAGTTGTCTCAAATAACTATAGGTCGTGCCTTAAAGTAACTATAACTCGTTCCCTCACCACGCAGGGCATATGACTTATATAAGACATCTCAAAATGTTCTATGATATCATTGATAATGTTACTGATGAGAACTGAACTGGTGAGCATCAAACTTAAGGACATTTTTGTGTCCAGAGGCTCGTGGACTTGCATTTTTTAAGATTTCTTAATCCGTGCAAGGCCACTTTGCGTGACTTTTAATGGCTTAAAGAATCTGGAGTAAGGCAATGCAGCGCCAATGGCTGCGTTGCATTAATCTGCGTAAGGGAGGCGTTCCATGGGCGTTGTGGGCGGTGTTCCCACACAACTCCCATGGCTTTTGACACATTCCAATATTTATTATTTACCAGGACTTGTAAACCTGGGAATGAGCCAAAAAGATACGCCATCCCAGGAAAGGCATAATACGGAGAAATATCTTTATTTCTCCTAGTTTTTTCCTCTTTCTATGTGCGCTGCATTCTGCAGCACACATGGAAAGAGCAAAAAGCCTCTCAGGACTGTTTTTTTGCAGGAAGGTGTAGCTTCCTGCACAAAACCAATCCTGCCTACAACACAGGCACCCTTGCACTATGGTGCAAGGGTGCACACATTGGCGCCAGGCTGCCAAATCGACACTAGTGCAAGGGAAAAGGACAGGAATGTACCATAGTGGATAAATATGGCTCATTCGTGCCCTTTCCCTGTGACGCAGGGCAGCGCAGCGAGGTGACCTGCAGCGCTGCCCTGTGCCACAAAAGACATAAATATGCCCCCAGGTCTATCTTAAATTTATCAATTAAAAAAACATTAACTTTTGATTTTAGAGAATTCTTATTTTTAAGTGCGGTGTCTTTTGGGTGACTTAAATGTTCAATATATTTGCAGATTTTCAGCAGCCTGGGCTCAAACACTCTGATCTGTCCAACATTGCATTTAGGGCAGATGAGAAACTAGACAAAGAGATCTTAGCAATTTTTTACAAAGTAGTGTTCTGTTTGACACTGTGTCCCCGTTGACTGTAGTGTGTATTCGTTTCCCATAGTAAACTTTTGGAAGTTAGTTGAAGATGCCCAAACCCTTCTCTGTGTGATAAATTAAGGTTAGGGCCTCTGGGGTACAGATCCTGGCCCTAGAATCTGATGAGTCCTTCAGGACATCTGTGCTGTTCTTAATGTAGCTGCCATCGTTTCTCATATGTAAATTAACATGTTTTAAAAGTCATAACTCTGAATGTAGATTACGTTTATCGAGTCCCATCACCTGTGTCAGACAGTATCTGAGCTGCCTACCACCTCCTGAGAAGGCCACCAATACTAGCCCTCCCTACCCTTGGGGAATGAAGAGTACAAAAGCAGTAACTCTGCCATCCATGTGGAGTGCAGCACTGCCACAGACCCTGGAAGGCCAGTGCTCATCAGAATTAAGATGCCACTCACAATGATGGCCTTAGACATTGCCTCATTTGTAAAACAAGTGCCCGTGGTCACATTTTCTCAGAAGTGCATCTGTGCCGCTGCTGAATGTCAGGGCTGCTGAATACCAAGGGGTGCCTCTCATTCACCATTTTAATCTCTCTGCCCCTTTATCTCACTCTTCAGTTTCTTTTCCATATCTGCTTTCTCCCTTTACTATTTTTTTTTTTATCTTTCTTCCTCCTTCCTTCCCTCTTTGCTGCCTTTCTTACTCTTGATCTGGGTCAAAGGCTGATGATTAAAGGTAAGTCCCGGTCCCAGAAAAGACTGCTAAGGGGCTACATATGCTACCACCGGCTCAAGTTAAGCACTGGCCTTGTCTCCAACTCTGTCCTTGTCCTCACACTCGGATCACAGCACCGCCTGCCTGTGGCTGGCTCCTGCTCCGAACCCATCACCCTTTCTGAAGGGACCCAAATGTAAGACTGACTCTGCCTCAGAGGTTTCAGTTGAGAGTAGTAATAGCCACTCATTCTACTCCAGCCTCTGACCTTAGCTTCAGACATCTGACCTTTCAAGGAGGACTGTTACATTTGGAAAATTGTGACCCCAACCATCTCTACGTTTGAGAGGTCTGTATGACCTGTGACAGATTCTTTCACTCACCTTCCAGTGTGGTGTCTGCCCTGAGCCTGACTCAGTCCCAGCTAGGAGGGACTGGCAAAATTTCATGCATGCTAAATCATCCTTTTTGAGGTGATCCTAGTAAGAGATTGATTTTACACCCAGCTCTACCGACCTTTCAACTAGATTGACATGGCTGACCTTACTCCAACCCTTCTAGCAATGTACTGGTGAACATAACATGACATGGGTCTGCTTTCGACTTAGGCGGATGGAGTTCAGTCCCAGAGAGTGGCAAAGGACATTACGTCTGCCACCCTGATGGACTACCATCTGCCAAATTATCAGATGCCTGGAGATGCCTGAGATAAGGGCCTTCGCCTTGCCCAGCTCTAGACATCTGTAAGAGCAGACCCTAACTCACGACTGACTCGTCCTCAGCTCAAGGCGCTTTTCAAATGAAGCCTGACATGACACTGACACTCTCCAGTCCTACCAACCTTTCAGAGATGACCCTCAAATAGGACTGACTGTCCAAGATCTTTTACAGGTGAAACAAACATGAGCCTAACTCTGCTCCAGCCCTACCAGCCTTTCCAATATGGCCCTGCCATTAGACTCTTTCATCCCAGCTCATTGTCAGATTTTTAGCTGCAGGTCTAGGAAATGTTACTTTTCTCCCTCAAACCAGTTCACCTGTGCTGAAGTTTTGACATGTCACTGGCTTGACAGTGATGTCCTCCCTTACATATAGTAAAGCATTTGGAGCCAGATATACTAATGTTTCAGGCAATGCAAAGCAGCAAAGGAATTGCTACGCTGTGTTATGTGAAAGGGAGAGAGCAGAAATGGGCCACATCCACTAAGATATGGCACACTTCTCCTTCCTGATAGCGCTGGTGCACTTTGTGCTGCCTAGCGTCAACACAGGTACACTTGATCCATGGTGCAATGGTGCCTGTGTTACTGGCAGGATTCCTTTTGTGCAGGAAGACCTTCCTGCACAAAAACAACCCTTAGAGGTCTGTTTTGCTCTCTATGTGCTCCTGAAGAATGGCTTACACATGGAAAGAGGAAATAATGACAAGAAACAAGGGGGCATATTTACAAAAGAAAGGCGGATCGCGACGTTAAGCCAAAAAAGCTAACGCCGTGCTCGCCATTCTGAAAACGCAGGAATGCACTAGGTTTACAACAATATGGTGCATCCCTTCATTTTCCCTAGTGCTGGCGCTGAACTCAGGTGTCTAGCGCCAACGCAGGCACCCTTTCACCATAGTGCAAGCGTGCCTGCGTTAAGGGAATGATTGTTTATGAGCAGGAAGGTGCCCCTTCCTGCACATAAACAATCCAGAATGGTGATTTGTAACTTCTATGTGTGCTGCATTGTGCAGCACGCATAGAAGTTGCAAATCGTCATTTTTCAAATGATTGTTTATCTGCAGGAAGGTACACCTTCCTGCACATGAACTCTCATTCATGGCGTTTTGCTGTTTCTATGAGTGCTGCACAATGCAGCACAGATAGAAACAACAAAAAACGAGGAGAAATAAAGCATTTTTCCTCGTTTCAGCTAAGACCAGGGGGCATATTAGCAAGGGCACTATCGCCGCTTTAGCGGCACTTTTTGCTGCTAAAGCGGCGATATTTATATCGCCCTATCAGCAAACTGTCTCTAACAGCAGTTAGCGACAGTTTGCGGGCATTAGCGCCCGTTTTTTTACCGCTTTGCATGTCAGCGATATTTATCGCTAATGACATGCAAAGTGGGAGTTCCCGACGAACAAACCTGGGAAACACTCGCTAACAGACCTATCGCCTATTAGCAAGGTGGCCATGGCCCCAGTTAGCGACGTGAAAAGTCGCGCTAACCGGGGTCATCGCCATTTATTTAACACCTGCAATTAGCAGGTGTTAGCCATACCTAACATGGGGGGGTTGGATTATGCTGATACGACCACAGGGTCGTATCAGCAAGGTGTTCTCCCTTCTTCATGCAACATCGCTGGTTTTCAGCGATGTTGGACCATTTCCCCCGCTATCGCTGGAATATTCATCGCCATAGCGCTAATCATTGCTAATACAGCGTTAGCGTGGCGATATATTCCAGCGATAGCCGGCGATAAAAATAAATCACGCTACGCAGGGTTAGCGATGATTATCGCCTCTTCTTGCTAATATGCCCCCAGGTTTTCCATGGCCTTAATTTTGGCACTGCCTCAAATTTACACCACCCTTGTAAATAGGGGGCAGGGTCAAAATCAATGGGTGTTGCGGTGGGACGGCCACCGCAACACCCATTGCCCACCCTCTTTCAGCGCGAAAGAGTGCCTTATTTACAAGGCGGCGTTAAGCCACTAAGTGGCTTAACGCCGCCTTGTAAATAAAGCGTATCCCCTATTGACACAGGAATGTCGATAAAAGTGATTTTCTTGTGGCGATAGGGGCTTGTAAATATGCTCCAAAGATGTTTCTGTGGTAGACGCACCATTTTGGTGCCATTTTGGTGACTTTACTAGATCTGGGACTGCCTCAAATTCCATGGGCGGATGCATGAGAACGACTATGTTCCACCCATGGAATGCCTACCACAACGAAATGTAATGCAGCACAGCACAAGCCACTGCATTGCATTACATTTCTTTATAAAGCCATGCAAGGCAGAGCAAATCGCTCCTTGTGTGGCTTTTTAAATCAAATTTAAGGATTTGCATTGCCTTGCGACAGACTGACGTCACACAAGGACAACACAAGTCCTTATTAAACCTGTCCACTGATGTATTGTTACTACTTGAGTGTTAGTAGTACATATTTCCACTAACATCAGAGCCTAGTACAGATAGTTTCACAAGTCAAAGGTAAAGGAATTGCAAGCAGCAAATTTTAATGGACTTTTCCTTCCCTGTATTTAAGGAAAAGAAGGCCTTGTTCTTTGTGCTGCTCTATCTAGCTGATAACAGCCAGTTTCTTACAGGCGTTTGTTTCTGCCGCAATTATCAAGCGAAGAAGCGTGAATTACAGCAGAGAAAGAGACCCCCGGACGGGGAGCATCCTTCACAGCCTCTGAGCGCATGCTCGGCCGCTTCTAAGAGAAGACCGGCTCACCAGGCGCGCAGCGCTGGAATTTTAATGTGTCTTGAAATCTGAACTCCTGCCTCACTTTGACGTTCACTGGTGATGATCATCTTATAAGAAAGACCGCATAATGAGATCCCAGACTGGGCCATTTACGCCCTGGTTGGAACCGGCCTGAACCTTCCGACCCATGCACAAACTTCCACCAGTTCAGGAGTTGGAAAGACCAGCTGAGGGTCGCACCTAGGAGTCGATTACCAGTGCTTTTTCATATTACAGATGTTTGAGCAGGATTCCCACTTATATGTGGTGCCCTGTCTATTGCACTCAGTAATTGCCAGAAACATTAAAAACCGCACCTTAGAATTGTCCTCCGATAAATGTCAGCAGGTCAAACCTACGAATATTGAAGTTTAGAAAAACCCTGATAAATAATAGGGCGTCCATTTTGATGCAAAAAACACAAAAATCTGCACATTATTTAGGCCCCATTTTTGAGGGTTCTGCTAGTAACAGGTGATCGTCATTGAACCCGTTAAATTCCAAACCCTGGGGTATCAGTTTTTAACAAAATAGCATCTACTGCTCTGGGCATTTGTAATTGAGGCCCCGATAGGTACCTGTAACTTTGGAGCCCCTGTTATATGTTAGCAGGTCAAACCTGCTGGAATATAGGAAGGTGGAAAACCTTGGTAATGACCGGTTCTGCAGATGTTGGTGCATTCACCCCCCACAGATCCCGAAGCCCTTGGTGTTGTATGTTATCAGGTGTGATCAATCCCAGATATGCCTCCAGGGCACTCACAATCAGGCTCTTAGACCTCCTGCATTCCCTGCTAACCTTTGACACAAAAGTGCTACACGGTCTCCACCTTTATGTGAAGTGCAGAACTGGACATGCTACTTCACATGAAACCTCACAGCTCGGCACCTTCTATATATGTGCTCTTGATGTTAGACATTAGGGGACTTATTTACAAGAAAATGACGCTACACGGTGCCGCAATCCAGCTTGAAGCGCCGTGGAAAGTGCAGGGATGTGTCGTATTTACGCTAATACGATGCATCCCTGTTGTTTCCTTTGCGCTGGTGACGTTTAGGCGCACTTGTGCCAACAAAGACACACACGTGCCATGGCCCAAGGGTGCCTGCACTGAAATCGTGATATTTCTGTGCAGGAAGGGACACCTGCCTTCGCAAAAATAACCGTTGCACCTGCCTGTGGGGGGGGGGGGCACATAGTTTTGATGCATTCCCAGATTTATGCTATGTCGTAAATCTGAAAATGTGTCAAAAACCCTGGGCGCTGAATGGGAACACCTACGGCAACTCTCATGGCACCCCTCCCCGACGCACTGTGACGCAACGCAATGACTTGCGCTGTGTTGCCTTACAACATAACTAGGAGGCCATGAAAAGCCACGCAGGGTGTCTGCCCGTGGCCTCATAGATATCCGCCTGCACTGTGCACCGCTGAAATGTCAAAAAAAGTGACGTTCCGGCAGCACACTGGGCTTGTAAATGAGCCCCTTGATCTGATCTCCGGAACTAGACATGGTGATCACAGGCATCACCAAGAGCTAGACTCAGTATTCGGCATGTGATGTGCAGAACTGGACACACTACTCCATATGGGTCCTTCAAAATTAGACAGCCTTCTCCATATGTGCTCCTGATTGGGGTCACTATACTGTAGACCTGATCTCCAGAACTGTATAATGATCACAGTCATCACCCAGAGCTCAACTCCCTATTCCAACTATGATGTGCAGAACTGGAACCTTACACCATATGGGACCTGCAGAGCTAGACACCCTTCTCCATATGTGCCTCAAATGAATGAGTGAACTTGTCATTTATAAAGAGCAACAACCACTTTGAGAGGTAGTTTGTAAACTGAACTTCACGGTAGATAGAAGATTATCACAGGCAGATCTCAACGTTCTCGTTGGCCGGTAGGGAACAAAACGAACACAGAGGAATTTGGGAAAGGTTTGATAATAAGCCCTGTACTCAATTTTTTTTTTATATATTCATAAAGTTTTGTATAGCGCGAACATGACCCGAGTGGGCATCAGAGCACTTTACCTGAAGAGAAGTAGGGTATCAATTGGACTGGTAAACAAAAGACACATGCGCTAGAGACAAACATATAAGAAAATAAAAATAGTTAAAACTTTAGAAAGAATCGGTATAACAACTGGTAATCAATGGAGCTCCCGCAAACCCTCTGTGATGGAGCTTTGACGAGGGAGTACCAGTTTTGCTGCAGCATTTTGTACCACCTGCAGCTTATGGATCAGATAATTAGGCAGACCCAAGAGGAGACTTCTGCAATAGTCAAGCCTTGAGGTGACCAGGGCATGAACAAACAACTTCCTTGCCGAAAAAGGTAGGAGGTCAACAAACGTTTTAGAGACTTAATCACAGAAAAACACATCCCTCACATGATATTTACTTGGGGATAAAAAAAATAATTATAGAACTTGACTCCCAAGTTCTTCACCACCTTAGTAGGTGGGGGGAGGGGGCTCTCATGATTGTCTGGCCACCAGTCCGTGATAGAGAACTGGTTGTTATTCCCAAAAGGTACATTTTCCATTTTATCGGCATTGCACTTTAGGAAATTTTCATTCATCCACGTAATGGCTTCCGAAAGGCAGGTCTTAAACTTTCGTTCAGAGCTGGTGGTGTTCAGTTGCCTATCATCCACATTATGCATGGTGGTGATAAAAAGGATTTGGTAGATGTAAACGTTGAATAAAGTTGGGCTACGTGACGAGCCCTAAGGGACGCTGGGGCCTATTAGCAATAACCGGCGATAATTATCGCTAAGCGCACTTAGCGCTAGGATAATTATCGCCGGCTATCGCAGGTTTCTATCGCGGAGATAGCGTGCTATCAGCAACGCTTATCTCCAAAGTGATAGAAACCCTGGAGAACAGTGTGAATATCGCTTGAAAACAAGCGATATTCACACTGTGACCAGTGTTAGCTAGGTGATAGGGCGAGGGGGATTTAGCCATGTAATCCACCTCCCATTGGATTACATGGCTAAGTCAGGTTTAGACCAGGCGTTAACAAACCAGCGCTAAACGTGTTTAGCGCTGGTTCGTTAATCACCTCCCCTGCCTCGCTAATAGGCGATAGCGACCTTAGCGACTGTTTCCAGTCGCTTTTAGGTTGGGAACGCCTACTTTGCATGCCATTAGCGATAAATATCGCTGGCATGCAAATCGGCACCCAACCCGGTCGCTATCGCCTAGAAGTTGTCGCTAACAGTAGTTAGTGACAGCTTGCTAATAGTGCGATTGAATTATCGCCGCTTTAGCGGGAAAAAGTCCCGCTAAAGCGGCGATAATCACGTTGATAATATGCCCCACTATATTTAACCAAATTCTCCTTTGATCTACAAGGCCCCAACGAGATAACTTGCTCTTTACTTTCTAAAAAAGATTGAAGCCAAGCTAAAGCATGAACATGAATCCCTGTTTCTGCCAGATGCTGAAGGAGAATATCATGATAAAACATGTCAAAGGCCCCCAACATCTGCTGAAGGAATAGTGCCTAGGTTTGAAACCAGCTTGAAAACCGTGGAGAAGGTTACATGAGTGTAAGAAATTGCCCAGTTGGGTATTACCCATTTGTTCTAATATTGTTACTGGCGCCAGAGGAAAAGAAAAGGACCGGTAGTTAGAGCGGACCATTAGGTCAGCACTGGGTTTCATAAGCAAAGGCTTAACCAAGGCTAATTTGCCATTATCTGGCCCAAGAGCCGAGAGGAGTGATTGATAAACTCAGGCATTCAGAATCAGATTGATAATCTCAATACCCTTCTTTAGCACCTGCGGGCGACGGGGTCTAAAGGCGATCCAGATTGGCATTGCACAATAGCCTGTTTAGACTGCCCCAAGGTGATGGTACGAAACTCTGTGCTAGAGGAGGCTAAAGGGCAGTTCGATAGAATCCTGCACGGCATTGCCACTGAAGGAGTGAAACCAGAACAGATAGTTCTGAGCTTATGCTCAAAAATGTCGGTCAGTCTATCACAGAGTTCCTGCAATAAATCGAATTCAGGAGAACAGCCTTTAGGCTGCAGGAAATCTTTTGAGATCTGACAGATTACACAGGAGTCATTATTTGCTGCTTCAATATTTGCCTCTTTTCTTCTATGATAGCTTTATGGTATTTTTTAAGGTTAATGTATAGAGGGCTCTATCTGCTTGAGTTGAGTGCACGTGGCCCTTCAGACCCGCTTTAATTTACTACAGCTAAGATGTTCTTGGGTCCATAAGGGAGAAAACTGGGGGCAGATCGAGCGTGATTCTTCAGAGTATCAATTGTCTGAGGTAATAGCTTATCAATTAGCTCAATGAGTCAATGATTAAACCTGTCTAAAGGGCTGATTATGAGTCTGGCGGTCCGAGGACTACCAAACTCGCAGTGCCTCAGTGGTCCAGCCACCACTGCACCGGCAGTCCGACCGCCCTATTATGACTTGGACAGTCGGACCCCCATTGCGAGTGATCAGAGTTGCCTGAACGAGCCGCAGCGGTGTGAGAATGCAATATGCTTGGCAGGGCCACTGCAGCTCTGCCAAGCATATTATGAGTTTCCTCACTGCCAGTGGTCTCATGGCGGTGTTCAAGCCATGAAACTGTTGGCGGTGAGGAAACTAAGGGGGCCCAACAGGGCCCCTTGGTGCCTCATGCCATGGAATGCATGCAAGGGGGCACAAAGTGTGCCACCCTGTGTGCATGCATGCCCAGTTCCTGCATAGCATGGCAATAAGAGTTGCCATAGTGGTGCCTTTTTCGAAGGCACCAATGTGGGAACGCCAAAGGACCGCCCGGCAGACAAGGAGAAAACTCCAAATCTGGCGTGCGGTTGACTTTGGCAGTGCGGGAGTGGGGCAGTGGCATGCCGCCTCGCAACCGCACTGCAAAAGTCGTAATCAGCCCCTATGTCTTTTTTTACTTCTCCTAATATTAAAGGGAGAGAACTAGAAAGTTTCTTAACAAGCGCAGAGTCCTGTAGTTTTCCCCATCGCCGACACATAGTACCAGTCCTAAAGGTATTCAGACAAAATATCAAAAACAAAATATCATCATACCAAAATATCGTGTCTAAAATATCGTGACATAGAAATATCATCTGCAAGAACATCGTTGTCAAGAATATCGATTTAGCAAATATCGAAATCATTAATATCGTTTATATCATTTTTTAAATTATTGTTATGTATTTTAGTATGTTTTAAATGTATATGTTATAAATGTTTCGAATAATGATCTTTATGTTTTGTAATATAGTTGTTAAATGTTTAGTACTTATTAAATTTAGTTTAACACATTTTTGTGATTTGTTTAGTACAATGGTGGTTGTGGGGTTTATAGAGGCACAGGGTGGGAAGTAAATTAATTACTAATAATATTTATTAATATTAATTATTGAATTGATAATTAATTATGTTAATTGTGTAATTATTTTTTTTACTTTAAATTTTAGGTGCGGGTTGTGGTCTGTGTAGGGGTATTGAGTGGGAACTAAATTAATTAGAATACATTTTTAATTAAAATTAATAATTTAATTGATAAATATTTATGTTAATTGTGTAATAATTATTTTTAAAGTTACGTTTCAGGTGCAGGTTGTGGGTTTTGTAGGCGTATGGGGTGGGAAGTAAATTAATCTTAATTAACATTTATTTTTAAATAAATATTAATTATGTAATTGATAATTAATTATGCTAATTGAGTAATTAATGTTTTTTAATGTTAAGTTTTAGGTGCGGGTTGTGGGTTTTGTAGGGAAAAGGGGTTGCACTGACTGGAGTGGCAATTGTTAATTTTACCCCTCCGGAATCCAACACTTTCCCTACTGTTGCATACACTGTAGTGGGAATAATATATTTTACTTCTCAGCAATCCAACACTTTCACTACGGTTGCACTGACTGGAGTGGGAATAGTACTTTTTACCCCTCCGCAATCCAACACTTTTCCTACTGTTGCATAGACTGGGGTGGGGATAATACATTTTACCCATTCGTAATCCAACAGTTACCCTACTGTTTTACGTACTGGAATGGGAATAGTAAATTTTACCCATCCGCAATCCAACACTTTCCCTACTGTTGCATACACTGTAGTGGGAATAATAAATGTTACTTCTCCGCAATCCAACACTTTCCTTACTGTTGCACTGACTGTAGTGGGAATAGTACATTTTACCGCTCCGCAATCTAACACTTTCCCTACTGTTGCATAGACTGGAGTGGTAATAATAAATTTTACCCATTCGCAATCCAACACTTACCCTACTGTTTTACTGTTTTACTTACTGGAGAGGGAATAGTACATTTTACCCCTCCACAATGCAGCACTTTCCCTACTATTGCATACACTGTTGGGTGGAATAATAAATTGTACTTCTCCGCAATCGACCACTTTCACCACTATTGCACTGACTAGAGTAGAAATAGTACATTTTACCCCTCCGCAATCCAACCCTTTCCCTACTGTTGCATAGACTGGAGTGGGAATAATACATTTTACCCATTCGCAATCCAACACTTACCCTACTGTCTAACCTACTTGAGTGGGAATAGTAAATGTTACCCCTCCGCAATCCAACACTTTACCTACTGTTGCATAGATTGGAGAGGGAATAATAAATTTTACCCCTCCGCTGTCCAACACCTTCACTACTGTTGCACTGACTGGAATGGGAATAGTAAATTTTACCCTTCCGCAATGCAACACTTTCACTACTGTTGCAATCATTGTTGTGGGAATAGTAAATATTACCCCTCCATAATCCAACACTTCCACTACTGTTTCACTGACTGGAGTGGGAAGAGTAAATTTTACCCCTTTGCAATCCAACACTTTCCCTACTGTTGCATAGACTGTAGTGGTAATAATACCTTTTACCCATTCGCAATCCAAAACTTTCCCCACTTTTTCACTTACTGGAGGTAGAATAGTAAATATTACCCCTCGATAATCCAACACTTCCACTACTGTTTCACTGACTGGAGTGGGAATAGTAAAATATACCCCTCCGCAATCCAACACTTTCCCTACTTTTGCACTGACTGGAATGGGAATAGTGAATTTTACCCTTCCATAATGCAACACTTTCACTACTGTTGCAATCACTGGTGTGGGAATAGTAACTTTTACCTCTTAGCAATCCAACACTTTCTCTACTGTTTCACTTACTCAAGTGGGAATAGTAAATTTTACCCCTCTGCAACCCAACATTTTCCCTACTTTTGCACTGACTGGAGTGGGAATGGTACATTTTACCCCTCCGCAATCCAACACTTTCCCTACTGTTGCACTGACTGGAGTGGGAATAATAAAATATACCCCTCCGCAATCCAACACTTTCCTTACTGTTGAACTGACTGGAATGGGAATAGTACATTTTACCCTTCCGCTATGCAACACTTTCACTCCTGTTGCAATCACTGGTGTGGGAATAGTAAATTTTACCCCTTCGCAATCCAACACTGTCCCTACTGTTTCACTTACTGGAGTGGAAATAGTAAATGTTACCCCTCCGCTATCCAACACTTTCCCTACTTTTGCACTGACTGGAGTGGGAATAGTAAAACATACCCCTCCGCAATCCAACACTTTCCCTACTTTTGCACTGATTGGAGTGGGAATAGTAAATTCTACCCCTCCGCTGTCCAACACCTTCCCTACTTTTGCACTGACTGGAGTGGGAATAGTGCATTTTACCCTCCGCAATCTAACACTTTCCCTACCTTTGCACTGACTGGAATGGGAATAGTAAATTTTACCCTTGCGCAATGCAACACTTTGACTGTTGCTGCAATCATTGTTGTGGGAATAGTAAATATTACACCTCTATAATCCAACACTTCCACTACTGTTTCACTGACTGGAGTGGGAAGAGTACATTTTACCTCTTTGCAATCCAACACTTTCCCTACTGTTGCATAGACTGTAGTGGTAATAATACCCTTTACCCATTCGCAATCCAAAACTTTCCCCACTGTTTCACTTACTGGAGTTAGAATAGTAATATTACCCCTCCGCAATCCAACACTTTCCCTACTGTTGCACTGACTGGAGTGGGAATAGTAAAATATACCCCTCTGCAATCCAACACTTTCCCTACTTTTGCACTGACTGGAATGGGAATAGTAAATATTACCCTTCCACAATGCAACACTTTCACTACTGTTGCAATCACTGGTGTGGGAATAGTAACTTTTACCTCTTAGCAATCCAACACTTTCTGTACTGTTTCACTTACTTGAGTGGGAATAGTAAATTTTACCCCTCCGCAACCCAACATTTTCCCTACTTTTGCACTGACTGGAGTGGGAATAGTACATTTTACCCCTCCGCAATCCAACATTTCCCCTACTGTTGGGCTGACTGGAGTGGAAATAATACATTTCACCCCTCCGCAATCCAACACTTTTCCTACTGTTGCACTGACTGGAGTGGGAATAATAAAATATACCCCTCCGCAATCCAACACTTTCCTTACTGTTGAACTGACTGGAATGGGAATAGTACATTTTACCCTTCCGCAATACAACACTTTCACTACTGTTGTAATCACTGGTGTGGGAATAGTAAGTAAGTAAGTCTAGTATTTGTATAGCGCATGAATCACCCCCAAAGGGGTCTCTCGGCGCTGGGGGCCGTTGGGAAGATTAAGCGAGCTATTGCCCAGAGTCGCATGGTGCTGGGCAGACCCCTGCCACCGGAGCCAGGGATCGAACCGTGATCCCCAGCATCCAGCGTCAGTCGCCCTGGCCGCGGCGCCACACCTCTTCCCTTCGCAATCCAACACTTTCCCTACTATTTCACTTACTGGAGTGGAAATAGTAAATGTTACCCCTCCGCAATCCAACACTTTCCCTACTTTTGCACTGACTGGAGTGGGAATAGTAAAATATAACCCTACGCAATCCAACACTTTCCCTACTTTTGCACTGACTGGAGCGGGAATAGTAAATTCTACCCCTCCGCTATCCAACACTTTCCCTACTTTTGCACTGACTGGAGTGGGAATAGTGCATTTTACCCCTCCGCAATCCAACACTTTCCCTACTGTTGCACTGACTGGAGTGGGAATAGTAAATGTTACCCCTCTGCAATCCAACACTTCCCCTACTTTTTCACTGACTGGGGTGGGAAAAGTAAATTTTGCCCCTCCAGAAATCAACACTTTCCCTACTGTTGCATAGATTGGAGTGGGAATAATACATTTTACCCCTCCGCAGCCCAACACCTTCACTACTGTTGCACTGACTGGAGTGGCAACAGTAAAATTAACCCTTCTGCAACACAACACTTTCCCTACTGTTGCACTGACTGGAATGGGAATAGTCAAATTTACCCTTGAGCAATGCAACACTTTGACTGCTGTTGCAATCATTGGTGTGGGAATAGTAAATATTGCCCCTCCATAATCCTACGCTTTTACTACTGTTTAACTGACTGGAGTGGGAAGAGTAAATTTTACCCCTTCGCAATTTAACACTTTCCCTACTGTTTAACTTACTGGAGTTGGGACAGTAAATATTACTCCTCCGCAATCCAACACTTTCCTTACTTTTGCACTGACTGGAGTGGGAATAGTAAAATATACCCCTCCTCAGTCCAACACTTTCCCTACTGTTGCACTGACTGGAATGGGAATAGTAAATTTTACCCTTCCGCAATGCAACACTTTCACTACTGTTGCAATCATTGTTGTGGGAATAGTAAATATTACCCCTCCATAATCCAACACTTCCACTACTGTTTCACTGACTGGAGTGGGAAGAGTAAATTTTACCCCTTTGCAATACAACACTTTCCCTACTGTTGCACTGACTGTAGTGGTAATAATACCTTTTACCCATTCGCAATCCAAAACTTTCTCCACTGTTTCACTTACTGGAGGTTGAATAGTAAATATTACCCCTCCGCAATCCAACACTTTCCCTACTTTTGCACTGACTGGAATGGGAATAGTGAATTTTACCCTTCCACAATGCAACACTTTCACTACTGTTGCAATGACTGGTGTGGGAATAGTAACTTTTACCTCTTAGCAATCCAACACTTTCTCTACTGTTTCACTTACTCGAGTGGGAATAGTAAATTTTACCCCTCTGCAACCCAACATTTTCCCTACTTTTGCACTGACTGGAGTGGGAATAGTCCATTTTACCTCTCCGCAATCCAACACGTTCCCTACTGTTGGGCTGACTGGAGTGGAAATAATACATTTCACCCCTCCGCAATCCAACACTTTCCCTACTGTTGCACTGACTGGAGTGGGAATAATAAAATATACCCCTCCGCAATCCAACACTTTCCTTACTGTTGAACTGACAGGAATGGGAATAGTACATTTTACCCTTCCGCAATGCAACACTTTCACTACTGTTGCAATCACTGGTGTGGGAATAGTAAATTTTACCCCTTCGCAATCCAACACTGTCCCTACTGTTTCACTTACTGGAGTGGAAATAGTAAATGTTACCCCTCCGCTATCCAACACTTTCCCTACTTTTGCACCGACTGGAGTGGGAATAGTACATTTTACCCCTCCGCAATCCAACATTTCCCCTACTGTTGGGCTGACTGGAGTGGAAATAATACACTTCACCCCTCCGCAATCCAACACTGTCCCTATTGTTGCACTGACTGGAGTGGGAATAGTACATTTTACCCTTCCGCAATGCAACACTTTCACTACTGTTGCAATCACTGGTATGGGAATAGTACATTTTACCCCTCCGCAATCCAACACTTTCCCTACTTTTGCACTGACTGGAGTTGGAATAGTAAAATACACCCCTCCGCAATCCAACACTTTCCCTACTTTTGCACTGACTGGAGTGGGAAAAGTAAATTTTGCCCCTCCAGAAATCAACACTTTCCCTACTGTTGCATAGATTGGAGTGGGAATAATACATTTTACCCCTCCGCAGTCCAACACCTTCACTACTGTTGCACTGACTGGAGTGGCAACAGTAAAATTAACCCCTCTGCAATCCAACACTTTCCCTACCTTTGCACTGACTGGAATGGGAATAGTAAATTTTACCCTTGCGCAATGCAACACTTTGACTGCTGTTGCAATCATTGGTGTGGGAATAGTAAATATTGCCCCTCCATAATCCTACGCTTTCACTACTGTTTAACTGACTGGAGTGGGAAGAGTAAATTTTACCCTTCGCAATCAAACACTTTCTCTACTGTTCAACTTACTGGAGTTGGGACAGTAAAAATTACCCCTCCGCAATCCACCTCTTTCCCTACAGTTGCACTGACTAGAGTGGGAATACTAAATTTTACCCCTCCACAATCCAACACTTTCCCTACTTTTGCACTGACTGGAGTGGGAATAGTAAAATATACCCCTCCTCATTCCAACATTTTCCCTACTTTTGCACTGACTGGAGTGGGAATAGTCCATTTTACCTCTCCGCAATCCAACACGTTCCCTACTGTTGGGCTGACTGGAGTGGAAATAATACATTTCACCCCTCCGCAATCCAACACTTTCCCTACTGTTGCACTGACTGGAGTGGGAATAATAAAATATACCCCTCCGCAATCCAACACTTTCCTTACTGTTGAACTGACAGGAATGGGAATAGTACATTTTACCCTTCCGCAATGCAACACTTTCACTACTGTTGCAATCACTGGTGTGGGAATAGTAAATTTTACCCCTTCGCAATCCAACACTGTCCCTACTGTTTCACTTACTGGAGTGGAAATAGTAAATGTTACCCCTCCGCTATCCAACACTTTCCCTACTTTTGCACCGACTGGAGTGGGAATAGTACATTTTACCCCTCCGCAATCCAACATTTCCCCTACTGTTGGGCTGACTGGAGTGGAAATAATACACTTCACCCCTCCGCAATCCAACACTGTCCCTATTGTTGCACTGACTGGAGTGGGAATAGTACATTTTACCCTTCCGCAATGCAACACTTTCACTACTGTTGCAATCACTGGTATGGGAATAGTACATTTTACCCCTCCGCAATCCAACACTTTCCCTACTTTTGCACTGACTGGAGTTGGAATAGTAAAATACACCCCTCCGCAATCCAACACTTTCCCTACTTTTGCACTGACTGGAGTGGGAAAAGTAAATTTTGCCCCTCCAGAAATCAACACTTTCCCTACTGTTGCATAGATTGGAGTGGGAATAATACATTTTACCCCTCCGCAGTCCAACACCTTCACTACTGTTGCACTGACTGGAGTGGCAACAGTAAAATTAACCCCTCTGCAATCCAACACTTTCCCTACCTTTGCACTGACTGGAATGGGAATAGTAAATTTTACCCTTGCGCAATGCAACACTTTGACTGCTGTTGCAATCATTGGTGTGGGAATAGTAAATATTGCCCCTCCATAATCCTACGCTTTCACTACTGTTTAACTGACTGGAGTGGGAAGAGTAAATTTTACCCCTTCGCAATCAAACACTTTCTCTACTGTTCAACTTACTGGAGTTGGGACAGTAAAAATTACCCCTCCGCAATCCACCTCTTTCCCTACAGTTGCACTGACTAGAGTGGGAATACTAAATTTTACCCCTCCACAATCCAACACTTTCCCTACTTTTGCACTGACTGGAGTGGGAATAGTAAAATATACCCCTCCTCATTCCAACACTTTCCCTACTGTTGCACTGACTGGAATTGGAATAGTAAATTTTACCCTTCCGCAATGCAACACTTTCACTACTGTTGCAATCCCTGGTGTGGGAATAGTAAATGTTACCCCTTCGCAATCCAACACTTTCCCTACTGTTTCACTTACTTGAGTGGGAATAGTAAATTTTACCGCTCCGCAATCCAACACTTTCCCTACTTTTACACTGACTGGAGTGGGAATAGTATATTTTACCCCTCCGCAATCCAACACTTTCCCTGCTTTTGCACTGACTGGAGTGGGAATAGTAAATTTTACCCCACCAGAATCCAACACTTTCCCTACTGTTGCACTGACTGGAGTGGGAGTAGTACATTTTATCCTTCCGCAATCCAACACTTTCCCTACTGTTGCACTGACTGGAGTGGGAATAGTACATTTTACCTGTTGGAGTTGGCCTTGTTGGCTAAAGTTCACTTAAACTTTTTGCTTTTCCCCTAGACCGTTTTCCTGACAGAGAGTTGTGAAGTTAGATGCTGTAGGTACTTGCCACTGCTAATCAGTGTGCAAGTACAGATGTTCCCTGTATAAATTGTAGTGGTGATTGGTTGTCTCTGGTTGGTATGTTTGCCTTACTAGCCAGATCCCTAAGTGATGTGCACAGTGTGTGCCAGGGCTAGTACTAAAGAAATGCACAGAGAGGGAACATAGGTCTTCAATGGAGGGCCTGCGCGCATTATGCTAAATGAGCATGTTGTCCTGACAAGTGCTACCACTTGTCAGGCCCGACTTTCCCTTTTGCATACACATGGGGCACCCCTGTAGGACGTCCTGGGTAACCCCTAGGCAGGGTGCGGTGTAGGTAAAAGGCAGGACCGGTGCCAGTGTGGGTGCTAGGCCCTGACAGTGGAAAATACTCCATTTCATTTTCCCTGGTAAAAGGCCATCCTGCCCATAGGACAGAATGGGGGAAGCTGGGTGTAGTATTGTTAGCCTAGTTTCCCAAGAACTGGAAATGGAACAGTGAAGTTTGGTATGTCTGAACTCACAGCGTCATAACGCATCTTTTTGGGTAGATGGTTTTGTCGCTGTGTGTCCAGAAACCGCTGTTTGAGAAAATGGCTGAGTTTGTGCTTTAGACCTTTTTGTGTGTCTCAGCAGAGTGTGAATTGCCTGCCTGGATCTGGGAGAGGTGAGAAAGGCTGAGGGAGGTCATGCCCCCGGGGAGGGGTGGAGACGGTGCCAGGCTGCCCTGCACCTGGTGCAGGGAGCAGGAGAGGCAGTGCGAAGTGAAGAGGCCTGGGTCAGAGCCATAAACCAATAGACCCATCTCCCTCTGAGTGACTAAAGATCCAGGCCCCCAGTATCAAAGGGAGGACGGTGACACTGGGGGGGAGATACGCAAGACTGATTTAAGGAGGGGTCGGGGACCCCTGAGCACAAGGAAACTTCAAAGACAACGAGGGGTATAACTGAAAGAGCTGTAACCCCAAGACTTGGGTTATGTTGATGATGTTCTCGAGATCGGTCTCGGTATCGTTCAGAGAAGTGCTGGGAGCACTTTGAAGACGCCGTGGGCTGGTCGAGTCTCTGGCGGCTTTGACCAGTCCGCGATCGGGAAGAAAACCTCTGCCTCAGGAAGAGTTGCTGAATAGGCTGCAGGAGACACTTGACCCTTGCTTCGTGATCTGGGGATTGTGGGCAGTTTGTAGCTCTTGACCGAGGAGAGACTGAAGGGGCGCTGCAGTGGGACGTGTCCCCCCTTCTTCCTGAGCAGGACTTTGCTGTGTGCTGCGTCCTGAACCCCAAGGGCCCGAGGTGAACTGGCTCCCTGTTCGGAAACACAAGAACATAAAAGTTTCCAGGAAGTCTCAAGTGGCGCGGTGGTGGGACCGTGTCGTGGCAGCCTGAGACCTCCGAAGGGGTGCCTAAGGTGATCGTGGGCACCCGGAGCGAATCAAGACTCTGACGCGCAGGGTGCGTGTCTTGGTGCGGCTACAGGTGTTGGAGCGCCTGTGGATTGTGGGCATCGTGGAAGAGAGCTGAGATTCGGGACGCGCAGGGTGCGTGTCGCAGTGCAGTCCAGGCACTAGTGAAGAGTGCCGGGACATCGTGGGCACTAAGGAGGAGTGAGTCTCCGACACGCGGGTTGGCATGTGGTGGTGCAGCCAGGGCGTTAGCAGAGAGTGCCTGGTACCTCATGTGCACCAGGAGGAGAGATGAGACTCAGACGCGCAGTGTGCGTGTCGTGGTGCGACCAGGGCATTAGTGGAGAGCGCCTGGGTCATCGTGTGCACCAAGAAACGAGGTGGGTCTCCAACACGCAGGGTGCGTGTGGGGGTGCAAGTGCGGCACTAGAGGAGAGTGCCTGAAGATTGTGTGCACCTGGAGATGGAGCGAGATTCGGACGCGCAGGGTGCGTGTCAAGGTGCCAGCCGAGGTGTAGTGAGGTGCGCCTGGTCATCGGAGGCTGGAGGAGGAGCGAGTCTCGGACGCGCCGGTGGTGCGTGTCGAAGGTGCCACCAGAGGTGCTGGTGAGGAGTACCGGGGAGCGGTGAGCACCGGGGAGCAAAGAAGTTCTAACATCGCTGAAGAGGAGGGCCAAGTGATCGGGCCCTCGAAGGCAACGTGGGGTGGCACCAGCGTTGTGTGGAAGGCTTCGTGGAAGGAGTTTGTGCTGATTGTTGGCGGCCCTGACCAGCAGCCCCGTAAGAGCTGAACAACCGGCCCGAGCGCGCCTTGCCCGTGGTGACAAGGTTCTGGAGTGGGCCAATCTGCTGCTGCAGGAGATGAGAGTGGGGTCGGGCCCCCCCAGGTAAAGTGGATCATCGCCTGGGGCGGGGTGCGGGCCCGGAGGGACACTCTCTCGGCCTCTCGCTGCTGGCAGTTGTGTGCGCCTGTTGCTTCGGCCCAGATCTCGGCCCGTACTGGTCCCGGACGGGGCAGTACAGGGGCCAGGGCCCGGAGTGGAACTTGGGTGTCATTGTTGATCCGTGTTTGGGGCAACCGGTCGCATAACTTCTAAAAACAGTCATATAACACTTTGCATATTTGCTGCTAACGAACTATCGAACTATTGGACAACGTCTGACACTATTGGTGCTTAACGAACTCAGGGGTTAGCGCGCTACGCACTAAGTTATGTTTCTCTTGCCGGATAACAAGATCCTAGCGTAGGGCACTGCATTGGTTGTTTGCTGCACTGTACTGAATTGCACTGTGACGCATTACCTTATTCCTTCCTTGCACAGGGCATGCTGGTGGCGATATGCATTGCATTGTCTTCCTATCGCACTGTACGTAGTTGCAGCGTGACACATTGCTGTATTCCTTCCTTGAACAGGGCATGCTGGTAGTGAACCGAGTTGCATTATCTTGTGTTGAATCAGTACATGATCGTGACTCTATGCATTGATTGTTTCACTGTGGCACTGTACAGGAACCCATTGTTAAGTAGTGCAGTATTTCTTGTATTTTGCAACGTGTGTGATTCTAGTAATACGACGTACCTAACCTGTTGAGAACGGTTAAAAGTCAGCGTAACTGTTGGTTAGAAGTGGTGGTTGGGGATTAGGACCGCCCAATCCACCGGAAACAATATTACCCATTGTATATGTGTAGAAGTTGTATTGTGTGGTCATTTCGTATATCTTTCTATATAAAGTATACTCGTTTTATACAAACTCGTGTGGAGTCCAATTGTGGTGACATCATTGGGATTGCTGTGGGCGTGGTTGCACATACTGAACACTCGTGCCTTGGAGATAAACCTGGCTGCTCGTGTCAAGCTACTAAGGGGGTGAGCAGGGCTGTCTCGGACAGTGTCCTTTCTTGGCCTAACGTGGGAGCGGGGGGGTCCGGGTCGCGCACTTGTCATCAACGGTGCGCGCGGGAACACCGGCTTCTAACATTACCCCTCCGCAGTCTAACACTTTCCCTACTGTTGCACTGACTGGAGTGGGAATAGTAAATTTTACCCCACCGTAATCCAAAGCTTTCACTACTGTTGTACTGATTGGAGTGGTAATAGTACATTTTACCCCTCTGCAATCCAACACTTACCCTACTGTTGCACTAACTGGAGTGGGAATAGTAAATTTTACCCCCTCCGCAATCCAACACTTTCTGTACTGTTGCATACACTTGAGTGGGTATAATATATTTTACCTCTCTGCAATCCAACACTTTCACTACTGTTGCATTGACTGGAGAGGGCATAGTAAATTTCACCCCTCCAGAATCCAACACTTTCCCTACTGTTTCATAGATTGGAGTGAGAATAATACCTTTTACCCATTCGCAATCCAAAACTTCCCCTACTGTTTCACTTACTGGCGTTGGAATAGTAAATGTTACCCCTCCGCAATCCAACACTTTCCCTACTGTTGCACAGACTAGAGTGGGAATAGTAAATGTTACCCCTCCGCAATCCAACACTTTCCCTACTTTGGCACTGACTGGAGTGGGAATAGTAAAATATACCTCTCCGCATTCCAACACTTTCCCTACTGTTTCACTGACTGAAGTGCGAATAGTAAATTTTACTCCTCCGCATTCCAACACTTTCCCTACATTTGCACTGACTGGAGTGGAAATAGTACATTTTACCTCCCCACAATCCAACACTTTCCCTACTGTTGCACTGGCTGGAGTGGGAATAGTAAATGTTACCCCTCCGCAATCCAACACTTTCACTACTGTTGCATTGACTGGAGAGGGAATAGTAAATTTCACATGAGAATCCAACACTATCCCTACTGTTTCATAGATTGGAGTGGGAATAATAAATGTTACCCTTTCGCAATCCAACACTTTTTCTACTGTTGCACTGTGTGGAGTGCAAATAAATAAATGTACCCCTCATGAGTCCAACAATTTCTCTACTCTTGCACTGACTGGAGTGGGAGTAGTAAACTTTACCCCTCCTGAGTCCAACATTTTTCCCACTGTTGTATAAATTGTAGTGGGAATAGTATATGTAGTATTTACAGAATTTTATAGTTTACTCATATTATATTTTTAGTAAATTGATAATGTTTTACATTTATTACTTTATTAATTTTAATTCAATTGGTATGTGTTTTGATTTTATTATGTTATTGGGTATATGCATGTGTGTATATATATGTGTATATACATATATATATAGTTTTTATTTTATTTATTGAATTAACTTTAAAATACATTTTTAAATTAAGATATAAATTGAAAATATTAGTTTATTTATATTTTAGTTACATATATGTAACTAAATATATGTGTGTTGTATTTTTGAATAAGTATATTAGTTATATTAATTTAAAAATGCATTAAATATATTTAATTTGCATTTAATTAGTGTTATGTTTTAATATATTTAATGTTCAATATTTATATGTATATACATTTTAAAAAACAATATTTTGTACCAGGATATTAATGACAGTGGTATATTTATTTCAATATTTTTGTCATGTACATTGTAAATATAGCATGACGATGTATTTGACAACGATATTTATTTGACGATATTTTGGTATGGCGATATTTCCAGAGGCAATATTTTGTCAGTGAAACAGTCCTACCTAGGGGCCTGCTGCCTGTTTTAAGAGTTTCTGACATAAGTGTTAGAGGGATTAATTTATGATCTTGACCATGTCTGGGTCTTTCGTGGTACTTTTGATTTTGGTGATTATACTGAGGAGAGGTGTGGTGCAGCGGCCAGGGCAGCTGACTTCGGAGCACAGGGTTCACGGTTCGATCTCCGGCGGCAGCTCAGCACCATGTGACTCTGGGCAATAGCTCACTTAATTTCCACGATGGCCCCCATCGCCTTGAGACCCGTAAGGGTGAGTAGCTGCGCTATATAAAAACGGACTTACTTTACTTTAAGATCTGATTCACAGAACTGATCTTAAAGCTCACGTATGTCACCCAGAGCTTGACTCAGTTTTCTGCATGTGATGTGCAGAACTGGACACACTGCTCCATGTGGGATCTCCGCACTAGACAGCCTTCTTCATATGTGCTCTTGATGTTGACCAGTGTATGCTAGATCTGACCTCCAGAACTGGATGTAATGATTACGTACATTACCTAGAGCTAGACTCAGTGCTCTTCATGTGAAGTGCAGAACTGGACACACTTCTCTACAGAGGACCTACACAGCTAGACATCCTTTGTTATACTATAGATCTGATCTCCAGAACTAGACATAATGCTCCAGTACGTCACCCGGAGTTAAACTCACTATTCTGCATGTGACGTGCAGAACTGGACACCATAGTCTATATTGGACCTCCGCGGCAAGACAGCCTACCTCCAGATGCAGGTTTCAAAATCCAGCAGAATGCTCCAGAGTGACATCGAGACCAGGCACAGCTGAATGGCAATTCTTAACAATGACACTGAATCCAAGTAAGGCATACATTACATCAGTAGGCAAAAGCAGCAGCTTCTGTCCGAAGGACTCTGGCCCTGCCTCATGTCCTTGTTACACTCCAGGCCAATCTGTAAAACACAAGGGAGTGCATCTAGATGAGCAACTTACTTTCCACACCTCCTCAGAATAGGGATGGCAATAGGGGAGTGTGAAGTTGCAAAGTCCGACAACGCACAAATTCACATTTTGTTTTAAGCGTAGCAAGTCTTGAGAAGTGTGTGACACAAAGAGGCATACTTACAAGCCCCTAGCGCCACCAAAGCTTCACTTTTTTGACCCTCCAGTTGCGCTCTATGAAAGTCCATATTTACAAGGCCGGGCTAAGCCATCTGCATGGCTTAACCCAGCCTTGTAAATATACCCATCTGCAACGCAGTTTTTTTAGGCAAAGGGGCGAGCAATGGGTATTGCTGTGGAAATTCCCAGAAACACCCATGGCTTTTTGACACTTCCAGATTTACAAGGATCGGTAAATCTGAGACAGCGCCAAAAACTAACACCTTTCAAAAGGAGGCGTTAATGTGGTGCAATGAGGAGAAATACTTTTATTTCTCCTCGTTTTTTGCTCTTTCAATGTGTGCAATGCAGGCGCCATTGCACCATGGTGCAAGGGTGCCTTAGTTGGTGCAAATCAGCTTTTTTTGCACCGGCACAGGGGTGAGCACAGGGATGCACCATATTCTTGTTAATACGGTGCATTCCTGTGTTTTGAAAATGGCGCAGCTCAGCGCTGCAAAATTGCTTGCTGTAATGCACTGCACCATTTTCATGGAAACATGCCCCAGAGTTTGAAAAAACAGGCCAACTTCAGTTTCCCCTTGAGGCTTCTGGAAACCATTATCACTACTTTAAGGGGCAGTGAGTCGCGTAGTGCTTCTAGGAAGCCATAGGAAATTGGGTTATTGGTTGAGGGGAGTGAAACACTACTCAAGCAGCAACCACAATTCTTGTTGGGGTGAAAAAAAAGCAAACCCCAAATTAACCTGTGCTTAACCCTCTGGTAGCTTAGCGCAAACGCAGTCAGGCTCAAGATAGATACAATATGTAAATATTTATGCAGTACTTCAAACAGTGATATAGTGAAAACACAGCACAAGAAAAATTCCACACCAATTTCGAAAAATAGCATAAAATTTAATACGTTATTTGAGACAAATATCCAGTCAGTAGAACCGGAGGTATGCAATTTCAAAGTTTTAAGTAAAAATAGTGCGTAAAAGCACAAAGTACCAACTGTGGTTTTCCGGTCCCGCCGGACTGAGGCAAAGTCACAAAATCAGACTGACCGCAATGGAGCGCAAGCCGGATACAGGGACCAGATACAGGGACCAAGTTAGGACCTCTGAACAAAAGTACCTTAAATCCTGGTTTGCAGAGCATTGCGAGATCTCGTGTTGAGGATGCATCACTCAGCGGCAGTTCCGAGGAGGCTGCGATGTGGAGTCCTGCATTGTCATCGAGGGTGCCATTGACGAGGGGCTTGTAATGCGAAGTCCTGTGTTGAGGATGCATTGTGCACTGCAGTTCAAAGGAAGCTGTGGGGCTGCATTACAGAGTCCTACGTCATCATCGAGGATGCCATCAACAAGGGGCTTGTGATGTGAAAGCCTGCGCCGAGGATGCATCATGGAGCGGCAATTCTGAGGAAGTTGTGGGCTGCGCTGGGAGGTCCTGCATTGGGGATGTGTTGTGAATCGTCAGTTCTGATGAGGCTGCAAGAAGATGCATCGCACTGCATCCATTTTGTTTACAGGACCACAGCTGGGCTGTCAGCGTGCCTTCAGGCCCACTTCCAAGGGCCCAGGACTGGGGTGGCACCACTTTGGGGGTAGGACTTACAGAAGACAGAGTCCAGCTCTGGTGGTTGGAGCCTTTTCGGTTCTGGAGGCTTTGATCAGGAGGCCAGCCAACTAACCCTTGGGGTCACTCTGGTGGTCCTGGGTCCAAGATACAGGTCCAATCCTTTTCTCTTAGGCAGCAGGGTTGCAGAGCAGCACAGCAGTCCTTCTCAGTCTTCCACAGGTTCAGAGGTGTACTGAAGTGTTGCATCTGAGGGTCCATTATTTATACCTCATGCTCACTTTGAAGTAGGAGACGTTTCTAGAGACTTCCACCCCCAGAGGTGCTATGAATTTCCGGTCTTCCTGCCCTGGCAACAGCTTGTCTGTGGTCACAAAAGACTAGTGTCAAGGCCTTTGTAAGTGTGCACAGGCAGAGCCTTTGTGATTGCAAGTGTGGTAGGTGACAGCACCTATCCCTCATCAAGTTACAGATGGCAATCCTGCCAACACGTATTGCCCTTTGTCTCACTGTCTGGGAGCAATACACAAAGACCAGCTGCCAGTTACACCTAGTCATGTGACCCAGGATACAGGCTGTAGGCACCAAATGGTTAGGGTGAAAAAATGCCAACTTTCTAAAAGCGGCAGTTTCAGAAATATGACTTAAAATCCAACTTTACCATTAAAGATGGGTTTTAAATTGCAATTCTTTAGACACCACACTCAACATTCCTACTTGCTACCAATTGAAAGTTAGCACTTATTAAATGTTTTAAGGAAACCCAATGTTTTCCGATGGGAGAGGTAGGTTTTGTAGTAGTGAAAAATGAATTTAAGAGTTTTTTTACTACCAGGATATGTAAAAGTTAAAAGTACATGTCCAACAATTTAAATACACTGCACCTAGCCCTCTGGACTGTTTATTACATACTGTAGGGGTGACATATATGTATTAAAAATGGAGGTTTAGGTCAGGCAAAAAGTTTATTTTGCCAGGTTGAAATGGCAGTTTTAATATTGCACACACAGGCTACAACGGCAAGCCTGAAGCATGTTTAAAAAGTCTACTTAAATGGGTGGCACAATTAGATCTGCAGGCCCACTAGTAGCATTTAATTAGCAAACCCTGGGTGCATGGGGTACCACTTTGCTAGGGGGTTACAAGTATTAAATGTGCTAATTACCTGTAAGCCAATTGTACCATGTTTAAAGGAGAGAACACCAGCACTTTAGTACTGGTTAGCAGTGGTAAGGTGAGCAGAGTCCTAAAGCCAACAAAAACGAAGTCAGCAACAATGGAGGATGGAAGGCAAAAAGATGTGGGAAAGCTACGCAAGGATGCGAGTTCCAACAGCAGCCATCTCCCTTAAGGCCCATCACTCTGGCATTCTCCTATCAAACCTCTGCCCTTCTCATCATTCTCTGCCACATCAGCCCTCCACACTCCCCTCCCAGTGTTGCATCGGGCAAGCCCCTCAATGTACAGTCATTAAGTCCAGCCACGCATTCCCATTATAGCCCCAGCTCCTGCCCCATTTTTTTTACCCTGCTTCTGTTACATCTCTACATCTGCATCCGTGTTTAATTTTTGAATAAATATGTTTAAAGGCCCAAGGGTTTCTAAAGGGCTATTGATCCCTGGTTTCTTGTTTTTTGCTTCCTCCTTTTTTCTTCCTTTTCTGCCTTTTCTCTCTCTGAGGATGATTAAAGTGTCCTCGTTGCCAAAATGCGTGCCATGCTCAGTTTGTGCAACTGCTAGTCGAAAGCACGGCCGGACTGGGAACTGAAACCAGCCCTGGCAATCAGCTTGACCGGCCCCGGGGAGGCGAGAGGGAAGCACCACTCCCCCAGCCGGTTTTGTTACAGGCGGCCGACATTGCAGCACTGCTGTAAAACCGGCGCCGAGGGGTCCAAAACCGGCACCCACCCTTCCGGCCCACCGGGAAAACGCCTGGTGCCTGCTACGGCCAGTCCGGCCCTGGTCGAAAGTAAGCCCAGAGCATGGTTATTTTGAAGTTGTAGGATGACCAACACTTTATGATTGGGACATCATGCAACTACAAATTGCCCAGTTGTGCAGCAGTGTAGAAAGGCTGCCATGTGCCCAGGTGCAAGTGAAGAAAATGGTCCATATGACTGTTGCTGGGGTAGTTATATACAGCAATTCTCAGGGTTCAATGGGCCCCTCAGGGCTCTGGGCCCCAGTGTCATTGCACCAAATGGTAGCTACGCCCCTACAGTGTGTGGGCTGTGTATAGGAACACTTTGCATCTGTGAATGTGCTATTTAGCCAGGCTCCTTATGCAATGGTTTTTACCTTCGCTCACCTCTCGCTGTGGAGGTAGTTTTCACTCACAGAAAAAAGACCATTCAATTCCCAGTCTTCTCACATTGAATTCAGTCAGTCCTGACCCTGAATCGCTCCTACATAAAAGGCTTCAATGCTCTTTACTTGAACCATCCTAGAACTTCTCCTAAAATACTCCACCTTTTAAAGGGTAATGCGGCCTGCTCACTGGAAAAATTTCCACTTTGAGAATATGTATCACTCATTTTGTCAAGGGTGCACAGCTCCCAATTCACAAAAGTGGGGAGTTTTAAACCCTGCACTGTGCCCTAAAATTGTTCTATGCCATAGGTCATCTTTTTGTTTCAAGCAATAGCAAACTGTCATGGCCACCCAGTTTACAAAGTCAGGTGTTTCACAAAAGAACCCAGGGTGTTGTATTTTTGGGTACGTTTGTAGAGATGCATAGGATGGTTCCCAAAGCTTTAAAGGCAGGTTGGGGAGTAACAAGTGTTAAAATGCAGTTGAACTGTAACAAACAAACATAATTTAAGACTGTTCGAAAACTAAACAAAGTTGTCAACTAATCGCCTATGAATAGAATTTGAAAGCACATTGCTATCTGTCTGGAACAATCTGGAAGCTTATGGAACAAGGCAGAAGGTTCTGAAAACAGCCATAAGATGGTGACATCCATCTTTGATCTCAGGAGGGTATACATGGCACTCTCTTGGACCACAACCTTTCATAGGAAATCAGAGTTCCAGTAAAGACATTGCCCATGTTTCTCCCACTGACCCAGCTTACCTGCGCATCCAGGAAATCTTCTTCCTCTGTGAGCCTTGCACTTCCTGGAGAGAGTTAAAATGTATAAGGTACTTAATTATTATTCAGTGAGTCACACAATCTGTGCTAACCAGAGAGAGACACTAAGGAAACCACACAGGGTGTGATAAATCCAGAAACTAAAACATAAAGAACTAATGTTTTAATGGATTCTCATGTGAATTAACAGGTATTTTGAGTCTAGATTGAGAGAGACAATGTAGACAATTGAATCTGTAAATCAAAAGCTGTAAGGACTTTTCAAAAATAAAAACGAAATACTTGTTCTTGTTCTTGTTGTTGTACAAGCACTCGCACACTGAGAGGCAGATGACAGACGAGCCTGAAGCGTGATACAAGGAAGCTGTAACACAGTCAGTGGTTGGCTATTTTCTTATTTTGTCCAATTCCCCCATTCCCCTTGGTGTTCCTCCAGAATGAGTGCTGTGTACAACTCGCTTGGTTCAGCATCAGGGGGTGTGGAAGGACAAGCATCGTGCATCGCTCCTGCGGGGATGGTTATCACAGGTTAGCCTCTCTCTGTTTAGTAATTGTGGTATCTGACACAAACTGTGCTGAGCGCAAGAACAGACTTGGCATTGACAATGAGCAGTGTCAAGGCACAGGCAAAATGGCCAGTTTTCCAGGGCCTCCACCTGGTATAGTGGTAACATTGTGCAAACCTCATCCCCTCTACATTTCTGTGTCCCTATCTCTACATCTTTTTACCCTCCTCTTCCACTTTCTACCTCTCAACACTTTTCTCTCTAGCTCATTCATCTTTCTCTCTGTACCTTGGGTGTCTCTCTATCTCACCAATCTCTCTACTTTATCTTATTCTCTACTTCCATTCTCCTTCTATTTCACCTCTCTCACTATAATGTTCTTTTTGTCTCTCTATCCCTTCTTTCACCTCCTACCATTTTTCTTACTTGACAGAGTCAGCGATTACTGTCCAGAAGTGTATGGAAAGCGTGGAGGAGGTTGAAAGTAGGGCAAAAAATTAAGCGAAAATTATCCAAATTCACTCAACTGAATGGCAAAAATTATAAGATTGTCCCTTCTCCAGTTTGATTGCCAATTGAAAAGGGGGATTTATTTGTGATTATGAATGTTCAGCTATTAAAGGTACTCTTCAAGCACCATGTGCACATGTCATCCTTGAGAGAACTCCTGCTGTCTCTGGTTGTATCTATTCGTATAGCGGGCACTAGGCCCACCCACACAAGTGTGGTAGCATTTGTTTCAGGGCTAGTGTGGGAACGCTGGGTGGTAGGAAATCTGTGAATCTCCACGGATTCAGGATCTTTCTCTCAAACAAATGTGAGGTAAATGTGTGATTTTATGCACAGTTTGAGGTTCGCAGGGTGTTGTGGGTAAGAAACAGTCATGGGATCCATGCAAGGCACACCACCCTAGACTCCCAAGGGTGTCTAGTTTTCAGACATTTCTGGGCTTGGCAGGTTTTCCTGAGGGGTGGGCAAGCCCAGGACCAAATTCCACCGCAACCCACATATTAAAAAAATTGTTGGTTTAGAGTGGAAAAATGTGATCTGTCTATATTGTATTTTGGGCAATTTCCTGTCACGGGTACTAGGCCTACCCACACAAGTAGGGTACTATTTTTATGAGGAGGCATTTGGATATGCTGGGTGGAGATAAATTTGTGGATCCCAACATATTTCAAAACTTTCCCTTACATAAGTGTGAGGAAACTGTGTGTTTTTAGCCAAAGTTTGAAGTTTGCAAGTTGTTCAAGGTACAAAAAGCCTAATGAGATCCATGCAAGCCATACCAATTTGCACTCCCCCGGGTGTCTAGTTGTAAAACATGTCTGTCTTGGATTGGTGGATTTCACTGGGTGGCGACGAGAACAGGCCCAAAAACCATAACTACACACATTGCAAAAACCTATGAGGGGAAATATTGAATCTGTTCACGATGAGTTTTAGGCCCTTCCCTGGTGCAGGCTGTAGACCCACTCACACAAGGGAGCACCGTTTGTATTGGGAGACATGTGGCAATAAAGCATAGTACAACATTTATTATTACCAATTACATTTCTCTGTACTTGTGGCTTCCAAATGTGAGGAAGTCTGGAGGAAAGATCGATATTTTGCAAAAGGTTCTTTGAACCAAATGGTACTTTAGGTAACCCCTAATTCAGAGGTGTAGAAATAACCACTGTTTCTAAGCTTAGTATCTTATGCACATTTCAGAAATACATAGCTTTTCTACAAACCCATTTTTCATTCCTTATATTTTACCGTATGAATTCCTGTATGGTTGCTACACAATGAAAATACATTTTAAGGCGCTGCTCGGTTGCTGGCTCTGGGCATTGCATGATTTTGCATAACCTACAAACTCTATACATACATTAGACTCTATCAGATGTAACAGCATTTTGCTTTTGTGAATCTGCCATCATGAAAAGAATAACAGATGAAAGCATTGTTACAAGCGTCTGTCTTTTCCTACTCATTTCAGTATTTGTTTTATTTGTAACAATCGTTTCTTTGAGGACACCATGAGGGATCTACACAAATTACCCCTTGCTTAATTCAGACTGTTGTCCACTTTTCAGAAATGTTTAGCTTTATAGGATCACTCATAGGTTTTACACCTCTTTGTACCACAAAGTTCAAGTAGGCTGAAGCCACAAAAATTAGGAAAAATGGGCTACCTGTTAAAAAAATGCAAAACCAGTGGTTCATAAAAAGGTTTTTTTATGCAGTTCTGCTTGTTCCTCAAAGCTGAGAAGATGGTAATTCTAGCACAAGAAACCGTTTGCTAATGTAATTTAAAACAAAAAAAGAAAAAACATGCTTTTCTGCACTGCACTTTTTCCCGTTTTTTGCACACAAAAAACAAAATTTGGCAAATAGTGCTTGTACTGTTACTGCTGTTGTATGTTTTTTTTCTGTGGACGGAAGCTTACCACGCTGCTTTCTCTTCTGTACCTGCTCTCTGTGTGAGTAAAGCTTGCACTGCTGATGCCTGTGCTGTACCTGTTCTGTTTGTGTGAATGAAGCTTACATTGCTGCTTCCTCTCCTTTACTTGCTATCTGTGGATGACTGAAGCTTGCTTTACAACTGTCTGTGCTTTACATGTTCAGTGTGAGTGAGTGAAGCTTACACTGCTGCTGCTGCCTGTGCTGTACCTGTTAAGTGTGTGTGTGTCAGTGAAGCTTGCACTGCTGCTGCCTGTGCTGAACCTCTTCAGTGTGTGAGTGAAGCTCGCACTACAGCTGCCTGTGTTGTTCGTGTTCTGTGTGTGTGAGTGATGCTCCCACTGCAGCTGCCTCTGCGGTTCCTATTTCGTGTGTGAGTGAAGATCGCACTGCTGCCTGTGCTGTTCCTATTCAGTGTGTGTGAGCGAAGCTCGCACTACTGCTTCCTCTGCTGTATCTGTTCAGTGTATGTGAGTGAAACTTACACTGCAGCTGCCTGTGCTGTTCCTGTTCAGTGTGTGTTAGTGAATGTCGCCCTACCGCTGCCTGTTCTACATGTGTGAGTGAAGCTTTCACTGCAGCTGCTTGTGCTGCTCATGTTCTGTGTTTGTGAGTGAAGCTCACACTGCTGCTGTCTGTGCCTAGTCAGTGTGTGTGAGTGAAGCTCTCACTACTGCTGCCTGGCTGTACCTGTTCAGTGTGTGTGAGTGAAGCTTACACTGCAGCTCTTTGTGCTTTACTTCAAGCTTGAAGGGACAGTTGCTGCTTTTAAACAAATGTTCATATGAGGGGAAGACTACTGGAGGAGCATAGATAGGTTGCTATGGACACCGCCTGATTCTCCCAATGCCACTCAATGCGATTTCCAAAGGGAAATTGTGCACAGGGACTACTTCTCCTGCACATATCAGTAACTTACTTATGCATACTACCCCTCCTGGGGTAAAGGCCATCAACCAGGACTCTCCAGCCATCTCTGTCCTGGGCTTTTCTTTCAATCTGACTCCAGGTGTAACCCATCACCTTGTAGTCAGTCTCGAGGTCTGGCCGCCAGGTGTTTCCTGGCCTTCCTCTTTACTTTCCCCTCGAGGGTTCCAGGTCAGGGCTTGCCTGGTGGTGTTTGATGCGGGTTTCTGGAAAATGTGACCCAGCGTCGTTTTTTGATTTCTTCATGAGTAGGGAGTTGTCTGCTGCCATAGGTCATTTTTGCTGATGATGTTTGGTCAGCAGATTTCGAGGATTTTCATCGGACAGGTGTTGATGAAGGTCTGGACTTTGTTGGTGGTGGTCATGGTTGTTCTCCAAGTGTCTGTTCCATACAGAAGGACCGATTTTACATTGATATTAAATAGCCTGATCTTGGTTTGCAGTGTTAGGTCCTTGGAGCTTCAGATCTTTTTTAAATGAATGAAGGCAGCCCTTGCTTTACCGATTCTTGCCTTGATGTCGGCATCAGCGTCTGTGCCCGCCCTGCTTGTCTGTGACACTGCCCAGGTAGGTGAAGGCCTCAATCTTTTCCAGTGCAGTACAGGCAAGAGCGACTGCAGTTGTGCTGGCTGTGCTAGCCTTCAGGATCTTGGTTGGAGTAGGGCCAACTCGTCTTCATAGACAAGGTCATCAAGCTGCGTCCAAGGTGTCCACTGGATCTCATTTCTTCTCCTTGCTGTGCACATCGGTCACCACCTGAAATCTGGTAGAAGTAAGTGATGAGTATTTTGCATCCCCAGCTGCGGTCACAAACTATTGATACATACATTTGTTACTTATAAAGAGAAGATGGACTCACCTTTCCCACACCTCCCATTTGCAATTTGGAAAGTATCAAAAATCCATTTATCAAGTTAAAAAATATTTTCGAACTCATAAAAAGGACTTTTTTACATTCCAAAAGCTATTTTGCAAATCATGATTTCTCAAATTGCAGGCTTTGCTACAATACATCTTACAAGATGTCTTTGTACATCAGACCCTAGACTCTCCAATATATTCAACTTCTTTATTTTGTTGCACAATCCAAACAGTAATTAATAATACAACTTCAGCATCTTTAATAATTCATCATGGCCTGGATCCATCTATTTTGAAATTGACAACGGTTTAACATCACGGTGTGATATGCTCCAGAGAGCAGATTTTTTTTAATTTATTCATTAATACTATGGTATGTCTCAATCATGATTCCACTTTTGAGCTATCACCATTCTGTTTTGGATTTCAAACAGTATCCTCTTCTTTTTCTTTATCATTAGCATTTATTCAACATCTAAGAAAAAGGTATAAACAATAGATCAATTACTCATATTCCTTGTAATGGCTCTGCACTAATTAATTGATTTTCTAGTTAAAAACATCACTATTTACATTGTCAGCAGAACATTCTTTTCAAATAATATGAATGGAAGGATCAGCCTATATATCTCAGATAACTTACAAGTGTACAAATAAATCTTCATCCAAGTTCATCCCCACTGGTGCCAAACATCCTGCCTCCAAAATATATTTTGATTCCAGCCTATGAAGGGACAACACTCTACCACTTCCCCTTTAATGCTTGGGTACACAACCTACACCAGACTATTTCATGGTTCTCCGATCACCTCCATGGACTTCATTAAAATGGCAGGCAGTGCTGTAGCTTGCATCAAAGTTGGTGATAGCCCTCATGTGTGCAAGTATTCATTTCTTGATGGGAAAGATGGTACTCCAAATATACCACTTGCCACATGGGCAAGTACTAACATATACTACATGAACTATTGTACAAGGCCTGGGCGTAGTTCGCGAGTAGCGCTACGCAAAGCTACGCAAAGTGCAGTTCGCACTACGCGATCTACGCGTAGCACTACGCGAACTGCGTAGTGCACTGTTCGCAATGATTGCACAGTGCCGGATGCTTGTCCGCACTGTGCAATCATTGAAAACGGCATCTTGCACAGTGCGAGCTGTCTTTTACTGCCGCTCGAGTAGATTTTTACTCGAGCGGCAGCTTCTCAACGCGGACTGGTAGTTTCTCATCGCGAGCGGTCGCGAGCATACGCGACCACTCGCAATGAGAAACCTGACCTCCCCGCGTTGAGAATCTCGCCGGGAGGTTTATTTTCCACGCTCGCGATCGGCAACTTGATGTTGCTGATCGCGAACGAGGAAAAAGTCTCACCGGGATGTCATTTTGCTTGCTCGCGGTCCCCAACTTGACGTTGAGGACCGCGAGCAAGCAAAAAATGACCGCTACGCGCGTTTGCACTGTGCTACGTGCAATTCGCGTTGTGCGAAGTAGCGCAAACTACGCGAGCGTAGCGTAGTGCTTTGCCCAGGGTTACAAGTGATATATCTGGTAATCCTACAACTTTTTAATTCGTGCCAATTCTAATTCTTTTTATTGGGGCTCAATTTGCATGCTATGCATTGCTCGCATAAATGGAAACTGGTTGGTGGTCTTAGCCATCCATCTTTTGGGGGAGACTGGAAACTGTGTACCAAAAAATCCTTAAGTGATGTATTCCTCTTAAAAGTTATGGCTGGCTTCTCATTGATCACCTCTTTCAAAGCCTCATCCTGTAAAAAATTGTCCCACCTCCTATATAGGATACCTTTACATTTTCCTGGTTGTCTGGTATATTTAGTTATAAAATGAATAGGCTCTTTCATTGTTCTTTTCTCTTGTCCTGCTTGGACCTATATAGGATAGTTCCCCTATTCACTTTATCTGCCCTCTCCGTGGCTTGTTTGAGTATTGTATTTGGGTATTCTCTCATTCTGAATCTCTGAATCATGTTATCTCTAATACATTTATCGCTTTCCTCCTACCTACAATTGCGCTTTGCTCTTAGAAATTCACTGTGGGAGATCCTCCACCTGAAATTTGGGGGAAGATCACTTTCAGCATGCAGAATTAAATTCCCTGCTGTGCTTTTTCTGAATAATACTGTTTCCAAGGGCTAATTTTTTACTTGTAATTTGGAATCTAGAAAATCTATAATTTCTTAACTATAATTTACTGTGATTAGCAAGTTCCTTTGATTTTGATTTAAACTTGTTACAAACTGTTCCAGTTCCTGCTGTCCCTTCCAAATAGAAAAAACATCATCAATATATCTCAACCACATTACCACTATGTCCACAAGATCTTCAGGTTCAGTGGACCAGAGCACCTGCTCCTCCCACCAGCCCATGACTAAATTAGCATAGCTGGAGGAGAAACAGGTGCCCATCACCTTCCCTTGTAGTTGCTTAAAATAATTTTTTAGATAGTGATACAGAAAAAATGGCTAAACGAAATTCCACCAAATTTGTCAAAAAGTTTGAACTTTACTCAGAAAGCGTGCTTTTTGATACTTAGGGGCCGATTCCGATCTCGGTCGGAGGCGCACCCAATACTATTCGGTCGGGAAAAAAGCCATGCGAAAGCCAGTTTCCCGACCGATCCGTACAGCACACCGAACGAGCAAGTACGATGCGCACAACAGCAAAAATCCCGGCCGAGCCGTACTCACCCAAACCAGGTCCTGTTCTCCGACCGAGGCGAATCCGGAAACGCCGAATCGAGTCGCACGGAAGGGAAAATGCAGCCCCGTCCGGCCGGACAAGTACGATGCGCTTTCCGTACGCGCCGAACCCGTCGCTACGCACGGCACGTCAAAGCATCCGGGAGAGGCGCACATAAGCTCCGAATCGCGCCACAACACGATCCACGGCTACGAGACGAACACAGCACAGACGAGGACGACGCGAAGCGACGAGGACGAAGCCAAGCGACGAGGACGAAGCCAAGCGACGAGGACGACGCGAAGCAACGAGAAGGACGAACGACACGAACCAACCATGAATCCCTTCGTCCCGATCATACCAATATTCTACATCTACTACCGGAACAGGCACGGACGCGTACGGCGCAGAAGGTAAGTCAGACACCAACCACAAAACACATACAACACGTACACGACACATCACACACATACACTGGGAATCTGAATATACTTACACCAGCAGCACCATAGGGGCGGGATGCCCATCACCAATGCCACATATGCACACAGGGGCCTGAATGCGCGCCACCACCCCAACCCAGGGGGCTGGATGCCAACCACCACAACCACCCTTAGCCAGGGGGTGCCAGATGCCCACCACCACTACCACCCTTAGCCAGGGGGGCTGGATGCCTACCACTACTACCACCCTCACCCAGGGCGGGCTGGATGCCTATCACCACCCTTAGCCAGGGGGGCTGGATGCCTACCACTACTACCACCCCCACCCAGGGGGCAGGATGCCTACCACTACTACCACCCTCACCCAGGGGGGCAGGATGCCCACCACTACTACCACCCTCACCCAGGGGGGCAGGATGCCCACCACTACTACCACCCTCACCCAGGGGGGCAGGATGCCCACCACTACTACCACCCTTAGCCAGGGGGCAGGATGCCCACCACTACTACCACCTCACCCAGGGGGGCAGGATGCCCACCACTACTACCACCCTCACCCAGGGGGCAGGATGCCCACCACTACTACCACCCTCACCCAGGGGGGCAGGATGCCTACCACTACTACCACCCTTACACAGGGGGCAGGATGCCTACCACTACTACCACCCTTACACAGGGGGGCAGGATGCCCACCACTACTACCACCCTCACCCAGGGGGCAGGATGCCCACCACTACTACCACCCTTAGCCAGGGGGCAGGATGCCCACCACTACTACCACCCTCACCCAGGGGGCAGGATGCCCACCACTACTACCACCCTTAGCCAGGGGGCTGGATGCCTACCACTACTACCACCCTTAGCCAGGGGGCTGGATGCCTACCACCACCCTTAGCCAGGGGGCTGGATGCCTACCACTACTACCACCCTTACACAGGGGGCAGGATGCCTACCACTACTACCACCCTCACCCAGGGGGGCAGGATGCCCACCACTACTACCACCCTCACCCAGGGGGGCAGGATGCCCACCACTACTACCACCCTCACCCAGGGGGCAGGATGCCCACCACTACTACCACCCTTAGCCAGGGGGCAGGATGCCCACCACTACTACCACCCTTAGCCAGGGGAGCAGGATGCCCACCACTACTACCACCCTCACCCAGGGGGCAGGATGCCCACCACTACTACCACCCTCACCCAGGGGGCAGGATGCCCACCACTACTACCACCCTCACCCAGGGGGCAGGATGCCCACCACTACTACCACCCTTAGCCAGGGGGCAGGATGCCCACCACTACTACCACCCTCACCCAGGGGGCAGGATGCCCACCACTACTACCACCCTCACCCAGGGGGCAGGATGCCCACCACTACTACCACCCTTAGCCAGGGGGCAGGATGCCCACCACTACTACCACCCTCACCCAGGGGGCAGGATGCCCACCACTACTACCTCCCTCACCCAGGGGGCAGGATGCCCACCACTACTACCACCCTCACCCAGGGGGGCAGGATGCCTACCACTACTACCACCCTTACACAGGGGGCAGGATGCCTACCACTACTACCACCCTTACACAGGGGGCAGGATGCCCACCACTACTACCACCCTCACCCAGGGGGGCAGGATGCCCACCACTACTACCACCCTTAGCCAGGGGGCAGGATGCCCACCACTACTACCACCCTCACCCAGGGGGCAGGATGCCCACCACTACTACCACCCTTAGCCAGGGGGCTGGATGCCTACCACTACTACCACCCTTAGCCAGGGGGGCTGGATGCCTACCACCACCCTTAGCCAGGGGGGCTGGATGCCTACCACTACTACCACCCTTACACAGGGGGCAGGATGCCTACCACTACTACCACCCTCACCCAGGGGGGCAGGATGCCCACCACTACTACCACCCTCACCCAGGGGGGCAGGATGCCCACCACTACTACCACCCTTAGCCAGGGGGCAGGATGCCCACCACTACTACCACCCTTAGCCAGGGGAGCAGGATGCCCACCACTACTACCACCCTCACCCAGGGGGCAGGATGCCCACCACTACTACCACCCTCACCCAGGGGGCAGGATGCCCACCACTACTACCACCCTTAGCCAGGGGGCAGGATGCCCACCACTACTACCACCCTTAGCCAGGGGGCAGGATGCCCACCACTACTACCACCCTCACCCAGGGGGCAGGATGCCCACCACTACTACCACCCTCACCCAGGGGGCAGGATGCCCACCACTACTACCACCCTTAGCCAGGGGGCAGGATGCCCACCACTACTACCACCCTCACCCAGGGGGGCAGGATGCCCACCACTACTACCACCCTCACCCAGGGGGCAGGATGCCCACCACTACTACCACCCTTAGCCAGGGGGCAGGATGCCCACCACTACTACCACCCTCACCCAGGGGGCAGGATGCCCACCACTACTACCACCCTCACCCAGGGGGGCAGGATGCCCACCACTACTACCACCCTCACCCAGGGGGGCAGGATGCCTACCACTACTACCACCCTTACACAGGGGGGCAGGATGCCTACCACTACTACCACCCTTACACAGGGGGGCAGGATGCCCACCACTACTACCACCCTCACCCAGGGGGGCAGGATGCCCACCACTACTACCACCCTTAGCCAGGGGGCAGGATGCCCACCACTACTACCACCCTCACCCAGGGGGCAGGATGCCCACCACTACTACCACCCTTAGCCAGGGGGCTGGATGCCTACCACTACTACCACCCTTAGCCAGGGGGGCTGGATGCCTACCACCACCCTTAGCCAGGGGGCTGGATGCCTACCACTACTACCACCCTTACACAGGGGGCAGGATGCCTACCACTACTACCACCCTCACCCAGGGGGGCAGGATGCCCACCACTACTACCACCCTCACCCAGGGGGCAGGATGCCCACCACTACTACCACCCTCACCCAGGGGGGCAGGATGCCCACCACTACTACCACCCTTAGCCAGGGGGGCAGGATGCCCACCACTACTACCACCCTTAGCCAGGGGAGCAGGATGCCCACCACTACTACCACCCTCACCCAGGGGGCAGGATGCCCACCACTACTACCACCCTCACCCAGGGGGGCAGGATGCCCACCACTACTACCACCCTTAGCCAGGGGGGCAGGATGCCCACCACTACTACCACCCTTAGCCAGGGAGCAGGATGCCCACCACTACTACCACCCTCACCCAGGGGGCAGGATGCCCACCACTACTACCACCCTCACCCAGGGGGGCAGGATGCCCACCACTACTACCACCCTCACCCAGGGGGGCAGGATGCCCACCACTACTACCACCCTTAGCCAGGGGGCAGGATGCCCACCACTACTACCACCCTCACCCAGGGGGCAGGATGCCCACCACTACTACCACCCTCACCCAGGGGGGCAGGATGCCCACCACTACTACCACCCTTAGCCAGGGGGCAGGATGCCCACCACTACTACCACCCTCACCCAGGGGGCAGGATGCCCACCACTACTACCACCCTCACCCAGGGGGCAGGATGCCCACCACTACTACCACCCTCACCCAGGGGGCAGGATGCCTACCACTACTACCACCCTTACACAGGGGGCAGGATGCCTACCACTACTACCACCCTTACACAGGGGGGCAGGATGCCCACCACTACTACCACCCTCACCCAGGGGGGCAGGATGCCCACCACTACTACCACCCTTAGCCAGGGGGGCAGGATGCCCACCACTACTACCACCCTCACCCAGGGGGCAGGATGCCCACCACTACTACCACCCTTAGCCAGGGGGCTGGATGCCTACCACTACTACCACCCTTAGCCAGGGGGCTGGATGCCTACCACCACCCTTAGCCAGGGGGCTGGATGCCTACCACTACTACCACCCTTACACAGGGGGGCAGGATGCCTACCACTACTACCACCCTCACCCAGGGGGCAGGATGCCCACCACTACTACCACCCTCACCCAGGGGGCAGGATGCCCACCACTACTACCACCCTCACCCAGGGGGCAGGATGCCCACCACTACTACCACCCTTAGCCAGGGGGGCAGGATGCCCACCACTACTACCACCCTTAGCCAGGGGAGCAGGATGCCCACCACTACTACCACCCTCACCCAGGGGGGCAGGATGCCCACCACTACTACCACCCTCACCCAGGGGGCAGGATGCCCACCACTACTACCACCCTTAGCCAGGGGGCAGGATGCCCACCACTACTACCACCCTTAGCCAGGGGAGCAGGATGCCCACCACTACTACCACCCTCACCCGGGGGGCAGGATGCCCACCACTACTACCACCCTCACCCAGGGGGCAGGATGCCCACCACTACTACCACCCTCACCCAGGGGGGCAGGATGCCCACCACTACTACCACCCTTAGCCAGGGGGCAGGATGCCCACCACTACTACCACCCTCACCCAGGGGGCAGAATGCCCACCACTACTACCACCCTCACCCAGGGGGCAGGATGCCCACCACTACTACCACCCTTAGCCAGGGGGCAGGATGCCCACCACTACTACCACCCTCACCCAGGGGGCAGGATGCCCACCACTACTACCACCCTCACCCAGGGGGCAGGATGCCCACCACTACTACCACCCTCACCCAGGGGGCAGGATGCCTACCACTACTACCACCCTTACACAGGGGGCAGGATGCCCACCACTACTACCACCCTCACCCAGGGGGGCAGGATGCCTACCACTACTACCACCCTTACACAGGGGGCAGGATGCCTACCACTACTACCACCCTTACACAGGGGGCAGGATGCCCACCACTACTACCACCCTCACCCAGGGGGGCAGGATGCCCACCACTACTACCACCCTTAGCCAGGGGGCAGGATGCCCACCACTACTACCACCCTCACCCAGGGGGCAGGATGCCCACCACTACTACCACCCTTAGCCAGGGGGCTGGATGCCTACCACTACTACCACCCTTAGCCAGGGGGGCTGGATGCCTACCACCACCCTTAGCCAGGGGGCTGGATGCCTACCACTACTACCACCCTTACACAGGGGGCAGGATGCCTACCACTACTACCACCCTCACCCAGGGGGCAGGATGCCCACCACTACTACCACCCTCACCCAGGGGGCAGGATGCCCACCACTACTACCACCCTCACCCAGGGGGCAGGATGCCCACCACTACTACCACCCTCACCCAGGGGGCAGGATGCCCACCACTACTACCACCCTTAGCCAGGGGGCAGGATGCCCACCACTACTACCACCCTTAGCCAGGGGAGCAGGATGCCCACCACTACTACCACCCTCACCCAGGGGGGCAGGATGCCCACCACTACTACCACCCTCACCCAGGGGGCAGGATGCCCACCACTACTACCACCCTCACCCAGGGGGGCAGGATGCCCACCACTACTACCACCCTTAGCCAGGGGGCAGGATGCCCACCACTACTACCACCCTCACCCAGGGGGGCAGGATGGCCACCACTACTACCACCCTCACCCAGGGGGGCAGGATGCCCACCACTACTACCACCCTTAGCCAGGGGGCAGGATGCCCACCACTACTACCACCCTCACCCAGGGGGCAGGATGCCCACCACTACTACCACCCTCACCCAGGGGGCAGGATGCCCACCACTACTACCACCCTCACCCAGGGGGGCAGGATGCCCACCACTACTACCACCCTTAGCCAGGGGGCAGGATGCCCACCACTACTACCACCCTCACCCAGGGGGGCAGGATGCCCACCACTACTACCACCCTCACCCAGGGGGCAGGATGCCCACCACTACTACCACCCTCACCCAGGGGGGCAGGATGCCCACCACTACTACCACCCTTAGCCAGGGGGGCAGGATGCCCACCACTACTACCACCCTTAGCCAGGGGAGCAGGATGCCCACCACTACTACCACCCTCACCCAGGGGGGCAGGATGCCCTCCACTACTACCACCCTCACCCAGGGGGCAGGATGCCCACCACTACTACCACCCTCACCCAGGGGGCAGGATGCCCACCACTACTACCACCCTCACCCAGGGGGGCAGGATGCCTACCACTACTACCACCCTTACACAGGGGGGCAGGATGCCTACCACTACTACCACCCTTACACAGGGGGCAGGATGCCCACCACTACTACCACCCTCACCCAGGGGGCAGGATGCCCACCACTACTACCACCCTTAGCCAGGGGGCAGGATGCCCACCACTACTACCACCCTCACCCAGGGGGGCAGGATGCCCACCACTACTACCACCCTCACCCAGGGGGGCAGGATGCCCACCACTACTACCACCCTTAGCCAGGGGGCAGGATGCCCACCACTACTACCACCCTTAGCCAGGGGAGCAGGATGCCCACCACTACTACCACCCTCACCCAGGGGGGCAGGATGCCTACCACTACTACCACCCTCACCCAGGGGGCAGGATGCCCACCACTACTACCACCCTCACCCAGGGGGGCAGGATGCCCACCACTACTACCACCCTTAGCCAGGGGGCAGGATGCCCACCACTACTACCACCCTCACCCAGGGGGGCAGGATGCCCACCACTACTACCACCCTCACCCAGGGGGGCAGGATGCCCACCACTACTACCACCCTTAGCCAGGGGGCAGGATGCCCACCACTACTACCACCCTCACCCAGGGGGGCAGGATGCCCACCACTACTACCACCCTCACCCAGGGGGGCAGGATGCCCACCACTACTACCACCCTCACCCAGGGGGGCAGGATGCCTACCACTACTACCACCCTTACACAGGGGGGCAGGATGCCTACCACTACTACCACCCTTACACAGGGGGCAGGATGCCCACCACTACTACCACCCTCACCCAGGGGGGCAGGATGCCCACCACTACTACCACCCTTAGCCAGGGGGCAGGATGCCCACCACTACTACCACCCTCACCCAGGGGGCAGGATGCCCACCACTACTACCACCCTTAGCCAGGGGGCTGGATGCCTACCACTACTACCACCCTTAGCTAGGGGGCTGGATGCCTACCACCACCCTTAGCCAGGGGGGCTGGATGCCTACCACTACTACCACCCTTACACAGGGGGCAGGATGCCCACCACTACTACCACCCTCACCCAGGGGGCAGGATGCCCACCACTACTACCACCCTCACCCAGGGGGGCAGGATGCCCACCACTACTACCACCCTCACCCAGGGGGGCAGGATGCCCACCACTACTACCACCCTTAGCCAGGGGGCAGGATGCCCACCACTACTACCACCCTTAGCCAGGGGAGCAGGATGCCCACCACTACTACCACCCTCACCCAGGGGGGCAGGATGCCCACCACTACTACCACCCCCACTCATAGGATGGACAATGCATGACACAACAAGCACACCACAACCTAGGGAATGCAAGATTAAGACATCCCCCCACCACCATGACAAGCGTGTGAGCAGGCTGTGTCAAATGCCTACAACACCGAACATGACATTGAACATACAATGTGACCCCTAGCACATGTGCCACACATATATGTGTGTGGCACCCACAATGCAAGCAGCCCATGACCATTGTGGCAATGGGGCCTAAACCCCCATCATCACAGTGACCAAAAGGCAAGTGTGGGGTCCATAGCTGAAGCACATTTTGACCATTGTGGCAATGGGGTCTAAACCCCCATCATCACAGTGACCAAAAGGCAAGTGTGGGGTCCATAGCTGAAGCACATTTTGACCATTGTGGCAATGGGGTCTAAACCCCCATCATCACAGTGACCAAAAGGTAAGTGTGGGGTCCATAGCTGAAGCACATTTTGACCATTGTGGCAATGGGGTCTACACCCTCATCATCACAGTGACCAAAAGGTAATTGTTGACAAAGAAAGAGCTGCAACTGCCAAACTGCATGGATCATTCCTGGTCACAGAACCAAAAACTCATCTGTGGCAAAGTAGTGTATGTGTCCCATTGCAACATAAATTGGGGGAGCCAAATACTGCAGTGCAAATGAAACATTCCTTTGGCCATGTGCAGACAAACAACACCCATGGGGGCTGAGACCGTCAACAGTCATCAATGACACAATGACAGAAGTGACCATCAGAATGCAGAACCACATATTTGCACCAATGGGCACACAAATGCAGATACCCTGTGGAGACAGCAGATGTGAGGTGAACAGATACCATACCATGGCAGCAATGGGACACACAAACCATGATCACTGTGCTGACCGATGACCTAGGAGTCCCAGGGACAGCAGGGGAAACACACCAAACAACATACAGCCAATGGCACACCCAAGATATGCCAATGCAGTGGTGCAGATGCACAAACACAAACAGGCAGACCAACACTGTCATCATACACAGCAGGTGAGGGGTGGGGGTGCCAGTGTCCCCAGGCAACAACACAACACATGAGGAGAGCTGAATACCAATCATACAGATGTGCATACACTGCCACACTAAGGTAACTCATGGATCCAAATCCCCTATGTGGGCAAGCAGGCATTGACAGGTGAGAGGGAGCACAAAACACACATGTCACACAGGCACGTAGGAACAACAACTGACACAGCAAGTCACAGACACACCACAGCACCACCCCCAGGGCCCCCACAATGTGGTGACCCTGGGCTGAAGAAAAATACCACTGTGATGACAAAGCTAAATGTCGTTCACACTGTGAACCACAGTCAGGTGTCCTGAGCAACTAACTACCATCACACCTACACAAGCACAAATCAATCAGCATGGCCAGTAAGCCAAGGCCAACATGGAGGCAGGGGACTAGCCGGGCAACAACTCTCATCTGCACACACTCAAGACCACACCCCTCGACCTCCAACAATGTGCAGCAGTGAAGTACACATGCACTGGTGACATTGCACATGCACCCATTACTATTCCAGGGTGGTGGGTGGGAACCAAGGTGTAGAAACACATCACACATGGACACTCAACAAGACTCCTGAATGTCTGACACACTGCACACTACGCTGTACATGGACATGACGGCAATACCACACCGACCAATGGGATCCCAGCCACAGTCACACACCAATGAAGAAGCCAAGGTCACCCACAAAGAACACACATAGACAACAACCAACATTGCAGCCCGGACCCTAAGGAGTGCCAGCAGTCACACACACAACGTGTCACAATCACTGAAAGATAACACAAACTGGAAATCACATGACAGGGGCAAACAACAAGTGCCAAAGGGAAACCTGACTGTGACCCATCTGCGTCAGCACACAAACTCTGCCCTGACAGCAAACACACCTATGGGTGACACCCTGATGACCAGTAATGTGCCATGCACCCACATCACAGAGAACACAGGGAGAAGACTTTGGGGGAACATAGCTCAAGTCAGCAAGCATCACAAACAGGTACAACACTAGGGATCACAGCATGCGCAGATGAATGGAAGTGAACACACAGACATGCACATACAACACACACCTTGGGCGCAGGCAATGTCACACGTGTACACACTGCCATGAGGGGACTCCACTCCTGTGTGAGGAAAGCTGTGCCATATGTTGCCTCAGTAGGGCCCCATCATGTCAGCTGAGCACTTGGTCACACAATCAACAATTAGCACCAAATGAGGGCTCCCATCACATCAGCCTGGTCATGGATGTGCCAACGGAATCATCAGCACAGATCCAACACACTTGTATAGCAATGTTGCACTGACTACACGGATGAGTCCCTCCCCATTGATGCCCAAACCTGCATGTCCACTGGAGATGGCAACACGGTCAGGGAAGTAGACAAATGCAACGATGGCAGGCACAACAGATGTGAAGGGGTGGAAGCCACAGATATGAAATTGCCAATGTAAGTAGGAAACCCATTGCCAAATACTGAACACATGACACCCTCAGATGCTGCTATTGATGACATGGATACACCACATGATAGGACACATTCCCCCTGGACCACATGGGTTCCTGCACAGTAACACTTCATAATCATGAGACCAGATATCACCATCACTGCAGCAAGGGCATGGTTAGCTGCACCAACAACATGTACATCTGAAGCATGAGCACTAGAGAAAAGAAAGTTGCTTTATTCAGCATATGTGTTGAGGCCAAACGAAGTCCTGAAAAAGAGCAAAGGCCAATGGCCAGTCCATTGTCAAAGTTCAAACAGGGTGACACTGGCAGATGTCACCCTACGCATGCCTGCACAATACCAGGGACAATCCACTAGGAGGGGCAACCGGGTGGGCAGGCCAGGCACCGCAGGGACAGGATCAGGGCTCACCAGGGGGAGTCAGGGAAGGGGTGGTGGGTGCTGGAGAGCCACTGACAACTGCAGTGGAGGTGTCTGACATGGTGTGTGCCGGCACAACTGGGGGCATGACACAGATGTCGTGGGTGCCGGCACAACTGCAGTGGACCCTGCAGATGGGGTGGACAGGTCCGCCACTGCAGTGCCCAAGTCAGACAGGGCGGTAGTGGACTCCACTGCAGTGCCTACCTCCAGGGGAGGAGAATGGGGAACAGGCAAGGTGGGTTGGACAGAGGGGGGGACACCCTCACCACATCAGTGGCACAGACAAGCGCAGCGGGGGGTGTGGTGCTGGGAGAGCAAGTGGCAGGGGAGAAGGCCGGAGCATCTTGGGGATGGTATATCTGTGGGTGGGGGAACCTGGGGCAGGGTGTGGTGGGGGCACCTGTGCAGTGGGGGCCTGAGGGATGGAGGACGGAGACCTTGTGCCTGAGCTGCAGGGCGGTGGCGGGGTCTTGCTCTTAGCACTCCGGGGGACTTGCGGGTGGGGGCCTCAGTCCGTCTGCGCCTGGGGGAGGGTGTCCGGGGGCGAGGGGCACTCTGCTCCGTGTGGGTGGGCTTCCTCTTCCCCCGGGATGCTGGAGCAGCTTCATCGGTGGGGAAGAGGCCGAGGTCACAGAGGAAGAGCTGCTGTGACTTTGGGGTTGCAGGTGAGGCAAGGGAGGGTGCTTTGGAGGGAGAGGGAACTGAGGACTGCGCAGTGCATGTGGATGCGTGTGTGTGTTCCAGGGCCCCATCCCCTGTGAGTCTGGCTTCAGTCCCCTGAATGTGCGTGCGTGTGCGTTTTGTCATTGGCGTGTGTGTCAGTGTGCTGGATGTGTGTGTGCTGGTGTGTGCCAGTGTGTGTGTGCCTGGGATGGGTAAGGTGCTGGGGAGTGTGGATGGAGCAGAGGCAGGAGGGGTGAGGGACCGTTTGAGGAGGGACACTGCTGCCGTCAGGGAGGAGTCCATGGACCTATTGCCCCTCTGTAGGTCAGACATGCCCGATGAGATGCCCTCCATGAACGACACCAGCTGAGTCAACAGCGCGGTGTGCGCATGGAGGACACTCAGCATGGCTGTCTGCCCTACATGGAGCTGGCGAAGGAGGTACACAGACTCCTCACTCAGGGCAGCAGGGGACACAGGGGCAGGGGGTGCGGTGCCTGGCCCAAAGGAGACACGCTCCCGGACATGGGAGCCTCCACGGACCTGGGGAATGGGAGCCGATGGGAGGGCGGTGGTGGTGCTGGTGGTGGCGGGGACAGCAACACTAGCTGGGGTGTGGTGGCTGCTGACACCCGCCTCCACAAGGGAGTCATCCTCCGAGTTGCTCTGGTCCTCAGCTGAGGTGGATGCTGCTGAGGACTCCTCGGTGTGGCTCCCCTCGCCCTCCGTGCCACTGGGTCCCTCCGACCACTCCTCGGCTGCTGACCCAGTCTGGCTCTCCGGCTCCTCCTGGTCCGTGGAGCTGTCCCCTTCCGTGGCCGTGGATGTATCTGCAAACAATGGGGAAACAGACAGACATCAGTCACCTGCACATAACGCACACACCACTGTGAGCACAGCACATCACAGAGCAAGCCCTGGCATCATTAGTTGTGCATTGCTAAAAGTGCACTAATTGAACAGGAGAAGTCAATTGTCAGTCTGATGCCAAGCATGGCACTCACATCCCACATGGCCTTGCACCCATCTGTCTGGTGTCTGTTGGATTGCAACACCCCAGTGTTGACACATGCACCAAGTACACAGTAGTTGGACAGTGCAGAGGACACGGTGTGGACACATCACAGCTCTTGCCACTGAGTCAGTACAGGTTTACGGATGTAAGGGATGCCCAGAGTCAAATAGGAAATGCATGTGATGCATACCAGCGACAGACACCATGATGCACCCATGTCCTGATAGCCAGCGCCACTATGGTGTGCATGTAGCACATGTCACTCCCCTGCAGGATCACCAATCAGTAGACACATGCCATGGCGGAGGCATGACTGCAAAGTCATACATCACTGTCTCAGTGATGTATGACTTTGCAGCCAGACAACAACACTCTGCACTGTGTCACAATAGTAGGTCATGGGGAATGCAAGTCCTGGAGCTGCACAAGTGCACATGTACATCCCCCCACAACACATCCTCTTAACCCTCATCTGTCCAGGTCATACCTATTGGACATATGGGAGACCTGTGACACTACCCTCTGAACCTGAGCCCCTCACACTCTGCTGTGCATGGGGAACAGCTGCCTGAACTTCACATTTACATGCCCCAGTCTGCATGGGCAGCTGATCAGACACCTATGTGTCACACAAGTATCGTCTCCTATGGTCACATCTCCAGTGGCATGCTGAGCCCCTACCAAGAAACTCCACAGCAGTCCTGGCGACTAATCCACAGCACACTGACACAGAGGCAGACACCTGAGGGGCAAATCACTGTGCACAATGTGTCCTCTGATACACGGGAGTGGGAGTACAGAGTGTATTGTATGGCCTGGAGTAGGCATGACTGTCCAGCCCCACATGAATGAGGGATGAGCCCTGGACTGTAGGCAGCTGGCTAAGTATGTGTGACACACATCATATACATACTCCTGGGGCCCAAACATTGTTCCCACCCGCAGCATGGGTGTGTGCCAGGTACCCCAGCCACATGTGGTGGATCAGCTCAGCAATTGGACCACAGATCAAAGTAACACGCTGAATACATATCAGAATACAGGCATTGTGTAAGCAATGGACCCACCCATGATGCCCACCACAGAGTCAGGGAAACAGATGCTGTCTCCCACCTTGAGTCAAGCAAACTGCAAGGACACAGTCCTAAGTGACAGAATTCCCTGCATGTAAGGGCCACACCTGGGTATCAGATGAGGAGTGGGCAGTGCACAATAGAGGGACATGGCTCCTGGACAACATGACTGCTGTACTGTGGCAGTTCAACCTGGCCCGAGGAGGGCACATAACATGTTAGACAGAGTACACAGTGCAGTCTTTGACTCACCCCCTCCTTGCTGCTCTCTGGCCTTCAGCTGCCCATCCAGGTCTGGAAAGACCACCGCCAGGATCCTGAGCATGTGGGGGTCAGGGTCCGTGTTCCGCCCCTCCTGCGAGGAGGCAACAGCTTCAGCTGGACCCGTGCAATCCTCCGGGTCCAGCCCCGAAGGTCCTGCCACCTCTTTTGGCAGTTGCGGATCCGGCGCTTGTAGACCCCCACGGACCGGACAGCCCGGACGATGTCCTTCCAGATCTCATGCTTCCGATGGGCAGAAGCCTGTCAGGATGACAAAGTGATAAGGACATTACTACACATGCAACATATCCGTGCATGACACAGTTGCATATACATGTCGCAATCACAGGGGCACATGGTGTACCCAGGCAGTGCACGGCTGCCCATGGACAGTTTTCCAGAAGTCACTACATGGTATCATAGCATGGGGAGTAAAACCCTGTTCAGAAGCACTGTCACTGCACCATACCTGTCCAGTGCAAGTCACTACACACTATGGGGGTGACAACTACTCAGTGAGCCTGCTAGCCAGTGGTGTGCTGACTCTCAGCCTTGCTAGTCAGACAAAATGCACATTCAGAAAGGCAGTGCACAGAACACTCACCTGCTCCCCTGGTGTCCCATACAGCTTGCTGTACTGTGGAAGTAGGCTGTCCAGCAGGGCCTGGTTCTCTTCAAGGCTGAAGGCTGGGGCTCTCTCCACAGTACGTGCCATTGCAGGGTCCAGAGGGGCAGAGACAGCAGCAGTGTAGTGGCAGATGTCGTCCTGGAGCATGTAGTGCAGGCAAGTGGGCTCTCAGGGGAACATGCAGCAATATATATGTGCTGGAGAGGCAGATACTGTCCCTTGTGTCCAAAGTGATAGGTCCAAGTCGTTTGCATCTTCTGAATATGGCCAATCCATGGAATAGCAGCACCAAAACACGCCCACAGCATCCTTCAAAATTTCAACTTCATGACATACATGATTTTGCAACATTGTTGTGGGTGACCAACTGATTTTCCAGCAACCGACTCGTTCGAATATTCGGAAACGCGTCCGTTGCCAGGCAAGCCCATTGTCAATGGGTGCGCACCGATCGGTCCATTGAGGTACAACGCGCACAGGGGTACAACGCGTACCCGCACACATTGAATGCAATGGGCCGGCCGGAGGCACCGATCGGTCCATTGCAGTACAACGCGCACAGGGTACAACGCGTACCCGCACACATTGAAAGCAATGGGCCGGCCGGAGGCACCGATCGGTCCATTGCTGTTCAACGCGCACAGGGGTACAACGCGTACCCGCACACATTGAATGCAATGGGCCGGCCGGAGGCACCGATCGGTCCATTGCAGTACAACGCGCACAGGGGTACAACGCGTACCCGCACACATTGAAAGCAATGGGCCGGCCGGAGGCACCGATCGGTCCATTGCAGTACAACGCGCACAGGGGTACAACGCGTACCCGCACACATTGAATGCAATGGGCCGGCCGGAGGCACCGATCGGTCCATTGCAGTACAACGCGCACAGGGGTACAACGCGTACCCGCACACATTGAAAGCAATGGGCCGGCCGGAGGCACCGATCGGTCCATTGCTGTTCAACGCGCACAGGGGTACAACGCGTACCCGCACACATTGAATGCAATGGGCCGGCCGGAGGCACCGATCGGTCCATTGCAGTACAACGCGCACAGGGGTACAACGCGTACCCGCACACATTGAAAGCAATGGGCCGGCCGGAGGCACCGATCGGTCCATTGCAGTACAACGCGCACAGGGGTACAACGCGTACCCGCACACATTGAATGCAATGGGCCGGCCGGAGGCACCGATCGGTCCATTGCAGTACAACGCATCACTGTACATGTGACTGGCATATGTCAGCATGCCTGTCTCAGATGGACATATGCCAGCCACAGATAGCTCCCAGGGAGTGAGGGGCACACCTACATCACGACAGCATGTCCAAACCTTATCATAAGGCATGTAAGGCTGCATTTCCTATTGTGTGTATGTTGGTGTACATGTTGTCCTGTGGGTGTCACCTGTGGGCAGCCACCCCCAGGCTGTGCACGTGTTCATGGGGACAGGATCATGGGTGTTATGTGTACGTGACCACTGTGATGTGCAACTGTTCATATCTGTGCATGTGCCATGGTCACATTTCACAGTGGTGTTTGTGTATGTCATGTCACATACCCCGTGAGTCCCATGTGGGACGGTATGTTTGAGCCAGGGTGTCCCAGTGGCACAATAGTGATGGCCCTCCACAGTCTTTGTGCATGTAGTGTTTACAATGTCTCTGATTTCATGTGCACAATGGGAGACAGTCTCCACATCCACGTTGTGTGTGCATGGACTCTGATGTTGTGCGTGTGTGTCACAGACGTCCATGGCTCTCCTGCCATGGCAAGTGTGGCCACTACCTGTGGGGGTCATGTTTGTTTTGTTGTGGTGTACACATGATACTCCAGGTGATGCCAGTGTCCATGTGGCATTACAGGGTCCCTGGGAATGTGCCTGTCGTTGAGCTGTGGTGCCTGGGGCACATCTGTCCTCACATGTCACTGGGGGGTGACTGTGACACAGCATCATGATATCCAATGGGCCAACCTGGGACAAATTGATGCCACCTGTAGGACCGTGTTGACAGATGTTGGCCATGTATGTACCATAAATGTCGTTCCGGTACTGCACACTTCATGTAGTTGTGCCTCATGATGATGTATGTTGGGATCTTGAGTGTGTTCAATGCCGCATATGTGGGGTGACTGACGATCTTGCTTACTTCTCCTCTGCACTGCAGGGCTCCTGCTGTCCATCGGCCATTCCCAGACCTGGCAACGATGGTGGAACGGGACAGCATGCGACGGTACCGCTTCACCAGGCAGCTGATTGAGGATTTTGCAGTGCAGTTGTCCCCACATTTGCAGCCTGGCCGGCCGTATCCTACAGCGCTGACCCCCAAGGTGAAGGTGATGGCAGCCCTACACTTCTTTGCCACCGGTACCTTCCAACATACTGTGGCGTCTGCTGGTGGGATGTCACAGACCATGTTCAGCCGTGTGCTCCGCGATGTTTTGGCGGCAATGTTGCTCTTCCTGAACCGGTACATCTATTTCCCTAGACTGCGACGACTCACTGACGTGAAGAGTGACTTTTATGCCCTGGGGAGGATGCCGCATGTAATTGGCTCCATTGATGGGACACATGTGGCTTTGGTACCACCACAGGCCCAGGAGCAGGCCTACAGGAACCGCAAGCACTACCACTCGGTCAATGCACTGGTGGTGTGTCTTGCAGACATGACCATCACACACGTGTGTGCCCGTTTCCCTGGTTCAGCACACGATGCCTTTGTGATGAGGAGTAGTCGCATCCCCAGGTTGATGGCACAGATGCAGAACCAGCGTGCCTGGCTTGTCGGTGTGTACTGACTTTGTGCCATTGTGTGTGATCTGATCTGTAGTATTCCGCCCACTTTTCCAAGTCAGCTGATGTGCACTTGTCTGTCCGTAGGTGACTCGGGATACCCCAACATGCCGTGGTTGCTGACACCCCTCAGGAACCCTGTGACACCTGCCCAGATGCGCTACAATGAGGCACATGGTCGGACCAGGAGAGTGATTGAGCGGACCTTTGGTCTCCTGAAGAGCCGCTTCCGCTGCCTGGACAAGACCGGAGGGTCCCTCCCATATGCCCCTGCGAAAGTGTGCAAGATTATCATCGTCTGCTGCATGCTCCACAACCTGGCAGTGCGGAAGGAGTTGCCTCTCATCCAGGATGACGATGACCAACATCCGCCACCTGTGGAGGATCCTGGCCTGGACCACGATGCCAGTGACGATGATGATGATGATGGTGATGGTGATGTCCGCACACAGCTCATCACCAACTTCTTTAGCTGAATGTGAGTATCCTGAGGTGTCATGTGAATGATGTGAGTTGGCATGATGTGTGGGTGGTGCTCTGGTGCTGTTGGAGTGTGTCCATGGGCTACTTGACAGGATGTGTGTTGCGATGTGTGGTGACAGGTGGGCTGTACTCCCCAACAGTGTTGACATGCTAACTTGGTTCTGGGTGGGTATCTTGTAACATGTATTGTGCATGAGTTTTGCTGTTCTGTCCTGTACTGCATTGCTTTTGACTGTGTGTCATTTCTGTCCTTCACAGGGTACTTTCAGATTCGTTTGGTCAACTGTGTCCACCGACGACGTGATTGCACATCCAGGCTGGTAGCTGTTGTGTCCCTACAGGTGATGTGCGCCACACCCATGGACTTCCTTCTGTCTACAGTTGTTGACTGTGTGCCCGCTACCAGGTGGGGTTACCTTGCATCTGTAGTGGTTACGGCATGTTGCTACTGTGTAATAAACCTGTGCTTCACTTAGTGATGTGCGTTGTCTGTGGTCACACATTTGAGTGCCATTTGCTTACTGCACCTGTGGGCTACTTGACTACAACTGGGAATGGGTGTGGTGTCTGTGCATTGCACCGTCTTCCCTGGCAACATCAGTGTAGGCAATGAGTCAGATGGCCTAGGTGTGTATGTGTTGTGTAGCCCTGGTGGTGTGTCTCCCTCATATGTGTCACGTTGCCTGTACTCACATGCCTGTGTTGTCCTTGCTGTTGCAGTTCGCATACACTGTGTAATTTTGCAGTTCATCATCCCCATAACAGCACCCACGTTGGAATCACGACAGAGGCAAGTATGGTGTATTAGTGTGTTTATTGTGATAATAGTGCATAGGATGGATTGTGCTGTACATGAATCTTGCAATCCCAAGTTCCTAGATGAATAGAAAGTCCAGGTAGACAGGATCCCCAGTATCGGGGCCACAGTTGTCTGACACATTGTTCCAACTTGTACTCCCCATGCAATGTGTGGGAGTAGTGTTGCCATCAACAGGGTGAACAGTCTGTGCACAAAGGCGAAAATCCAGAACAGGTTCAGGCTTCCTGGGAGTTGCGCTTGGCCATCAGCCTCTCACTTTCCCCTCCTCGCACGACCCCTCTTCTTGGGGGGGCCCTCAAGTGCAGGCTGCTGCGGTGCAGGGGACTCTCCGCCAGAGTCCTCCTCCCTCCCTGTGGCAGTTGCAGTTTGTTCGGTACCAGATGTTGTTGGCACACAGGGAGGTGTGGACTGGTTGCTGTTCATCTGGCGGAGGCATTGTAAAATGTCCCTGTGCACCGCCGTCATCTCATGTAGTACATCCCACTTGGACTCCACGCGGGTCATGTGGGAGTCCACACGTGACATGTGGGAGTCCACACGTGACATGTGTGACTCCACTTGGGACATGTGGGAGTCCAAGCGGGCATGATGGGCAGCCTGCTGCTGTTTGATGTCTCTGAGGAGCCCCACTACCTGGCTGAGCTCTCCGGTGCTGGACTGGTACGCATCAGCTATGCGTACCAGTTGTGGGTCTTCATGCACACCAGCAACGTCTGCAAGCAGCGACCTCTGTCTCCCACCCCTCCCACCACCCCTGCTGACATGTGCAGTGTGTGCAGTTGCACGCACAGATAACCCTGGTCCACCTTGGGGGTTGGTGGTGGTGGTGGTGTCCATGGCCCCAGGTTGGTCCAGGGTCACTGCGCTGGTGTTGTTCCTTATTCTGTCCATGTCGGCAGGGATGGTATTCGTGGTGACAGTCGTTGGAGGGGTGGGTGCAGGGGGTGCAGCTGGTGGACCTGCTGGTGCTGCAGCTGGTGGTCCTGCTGGTGCAGCATGTTGACTTGCACCGGATGTGCCAGGTTGTTCTTCATCGTCCGAGGAGGACAGAGGCTGTACGACGCCAGTGAGCTCGGCATCCTCTTGAGCCTGGGACTGGGACTCCTCAGCGTCTGCTGCTGTGTCCCTATCATCACCTGTTTTTGGGAGACACAAACAATGTATGTCATGTTTCTGCAGGCATCAGTGGTTGACACACCTGACAGTTGTGACTGTGCCTCGGGGTGCGGGCCTGTACATTGTATTGTCCTAAGTCGTCACAGTCAGGGGTTGATATTGGTGTGGCACATTGTCCTGCATTATTTGGGCATTTCTATGTATTCTCTGGGGTGTGAACATGGTCTGCATTGATTGTGTTTGGTTGACAGCCAGACCTCCTTCCCACCCACCCACCCACCCAGTCAGTTATCCCACCATGGAACGTGCTTGCATTGCAGGGAGTGTAAGTTGTCTCTCAGGATGTCAGTCAGTGGTGTCCTGCTGTTTGTTGGTGCACAGTTGGCAGCAGGGCCTTGTGCTCCCCACAGCAGTAGCCAGTGTCAGCCATCTTGTGAGTCCTTCTCCACTCCCTGTGATGTGAGCATGGTTCAGGGTGGTGTTGATGGGCCAGTTGTGAGGCTGAGCAATGTCTGTGACTACGACTCCCATCATGCTATTGCCTCCACCCCCTTCCCAGCATGCCCATGCTTCCTTCCTTTGACTCTGCTTCCCTGTGGGGTGGGCTGGCTGTGCTGACAGGATGGCTGGGAGTGTTGTCCTGGCAGTTGTTTGGCTAAGAGTCCCAAGAGTGTCCCTGTGCTTCACACAACATAACCCAGGGTGGTGGTGCTTTGTGGGATCTTGTGTTAGGATGGAGGGCATTGCATTCTACCAGGTGGGTACTGTGGAGTTTGTGTTGGGGGGTGTGAGGGGAGGTGCTGGTGACTATAGTCAGTGCTGCAAGTCCCCCTTCCCACCCAGCCAGCCAGATATCCCACCATGGAACGTGCTTGCATTGCAGGGAGTGTAAGTTGTCTCTCAGGATGTCAGTCAGTGGTGTCCTGCTGTTTGTTGGTGCACAGTTGGCAGCAGGGCCTTGTGCTCCCCACAGCAGTAGCCAGTGTCAGCCATCTTGTGAGTCCTTCTCCACTCCCTGTGATGTGAGCATGGTTCAGGGTGGTGTTGATGGGACAGTTGTGGGGGTGAGCTATGTCTGTGACTACGACTCCCATCATGCTATTGCCTCCACCCCCTTCCCAGCATGCCCATGCTTCCTTCCTTTTGACTCTGCTTCCCTGTGGGGTGGGCTGGCTGTGCTGACAGGATGGCTGGGAGTGTTGTCCTGGCAGTTGTTTGGCTAAGAGTCCCAAGAGTGTCCCTGTGCTTCACACAACATAACCCAGGGTGGTGGTGCTTTGTGGGATCTTGTGTTAGGATGGAGGGCATTGCATTCTACCAGGTGGGTACTGTGGAGTTTGTGTTGGGGGGGGTGAGGGGAGGTGCTGGTGACTATAGTCAGTGCTGCAAGTCCCCCTTCCCACCCAGCCAGCCAGATATCCCACCATGGAACGTGCTTGCATTGCAGGGAGTGTAAGTTGTCTCTCAGGATGTCAGTCAGTGGTGTCCTGCTGTTTGTTGGTGCACAGTTGGCAGCAGGGCCTTGTGCTCCCCACAGCAGTAGCCAGTGTCAGCCATCTTGTGAGTCCTTCTCCACTCCCTGTGATGTGAGCATGGTTCAGGGTGGTGTTGATGGGCCAGTTGTGAGGCTGAGCAATGTCTGTGACTACGACTCCCATCATGCTATTGCCTCCACCCCCTTCCCAGCATGCCCATGCTTCCTTCCTTTTGACTCTGCTTCCCTGTGGGGTGGGCTGGCTGTGCTGACAGGATGGCTGGGAGTGTTGTCCTGGCAGTTGTTTGGCTAAGAGTCCCAAGAGTGTCCCTGTGCTTCACACAACATAACCCAGGGTGGTGGTGCTTTGTGGGATCTTGTGTTAGGATGGAGGGCATTGCATTCTACCAGGTGGGTACTGTGGAGTTTGTGTTGGGGGGGGTGAGGGGAGGTGCTGGTGACTATAGTCAGTGCTGCAAGTCCCCCTTCCCACCCAGCCAGCCAGATATCCCACCATGGAACGTGCTTGCATTGCAGGGAGTGGAAGTTGTCTCTCAGGATGTCAGTCAGTGGTGTCCTGCTGTTTGTTGGTGCACAGTTGGCAGCAGGGCCTTGTGCTCCCCACAGCAGTAGCCAGTGTCAGCCATCTTGTGAGTCCTTCTCCACTCCCTGTGATGTGAGCATGGTTCAGGGTGGTGTTGATGGGACAGTTGTGGGGGGCAATATGTGTGACTGCGACTCCCATGATGCTATTGGCTACACTGACTTGGCCAGCATACACAGAATTCCTTCCTTTGAGTGGTCTTCACTGTGTGTTGGTGTTGTTGTGGTGGCTACATGTGTGGATGTGTGTGTTAGTTCTATTTGTGCCACTGCCTAGCTGTAGTTGTGGTTGTGTTTGTACATGTGTTGGCACAGTTGGATGTGACTTTTTTGATGGCATGTGTTGTGTTTATCTGACTGACATACACATTTTGGGATGATTCTGTTCTAGTTGCTGTGTAATTGCTATGAGTGCATGGTTTGACTCTCCCTTGACAGTGATGTGTGTGTTTTGTGGCAGTATATTGTGTACATTTGTTGTGTACTCACCAGGCTCTGGGATGTCCTCTAGTCCATATATGCTCACTGGCGGTAGGATGGCCCGCACCTTCTCCTCCCAGGGCCTGAGGTATATTGGCTTGGCAGGAGGGCCACTGCCGGTGTGTTGGCTGTTGATGTAGTCTTGCTTCAGCAGTTTCCGTACCCTCCTGCGCACGTCATACCACCTGTTCTGGATGTCGGTCTTTGTGCGCCGACATGGTGATTGGGCGTTCACCCTGTTGATGATCCTCTCCCACATCTTGGTTTTCTGCGACATGGGGTCTGTTGGACCAATGTGCCAAACAGCTGTGGCTCTACCCTGAGGATCTCGTCTACCAGGACTTCCAATTCACAATCTAGGAACTTGTGATTCTTCTTGGGGGCATGGTGATGGGTGGTGATGGTGGGTGATGTGTGTGTTGGTGTGCAGGTGAGGGTGTGTGGGTGTGTGTTGTGCTGGGTGTATGTGAGGTAGGTATTTGTTGGTGTGCTGCTGGTGTGTGGCTTGTGTGAGGGATGAGCTGTGGGTGTGTGGTTGCTTTCTCTTGGGTGCTGGCAGTGGAATGGCATTTGCAAAGGCTCATGGTAGTGATTTGTGTCCTTTATATAGGTGGAGTTGTGGGTGTGTCTTTGTTCTCTGTCCCCACCCCCCAGTATTTATTGGCTTGGTAATTGCTTGTTTGGCCTTTTTTTGGTTGATTTTTCCTTTGTGCTGTTTGTGTATGTTGGAAACGTTCTTGTGACCGAGTCGGACCCTGCATTGGTCTCGTACGGTGTTTTCCGTTTCGTTCACGCTGTGTTTGTGCAGTTTTGTATGCTGCGTACGCGTCGGTCGCGGTGTATTGTGTTGCTTCGGCTCGGTTTTGTATGCGTGTCGGTCGTACGGCTTGTCCTCCGTCCGACTCGGTCGTGTTTTTCGCGCCTTGCATCGTACTTTGCGGGTTGGAGTTGGCGGGTACGATTCGGTCGGATTTGTTCCGGGTGCGTGTCGGTCGGTTGGATTCGCGTGTTTTTCCGGCCGGATTGCTATTTTCCGAGCGGCTCGGTCGGTCGGCTTGGTTTCCTGACGTGTCGGTCGGATTTATCGCGGCTTGCATCGTACTTGGCGTGTCGGGCGCCACTGGTACGTGTCGGTCGGTATTTTTTCCGGATCCGAGTCGGTCGGTGCTTTTTCCGGCCCGAATCGGAATCGACCCCTTAATGTGAATCTGTTTAGCCATTTTCATGAAATTTGAGTTTAAAGAGGTGCTCAGGGTGGTCATGACGGAGTTAAAAATTAGGTATATCTGAATGGTTGGCATCTCAGGAGTCCTGCCCAACCATCATTTTAAAAAATGGGGTCTTCTGATTGGCCCAGAGAGCTTTTTCTCCTTCAGGCCATTTCAGTATTCAGTACCAAGTGATTTTATTGGCTACCACAGCTCTTCACAGAATGTTGTTGCAGCCAATGCAAGGCTCAGGGACTTAGTTACAGAGTCCTGAATTTTATTTGTAAAAAGGCCATAAAGGATCAGAGTGAGCATACTCTGACTTCCAAGAACCTATGGGGTGAGGGGCCCAAAGTGACTTCTTCTTCTGAAAAAGAAAAATATTTCAGCCAGTTGGGTGGACAGTTGATGCAAAACTGTGGACTCTACTTGGATAAATATACAGGCAAGTTTTCATTCTGGAACCGATGCTTAATTCAGTTAAATTAAACCTGAACAGGAAGCACTTACAAACAGGTGCCCCAGCTGAAGCTCCATTTAGGTAAATGTCAAAAAGGTCCTAAATCCTTGTGAATCGACCAAGGCAAAGCTAAGTCTGTTCTCTCTACACCACCACATAGTGAAATGATTTGAACTGGAGGAGGCAGGGGTGCCGGGGAAACAAAAGCATCAGGGAGGGAGGGACACAGATCACGCACAAGAGAACGAGGGGGAGAGGGGCAGCATTGGATCACAGTGGCAGCACCAGGGAAGTGGCAGCAGGGAGGCAGCAGAGCAGAGAGCTCAGGTAAGGGGAGATGAGTAGGGGCAAGAATGGAGGACAATTACAGAACAGGGGGTATGGCAGTACAATGGATCAAAGAAGGAGTGAGAGGGGCACACAGAATGAGGGTGGAGGAGGCAGGGGCTGCAACTAAGTGTAGTGGCAGCACGCAGGCAGGGGCAGCACAACAGACCAGGTAGGGAGGGGACAGAGGCACACACAATGAGAATGGGTGGCAGCCACAGCAATGGAGTGCAGTGAAAGCACAGGGTCAGTCATGGCAAAACGGACTAAGGACGGAGGGGGCTGAACCATGCATGGAGAACTGGGACAATGTCAGCAACATAGGGATGTAGCAGCACTGGGGCAGAGGCAGCACCACAGACCAGGGAGAGAGGGGCCAGGAGCGTGTACTCAGAGAATGGTGAGCAGAGTGGAAAGGGGCAGGGGCAGCAAAAGGGAACAGTTGCAGAACAGGAGCTATGGCAGTACTACAGTCCAGTGAGGGCAGAGGCAGGAGATCAGAAACAGAGAAGGAACGATGGAGAGGGGCATGGGCTGCAAGCTGACCATAGATGGCAGGACGGAGGAGGGAGGAGGCAGGGGCATGCAGATGAAGAACAGAGGACCAGTGGGACATGGGGGCAAGCAGCAACCTGGCTATGTAGGGCAGGCTGCGGTGGGTTGGAAACCCACAGGGTATGTGCCTTGGCCAACACCCTGCTCTGCATGGCCAAAGACCACGCACAGTGAGGGTATCGGCTGAATATAAGCAAAAATAAAACTGAAATCCACTTAAAAAAACAAAGGTTAAAGAGATGTTATAGTCTGTTATTGTAATATGATCTTGCCTCACAAATAAAAAAACTGAAATTTAAAAAAACAAAGTTTAAAGTTAACATTATAGTTAGGGTTTGAAATGAGCTAAAACGAATGTTCAAAAAGCAAAACTACACTGAAATTCACCATTTATAGTTCAGTGAGCTCGCTATAACTTGTGTCCCCGTGGTTCACTGCTCATGACCTCACATATTACATGACTCATGACGTGTTAAATGACATCTTTGATGACTTTTTAAATGACATGAGGTCTTTCTGTTGGTTGTATAACGTGAATTTCAATGTTTTTTTAATGCTACTTTTTGTGTTATATTTCAACACCTTACCATAACGTCACTGATTTGTTTTCAGTTCTATATGGTAAAATAGGTTTTATTCATAATGACGATTCCTTAAAATGCATATTTGTCAGCATTGTTTTGTCAGGTGACGTTCTCAAATTAGTGAATTCGCCAGAAAAGGTCAGATCCATCCTCCAGTTGCAAGCATGTTCTCTCATTGCAGTGGCTCAAACAAGGGCTTTTAAAGAGTAAAGTGATTTACTGTTGGTGGTCATTCCTAAATAAACTATGATAAATCTCTTAAGGCTTCCATCCATGTTTTGTGAGACAATGGGAACAACTACCCTTTCTGGGAATGTTCTTTGTTGTCAGAAATATCTGGAAGTGACCGAAAGCAAAGGCTCGAGGCTGATGTCTACAAGGGTTAGAGGTAATACCTGGAGAGTTAGAAAAACAGGAACATGGAAACAAATGTTGTAGTTATTGCTGTTATACTTTCTCGTTGGGGTGGGACTTCCCGGGCAAGTAGGGCACAGCCAGTATATAAACATCTCACCTCCACTGTATGTGTGCCTGGCAATGTCCCTTGTTGTTTTGGTTTCCACTGCTGTAAAGTTTTGTCACCTGACTTTGTGTTCCCCAAATTTATTGTTTTTCCCCTTCCTAGTACTCTTATCTCTTCTTCCATACCTTCCTTACCAGATCTGTCCTCTGCCTTCCTTACCAGATCTGTCCTCTGTGTATTGCTCTCAAGTCTCACAGTTACTCGCTGTTGGAACCAGCACTTTCAGGTTGGCTAAAGGGATGCCCCCAGCCAGGCAGAACCTACTGCTCCTTTCAAAGGTGGGTGATTACATGCGCTTTTTAACCTGTGCTCACCCTTGGGTAGCTTGGCACTGAGCAGTCAGGCTTAATTCAGAAGCAATGTGTAAGGCAAAGGCACAGCAGACACTCACAATAAATACACTGAGTGTCACAAAAGAGACTTCACACAGGGAGTATGCAAAAACATTTGTATTCATAACTAACCCTGTGTGTAGTAGCACTTCACGTAGCTATGCGAAGTACATTTTGAACTACACGTAGCTATACAAATTGTGTAGTGCCAGCTGTGTGCTTGACTGCACTGTACAATAATTGCCAAAGGCATCTTGCACAGTGCAAGTTAAAATTAAATAAGTATTTCTGTCTTTATATGCTAAAATGCATATAGTCATTTCACAAAAGTGAAAACGATATATTAACAAGCAGTGAGAGAGGTGATGATTTTGGGATCCTCCCTAACCTAGGGAGAGAACCAAGCAGATGCCTTGAAAACAAAAAGCACATCTTTGAACGATTCGGTGGTGGTCCCATCCTCTTTGGTCCACCCCAAGCACAGTTATTGGCAAAAATACAATCCCAACCAAAGGCCCTGCAAAGCATTATGGGACGAGATTAGCAGTGGGCAGTGAATATTATAGTATCCAATATCAAAATAATTCTACAAAGAGCTGCAGTTCCACTAGTCGTTACTAGATGTCCCTCACGAGTCAAATGCAAAAGCTTCATGAAAGGGTTTCAATGCTTTTGCATTTGACTCGTGGGGGACATCTAGTAACGACTAGTGGAACTGCAGCTTGATGTATTAATAATTTCAATGCTTTTGCATTTGACTCGTGAGGGACATCTAGTAACGACTAGTTGAACTGCAGCTCTTTGTAGAATTATTTTGATATTGGACACTATAATATTCACTGCCCACTGCTAATCTCGTCCCATAATGCTTTGCAGGGCCTTTGGTTGGGATTGTATTTTTGCCCATAACTGTGCTTGGGGTGGTCCTGGGGGAAGGGACCACCACTGAATCGTTCACATGATATGCTTTTTGTGTTCAAGGCATCTGCTTGGTCCTCCCCCTAGGATAGGGGGGACCCCAGAATCATCACCTCTCTCATTGCTTGATACTTTCATTGACAGAGTTCACTTTTGTGAATTTGTTATATGCTTTTTAGCATAGAAAATTGATTTATCAAAGCATTTGTAGGTGTTTATTATACTGCTGCTACTATGTCAATTAGCACAGTTTTTCACTCTGCTACTAGCCGTGAGCGTAGTGAAGTATTATGCCCAGGGTTATTCATAACATGAACATCAGGTACTTTTGGGCATAAAACACATTTGGCAATATCACTAGCAGTACTAGGCCCACTCATATTGTTATGTTATAAAGAGTATGAACGCTGGGGACAATTCCTAATCTATCCCCCCCCCCCAAACACACACAGGGAGAGCACATTTATGCGGGGCGACACGCTCTCCACCCCAGGCCCACCTTGGCAAATCTGACAATACAGTCCCACATAGTTATATGGTACACCCCGGGTCACAACGATATCAAAAGTCTGTAAATACACAAAACTTGAACACTTTTTAGCAGCACTGCGGGTCAGAGCCACGTGGGTAAACCCAATGTCGAATGTATTGTGCTTTTGGCATGAAATCAACATATAACGTGGCACCACCGGCCAGTGTCATGAATCACAAGCAGTCTGCACACAATCACTCCCACTCACACACACTGACTCTGCAGTCTGCACCACTCTATGGTTCGACAGGTATCCAGCACAGTCAATACAGAGTGCTCTTGCACAGATACACACTCAGCACACTAATGTGGTGCCACTGGTACCCAGCAGGTCAATGGATGACACTCTGCAGACTCCGTGGCCCCAGCCTCTCTCCACCCTCCAGTTCACCCCAAATGTCCTATAGATCCAGATGGAAGATAACCAACCCCGCTTCCCGGATACTAGGCTGCAGGCGACAGAAGTCACTTAGTCTGGATCCTTTGGAAGTAGGTGGGAATACGCAGCAAATTTTAATTAAAAGGTAGACGTAAACAAGGGGAGTTGAGCAGCCACTCAGGAAGTTCCCCACAGGTCTCCAAACACATTGGAATAAATTAGTCTCTTCACCCGCTTCCAAACTGTCTCAGAACTGTTCCTTCAACCAAGTCAATCTCTCCAGAAACTACCTGGTGCCAAGATGTCTTCGGGAGGGGCCACGTGTGGAGAAGGCCATTGTTCCACCGTGATGTGGATCAATACGGGAACAAACGATGAATGGGAAGTAACACAGGGGAGTCTCTCTTTAGGATGAAGCACCCCGACAGGTACACGATGATCAGGGTCGTGCCCAGGCAATCGGAGCACAGCGTCTGGTGTGCATTGGCATGAGTTGGACCAGCCACTTCAGATCTCAAACACGATGATTTACAATTCCGTACCTCCCTGGAAATTAGGCACTATAACCGGTGCACGTTGATATGGACTGCACCAAGCAATTCCAGTCACACACACAAAGAGTTGTAAATTCTGTACCTCCCTGGACATGAGGCACCATGTCCGGTGCATGATGATCAGGTTGCACCAGACCAGTCCGGTCACACACACAGACACAGGTTCAGCAGAGCCAAATGAGGTAGAATGTGGCACTACTACGGGTACACCCCCAAGTTCGAGAGTCGGACCCTGTCAATCAAACATAGCATGCAATGAGCATGCAGTTGGCATGACACACGAGAAAGATGTGGCATAATCGACAAAGCAGGTCGCCTTGGATCCCGCAACCGGTGAATCCGCTCACCACCAAGCGACGCTTATGAGTGTCAGGGTTCCTACGATACAGGAATCACATGCCTTGGATGCGGGCATGATTTCTGGGGCTTTGCATTAGACAATCCTGTCTCCAGGCACAAGTCTTAGTTCCACGCTCACACAGTGCTACTGGTTGGGACTCAGCAGCCAATGTGGGCACTTGAGAGGGCTCTGCTCTCCAGGTGTCCAGTAGATGGTGTAGGTCCCTAATATCCTTGAGATTCCCGACAGAACAGGAGGCCCACTGACGGGCCTTTGGAGAGCACACTTCACGGTGCCACACTTCTGCAGGTCTTGAGCCCAGGCCCGCCACTATTCAGAAAGGGCACACCGTCCCCTTCAATGGCAATAATCCTCCATGCGCACAACAGAGTCTTCTGGCAGTGTGCACCATGCATTCCGGTTCTCCGGACCCGCATCCCCACAAGCGTATCTCACCCTTTTGCTTAAGGATGGCACATGTAGTTATACTATCATATGTCTTTGAAGTTAGGGGCAGTTTAGGGGTTTCCCTATGAACCACAGATGTCTCCCCTAATTTTTAGGCCGGTCTTCAATGGGGGCGTGGAATGTAGATTGAACTATTTAGTGGGCCCATGATCCGGCCCGAGAGGCCAAGTATCAGAAACTCTCCCTCCTATCTATTCCATCCGACTTTCAAATGGCAGAAGTCTGTCATTCCCATTGTATGCACATGGTTTATGGCTGTTGCTGGGGAATGCACAGATGTGCCCCCTTGACCACTGGTGTCCACTGGAGCCAGGCACCATGGCACACGATACTCTGAGCACATAGAAATGCCCCTATTGCATAAGTAGCAGTTCTAAGCGAGTTATGCCAACATCACCTTTACCACTGGAACCGGTTTGGCATGGCAAATCCATTGATAGGAAACATCATGAGGCAGTTCCACTGCAAACCACTATTGCAGCCTAAAGTAGTGTCAACCACTTCCCCATGTTAACCTATGGGAACAGCAAGCCGCATAGGTAGTGAAAACACCCACAGGTATTCCTCACTACCGGGCGCACATGCGCTATTGCGCACCCTTACCTGAAATGTTAGGTCGGACACATAGTCCCCAGCCACAGAGGTGCAAGTACACCCATTCCAGTCTGCAACGAACAGACTGGACATGGGTTTAACTAATACAGGGGTCAGTGCACGCGCACGGCCTGCGATGGCAGGCTGCACACGCAATCACGGATACCATAGGTACGAGTGTGCACACCCAGTGGCCTGCACTAGAAGACTGCTCATGAGTGTCATCATTATAGATGCCACTGCACACACACCTGCCTGCAATGACAGGTCGGGCACATGGGCTTACCCAGGCTCTAGAGCCTTAGGTTATAGTGTGCGCACACCACCCTGCACGGACCAGCCAGACACGGGTTTAACCCTTACATGTGCTATTACGTACACCTTGCCTGCAACAGTGGACCGGGCACCTTGCCATTAGCACCATGGGTGCAGGTGCTCAGACACAGGCCTGCAACTGCAGGCCTGACCCGGGTATTAGAACACCGAGGATTAAGTTATGCACTCAATGGCCATGATGGTATGCCAGGCACCTATCCAAAATGCCATAGGTGCCAGGGCACAACCTCAAGCTTGCAACAGCAGGCTGGACACATATTCGAAACAGCATATGGGCCAGCGCATACATTCAGGCCTGTAAGGGCAGGTTGCGTGCATAGTTAACAGTGCGTACTCCCTGGTCTGCTTTGGCAGACAGTCCCATGTTCCAGAAGGCCGTGTCAGCAACTCTTCCTAGCTTGCTTAGGAACACGCACACACTTCCACACTGCCTTGACAGTGGGGATGTGCTCAGCACCCTGAGACCCCTCAAGAGAGTCGGCAATACCCCAGGAGTATCGTCATGGGAAAAGCCGAACTCCAAGGCAGAGGAAGCCCCCCATGGGGAGTTCCTCAGTACCTGGGCAGGGAACATCCATATGTATCCACCCAGAGTTCAGCCTAACACCCCCTGCGCCCTTCAGGGCTTCCCTGGGGAGGTGCATTCATGGTATGGGAAGACCCAATCAGGGTTGGCTGAGGCGTAAGTGATGCCAACCTAGGCAGGGGTGCAATGGCTCCCCACAGGCCTGCTATGGCAGGCCCGATACACGGTTGACAGGCTATCCAGTGGGTGACACACTTAGTGAGCTGTCCCCCTACTAGCCAGTGGTGTATCCGCCCCAGGTATGTGGTGTGCCTGTTTATGGGGTGCATGAAGGTACTGCACCTAAACCCATCACATACGCACCCCCACCTAGTGTGGGCGAGGTGGGCATGCGCACCTTCCCTCTGCAGTACAGCGAGAAGGTGCCCAGATTCCTACGGTCAGGTAGAGAGTCGGAAATTACTAGGAGGAAAAATCAAAATGTTTTGGGGAAATTTCCCCTAAGAAGGGCCATGTCCAACATTTGCACTTACCTGAGGTCTTGACATCCTAAAGCTGTCTTTCAGTTGAGGTGCAGCCTCCGTATCATCTCCACTGTCCTTCACTCCAGATCTTTGGCATTCTGGGCTCCTCACTGATATCCTGATAGGACCTGGGCTCTTTAAAATCCCCCAGTGCCAAGTGAGGGGAAAACTGCTAACACCACACGTTATTGTGTCACATTCATTCTTGTTGTGTTAAAATTACCAAGCTGTGGTTCTGCGACTGCTATTGGTGCGTTTTCGAACCAGTGTTTCTGGTGTCTTACCCTTTCCAACATGCTTTGCTTGGTTCCTAATTGAGGTATCACTATTCAGTATCTTGATTGGAATAGGTGGATGATTGGGATTGTCGGTTGTGTTCCTGGGTGCAAAATTTCCCAAATTCCCTTAATGCTAACTGTGTCTTTGGACTCCATTGTTTTCACTTATGCTAACTGTAGTAACACGCTGTGCCTCTTCTGATGTATTAGGCCTAACTTTCATGCTTGGCAACGTTAAGTGAGAATTCTCAGATACTTTGCCCAGCATCTGAAAGTTTATATTGTTGTAACAATATGAGGGTCTGCACCAGCGTCATCTTTGTAGTTTTAGTCACATGACTTTCATTAATCTCCATGTACCATAAGCCTATAAATTTGCTCAGAGTGTGAATATTCAATAGCGATTATTCTGATTCAGTGCAAGCGGAACCTTTGCCACCCATTTCTATGAATTCGGAGACTATTGATTTTTGTTTTTAATAAGCTTTTTCTGGTTTCAAATAGGCTGACAATATTCATTTTCTTCAACATTGAGGTTATATCTTATCAACAAATCCTTACATTTGTAGCATCAAAGTTGGCCCTGTGATCCAGTCATCTAAGATCAAAGAGGGTGAGACCTTGTCTCAGTTCTGCAGATATCTCCTTTGCATCCCATCTTCAAAAGTGTTCCTCCCAACAAGCCCATATAAAGCACAAAGGACAACCACTCTGCCCAGACAACACTTGGCCTAGGCCTCTCACAGAGAATGGGCAGCGACAAGCCTCCCTATCCTGCACTGTGGAAACAAAAGGGTGAGACTGGTTCTCTCTGGAAGCCAATGCTCGTCTAGAAGGCAACATGCAACCTCTACTCTAATATGATGCAATGTAGACCAGTATTAGGGTAAAAAGGCTAAGTGCTTCCAGACAGGAATGTCTATGTCACTGAAATGCAATGTAGCTGATAAAGTCACAAAAGTTCTCAAATCTCATAAAGGTCCTGAGCATATAGGGTCATTTAAATCTAATTTTGCCACTCGTCTTTTCTGCCCAGCTGACCATTACTCTCTAAAAGTGGTGATGATCACAGTTTCCAGCTCAATGTCACTTTACATTTCACATAGCAGTGGGTATGTTTATGAAGGAGTGGCTGCCAGGAAAGTGTACAGCCTCCAGACACATCATAAAGAAGTGGTTGGGACTTCTGCTTCTTAGAACTAAGACCTTGTGCATTGACTCCTGTCTTACATGAGTCAAACAGAAGAGCAAATAAAACACCTAAGATTTAAAGAGCACGTGTGGCTCGGCCTATTCAGTAGACTGCGGCCACAGCAGAACCTTAAGCAAAAGAAATAGAAAATCTGTCAAAATTATGGATTTTCATATCAATCCATTATAAAGGCGTCCACGCTAAATCCTAAGGAACCACGTAATCATCGCCCCATTGATGGATGACATGCAGCTGGTGTACTGATGTAATACTGCTATTGCATATATAGCATCATGCATGAACCAAAACCAGTTGGGATTTCACCCCCGGCACTACAAAACACAGCCTCAGGACCACCTTAGCCAACCTTCTCCAAGGGACGGATGAAGGTCTCTTGTCCATGCCGATCCTGTTCAACAACTCTGTGGTATTCTATACCATCAGCTCTATACGGTTAGACTGGCTCCAGACTGTGGCTTTATTTCTCAAGGAACAAGTCCAATCAGTTCAACTGGGATCATTTTTTTATCTTGTCCTTTCACCATTTATCACCCTTCATATTTAATATCTAGAAGTGACCTTTGACATCACTAGGCGACCTGAGCTGTGGATGGCAGATATTCAAGTAGTGAGGGTAATGGTTGATCTAGATCGATATAGATGCTTAGCCAAATGACTTCTTCCAGCAGCTCTCGAACCAGGTCAGATCCTCCCACTCCTAAATAAACCCACACTCACCTAACATTCATGAACAAGATCATTGAAAAAGCAGTCTGTGTTCAACTCCAAGGTCACATCATTACTAAGCATCTTCTGCACAACTACCAGTCTGGCTTCAGATAACTCTGAAGCACAGCGATCGCTACCTTACTCATCATACACAAAGACCTCTTGGCCACAGATGAAGATAGCACTTGTCTCTTGATATTGCTGGACCACACAGCTGCCTTCGACATGGTCGACTAATAAACCTGCATATGCAACTTGGGGGGATATTCCCAAGAACGTGCGATAATCATCGCCAAAAAAGACTAACGCATGTTTTCATATCGCCGTCTATCGCGGGAAAATAACTCTGTGTTAACGTTGTATTCTCAACACGGCGGTAACAAGCGATAGTTTCCCGATAAGGCGTCAAATGTCCGCGATACAACTACTGCGATGGCGATAAAAAAGGAAACCCGAACGTGAAAAAAGTTGCGATGGGCCCAACCGCGATACAAAAATTGGCGACAAACAGCGGCAGGCTTGCAATTCCCACGTCAGGCAGAAAAAATCACCATAAAAGCAGCAAAAAAAACAGAAATAAATTTAAAAAAACATAACAACTGCGAAGCACAATGGAGGGAGCTGGAGCAAGTACAGAGGACAACCCGAACCCCACAAGCCCCACGGAGGACCAGCCTGGGACCTCGGGGCCAGGGAAGGGCAAGGAGAAGAAGAGGAGGAAGACGTGGTTCAGTCCGCAGGAAAACAGGATCCGAATAACGGAGGTGACACTCCCACCATCCAATTGCCATTAGTGAAATTGACAGCACTAAATGTTGCACATACACTTGTCAGAGCGATGTGCCAATGCAGAGGAGTGACATGCACACAGGGAATGTGTCTAGGAATGAATTTATTTGCACATGCTGTGCCTGTGGTCATTTTGACCTGTCCCATGATTGCTAAGGACAGTCCCTATGTGACGTGCTTATGTGAAGAAATTGTGAATGATAGTGTCCCTTCGGGCTATTCCAGCTGCTGCTGCACTGGGGTGTGGTCCACCTGCCTCATCTTCATCATCATCGTCCGGTGCATCTGGCACTTGGATCCATGGGGCATTGGTGCGTACATATATGTTGTGCAACACACAACATGCAATGATCATCTTGAACACTATTTGCGGGCTGTACAGGAGTCTTCCACCTGTGATGTCCAGGCACCTGAAACGTGACTTCAACACGCCAAATGAGAGCTCCACAATGCCCCTGGTGCGTATGTGGGCCGCATTGTACTGCCTCTGGGCCTGGGTGTTCGGGGCTCAGAGGGGTGTCATCATCCACGGGCAGAGTGCATATCCTTGATCACCTGTGACAGGGGAGAGAGATGTGTCAATCTGTAGTTCGGCATTCTGTGTTGGCAGGCTAATTAGTATATTGGTGTGTGATGTGTGGGACTTTGGGATTAAGGCTGGGCGTAGTTCGCGAAGTAGTGCTTCGCGAAGCTACGCAAAGTGCAGTTCGCACTACGCGAGCTTCGCGTAGCACTACGCGAACTGCGTAGTGCGTGTTCGCAATGATTGCACAGTGCCGGATGCTTGTCCGCACTGTGCAATCATTGAAAACGGCAACTTGCACAGTGCGAGCTGTCTTTTACTGCCGCTCGAGTAGATTTTTACTTGAGCGGCAGCTTTCTCAACGCGGACTGGTAGTTTCTCATCGCGAGCGGTCGCGAGCATACGCGACCACTCGCAATGAGAAACCTGACCTCCCCGCGTTGAGAATCTCGCCGGGAGGTTTATTTTCCACGCTCGCGATCGGCAACTTGATGTTGCTGATCGCGAACGAGGAAAAGTCTCGCCGGGATAGTCATTTTGCTTGCTCGCGGTCGCCAACTTGACGTTGAGGACCGCGAGCAAGCAAAAAATGACCGCGGCACTACGCTACGCTACTCGTGTTTGCACTGTGCTACGTGCAATTCGCGTTGTGCGAAGTAGCGCAAACTACGCGAGCGTAGCATAGCACTTCGCCCAGGGTTATTTGGGATACTTGTCTGACATGTCTTGCATGTGGCAAATGAGCGGCATCCATGTGTAGTACGTTGCCTCACAGCTGCTCCTCACTCCCCCTGAGCCTATTTACTTGTGTGCACTGCGCGGTTGCATCACTTGTACTCCTAGGACACACCATTGTCATGACTGTCTGCGCATGTCTACAAGCCTGACAACGACACTGTGATATTGGCCGTTGAAGGTGGTCGGCCACGTGTGTGTAGGCCTATGGTCAGGATATGGCGGAAACAGAGACACACGCAGTAGTTGCCTTGGTGGCCATCCCGGAAGTGAACCACGCCCTGAGCCCCGAGCTATTGATTCCCACTCCTATGCTGGCCCAGCCCACTCCACTTACGCTTACAGGGGGGGGGGACATAGCTACATGTCTAGGGTCTACCCCACTGCCTGAGGTAACATGGTCGCGCCCACTGTCTATGACACTACAAACACCAGCAGTATATGTCCACATGGACATGTCTGTGCTCTGCATACTTGAGTCTGTCCAGCACATCCCCGCCACACTTGGCATTGTGTACATTCTGATTCATGGGTCACTTGCCTCCCTCGCATACTTGGTTCCCGCCTCTCACCACATCCTGCTATTGTGTGGCACAGGTGCCATGACGTGGATGGCTTGTCTACATGTCTGGCCCCTGTTGCCACAGTTCCATGTGTTGTCGTGTCTGGTAGGTGGGCATGTTTGGCATGTCGTATGTGATGTTGTAACATGTGCATTCCCACAGTTGCGAGTTGCATGATTGTGGAGTTGAAGTGTGTGGTGTGTTCCGTTGGTACTTACCAACGAGCAGTGCATTTCCGTAGGTGCCATCCTCGAAGCGCTGGTTGATGATGAACTGTCGGAAGATGTAGGAATCATGCACACTGCCTGGGTAGTTGGCGACGACGTTGGTAAAGAGTCCCCGGTGGTCCACTATTGCATGCACATTGATGGAATGCGTGTGCTTCCTGTTGCGGTAATTGTGTGCAGTGTCGGCAGGGGGCACAAGTAGGACATGTGTGCAGTCAATTGCCCCCAACACGTGCGGGAAGCCAGCTATGGCATAGAAGCCTTGCTTGGTCTCCAGCTGTTCCTACGCAGTGTGGGGGAAGTGGGGTACCAAGCTTATGATGGCATCCAAGACAGGTGTGAGGAACTTTGATAGGGCTGGCTGTGAGACTCCTCCGACTCTGGCAGTTGTTGGTTGGAAGGTACCAGAGGCCAACAGGTGCAGCACAGCCAGCAGCTTTGTCTGCGGAGGGATGTTGGTTCTCCGCTGTGTTGGTACCGTCAGCCTGTGGGCAATGTGGGTCAGGATGCGGAGGATGGTCGTCCTTTGAGCCTGTAGTGGGCAATGACTTCCTCTGGCGTTAAGTCTCCGAGGCTGGTGCGTTTCGGAAGGACCGCTGTCTCATTCTGTGCTGCCTCGGTGGTAGTCCGGGGGTGGTCCTGGGGGTGGGGAGCCTGGGGGGGTGGTGGTGGGTGTTGTGGGCCTCTTGGGGCTCCGAGCTGCATGATCAGTAGCTCCATGACATGTGTTGGTCTGCCGATGTGGCTCTGGGCTGGGCTCCCTTTCATACTGCAGTTTGTCGTCCTGCTTAACACCAGTAGAAGGCAGGTGTTAAATCCCTGCTGCTAACGCGCCTTATCGCCTGTTTTTGAATCGCATCGCAGATCTGGCTGGTTGTTGTGAATATCGCGAAGTGGAGTTTTCGTGAGTTTTTGCACGGGAACGCCTACTCTGCATATCATTAGCGTTAGTTGTCTCTCTCATCCGTGGTGATGTTTTTGCGGTAGCTATCGTTGGTATACTGGCAATGTGGGGAGTTTGCACCAGCTTGTGAATGGGGCGATAATTATTTCGCCACTTTTGCTGCGCTAAAGTGCTGTTAACTCGGCGATGAGTCCTTGAGAATATGCCCCTTGGAGTCTTGAATGGGATTCACCAGCAATGTCCTTCACTGGTTCTTCTACCTTTCCAACTGAGACCAGGTTGTTCTCATGGGATCATCCAGGTCACAAAAAATCCCTATCACCTGTGGAGTACCCCAGTGTTTCATACTGACTTCTGTCGTCTTCAATATTTACATGTGGCAACTTGGTGCTCTACTCGCAGAGAGCAGCATCAAGATTCACCAATATGTTGATGATACACAAATCTACTTGAAAGTTATCTTCTGCTTCAGACATGCAATGCCTCAACGCTGCTTCCACATTCTCCAGAGCTGGATGTCTAGTGTCTGCCTGAAGCTCAACCCAACTCAGAGAGAATTTCTGTTATTTGCCAAGAACAACAAACAAGATACTGCACAAACTTGGCTCAATGACATGAACCTTGACAGTTTTGATCCTCAACTTTCACCAAATGCCGATCCACTTGGATTCACCCTGGACACCAACCTCACCCTCAAGGAACACATTGCCAAAAAATCAAAGATGGCCTGGTACCGTCTCTCTCTCCTAAAGAAAGTGAAAACCATCTCTACCAGAAAGCGACTTCAGAGCTGCTATTCATGCCCTGGTTTTCTCAAGTTGGATGGTGGTAATGCCCTAATCTTGGGCCTTTTAGACTCTACACTAGGGGCACCCTACAAGCGGGGCCATGTTTCATCCAGGGCCAAGAAATTCATCCTATCACCTCCATCTTAATGGAGCTCCAATGTTCCCAAAGCCAGCCCATGCCATCTTCATAACCAGCTGCATCATTTACAAAGCCATCACGATCATCACCCGGCATATCCTGGAGAAAAGCTCACCATCTCTGGTGGTTCTTGGCACACCGACAGCCAGGACAACATCAGACTGCAGAGCACGAAGTATAAAAAAGAAAAAAGCAACACAACAGGCCTTTTCCGTCAATGCACCTACATTCTGTTAGCGTCAAGTCAGTAGTCAGTTCTCGTACGGATTGTGCCAATAGTTACTTTAATTGGATCGCTTAGAATTATATGGGAACACTGCAGAAGCCCAGGCTGCAGGGAAGAGATTAGCAGAAGAAAGAACCAAACCTTGCTCACTGTTTCAGAGCTGCATCGTCTGAAAATGAAGCATTAACTACGAGAAATATCGGGTTAAATTAATTCACTTTATGCGCTGCAGGTATATAAAAACAAGTTCCTGCGGATTGCTCCTGTCACATGCACACTGAGCTCCCTCCACACAAGCCCTTCTCCCTTTTTGTAACTTATCAGCCCCGGAGGATGGGGTCCCCAGTGCACCTAGAAAGCTTGGGAAGAGGGGCCTTGTCCCTCTCCCATTAAAAATTAATGCTGTCTTGGGGGATGGGGTCCACTGGCCTGTAAAAGACTTGGGGAGGGAGCCGAACATCCCCTTCCCCTTTTGTAAATTACCGGCCCTGAGGAATGGAGTCCCTGGAGCCTGTTCAAGGCTCGGGGAGGGAGGCTGCGTTCACCCCTCCCCTTAATCATCGATGCACCCCCTTAATATTTACATATCGGCCCTGGAGGATGGGTCCCCGGGGCCTATTCAAGTCTTGAGGCGGGGCCAAATGCGCCCCTCCCCTTATTAACAAGTATGAGCCACCCCCAGTGCCCTGGCCCATTCTGTTTTTTTTTTATATAGCACGCTTTTTAAAAAAAAATTACAGCGGATCCACCATAAATTTGCAGTAATATGTAAAAACAATGTTTTATTCCCCAGAATAGGGTCTCACTGAAACATCCCCACCAGGCCTAGAGGGCAGGTTATCCCTACCCAGCCCCTTAAATTTTTTTTTTTTTTGCTTTGTTTTAGGACATGAGACTGAGTCTGAGTCCTAAGATGGCTGCTGCCACATTGCTGTTGACGTAGTGGCAGCCAATCAGATCTCACCTTGCGATCTGTGAGCTCTGCAGATCCTCCCCTGCATGAAATATACACATTTTTTTACCCTTAATTAGTTAAAAACTACTGAACATATTTACCCCAAATCACAAAAAACACTCTTTCTAGATCAAGATTTAGCTTTCTGACAAATTTGATGTAAATCAGTTTTTGCGGTAGCGCTGCTTAATCCATGGAAAATGCATGTAGATCCCCGCCTTTTTCTTGGCCCCCCACTTGATGTAGCACCCCAAAACTTTCCATGAAGGAACTAGTCAAAAAAGTGAGACTTTTTGGAAAGTATTGTGGAGAATAGTCAAATGGTGCTAAAGTTATTAGACACACTGAGACTCGCCACAGTTCAAATCAGTGTACTTTGGAAAACTAACTCAATGAGGTATATTAACCCGCTGAGTGACAGTGAAACAAATATCTCCACTGTTGACAACAGCAATATGAATGTATCTCCCTATCAGTCTATCTCTCTGACATAGATGAATAGAGGTACGGATGGATGGATAGATGGATGTTCCCTTCGTCGCCCCTCACAGCTCCCGCTCCAGCCGCTGCGTCCCCTGCGGCCCCGCCCCCCTGACCGCCCATTCGCTTCCCCTGCCCTGCCTCCCGCCTCCCAGCTGCTCCTCCCTCCCACCTCCCCATATATGGCGGCTGCTGCGCGGTGAGGAGAGCGACCCTTGACCCTGCTAGGTAGGTCGCTCCCCCTCTGCACAGCACCGCATGTGTGTCCTTGCCCCAGCTGCCGCTGCGGAGGAAGATCGAGGCCCTCCTCCACCCGCAGGCTACCACCTGCGCCTCATCCCTGGTGGCCAGTGGTAGGCCGTAGGTTTGTACCTCATTGCTTGCCTTTATTGTTTGCCTTTATTGTATCCTTGTTTGCCTTTATTGTTTGCCTTCTGTTCCCTTCGTTGCCCCCTTTACTGTGAGCCCGTTTTTGCCTTCTGTTCCCCTCGTTGCCCCCATTACTGTGAGCCCGTTTTGCCTTCTGTTCCCCTCGTTGCCCCCATTACTGTGAACCCGTTTTGCCTTCTGTTCCCCTCGTTGCCCCCATTACTGTGAGCCCGTTTTTCCTTCTGTTCCCCTCGTTGCCCCCATTACTGTGAGCCCGTTTTGCCTTCTGTTCCCCTAGTTGCCCCCATTACTGTGAGCCCGTTTTGCCTTCTGTTCCCCTCGTTGCCCCCATTACTGTGAGCCCTTTTTGCCTTCTGCTCCCCTCGTTGCCCCCATTACTGTGAGCCCGTTTTGCCTTCTGTTCCCTTCGTTGCCCCCATTACTGTGAGCCCGTTTTGCCTTCTGTTCCCCTCGTTGCCCCTGTAATTCTGTGCCCATTTTTTGCCTTCTGTTCCCTTCGTCGCCCCTCACAGCTCCCGCTCCAGCCGCTGCGTCCCCTGCGGCCCTGCCCCCCTGACCGCCCATTCGCTGCCCCTGGCCTGCCTCCCGCCTCCCAGCTGCTCCTCTCTCCCCCCTCCCCATATATGGCGGCCGCTGCGCGGCCAAAGGCGCGCCTAAGGCAATGCCGTCTGCGCCCGTCCGCGCCTGGACCATGCCCATCGCCAGAACCCCTGGTCCCCGCGCCCGCCACGACGCCCGGCTCCGCTACGACTCCACCACCCTCCACGCACTCAACGCCGGACGACGATCCCGCACCTGCTTCCTGGCCGCCCCGAAGCGCACCCAAGGACCCTTCTCCTGCCGGAACTGCAGCTTCACCAGCACCCAGCCCACCAACCCGCCGACCAGGAACAAACCCAACCACCTCAGTTGCATTTTTCTCAACACCCGCTCCGCCCGCAAACACGCCGTGGAACTCTGGGACCTACTCGACTCAACCTCCCCTGATGTCGCATTCCTGACGGAGACCTGGCTGAACCCCTCCTCGGCACCCGACATCGCCATTGCCATCCCGGAAGGCTACAAGATCTCCCGCAGGGACCGCACCAACGGAGTAGGAGGAGGAATAGCCATCGTCCACAGGAACACTCTCAGAGTCTCGACCAACAACGACGACACCCTCAGCACCGCCGAACACCTGCACTTTCAGATCCACACCGACCCCAACACCACCCTCAGAGGAACCCTCATCTACAGACCCCCCGGACCCCGACCACAGTTCAGCGACTCCATCGCCGACTTAGTCAGCCCTCACGCCCTCGCCTCCACGGACTACATCCTCCTCGGGGACCTGAACTTCCACCTCGAGAACAACAACGACACCAACTCTACCACCCTGATCGACAACCTCGCCAACCTCGGACTCAGACAACTCGTCACATCTCCCACCCACTCCGCCGGCCATACGCTTGACCCTATCTTCTCCCCAAGCTCCCACGTCACCTTCAGTCACACCACCGAACTCCACTGGACCGACCATCGCTGCATCCACTTCACCTTCCAGAAAGCCACCACGCACCACCGCACCCAACAGATGCCTCGCCGCTGCTGGAGCAAAGTCACCGAAGACCAGCTAACCACCACCCTAGCCCGGCGCCCTCCCGCCGACCCCACCGACCCCGACACCGCCGCCCGCAACCTCAGACAGTGGATCGACGACTGCGCCAACACCCTCGCCCCGCTCAAGAAACCCTCCAACAGCCACACCAGCAAGAAAGCCAGCTGGTTCACTGAAGACCTCCGGGCCTCCAAGCAAACCTGCCGAAAGCGAACAAACACCGGAGAGCTACACAGCCTACAAGAACGCCACCCGCAGACACCATCACCTCATCAGATCCGCCAAAAGGGCCTCCTTCAAAGACCGCCTAGACAACAACGCACACAAGAGCAAAGAGCTCTTCAACATCGTGAAGGAACTCTCCAACCCCAGCTTCAACACCAACGACATCCCACCTTCGCAAGACCTGTGCAACTCGCTGGCCACCTTCTTCCATCGCAAGATCGCTGACATCCATGACAGCTTCAACACCACGATCGCCCCGAAAAACCACTGAGATCTCCGCCCCCACGACCAAAATCCGCACCAACCGCCTGCTCTCCTGGACCAACATAAACGACGACGACACCATCAAGATCATGAACACCATCCACTCCGGATCTCCGTCAGACCCATGCCCACACCACATCTTCAACAAAGCCAGCACCGCCATCGCACCCCATCTCCGGAAAGCGATCAACATCTCCTTCGAGACAGTAACCTTCCCGGAAAGCTGGAAGCACGCCGAGATCAACGCCTTACTAAAGAAACCCAAGGCAGACCCCAAGGACCTCAAGAACTTCCGGCCCATCTCCCTGCTCCTGTTACCGGCGACGTTCATCAAGAAGACCGTCAACAAACAACTGACCCGCTACCTCGAGGAGAACAGCATCCTGGACCCGTCCCAGTCCGGGTTTCGCAGCAACCACAGCACCGAAACTGCCCTCATCGCCGCCACCGATGACATCAGGACCCTGCTAGACAACGGAGAGACCGCGGCCCTCATCCTCCTGGACCTGTCAGCCGCCTTTGACACGGTATGCCACCACACACTACGCACACGCCTCCACGACGCCGGAATCCAAGAGAAGGCCCTGGACTGGACCACCTCCTTCCTCTCCGGCAGAACACAGAGCGTCCGCCTCCCCCCCCCTTCCGCTCCGAGGCCACCGAGATCATCTGCGGCGTACCCCAGGGCTCATCCCTCAGCCCAACGCTGTTCAACAACTACATGGCACCACTCGCCCACGTCGCCCGACTGCACGACCTCAACATCCTCTCTTACGCCGATGACACCCAGCTGATTCTCTCCCTCCCCAAAGACCCCCACACTGCCAAAACCAACCTCTATGAAGGAATGAAGGCCGTCACCGAATGGATGAGGAACAGCCGACTGAAGCTGAACTCTGACAAGACGGAGGTCCTCATCCTCGGTTCCACCCCCTCGGCCTGGGACGACTCCTGGTGGCCGACCGCACTGGGAACAGCTCCAACACCCACCGACCACGCACGCAACCTAGGAGTCATCCTCGACTCCACCCTCTCCATGACTAAGCAGGTCAATGCCGTCTCTTCCTCCTGCTTCAACACCCTCCGCATGCTCCGCAAGATCTACAAGTGGATCCCCACCGAAACGAGAAGAACGGTCACCCAGGCCCTCGTCAGCAGCAGGCTGGACTACGGAAACGCCCTCTACGCTGGAGCCTCGGCCAAACTCCTGAAGCGGCTGCAACGCATCCAGAACGCCTCTGCACGCCTGATCCTCGACATCCCTCGCTGCAGCCACATCACCCCTCACCTGAGAGACCTGCACTGGCTCCCCGTCAACAAGAAGATAACCTTCAAGCTCCTCACCCACGCACACAAGGCTCTCCACAACACCGGACCTACGTACCTCAACAGACGACTCAGCCTCTACACCCCCGCCCGCCAGCTTCGCTCCGCCGACCTCGCCCTCGCCACAATCCCCCGCATCTGAAGAGCGACCTCCGGCGGCAGATCCTTCTCACACCTCGCCGCCAAAACCTGGAACACCCTCCCCATCCACCTATGGCAGACCCAAGACCTGCTGACCTTCAGAAGACTCCTCAAGACCTGGCTCTTCAAGCAGTAGCAGCACCCCTCCCCCCCCCCCAGCGCCTTGAGACCCTCACGGGTATGTAGTGCGCTCTACAAATGCTATGATTGATTGATTGATGGATAGATAGAAGTGGTGGCTCCTGACATTTGAAAGTGGTGAGGCATAAAAGTTGGGTTGAGTGCCCTGTGGTGAGCAAGCGTAGCGAGCAAACCCGATTGCCGTATGGGGGGGTTTGGAGGGAGGGGGGTGGGGGGTTTCTTCCCTGAGAAAATTCTGAAAGCAAAGTGGGTAATGGGTGCATTTTTAAGTAAATATGAGAAAGCAAGAAAGGTAATAAAGCAATTGTGAACGTGTAGTTAAGACATCAATAAAGAGATTGAACCCTGCACTGACACCGCCTCTGGAGCCAACATGGACTGAAACTGAATTTACATGCCTGGGAAACCTAGTTCACCCTGTCTACTGGATGCCCATTTTATAACAATTCAATTACAGTTTTATGTCTACTCTTTCAGATCAGCGCTGGTTTACCTTTGAAAGAGCCTTCGATCCTGGAAAATGGATTTCTCTGGAGGATAAGGCATGTAAAACACAGCTTTACGGTGCATACCTCATGACACACTAAGCAATCCGTATTGCAGCTCACAGTAGGACAAAATGGTCAATGCCTTTGGGGATACAAAGAAAGTGTTTGACTCTCCTATATCCTCTGCCCCTAAGCAGCAAGCGCTTCCAACCAACACAAAGATCACATCACTGGAAACAATCATACTGTGTCAAGCTGTGCGGTTGATGAATTACAGAGGATCTTAACGACATTGGGAGGCTGGTGGTGGAGGGCTGAGTGGACCCACACGGATTCAAGCCTGTGCCCTTGGGGTCAAACAGATCCCGGCAGTGGCTACAAGCATTAGTTCGCTGAGCCATCAAACCCACGGGAAGTAGAAGGAAGCAAAAAGGGTGACTGGTGGAAGGGTGGATCGAGGAAGAAGGGAGTGAAGCAGCAGAAAGGGATGGGGCTACCGACAGCAGACAGCTGTGCAGAGGAAGGAAAGACGGAAGGGGGAGAGGTGAAAGAGGCGCTCCACGGGAAGGAAACAAGAAGAGGGATAGTTGTTAGCCAGGGTAGGAATGACGGAGCACACGTACAGTAAGGTTTAAAGGTGAGGAGTGGCCCTGGCATGAGAGGAGTAGTTTTAACCCCACTTCGCCCCTATACCACCCAGGTTGGCCAGTGCTCATTTAGTCCATGCGTCTTGCACTGCGCCGCGTGCCACCTCACGACCGCTTCACAGCACTTCATTTCTGTCTGCTTTGCTCGGGGTATTTATGGCGCGCAGAGGTACCACTTCTTAAAAGCATAGCAACAGCAAAAGCGACAGCTTCTAGGCACTGTAAGAGATCAGCGGGAGGCTTTCAAAAGAGGAACACACAGGAGGGGAAAACAATAGAAAGATGTTCAAGACTTAACAGCAGTCACATCCATTTATAAAAATGCATGCATTCACACCATTCTTTTCTCGTCTCATGCAGCTTTTCTTGTGGGGCTTGTAACTCCTCCCTGGACTATCCTGTGTATTTCTCCCCCAACGCGCCATCCTGTACCTTTCACCCTGCTGCCCCTTCTCTCCCACATCTTCTGCTAGACCTGTAGTGATGCTGTACAATGACCCTAGCCTTTCATACCGTATTTGCTGGTATATTTTGAACATGTTGCAAGCACACGACATGACACTAAATGAGTGTTCTTTTAAAGCAGTGGTGCATACAAATTTAGAATTAATGAATAATCAAAATGTATATGTCTGTGTTGTTTCCAATCAAAATCTGGCGGTATCTGCTTTAATGCCAATGATAAATCCCAAACCATAATAAACATTAGGTACATTTCATGCACAGTGTTGTGTTGGTGGGGCCCGAGTGGAGAAACAGGAAGCAGTGTGAAATTTGAAGCTGGAAGATGTGGTAATCAACTGTGGTGAAAACTCAAACTAGAGAAGATGAGCCTTTAGAGCAATCTTGGACGGCAGTGGGGTTGTGATCGCTCCTAAGGTGCCACAGAGCTCTTTTCACAACCCCGGGGGTCTCCACCAGCTGCATTCACCGCACAGCAGCAGCAGCGGACAGCCCCTGGCTCCATGCTCCGCCCCCCGGCTCTGCTCAGCCTCCTGTCCCGAGGTATGGGGGTCCTCTCTCCCCTAGGGTCCTTGTGTGCCGGGAGGTGGGGCAAGCTGTGCTTTAGGAAAGGGGGGGCCGCTCGGCCCCCCCGCACGTATGGCGGGGCGCCGGCCCCCCTCCTCCCCCCTGAACTCTCGGTGGTGGGGCGTGCCGCTCCGCCGCGTCTTGATGACGCGGCGGGCGCGCCCACCGCCGATTGGTGCTGGCTCCTGCTTTGACCCGGAAGCAATTTAATTGCTTCCGGGGCAAAGGAGTGGAGCCAGAGGGGCGGACCAGTTGGAACTGGTCTGCCACAGAGGGGTTAAAGGCCGGGGGAGCGCGGGAGGCGCCCTCTTGTTCCCGCGCTCCCCAGGCTTGCACCCGCGCCTCGCAAAGGCGCCGAATAATCTTTCCCACCCACCAGCCCCTGAAGCAGAATTTTGCGTTTGTATGTTGATCGTATCATTGTAGGTCGTTTTTCACTGTTAGTTTGTGAGTTGGTAGGTTTTCCTTAGGCCTTTTTCCCGTTTACAGGCTCAAGTATCAAGCTATGGTTGCACAGTAAGGTGTTGTGTAAACTTTGTCCTTAGGCCTTTTTCCCGTTTGCAGGTAACATAATTGTCGTATTTATTGATTGTCCTTGGTCAGGCGGTAAGGTCATGATCGGTGAGCAGTCAATTCAAGGTCCTTAGGGGGCGTCACCATTCTGGAATGGGGTCGCCCAGGGGAGGGGCGAGTGGTCTCTCCCAGAACTCCAGGGGCGGTACATCCGCTTGGTTGGATGGGTGCGGGGGAGGGGGAGTCACGCTTTCTCTGGGCTGGTTAGCCACCCCGCACGTGCACGATGACGTCATTAAACGGCGCAGAGTGCAAGGGCCCCCCTTTGGGTAATGGAGTTCATGGAGCGTACGGGGGTAACCGGGAGGGGGGAAGTACCCTCTCGGTAAACGGGCCCTCTGCGCATGCGCACTCATACGTGAGGGCGTAGCTGGTTAATAAGGATTTGACACCGGTTAGCGACCTTGCCGTAGGCCCAAAACTAGGATATGCAGAAAAGTAATAAGGATGTTAGATTCGGTTAGGAAACACGCTGTATTAGACATTTGTTAAGGTTAGCCATTGATACCTGTCTACATTGATTGTACCTAATGTCTAATTTTCTGCATATAAATGCTTGTGTAAATATTGTTTATTTCAAATTTTAATTTGTTTTCATGTTTTAATAAATACGGCCGGGGGGTCGCGAGACCCCCCGCCTTCCAAAGAAAACTCCTCTCATGTCCAATTGCTTTAATTGTTTTAACGGTGGTAATGCGCAGGACAGGGAGGGGGATTGGCGGTAGTCCCTGACCATAATATTACACAGCCAATGTCAGTCACATTTTAGAGTGCCCACAGGGCGCTCAGTAACTGCATTAGATGTGTAACTTCGAAAACCCCTACCCAACTCCGCTGCATTACTAGTAGGGGGTCTATGAATTTAGGGCCTGCTTTATAGGATTGACTAACATGTCATTCACCAACAATTGCACTTGTACCTTTGACCTCTTCTTCCTTTTGCCTCCGTGCGCCCACCCACTTAATAATAGTCAAACCTGGTCTCTGTGACAAGTGCATGAATACAGGCGTGGGTGGGGCTGGTCAGGCGCGCAACGCCCATTGGCCTCAAAGGGCTTCAGCCCCCCCCCCCTCCCCCCACGTCGTGTGTGGCAGCCCGGGCTGAGACAGCTTCCCGGGCACACACACAGCCGCACCCGAGTACTTCACAGGTCTTTAAAAGACCATTTACTTTTTAACGAGGCTTTGTTGTATTTTCACTCCTTCTTAGAGCCCCTGCATCTTCACTCTGCCGATTGCTGGAAGAGTTAGCCCCCCCGCCCCCGAAATTTCACTCTAGTTGCGCCTCTGGGGCTGGTGCCCTCCATGGGACAGGAATACAGATGGAGAGGGGCAGCAGGAATACTGGGGGCGGGGGGCTGCTGCACTCCACATGGCAGAAAAGTTCCTTTTACACAGAGTAAGAGGAACAAACGTGTAACTGAGAGCAGGGGCGATGGATGGCGCAATATTAATATTTCAATAATTTGTATATTTTATTAGTTGTATTCATTCTCCTTGCAAGTACGTCTGTCTGTGTTTGTACATGTGCCTGACTCAGTGGGTGAGCATCTGTCTATCTCTCTGCATGCATGTGCCCCTCTCTGTCTGTCTGTCTGTCTGTCTATCTATCTATCCTGTCTGTCTACATGTTTATCTGTCTACCTAGCTACGTGTCTGTCTGCATGTATATGCATCTGCCTATCTATTTGTCTGTCTGTCTGCGTGTATACCCCTCTATCTCTCTGTCGGCCTGTATTCTCGCCTCTCTGTCTCTGCATCTATCTATCGTTCTGCCTCTTTGTTTATGTGTATGTGCAACTGTCTATTTTTCTGTGTGCGTTTATGCCCCTCTATCTCTCTGTATCTTCACCTGTCTGTCTGGGCATCTAAATTATCTTTCAGTCTCTCTGTGTATGTGCCTCTATCAATCTTTCTGCCTGTCTGTCCACGTGTATGCGCACGTATCTGTCTGTATGGCCGCCGTTGCCCTCCCCCCCAGGGCACATAGAGCTGCCCCCTCTGGTCGGTAAAGTCTCTTCCACGCACCGAAGCTGCATCCAAGGGATCTGCGCGATTTTACTCCTTCCAGATACACTTTTGTTTGTCAATTGCAGATTAATGCCCGGTTACTCACCCGTAATCTTCATTACTCCGAGTCCTGGCCTTCCCGTCCCATTCCTTATCAGTGAGCAGCTTGTCTGCTCCCCAGAAACCTCATACCTAGCAGAGTTTTTAGCACTTCCCCCAATATGGCGCCACCTATGAGGTGAGAATATAGGGGGAAGTGCGTCACACAACATCCTGAGAATACCAAAGAAACCCAGAAACAAAAACAATCACCAGAAAGAAAACCCAGGGAGGGAGGGAAGGGCTCAGGAATGGGACGGGAAGACCAGGCCTCGGAGTAATGAAGATTACCGGTGAGTAACCAGTCATTACCTCCTCGTCCGTCTTCCTGTCCCATTCCTTATCAGTGAGCCCATACCCAAGCACACAGTGATTGTAAGAAAAAGACCAGGAAATGCAGCAAACAGGTCAATTTAATCAAAAAGAAAGCAGTACAAATCATAAACCATATAGAGCAGACAAAACATGAGCGCCAAAGGCAGCCGAGGCCACCATCCCCAACTGAAGACGGTAATGGGAAACAAAGGTATGGGGAGAGGCCCACGTGGCAGCATTACAAATGTCACGCAAGGAGGTACCTTTGAACATGGCCCAGGAGGAGGAGACACCCCGGGTGGACCTACCCTGGACCGAAGAAGGGAGAGGACAGTGAGCGGACTCATAAGCTGAAACAACAGCACACTTCACCCAACGAGTCAAGGTGGACAAGGAAGGACGAAGCCCCTTCCCAGAGATCCCATATGTAACAAACAAGGAATCAACTCTCCGAAAAGCACTGGTCTGATCCAAATAGATGCGGAGAGCCCTCAAGTCTCAACACATCCAAAGAATGCAGAACCACTTCCTCCGGGAAGGAGGGATCCGGAAAAAAGACAGGGAGGACAATATCCTTCTGACAGTGGAAAGAAGACAAAACCTTGGGCAGAAAAAAATGACTAGGACGAAGAATCACCTTGTCAGAGCAAAAACGCAAAAAAGGGGGGAAGCCATCAAAGCACCAAGCTCACCAACCCGCCGTCCAGAAGAAATGGGCACCAAATAAAGAACCTTGGCCGTAAGGAACTTAAGGTCCACAGAGAGCAAAGGCTCAAAAGGGGGCCCAGTTAAGGCCCGCAGAACCAGGGGAAGATCCCAGGGCGGGATCAGGAGAGTGAGAGACAGGACGCTGAATCAAAAAACTCAGCAAAAGGCGAGCCACCAAAGGGGAGACAGAAGACACAGAAGAACCCCTAAAAGCAAGACTGTCAGCCCATTGAGCACGGAGAGTGGAGACAGCGAGCCCCAAGACAAACCCATCCCGCAAGAAGTCCAGCGCCCGCACAGAAGAACAGGAGGAGGAAGACCAGGATCACCGGGATCCTCAGCCGAGGGATCAGGCTGACTCAGAGACTCACGAGGCACTTTGGCAGGAGGGCCAGCTGCCTCCTGAGCCCGGAAAGCAGCAGCAACAGCCTCATTGATAAGGAGGCGCAGGGCATCCAAGCTAGGAGCAGCAGAGCTAGATGCACCCTGGTCCATGGCAGCGCAAGAACAGAGCAACAGAGAAGAACAAGCTCTGGAAACAACCCAGCAGAGGTCGGGGACCAACTGAAAAAGGACCCGTTTAAAAAGAAACCGAAGTCCCGAGGCACCCGACCTCTCGCGTAACCAGGAAAGTGGGCGGAAGTATAAAAAGGAGGCCGGCCGCCGGAAAACCCCTAAAGGAGGCAGGAAACCAGGAGGATGCTCCGCGCCGCAGGCTACCACCAGAGGACCCGTGCCCGCTAAAGCAGGGCACAACGGGACCGGAAAAGGAGAAGCGCCGCTAGAGCAGGCCGCTTAGTGAAAAGCCAAGTAAGCGGGCACCATAAACAAAGAAGCGCGCCGCCGAAGCGAACAAAACAGGCACAAGCGGCAGCTAGAGCGGGCTGCGTAAACCCAAAGGCATCAGTAAGAAAAGAACATGCCGATACAGTAACGTAAACATAGCACACTGCGCAATTTAAAAATGCAGAAAGTGAAAAAGGCGGCCGCTACAGCAGGCCGACCACAAAACAAAAAATAAGGGAAACAACACTTACCCGACCAACCGCCCTGCTAGGCAAAGAGTAACTGACGAAGTCAGAAAAAAAACGAACAGGATGTTGTGTGACGCACTTCCCCCCATATTCTCACCTGATAGGTGGCGCCATATTGGGGGAAGTGCCAAAAACTCTGCTAGGTATAAGGTTTCTGGGGAGCAGACAAGCTGCTCACTGATAAGGAATGGGACGGGAAGACGGACGAGGAGGTAATGCGGGACATTGTAAATATCACGTGTGTTGTCCAAAGGACTTGCTAATATATCCCCTTCCTCTTGTGCGAAATGAGATGCTGTCTTTGCTCTAAATTTACATTTTTATAATCCCAAAGAGTAATAAACTTTTCCAGGAATTCATCACCGGATTTCATGACCTGAGTGGGTTTGGGGTTTCTTTCGGTCTTACAGATGCCAAACGCGTTGTAATGAGGAACATTGGAAAGGTTTGGCATTTGTAAAAATAGCATTGGGCGGGATAGACTGTGTACAGTGAACAGTCCAGCGCCATTTATGCATGTATCCCTTCTGTGCAGGACACCGTATAAACCATAGTTAGTTATCTCACAGGAAAAGATTTTAAACTCTCTGACGCACTGGGGGAAAACTCCTAGAAGTCAGAGGCATTTTGTATGTTTATGTGAATTCATGGAAAAAAAGAAAACAGTACCTTCGTGAGCATAAAAATATCGAGGCATTGTCGTACTGATTCACGTCGTCACAGCGAAGAACATTTGCCCTGCGTCACAGGGAACAACACTCTTTGTTACCTGCTGCCTCTGGGTGTGCAGCTCACCTCCCTCAGGCCCAGTCCCACCCCTGCAACTCCAGCAGCGGAGGTTTGGCTGAGCTTTGGCAGCCCCTGACCTAGCCATTGGCTGGGTCAGGGGCTACCAACGCTCATTTGGAGCCTTGGGGGCTGCGGCAGGAATCCCCGGTGCTCCTACATTGCAGAGCTTGGCAAGGGTTCAAGTGAGCATGTCGAGCTGGTCGGAGCACGGCACCCGTCCAACCCGACATGCGCACTTAACCCAAAGGAGGCCCGGCACCTGCCAATCAACAAGCAGGCTCGGAGCAGAGGCTCCCCCTCCCTCTCCTGAACTTCTTTGCCCAGGTCATGCTGCAGCGCGCACATCGGCAAACAAAAAAGATGGAAACAACAGAGTTAAACTTAATTTAACATTTTTAATATGGCAAGCAAACAGGGGGGTGACGCCCCTGCGCCCCCCTAAAGGAACCGTCACAGATAGATAGATAGATAGATAGATAGATAGATAGATAGATAGATAATGATGAGCATGGATGGATGGAAACATAGATGGGCGGAAGGACGGACAGATGGATGGACAAACAAATGAACAGACAAACTGCCCGCTGCTCCTTACATCGTAGCTTTGATTTTAAATATTCAAATCGAGGAGGGATTACAGCCCCTCCTCTGCCCTCTCCCGCAGGGCTTCAAGCGCTCCTGGCCTCTCATGCCATTTCTGCTGGCACCAACCGTAGAGCTCAATGCCAAGGACTGGCACAAAGTGAGTCATTGCACAGATCTGCTGAAGGCGAGGCTTCTGCGGGCTCAATTATCCACTTCATAAAAGATCTTTAATAGGTGCTGATTGCAGATGGTGTTCCATTAATTTAAGAACATTCTGCTCTGATAGAGGGGTGGGGGCATGGCTGAGAGGCATGCCCCTTGAGGAGAAAGAGCCTGTCACAAACCCACCCTGTCCCTTCGAGCATCATCAGAGGTGTGCAGAGCCTGTCGCCAACCCACCCAGTCTCTTTGAGAAGTAGAGAGGTGCAGAGCCTGTCACCAACCCACCCAGTCCCCTCCAGCAGCAGAGGGGTCCTGAGCATCTCAAAAACCCACCCTGTCCCTTCGAGCAGCAGAAGGGTGCAGAGCCTGTCACAAACCCGCCCTGTCTCTTCGAGCAGCACAGGGGTGCAGAGCCTGTCAATAACCCAACCTGTCCCTTCGAGCAGTAGAGGGGTGCAGAGCCTGCCACAAGCCCACACTGTCCCTTTGGGCAGTAGAGCGGTGCAGAGCCTGTCGCCAAACCACACTGTCCCTTCGAGCAGCAGAGTGGTGCAGAGCCTATTGCCAACCCACCCTGTCCCTTCGAGCAGCAGAGGGTGCAGAGCCTGTCACAAACCCATCCTGTCCCTTCGAGCAGCATAGGGGTGCAGAGCCTGTCGCCAACACACCCTGTCCCTTCGAGAAGCAGAGGGTGCAGAGCCTGTCACAAACCCATCCTGTCCCTTCGAGCAGCATAGGGGTGCAGGGCCTGTCACCAACACACCCTGTCCCTTCGAGCAGCAGAGCGGTGCAAAGCCTGCCACAAACCCACCCTGTCCCTTCGAACAACAGAGGGGTGCAGACAGAGCCTGTCACAAACCCACCCAGTTCCTTTGATCAGCAGAGGAGTGCAGAGCCTGCCACAAACCCACCCTGTCCCTTCGAACAACAGAGGGGTGCAGACAGAGCCTGTCACAAACCCACTCAGTTCCTTTGATCAGCAGAGGAGTGCAGAGCCTGTCACCCACCCACCCTGTTCCTTCGAGCAGTACAGGGGTGCAGAGCATCTTTCAAACCCACCCTGTCCCTTTGGGCAGCAGGGAGTGCAGAGCCTGTCACAAACCCAACCTGTCAATTCGAGCAGCAGAGGGGTGCAGAACCTGTCACAAACCCACCCTGTCCCTTTGAGTAGTAGAGAGGTGCAGAGCCTGTCACAAACACACCCTGTCCCTTCCAGCAGAGGGGTGCAGAGCCTGTCACAAACCCACCCTGTCCCTACAAGCAGCAGAGGGGTGCAGAGCCTGTCGCCAACCCACCCAGTCCAACTTGAGCAGCAGAGGGGTGCAGAGCCTGTCACCAACCCACCCTGTCCCTTCGAGCAGCAGGGGGGAGCAGAGCCTGTCACAAACTCACCCTGTCAATTCACGCAGCAGAGGGGTGCAGAGCCTGTCGACAACCCACCCTGTCCGTTCGAGCAGCAGATGGGTGCAAAGCCTGTCACAAACCCACCCTGTCCCTACAAGCAGCAGAGGGGTGCAGAGCCTGTCGCCAACCCACCCAGTCCAACTTGAGCAGCAGAGGGGTGCAGAGCCTGCCTGTCGCCAACCCACCCTGTCCCTTTGTGCAGCAGAGGGGTGCAGAGCCTGTCACAAACCCAACCTGGCCTTCAGGCAGCAGAGGGGTGCAGAGCGTGTCACAAACCCACCCTGTCCGTTTGAGCAGCAGAAGTGTGCAGAGCCTGTCACCAACCCACTCAGTCCCCTCCAGCAGCAGAGGGGTCCTGAGCATCTCAAAAACCCACCCTGTCCCTTCGAGCTGCAGAGGTGTGCAGAGCCTGTCACAAACCCACCCTGTCTCTTCGAGCAGCACAGGGGTGCAGAGCCTGTCAATAACCCACTCAGTCCCTTCCAGCAGCAGAGGGGTCCTGAGCATTTCAAAAACCCACCCTGTCCCTTCCTGCAGCAGAGGTGTGCAGAGCCTGTCACAAACCCACCCTGTCCCTTCGAGCAGCAGAGCGGTGCAGAGCCTATTGCCAACCTACCCAGTGCCTTCAAGCAGCAGAGGGGTGCAGAGCCTGTCACCAACCCACCCAGTCCTTCGAGCAGCAGAGGGGTGCAGAGCCTGTCATCAACACACCCTGTCCCTTCGAGCAGCAGAGGGGTGCAGAGCCTGTCATCAACACACCCTGTCCCTTCGAGCAGCAGAGGGGTGCAGAGCCTGTCACAAACCCACTCTGTCCCTTCAAGCAGCAGAGGGGTGTAGAGCATGCCACCAACCTACCCTGTCCCTTCGAGCAGCAGAGGGGTGCAGAGCATCTCACACACCCACCCTGTCTCCTCGATCATCAGAGGGGTGCAGAGCCTGTCACAAACCCACCCTGTCCCTTCAAACATCAGAGGGGTGCAGAGCCTGCCAAAAAAACACTCTGTCCTTGAGCAGTAGAGGGGTTCAAAGCCTGTCACAAACCCACCCTGTCCCTTCAAACATCAGAGGGGTGCAGAGCCTGCCAAAAACCCACTCTGTCCTTGAGCAGTAGAGGGGTTCAAAGCCTGTCACAAACCCACCCTGTCTCTTCAAACATCAAAGGGGTGCAGAGCCTGCCACAAACCCACCCTGTCCCTTTGGGCAGCAGGGAGTGCAGAGACTGTCACAAACCCAACCTGTCAATTCGAGCAGCAGATGGGCGCAGAGCCTGCAGACAACCCACCCTGTCCCCTTGAGTAGCAGAGAGGTGCAAAGCCTGTCACAAACACACCCTGTCCCTTTGAGCAGTAGAGGGGTGCGGAGCCTGTCACAAACCCACCCTGTCCCTACAAGCAGCAGAGGGGTGCAGAGCCTGTCGCCAACCCACCCAGTCCAACTTGAGCAGCAGAGGGGTGCAGAGCCTATCACCAACCCACCCTGTCCCTTCGAGCAGCAGGGGGGAGCAGAGCCTGTCACAAACTCACCCAGTCCCTCCGAGCAGCAGGGAGGTGCAGAGCCTGTCACAAACTCACCCTGTCAATTCGAGCAGCAGATGGGTTCAGAGCCTGTCACCAACCCACCCTGTCAGTTCGAGCAGCAGATTGGTGCAAAGCCTGTCACAAACCCACCCTGTCCCTACAAGCAGCGGAGGGGTGCAGAGCCTGTCGCCAATCCACCCCGTCCAACTTGAGCAGCAGAGGTGTGCAGAGCCTGTCGCCAATCCACCCTGTCCCTTTGTGCAGCAGAGGGGTGCAGAGCCTGTCACAATCCCAACCTGGCCTTCAGGCAGCAGAGGGGTGCAGAGCGTGTCACAAGCCCACCCTGTCCCTTCGAGCAGCAGAGGGGTGCAGAGCCTGTCGCCAACCCACACTGTCCGTTCGAGCAGCAGAAGTGTGCAGAGCCTGTCGCCAACCCACCCAGTCCAACTTGAGCAGCAGAGGGGTGCAGAGCCTGTAGCCAACCCACCCTGTCCCTTAGAGCAGCAGAGGGGTGCAGAACATCTCACACATCCACCCTGTCCCTTTGAGAAGTAGAGGGGTGCAGAGCCTGTCACCAACCCACCCAGTCCCCTCCAGCAGCAGAGGGGTCCTGAGCATCTCAAAAACCCACCCTGTCCCTTCGAGCAGCAGAGGGTGCAGAGCCTGTCACAAACCCGCCCTGTCCGATCGAGCAGCACAGGGGTGCAGAGCCTGTCAATAACCCAACCTGTCCCTTTGAGCAGCAGAGGGGTGCAGAGCCTGTCACAAGCCCACACTGTCCCTTCGGGCAGTAGAGGGGGGCAGAGCCTGTCGCCAACCCACACTGTCCCTTCAAGCAGCAGAGTGGTGCTGAGCCTACTGCCAACCCACCCAGTGCCTTCAAGCAGCAGAGGGGTGCAGAGCCTGTCACCAATCCACCCAGTCCCTTCGAACAGCAGAGGGGTGCAGAGCCTGTCATCAACACACCCTGTCCCTTCGAGCAGCAGAGGGGTGCAGAGCCTGTCATCAACACACCCTGTCCCTTCGAGCAGCAGAGGGGTGCACAGCCTGTCGCCAATCCACCCTGTCCCTTCGAGCAGCAGAGGGGTGCAGAGCATGCCACCAACCCACCCTGTCCCTTCGAGGAGCAGAGGGGTGCAGAGCATCTCACACACCCACCCTCTCTCCTCGATCATCAGAGGGGTGCAGAGCCTGTCACAAACCCACCCTGTCCCTTCAAACATCAGAGGGGTGCAAAGCCTGTCACAAACCCACTCTGTCGCTTTGAGCAGCAGGGGTGCACAGCTTGTCACAAACCCACCCTGTCAATCCGAGCAGCAGAGGGGTGCAGAGTCTGCCATCAACCCACCCTGTCCCTTCGAGCAGCAGAGGGGTGCAGAGCCTGTCACAAACCCATCCTGTCCTTTCGAGCAGCAGAGGGGTGCAGAGCCTGTCACAAACCCCTCCTGTCCTTTCGAGCGGCAGAGGGGTTCAGAGCCTGTCATCAACCCAACCTGTCCCTTCGAGCGGCAGAGGGTTGCAGAGCCTGTCACAAACCCACCCTGTCGCTTTGAGCAGCAGAGGGGTGCACAGCCTGTCGCCAATCCACCCTGTCCCTTCGAGCAGCAGAGGGGTGCAGAGCATGCCACCAACCCACCCTGTCCCTTCGAGGAGCAGAGGGGTGCAGAGCATCTCACACACCCACCCTCTCTCCTCGATCATCAGAGGGGTGCAGAGCCTGTCACAAACCCACCCTGTCCCTTCAAACATCAGAGGGGTGCAAAGCCTGTCACAAACCCACTCTGTCGCTTTGAGCAGCAGGGGGTGCACAGCTTGTCACAAACCCACCCTGTCAATCCGAGCAGCAGAGGGGTGCAGAGTCTGCCATCAACCCACCCTGTCCCTTCGAGCAGCAGAGGGGTGCAGAGCCTGTCACAAACCCATCCTGTCCTTTCGAGCAGCAGAGGGGTGCAGAGCCTGTCACAAACCCCTCCTGTCCTTTCGAGCGGCAGAGGGGTTCAGAGCCTGTCATCAACCCAACCTGTCCCTTCGAGCGGCAGAGGGTTGCAGAGCCTGTCACAAACCCATCCTGTCGCTTTGAGCAGCAGGGGGTGCACAGCTTGTCACAAATCCACTCTGTCCCTTCGAGTAGCAGAGGAGTGCACAGCCTGTCACAAACCCACCATGTCCCCTCAAGCAGCATACGAGTGCAGACAACGCATGCCACAGACCGCCCCCATCCTTTCAAGCAGAAGAGGTGTGCAGAGTGTGTCACGAATTTATCCTGTTGCTTCATAAGAGAAGGGTATAGCATGCCACAATCTGGTCTGTAGGTAACCTGATTTATAAGAGAGGGGTACAGCATGCCACAATCTGGTCTGTAGGTAACCTGCTTTATAAGAGAGGTATAACGCATGCCATAATCTGGTCTGTAGGTAACCTGCTTTATCAGAGAGGTATAGAGCATGCCACAATCTGGTTTGTAAGTAACCTGCTCTATAAGAGAGGTATACAGCACACCACAAATCTGGTCTGTAAATAACTTACTTTATAAGAGAGGCATACAGCCTGCCACCATCTGGTCAGTAAGTGACCTGCTTTATAAGAGAGGCATACAGCCTGCCACCATCTGGTCAGTAAGTGACCTGCTTTATAAGAGAGGCATACAGCCTGCCACCATCTGGTCAGTAAATGACCTGCTTTATAAGAGAGGTATACAACATGCAACAATCTTGTCTGTAGGAAACCTCCTTTATAAGAGAGGCATACAGCATGCCACAATCTGGTCTGTAGGTAACCTGCTTTATGAGAGGTATACAACACACCACAAGTCTGGTCTGTAAGTAACTTGCTTTATAAGAGAGGTGTACAGCCCGCCACCATCTGGTCAGTAATTAACCTGCTTTATAGGAGAGGCATGCAGCATGCCACAATCTGGTCTGTAGGTAACCTGCTTTACAAGAGAGGTATACAACACACCATAAGTCTGGGCTGTAAGTAACTTGCTTTATAAGAGAGGTGTACAAAACACCACAAGTCTGGTCTGTAAGTAACTTGCTTTATAAGAGAGGTATAGAGCATGCCACATTCTGGTCTGTAGGTAACCTGCTTTATGAGAGGTATACAACACACCACAAGTCTGGTCTGTAAGTAACTTGCTTTATAAAAGAGGTGTAAGGCATGCCACAATTTGGTCCAAAAGTAACTTGCTTTATAAAAGAGGTGTGGAGCATGCAGCAATCTAGTCAAAAACTAACCTGCTTTATAAGAGAGGTAAAGAGAGCACCACGAGGGTGGTCTGTAAATCCCTTGCTTTACAATGGATGGGTAGAATATGGCATAATCTGGTCTGTACAGCAATTACTTCAAATCCAGCATGGAACAATCTTTATGAGAGAAGTGCAGGGCGTTTCACGAGTCTGGTCTGTAACCCCCTCCTAAGAAAGGTGCAGAGCATGTCCTAAGGCGGGTCTGTCACCCCCTCCTAAGAGAGGTATAGAGCATGCCCTAAGGTGGGTCTGTATCCCCCTCCTAAGAGAGGTATAGAGCATGCACTAAGGCGGGTCTGTATCCCCCTTCTAACAGAGGTACGGAGCATGCCCTGAGTTCGGCCTGTAACCCCCTCCTAAGAGAGGTACGGAGCATGCCCTGAGTTCGGCCTGTAACCCCCTCCTAAGAGAGGTACTGACCATACCCTGAGTCTGGTTTGTAACCCCATCCTAAGAGAGGTAGAGAGCATGCCTTGAGTCCAGTCTGTAACCTCCCTCCTCAAAGAGGTACAGAGCATGCCCCGAGTATGATCTGTAAGCCCCTCCTAAGAGAGGTACAGAGTATGCCATGAGTCCGGTTTGAAACCCCCTCCTAAGAGGTACGGAGCATGCCCTGAGTTCGGCCTGTAACCCCCTCCTAAGAGAGGTACTGACCATACCCTGAGTCCGGCCTGTAACCCTCTCCTAAGAGAGGTACGGAGCATGCCCTGAGTCCTGTCTGTAACCCCTCCTAAGAGAGGTACAGAGTATGCCATGAGTCTGGTCTGTAACCCCTCCTAAGAGAGGTACGGAGCATGGCCTGAGATCGGCCTGTAACCCCCTCCTAAGAGAGGTACTGACCATACCCTGAGTCCGGTCTGTAACCCCATCCCAGGTGAGGTACAGAGCATGCCATAAGTTCCGTCTGTAACCGCCCTCCTAAGAGAGGTACAAAGCATGCCCTGAGACTGGTCTGTAACCACCGTCCTAAGAGAGGTACGGAGCATGCCCTGAGTCCTGTCTGTAACCCCCTTCTAAGAGAGGTACGGAGCATGCCCTGAGTCTAGTCTCTAATCTCCTGTGTAAGAAGTGGACAGAGTGTGTCATGAATCCAGTCTGTAACCTGAAGTAGAAGAGAGGTACAGAGCATGTAACAAGGCTGGTCTGTAATCTGCAAATGTAAGAGAGCTGAAGAGGTATACAGCGAGACTCTCAAGTCTAGTCTGTAACCCCAGGTGCCTATCATGCCAAAAATCTGGCCTGGAATCTGCTTTATAAGAGAGGTACAAAATATGTCCCAAGTTCCGTCTGTGATCATAAGTGGAACAGAGGTACAGATGAGGTGCCAGAAGAATGCTTAGAATTGGGCCAGTCAGTGATTCATTTGTTAAAAAAACATAAGTACTGGTGCCCAAAGTTTTGCTCAGAAGCTGGCAGTCGGCTGTCGGACTGCCGAATACTTATTAACCCTGGGTGGTGAACTCCGCTCTGTTCGCAGAGCTTGTGGAGTTTTCTGCACTCCGCGCTCCGCAGAGCACAAGGAGTTCCCAAAAACTCAGCTCTGTGGAGCAGAGTTTTTTTTCCTCACTCGCGCTCAAGAATGTCAAGTTGGCGAGCACAAGCGAGGAAAATACACCTCCTGGTGAGATTTTTCCTTGCTCGTGATCGCCAAGGTCTAGTTGGCAAACGCAAGTGAGGAAAATCAACCTCCTGGAGAGATTTCTCAATGCGAGTGGTCGTGGCAGGTCGGACCACCCGTGTTGAGAAACCATCCGTTTGCGTTGAGAAAGCTGCCGCTCAAGTAGAAAATCTACTTGAGCAGCAGAAAGGAAGCTGCGCCCTCTTGCGCTGCGCATTGTGGCGTTCGCGATGATTTTACAGCACAGGACAAACACCCAGTGCTCAAAATCACTGCGAACTGCTTGACCCTAACGCACTCCATCGCTCGTGGAACTCCGCGTAGAGAGGCAGAGTTTTTTTGTCACTTCGCGGAGTTCTGCTACGCGGAACTCTGTGAACTCCGCCCAGGCCTAATACTTATGCGCATCCTAGATTCCACCTCATGCCTCTTTTATCCAACAACAGACATTCCCACCCCTTTATCTCACACATTCAGGTTCTTTTTGATCCCTGCTTCCTCTTCTGTCACTTTTTGCTATTTTTCTCTTTCCCCGCTTTGTGTTTTTCTCTTTCTTGCTCTGGGTCAAAGTTTGATGAGAAGAATAGGTGCTGGTCCCCAAAATTAAGTGCTGTGCTGGCAGGCCCACCTGCAGCCACCGACTCAAATCAAGCACTGGGTGAGACCAGAAATTCACAGGAAGAGCCAAACAAGTGCTTGGGGTTGGCTGTAAGGGACTTTCCACGAGCCGAGCCAGGACCACTTTTGGCATTTAAATCATGCATTGAAGCTGGAGCCCAAGCTGCTCATGGACAGGAAGAGGACGAAAGAAGAAAGATGGAGAATGCTGGTGAGGAGGAGTCGGCTGTATCCAGGTCTTCATTCCAGCTCTTGGCAAGTACTGCTACCCCAGCCAGAATTCACCCCATCCCTCTGAAAAGGAAATACTGCATCTTATCTTTGGAGAAAATGTTGCCCCTGTAATATTCGGCATCTGCTTGTCATGCAGCTGATTTCAAGGAAATGTATCCGACTCCAAAAGCTGGGCTCAAGGAAACCATTACAATCACCCACCCCGAGATTTGCTTCAAAACTCTAGTTTCATTAGAAATGGGCCAGCTGACCATTTAAAAGGGAGAGCCTGTGCATGAGCAGGGCCATGAAACTGACAAATAAATCATGCAACAAAATGTGCAAAATCACTTCACAATTGAAACAAAATGTTGTAAAAAGGCAGAAACGTTTCACCATCGCATTTCAGATTATACCAGTGCATTCACAGGCCTTTGCCAAAAGTGATAGCGTAAATTTAGTGTGAACGTAGAAACATTCATGCCCAGCCAAACCTTGACAACTATGCTAAGAATGAACAGAGAGGCAAGTGAATTGACATGAACACCCTATATGTGGCCTAGATTCATATTGCACATGGAGCAACATTATAGTGTATTAGATCAAGCACAAGAGAAAGATTTGCCTAGGACCACACAATTTGGTCAAGTGGGAAAGCCGGGATTGATCCCAGGTTTTCTTCTAACAAGTTGGGTAATTCTGCGACTAGATGAACTTCACTTTAATTCTTCTGTTTTACATCAAAGGTTAATGACTTTTCTTTTATTCATGAAGCATGAGATTAGAGCTTGGGTGGCAGGCAGAATCCACGTACGAGTCATTTGCCATGTTCAACTTGTATGTGGCCTAGATTCTTATTATGAATTGAACAACATTATAGTCCACTAAGTTAAACACAAAAGAGAGATTTGCCTAGAATCACACAATATGGTCAAGTTTGGAAGCCTGATTTAATCCCAGGATTTCTGCTTTCACATTGTTCAGTTCAGCCACTTGAAGGATATCTCTTTATTTCTCATGTTTTACAAAAAGGTTAATGCTTTATTTTTAATTCTTGGAGACAAGGATGGAGCATGGGTGGCGGGTAGAAGCAACAAGCATGTCAATTGTCATGTGCACCCTATATATGTCCTAAATTCTAATTACACATGGAACAACATTATAGTCAATGAAATCACTCAAACAAATTGTCTGCTTCCCACTCATAGCTAAGCCCCAGTTCAGTGTCCACTTATTGCTGGAAGGTTGTGGACATGCACAGAACGGTGTATGTATGTTACACTTGTCAGTTTGAACTGATCATTTCACATTTGATCAGTACTAAAGATTGATGCACGCTTATTTTCCAACTTGTAGAAAGTGCATGCTCATTTCATCTCCATCCATGCTGCACCTGTGCATTTTTCCCTTCAAAACAGTGCTGTCTCACATAATCCAGCTTGCTCCTCCATTACCCAAATATTTCAGGTTTGCTGCAGAAGTTTCTATACCTGTCATACCACAACCAAAACTGATTTCCAAACTTTTGAAATTATGAGCTTTATTTACCAGTTACAGTCACTAAATGTTGAAGAGCTGTTTTCCTTAAAAGGAAGATACGTTGTTTTTGATAGTTCTGGAATTTTGAGAGTGTAGGACATGGCAGTGTTAAAGTTGCCAGGTTGTTAACCCGTCTGGGTATGGCTGATCTTGTTCTTTGGCCTTCTCAGCTACTGCAGGGATGTTGCCCAGTTTGTGATGTACTGTATCATTAAAAAATAAGACAGAGTAGCTATGCTGCTACAATGCTCTTAGATCTGGCAGGCTGGTGTAATTCAGAGTTAAGCTATGTCCAGAGATATCCGTGGACTAAGGATACTTCTCAATGCCACAGTGTTGGGACCACCATACTGGTGACTAAAAAAAAAACATTAAAACACACAACAAGATGATGGATGGAGTGCTAAAACTTTTCAACCACTCACCCCCAGTCAAGAGATCTGGGTTTAATCCATCCTTCTTTTGCTCACTATACCACCCCATTTTGGACCCAGCCATATGCAAATCAGTCTTGACCCTGCTTCTCATGGGAACAGTCCAGCCCGAACTGCCAGGCCAAGTCCTCTCTGGCCCGGAAACAAGCATCCTGGGACCGGTTTCGGGGTATCACCCCTCATCAGCCAGGCTAGCTTGACTCCAGTGGCATGGCGAGCACCAGATCCATGTCTGGGCATACCCGTGCCACCTGTCAGATGAACTTTTGTATGTAACTAACTGGCGGCCTGGCCCCGGCCCCGCTTATGCAACCATTGTTACGTAGACCCCTTAGATTATCAATAATTTACTATACCCTCTTCAAGAAGCATTGTTTTGCTCATTTCTGAATGTCTCCCCTGGGCTAAGTTATGTATTTACACTGGTGGGGTACAACCAACCCATTTGGCTTCCATCTTTCAATGCTGATTCACAGTGTTTCACTGATATGCTTTCAATGTGAATCTTCATTTGCACTTTCTTCTTCCCATTGTTCTCAAGTCCTATCCACTTGCTGATCTTACTGTGGGCATTCCTGCCCGGAGGGTTGTGGCTCCTCTGTTTGGTCTTGTATGATGTCTTGCTGAATGCCAACCCCTGAGCCAATCCCATGCTTCCTTCGGTGACACAAAGAGCCAGGTTTTACCTTCTGCCACCACTCTTAGTTTCACAGGAAACAGCATAATATATTTGAGGTCTTGTGCTTTCAGATCTTTTTTCACCTCGTCTAATCAGTGTTGCTGTTTCTGAAATGTTAATGTGACTTCCAGCAGAAAACTGATTGTGGTGTTTTCATATTGCACATTGCCTGGAGAATGGCATCCCAGATGAAACTGTTGAAAATCCGTGCTATTATGACTTGGGCGGATCCCCAGGAAGGGGTGGCGGCACTGGGGCTCTATGTGCATGCTCTATGTAGAAAAATGTAGACAGTGTTTTAGGTTTCATGTCTGTAATATGAGGTCTCCCAAAAAAAATTTAAACACTGGACATTTTCGCCCTCTTTGGGACCCCACCACTGTTATATTATTCCTTCTAGCTCACCCTTCACAGTCCTCCGCTTTCCCCTTTATCGGTTCATTTTACTTAATAAGTAGGCTTACCGATGCATGGAGGGTTTTCGTGTCAGCTTGCAGCTCGGTGAGCGAATTTTCTGTCTTTGTTACTCTTTTGTTCCTTTTCTTAACGTCTGCCTTAGGAGGGAGACCTCCATTGTCAGAGTCAATTTGGATTCCAGTGAGCCTCCCTTCTTCTAAATCGCTGCCATAATATCTTTCAGAGAGAGTTCTGATTCTTTGTGAGTTTCTTTGTGTGCAAGGAGAGCAACCTGCTCGCCAGTCTGTGAGCTTGAATCCGATATCATCACAGCCACTGTGTACTTGTCCATTTTGCTTTCCTGGGTCTCTATCCCTCTTTTGCCCCCCATCATAGTACTGGTGACACATCATCTCCTGTTTTCATAGTTGGCGCGGTTACAGCCACAGGTCACAGCAAAATAAGCAGCTTTCTTCCAGAGTTATCCTCTCTGTGCAAGATGGCGGCATTCAGCGTTGCCTACCAGTGCGCATAGCACAACCAACTTCCGTCGTACCCGCGGCCTTCTGGTTTTCCCTACTGGGTGGCTTGTTGCCTTCACTGTCCGAACGAGATGGGGTGGGCTCAGAAGAAGTGTGGGATTGTCCCTCGTTGCTGTGTTTTGGGTCCCTTACAGTGGCTCATACTGGTTTTCCATGTAAAGCCCAGGCAAGGAAATGGCACCAATGAAGGTCACAGCATGGGAAGTTGGAAGCGCGGCCCCAACTACATCCCACAATGTCTCAGTGGCATTGTTGGGGAGGCCTGGCCTTCCTCAGTGTCCCCAACAGTCTCGGTACCCACAATGCATTGCCCTCCTTCCTTCAGGGATGCCATGCATACATACATCTCCTCCGGTCCTCCGTCGCAGCACTCTCACCGCCTGCCCACCGTACTGCTCTCAAAAGCCACAGTACCTCTGTCACTTGAGCCTATGGATCCACATGCAGGCTTGGGCCTCCCTGGATTCAAAACGCGCACTCTCCATGTGGACAGCATTCCTTTTCTCCTTGCCAGCAGCACATTTCTAGATGCAAAGGGATTTCATTTTAGGCTCCCGGAGCTGCTCTAGCAAGTGGCTGATGGAGATCTGGGTTCGTTCTTACCAATTCTTCCCTGCGACAGACCTTTTTGGTATGCCTGAGAGGTAAGAGGGAGTTAATACCCACTAGACAATTCAATTACAGTGTAGTCCATTTGACTACACAATGAGAAGGGGTTCATTACAAATTCAAAACCAAACTAATGTAAATGAATCTCAAAAACATACTGTAAAGATACAGGATAACCACAGGGAATCCAAAATATCAAACAAAATTTTGTCTCAATTATATAAGGCACGTAAGAAATTCAGTTGTAGCAATTCAAACAGAATTTGATGATCAGTATACAGATTCCGATCCTCCTGTCTATGCGTGGGTAAATCTAAAGTCACCTAGATAATCATAAACTAACGCGGGACAACAGGGATACCCTAGTTAAATCAGGGAAAGCAGGAAGATGTCAGCTTAGTGGAGACTTCAGTTAAAGTTCTCCAAACAGGGAAATGTACAGCATAAAACCACACAAGGGGAATGTGAGCAGAGAGCTCTGTACCTCGCCAAGTCCAAGGGGCATGTGCTCTAAAGACTAACAATGTGAACCCACTTAAACCCACAGACATTTAGAGAAGATAGATTTCCACCTTTTCACAGTACTAATTGGCAACTTTACTCAGGTTTCCCATCCTACAGTTTGAACATTAGGCCAACCTTGGCTGTCTCCCTGCTCCTGATACTACATGAATGGGGGTCTTCTTTCCAGTTTGTTAGTGCCTCTCCTCCTTGCCAAATGTTTCCTCTCGAACCTCACTATCTGTAATACACAGTATGCCTTTCACTAGCTATGAGATCATGTGAACACCTGCAAAAGAAAGAACACTGCAGCGTAAGCAAAACTTTCCCGTCGAAGGTTATACATTGAAGACCAAGGGGATTATTTACAATGAATTGGCAAGGTCAGCGCTGCGAGTCTTTTTGCTGCGTTGCCCTATGCCAATTCGAAAGGGCAGGAATGTACTGAATTTAGATATGGTGCATTCCTGTTCTTTCAGCATTGCACAATTTTCTGACTAGTGCCAACACAGGCACCCTTTCACCATGGTGCAATGGTGTATGCGTTGTTGGCAGGATAGTTTTTGTGCAGGAAGGGACACCTTCCTTCACAAAAACAATCCAGAGATGCATTTTCCTCATTCTATGTGTGCTGCAGAATGGAAAAAACAGAGAGAAATGAAAACATTTCTCCTCGTTATGCCTGCTCTCTGGAGGTGTAAGGCTTTGGCGTAGCTCCAGGTTTACGTGTTTTTGTAAATCGGGGGAAGTATCAAAATCCATGGGTGGTGCGCGGGAAAACCCACTGCAACGCCCATGGAACGCCTCCTGACACAGAGTAAGGCAACGCAGTGCTTCGCGCTGCCTTCCTCCATATCTATGAGGCCATTCAAAGCCACGCAGGATGGCTTTGCGTCACCTCATAGATATGATTGAGAGGCCTGCACCACAAGAGCATCAATAAAAGTGTCACTTCGGCGGTGCAGGCCTCTTGTAATCGAGCCCCCAAATGATTAAGGCCTTTAGTTAGGCTAACTTAGTAAAGCAATTAATGTACACTTTCATGTATCTAATTATGTATGCACATACGATTAAAACATAAATGCGACATTGATAAATGAATACACGAGTGCATAAGAAATGCACTGCCAGTGAAAGCACCATAATTCAAAATACACAATATAAGTGTGAATGGAACTACAATTTATGCCTTAAAGTGAAAACATTGATGCACACCCTATGTGAATCTCTAACTTCGACAGTGCGTGCACTCCAATAATATGTTTGGAACTTCACTTTACAATAATAGGATTAAGGCACATAGTATATAGAATGCTAAATGCACGTAAGCAGGGCCGGCGCTAGGAATGGGCAGTGTGGGCAGCTGCCCAGGGCCCCGCGGCTGTCTAACTTCGATGGGGCCCCCCACAAGTCCATCAACGTTTTGAAATGTTGCCATTGTAAGAGTTACAGGTGGGGAGCCCCCTCCCTTGGGGTTTACAGCCGTGGTGCAGTGTGCGAGGCCCAAGGCGGGGCCCCCCTCACCTAGGCCCGGCTGCCATGGGCTGAAAGCAAGGGCAAAATGACACCCCATCCCTTTCAGATGCTGCAGACTGGGCAGGGCTGGGTTTGTGGCCGTGATCAGCCTAATCGCTGCATCTGCATGATAACAGCAGTTAGGCAGGTGCTTGAACTGGCCTGAGGTGTAAAGTGAGCTCTGCCTCTGCATGAATAGAACGCAGAGCATCCTGCAGAGCTCACAACAAAAACATAGAGTGACCTCACATCACAATAGGCGCTGCTCCCACTACGCTCACAGAGAATAAGTAGTTTGTGCTACAACGCAATTGACTTGGCATAGCAGTAAAATCATCAACACCTATAAATGCTTTGATAAAACAATTTTACATGCTAAAAAACATATAACCAATTCACAAAAGTAAACTTTGACAATAAAATAACAGGCAATGAGAGAGGTGATGATTTTGGGGTTCCCCTAACCTAGGGGAGGACCAAGCAGATGCCTCGAACACAAAGAGCATATCATGATGAACGATTCAGTGGTGGTCTCTTCCTCCTAGGACCACCCCAAGCACAGTTATGGGCAAAATACAATCCCAACCAAAGGCCCTGCAAAGCATTATGGGACAAGATTAGCAGTGGGCAGTGAATATTATAGTGTTCAATATCAAAATAATTCTACAAAGAGCTGCAGTTCAACTAGTCGTTACTAGATGTCCCTCACGAGTGAAATGCAAAGCATTGAAATTATTAATACATCAAGCTGCAGTTCCACTAGTCGTTACTAGATGTCCCTCACGAGTCAAATGCAAAAGCTTCATGAAAGGGTTTCAATGCTTTTGCATTTGACTCGTGAGGGACATCTAGTAACGACTAGTGGAACTGCAGCTTGATGTATTAATAATTTCAATGCTTTTGCATTTGACTCGTGAGGGACATCTAGTAACGACTAGTTGAACTGCAGCTCTTTGTAGAATTATTTTGATATTGGATACTATAATATTCACTGCCCACTGCTAATCTCGTCCCATAATGCTTTGCAGGGCCTTTGGTTGGGATTGTATTTTTGCCAATAACTGTGCTTGGGGTGGTCCTAAGAGGATGGGACCACCACCGAATTGTTCAATAAGATATGCTTTTTGTTTTCAAGGCATCTGCTTAGTTCTCCCCCTAGGTTAGGGAGGATCCCAAAATCATCACCTCTCTCACTGCTTGTTAATTTATCGTTTTTTCTTTTGTGAAATTACTATATGCATTTTAGCATATAAAGACAGAGATACTTATTTAACTTGTGCTATGCAACATGCCTTTGGCAATTGTTGTACACTGCAGTCAAGCACACAGCTGGCACTAAGCTAAAACTGTACTTTGTGTAGCGATAAAGGGGTTATTATTATTTTCTTTTTTTGCAACTCTTTTTTTTTTCTCTTCAAACAAGCATGTTCATCTAAAAGAAGCATAAAAGGAGTTAAGCATAATTAGTAACTCCAGTTATAAGTGCTTGGTGTTTTTTATTTTCAAGTAATTTATATGAAACGAAGAAAGAATGAGCAATTGGGTTTTTAAAAGATTAGTGGAGATGATAGCATTCAGTTAGGGGGAGTGAGGGGGGGTGACCCCACATCTATCCTTATCACCCCAAGGGGAGTGCAATGAACCCTCCAAGATACACCCAAGTTATATAACCCCTCAAGCCACTCACCATTCCTTGTTTTACGCATCTGAAAAGTAACACAAGAGCAATTGTGTAACACAAAATGATGGTGTCCCTCTCTGCAGAATGTGATATCTGTGAGAGTCTCCCACATCTTACAGATATTCATTGGCCCTGGGCTGAATGGGAGCCCCTGCTGGGTTGGGGCCCCCTGAAGTGTTGTGGGCCCATCTGTGCAGCATGGGCCTGTATTGCGCCCTGGCACAAGATGTGAAGCAAGGTAAGAGGTCGGGGAAAAGAGTGGTGAATAGCAGCGCATGTAGGGGAGAGGTGGAAGCTTGAGTGGCAGAAACAGCGAATGGAGGGTAGAGGTGAGAGAGAGATAAAACATGAAGGGGGAGATTGTCAAACTTTTTGCGCTGGTTTTGCGTCACAAAAGTGACGCTAACCAGCGCTATTTTTTTTTTGTTGTTGCTATTTTCTTTCCAGCGCAAAACTTGTTTTGCGCTGGAAAGCACCATCTAAGTAGTGCAAAGCAGCGCGAAGCACTGCTTTGCGTTACTTTGTGATGAGTGGGCGTTACTTGGGTGGTACATGGGCGTTCCCATGTAACCACCCATGCCTTTTGACGCAAAACCATATTTACAAAGATTTGTGAACATGGTTTTGCGGCAAGAGTTAACGCCCCTTCAAAGGAGGCGCTAACAAGAGAAATGCCTTCATTTCTCCATGCTTTTCTGACTTTGCATACGCGCTGCACTGTGCAGCACGTATGCAAAGTGGGAAAAACGTTGTATCGTACCTAGCATAGTATTTTGTACAGGAAGGGTACCCTTCCTGTACAAAACCTATGCCACACTCATGCACACACCCTAGCGCTACGGCGCTAAGGTGTGTGCATGGCGCACAGAGCTGAAATGAGCGCCGGCGCAAGGGAAAGGGGAAGGGGAAGGGGAAGAGAGAGCCATACATCTGAAGATATGGTGCTCTCCCGCTCCCTCCCTGTTGCGCAATGCAGTGCAGCCTCGCGGGGGGCTGCGCTGCGTCGCGTGAATTTTTTGAAAATCTTCCCCGAAGAGTTGAGCATGGAGAGGAGGGGTAGACATGAGGGAGGCAGAACCAGTGAACAAAGTTGAGGCTGAAGAGAAAGATGAAAGGCAGTGCTTGGATAGGAGAGGTAGATATAAGAGAAGCGGAACCATCAGGAGAACTTAAGTGTCATGGAGAGGGAATGGTGAGTTTTGGATGTAAGAGGGCAAGACAACCAAGAGCAGGTAAGAGGCTGGGGTAGAGAGGCAGGGGAGAGGTAGATTTCAGAGAGGTAGAACCAGTGAGAGAAGGCTAGAGACTGCAGAGATATGAGAGGTGAAGGGCTCAGCAGGTAGGTAGGAGGTGGATGTAATAGAGGCAGAAATTGTGAGAAAGGTAAGAGACAGTAGTAAAGATAAAGTCAAGTGTAGAGCATGGAAGGGAGACGTGGATTTATGAGACAGAAACAGTGAGACAGGGTAAGAGGCAAGGGGCTCAAAGAGGAGAGGTGGATGTAAAGGGGACAGACCAGCAAAGAAATGTTAGGAGGCTGAAGGAAGAAATGAGAGGTGAAGGGCAGTACATGGATGGGGTATGTAGATGTAAGAGTGGCAGAACAATCAAGAAACCTTATACAGAGAAGAGAGAGGGAATGATGAGAGGTGGATGTAGAAGGCCAAAATCAGTGAGAAAGGTAAGAGGCAGGGGGAGAGATGAGGCATACAGCATGGAGTAGAAAGGTGGATATAAGAGGGACATAACGAGAAAGAGAAGCAACAAAGCTGGGAATAGCAGAGAGATTGATGTAAAAGGGGCATAATCCACAAAATAAGGTGCAAGGAAGAGATGAAAATAAGAGTAGCGCATGAACGGAAATAGGTGGTGTAAGGGGCAAAATCTGTGAAAAAAGATTAGAGTGTTCAAAAGGATGAAAATGGAGAGAAGATGTAAATGGGGCAGAGCCAGTGAAAAAGGTTATAAGGCTGGGGGGGAGATGAGCAGTGAAGGTAGTGTATTGTTATTTTAAAATCGGATTTTACCTGTATTTTGCACATTAGTACTTCATTGGTCTCTCTCCCTGGCCTCGGTCCGACGCGGCAAGTGCCGTTTGTTCGGAGGGCTTCCGGGAGCAGCAACAACTTCCGGTTAGGGTTAGCGCACTAGTTTTGGCGCACCCACCACTATTTAGGTTTACCCTGATGCGCACTCGCAGCGGACGCAGTAGTTACCATTTTGGGGACGCTGCTAGCTGCGGAGTGCGTGCCTTAAGTTGGAGCTCTGCATACAAGTATTTTTATTTTATTTTAAGATAACTGCCACTTTGTTATTTTAAAATCGGATTTTACCTGTATTTTGCACATTAGTACTTCATTGGTCTCTCTCCCTGGCCTCGGTCCGACGCGGCAAGTGCCGTTTGTTCGGAGGGCTTCCGGGAGCAGCAACAACTTCCGGTTAGGGTTAGCACACTAGTTTTGGCGCACCCACCACTATTTAGGTTTACCCTGATGCGCACGCGCAGCGGACGCGCGCAGCGGGCACGCCGGCGGCGCGCCAAAGGCGCGCCAAAGGCAAGCCCGTCTGCGCCCGTCCGCGCCAGGAGCGGGCCAAGGGCCCCCCTCCCTGGTCCTGGATCTCCAGACTGTAAGAAATTAAAATATTCAGGTATGGAACTTCTAAGTCTACGCCCGGTACCTAATATAGCATGTTCTTGTATGGACTTAGTTGCCACCAGTGAGGCTACTGGACTCTGTATGGCCTGTCCCCATTGTAAATTCACACCTTCTCTGCTTTCGAACCCGAATATTTCTATAGCACATTCCCCCATCCTGATAGTGGAAATATCGCCGCAGCACTTATAAACGCGCGATCATTAGGGAAACATAAATATGAGATTGCAGACTTGATAATTGATTATAATCTTGACATTCTCTTTATAACTGAGACCTGGACGGACCCGTCATCGGGACCTGACCTTAATGCGGCCACCCCAGAAGGTTATAAAGCCGTAAGACAAGATAGAACTATAAAAAAGGTGGTGGGTTGGCGATAATTCATCGCAGCAACCTCACAACTAAAATTGATTATATTCCATCTTTGACTTGTGAAGCAACATATTTTTCTATCCAGCTTACCCCTTCTCAAATTTTTAAAGGCATTTTACTCTACCGCCCACCTGGATCCAGAACAGAGTTTCTCTCTACACTAGGTACTCTGGTGGAATCTATAGCAGCTGAACCCACCCTTACGATTTTGGGGGATTTTAATTTTCATTTAGAAAATCACCTTGATAATGACACTATTACACTGCTCTCTGATCTGGAAGCGATTGGTTTACTACAACAAGTCTCAAACCCTACGCATATAGCCGGCCACACCTTAGATGGCCTGTTTTCAAACTCTAAAGATATTTTTGTAAACCGTATTTTACCCTTAATATGGACTGACCATTCTGCGGTTTTCTTTAACATTCATATCCATACTAAGCCTTCGCCTATTACTTGAACAAATAAGCCGGCTGTAATAAAAGCCTGGAAGAGTATAGACTACCAGCAACTTAAGACGCATTTAAGCTCTACCCTCCCAGTTGTTTCCACAGATCCCAACCTTGCTTCGGTAAATTATACCAATTGGCTCCTCAATGCAATCAACCTGCTGGTGCCTAATAAAACTTTTTCAAAAATCGGCTTTCGCCGTCAGCCCCCTGGTTTTCTGAACTCCTCAGAGAAAAGAAAAAATTATGTAGAAATCGTGAAAGACAATGGCGCAAATCTTATAATTGTCAGGAGAAACTTCTATATAAAGAAGAGCTTAGTAAATATAAATTATTAATAACGCAGGAAAAAAGTAAATATTTCACTGCTCAGATTGAATCTGCACAAGACTCTAATAAAAAGCTTTATCAAGTAGTTGCCAATCTGTCGGGGCAAACATCCTCTTGTTCTTTAGCCCCATCACAGTCTTTATGTGACTCTTTAGCGAACTACTTTTTTGAAAAAGTAAATGATGTGTATTCTAATTTCGCTTCCAAGGTCAATACTACTAACCAGTCTTTAGCAACGAACACTACTGAATTTTCCTTGCTACAATTTGATAACACTACATCAGATCAGATTGCTACCCTAATCTCTTCTGTAAAATCAGGCTCTGCTATTGACCCTTGTCCTCCGACTGTACTTTCTTTAATCACAGAATATGTGGCACCTGTTCTATCCAGCATTGGTAATACTATGTTTGCCTCAGGCATATACCCTACGGCCTGGAAGAAAACTATTATAAAACCACTGTTAAAAAAGGCAAACTTAGACCACAATGACACAAAAAATTATAGACCAATAGCCAGCTTGCCTTTTCCAGCTAAAATTTTTGAAAAGGTGATGAATACTCAACTTTCAAAGTATCTTGAAGATCATCATCTGTTAGATGACACTCAATTTGGTTTTCGCAAAGGCCATGGAACAGAAACCGCACTCATTAAGGCAGCTGAAGATATTAGAATAATTTTGGATCAAGGAGGCACAGCAGTTCTTGTATTGTTGGATCTCTCAGCAGTTTTTGACACGGTCGATCATACTATTTTGATCGACCGTGTCACTAAAATGGGTATCCAACACAATGCAAGAGCACTGTTGACTTCCTTCCTTACCAACCGGACTCAGTCGGTAAACTACGGCACTTTCCAGTCTGCCCAATTGGCCCTCCCATGTGGGGTCCCACAAGGGTCATCCCTAAGTCCGACTCTATTCAATATCTATGTGTCGGACTTAGCCAGAGTTATCAAGGCTCATGGGATGGGCCTTACATCGTATGCCGACGACACGCAGTTGGTGTTGACTATTCACAATGATGGTGAAAAGGTAGCAGCCAATTTTCAAAAAGGCATGCTCGCAATCAGTAGCTGGATGTCCAGCAATTGCCTCAAATTAAACTCTGATAAAACAGAGGTTATGACATTTGGCAAGTTATCTCCTGTTTGGTCCCCTCTTGGTGGCCTGTCTCACTGGGTTCCCCCCACTCCCAGTTACCAGGGTTAGGAACCTGGGTGTCATATATGATGACAAATTGACTTTCTTGCCCCATGCTAACTCAGTGGTCTCGGCTTCATTCCACAAGTTACGGATGATAAAAAGATTTTACCATTTCTGCCGCTGAATGCAGGGAAAACTTTAGTTAGTACATTGGTTATGTCTACTATTGATTACTGTAATGGGCTTCTTGTAAATGCCCCAATAAAAGTCATTCATAAGCTACAGTCAGTCCAAAACGCAGCCGCCAGGATGCTATCAGGAACCCCTAAATACAAGCCAATCTCTCATGTGATTCGGAAATATCACTGGCTTTCTGTGAGGAACCGTATAAAGTTTAAGGCCTTGTGTATTGCTTATAAGGCCTTTTGTAAAATAGGACCTCAGTTTCTAATCAGGGAGTTAGCAGCTTACATTCCGGGCCGAGCCCTTCGCTCATCCACCGCCTTCCTGCTAAAGGTTCCTCGTACGAAAACTGCATCATGGGGCGATAAACGTTTTATAGTTGCCACTGCAAAACTTTGGAATTCTCTTCCACTAAAGATCAGATCCTCCCAATCTTTGTTAACCTTTAGAAAAATGACAAAGACCTGGCTGTTCAACCAGTAAGTCTCTCCGATATTTGGTCTCTGCCTGCTGTCCTCAGCGCCGAGACACCTATGGGTAGTTGTGCGCTTTACAAATCTCAAAAATAAAATACATAAATAAATATATAAAATTGATAAAAGTCATGGCTATAAGAGAGACAGATTCAGCAAGAGTACATAAGCAGAGTGGTAAGAGAGAAGTGGATGGAAGAGAAAAGACCCACCAAGAGATAGTAAGAGGTTGGATAAAGAGCGAGAGAGGAGGGGAAGGTAGATGTTAGATGTGCAGAACAAGCGAGAGAAAGTTAAAGGCTTGGTGAGAGATTAGAGATGAAGAGTAGATCAGGGAGGTAGAGTTCAATGTAAGAAGGGCAGAATCAGCAAGAGGAGAGAGGGACGAAGGAAGGGGAGAGGTGTATGTAACGGAGCAGGAGCAGCAAGAAAAGATAAAAGGAAAGGGGAGAAGGAAAAGGCATAGCTGGATTTAGGATGGCATAACCAGCAGAGAAGATAAAGACTGGGTGGAGAGTTGAGATGTGAAGAGTAGGGCAGGAAAGAGAGATGTGGATTTAAGAGGGGCAGAATCAGCAAGCGAATATGAGAGGCAAGGTGGAAAGATGAGAGGTCAAGAGTAGAGCATGGAGGTATGAGGGTCAAGATGGATGTAAGAGTGGCAGAACCAGAAAGTAAAGGTAAGAGGCTTGGAGATTAGGGAAAGATGAGACGTTAAAAGGAGAGCATGCAGAACGAGGTGGATGTAAGAGAGGCTGAACCAGCAAGAGAAGAAAATAGGCTTAGCAAGAGGTGAAGTAAAAAGTAAAGCACAGAGGTGGATGTAAGTGGGCAGAATCAGCAAAAAAAAAGTAGGAGGCTGGAGGAGATGTAAAAGTATCTTTTAACTAGCAAGTGCTGCTAAGTACATTGAGCCTTCTGCCAAAGTTTGCAATTACCTGTCTCTTTACTTTCCAAGTAGAAAATGTGGCTTAGATTTATGATGTGTGTCATCCTTCACAAACGTTTGTGATCTCGAACCATCCTCAACATGTCTGCGGAATTACAGCCTGCTCTCTGCGTACTCTCACTCCTCTTGAACTTTTTATTAAATCTAGCTCCCATTTGGGACCCTTTCATGTCCATTTCATGAATGGACATCTAAAGATCATAGCCCCTGCCCTGACCTCCATTTGCAATATCACCCTTGCCTCGTCATCTGTCTCTACCAATGTAGATAAAAACAAAAAAAACAAAAAAAGCTGCGTTTGTTCCTCTGCTCAAAAATTCTTCAGCAGGTTCAATTTTCAAAGTTTCTCAGCATCTTCTAACATCTTTTTGCTGCCTTTTTCTGAAAAATCCTTGAAAAATAAGTCAACTGACAAATCTCTTTCATAGAAACTAAATTACTTATTGATCGCTTGCCAGTTGTACTCTTTCCTCTCCATAAGTTGGAAGTAGCATTTCTTGCTGTGTCGGACAGTTCGTGCCTGATTCTTGCTCAGGAAGGCAGAGCAGCCTTGATATTACTAAATTATGGTGTCACATTTATCAGTTTCCCATCCGGTGCTTTTGAATCAACTGTAACAACCTGGAATTCAAGGTATTCCCCTGGCGTGGCTTTAGGTCTATCCTTTCTGAGAGGCCTGGTCTCTAACCAAGAAAAAGTTTTGGACTTGCATGCAACCAGTTGCTTTTTGGATAAAGACAAATTCATTAAAAATATATAGAAAACATCAGGCACCCGCATCTCTGAGGGTCCTGGTACCATATACACTGCTCTTTGGTGGCCTCTGGAGCTGGGTCAACCAACCACCATGGTTGCGTCAAGAACAAAATCTTGGATTTATTTTTCAACGTCTTCTCTCTGTGTCTGGACAAACGGTGTGTTATCTACTTCTACTACATCCATATGCCACAGAAATTCCTGCATTTTCACCCGTCACTGCCGCTAGACTGTTTTACAGTCAATTATCTTCTCACAACCAGATTATGCAAGTGTTCCCTGTCTTGAACTTCCCACCTTATGCATTTGGTACCCTTCAGATCATTAAGAACAGTGATTGGATTCTCATCTGAGGCTGCTCTAGATGCTCTTTCAGCTGATTCCCGCTACCAAACGATCTATCCATTTGCCATTGTGCACTGCATAAGAGGGCAGGCTCATTCTTCAGCACTGTATTATTCCTTCAGTTTATTCCAGAAACCTACGCTCTGTAACAGCCATGCTCCTGTGTCATCCTAAAATTAGGAGGAAACATATTGGAGGCAGATCCTTCTCCTTTCTGGCTGCACAGGACTGGAAATGTCTCAGTCTTGAGCTATAGTGCATCTTAAATCTTCTGGGAAAAAATGTAAAACTGGCCTTTCCATACATTAGTATAGCCTGTACCTTTTCCTTGGAAATCCCTTAGCGCCAGGATACCCTCTTGGTGTGGTATTTTCATTCATCTCTTTCAATAGAACAATAACTAAAGAAATTTGCATTGTCTGCATAATTTGGTGTAATTTAACAAAACACCCTGAGGAAAGGGGAAGGAAAAGAAGCCAAAATATCTTGTAAAAGTAGTTTGAAGGCCTATTAGGTATCTGCTCCAACGTGTTTTAAAGTTTATCATTTGTCAATAACTGTCCAAGAAACTAGAGCCACTGGAACTCTAGTTATCCTGTCCCAAAGAGTATTAAAATACATTTGCCACGCTGCTGCACAGGGTCAGTCTGGTCATGCTCCCAAAGATAGCCTGATCACTGTGAAGCGCAGAATGACAATGGGAAGGCCTGGGCAGCACAAGATGATGTGCGCCTCTTCCCACAACAAATTATCCCAAACCTAAAGGAGTGACATGAGGCCTGGGGAAATTGCAGTTTGAATTAGCCTTGCTTTGGAGGTAAGAAGAAGGGGCAGTGTACAGGAAAAGGGGGCTGAAGAGTGGAGCTGACTGAGGAGTGAGTGCCTCATTCCATAGAGTACATCATCGCACATGGAGCGATTAGCCATCATCACACATGGAGCGATTAGCCATCATCACACATGGAGCGATTAGCCAGTCACTGAGCTTAGGTGAGTGGGTGGCCAGTAGTTTTAGGAAGGCAAATTTAGTATTGGCGATTGGAAGGAACAAAAGTGTTTGATTAGGTAGCCTGGGGCATGACTGGAGTAATTTATGGATGATGGACATGGTCTTTCAAGGCTCTTGCATTCAATTGTCTCTTAACCTCTTCGACGCTTATGACGAGCTCAGCTCGTCATGAGGCACAGTGGAGCTGTGCTCATGACGAGCTGAGCTCGTCATAACTGCCGCGGAACGCCGCGGAACGCCTGTGCGGGGCTAATTACCCTGCTGTGCTGGGCGTTCCACTGAGTGGGCGGAGCTGTGACGAGCCCAGCTCGTCATGAGCACAGCTCCACTGTGCAGCATGACGAGCTGGGCTCGTCACGAGTACCGCGGCGCCGCGCGCGGCCCCTCCCCCCCCCGCACCGCGGGGGAATTAGCCCCGCGTGGAAGGGGTTAACCAAGATCCAGTGCATTTACCTGAGGGTAGGTGCAATTTGGTTGTTACTTCTTAGGCTAAATTTTAGTCAAGCGACATGTGTCTGGACCCATCACAATTTGGCAAGTGTCTTCTCAGCTATTAAGGACATGTGACTTAAAATATGACTTAAAACTTTAAAAATGCAAACCTCTGGGATTCTGGGAGATTTATTTTGAAAGTCAAACACCACCTCCACAACCTATTCCACACTGCTAGACTTCATTTCCATGTAAGGGAAAACTGCACTGAGTCTGCTATAATAAAGCCCTCTTGTTTTGTTGCTTTAATTTACTACTTGTCTGTTTAGTGTCTGGCTGCCATTGTAGCTTTTGGCAGTTTTTTTCCCTGGATACACATTCTTGTCTCTATTTTGCCATCTCATCTTTATATCGTTAGTCAGTTCAGCTCTTTCCATCTCTTAAAGATGAAGTTTGAGAGTAGTTGCTTTAGTAGTGGCTTTCAGTTTGTGGGAATGGTCTAGCTTTTGGCGCTCCTGCCACCCCACCTGTGTATGTCATCTGTGCCGTCTCAGCCTCTTATTTTCTGCAATCGGTTCTTTCTGTTGTTTACTGGAGCATTTGCAGGTCACTCACCCGAACCAGCATGGATCCCTTTGTGTGATGCCCATGCTTGCAAAAACCAAATGCCTTAGCCTTGAACTTCACTGGTGCAACTGGAGTATCAGGGAGTCACCTAAAGATCCACTGTATAGCTATGGGTCAGTCTGTCTTAGAATTTTAATCATGCACTAATCTGGAAACATCGGTTTTGGAGAGATAGAGGCCTAGCTTTTCAACCCAGTTGACCTGTTGCATTTCCACATAATAGAGCTTTAAAATATTTGCACTTATTTTATTAGGGCTATTATTTGTATTTGTAGCATCTCAGTGATGTACACATTAGAGAAGTAGCTTCTTGCAAAGCTACTTCAACAGTGCCAGAAAATGATGTCAGTTGGCACTTCCTATGATGTCACTTCCTGTGATATTACATCTTATTCAAATTAGAGGGGCCTCACATGTTCCTATCCTGCCCGGGGCCCCACAAATCCTAGGACCGGCCCTGCACGAAAGTATTCCGTATCCGTGACGTGCAAGGGTGCAGCTGAAGTTACGCTGCTCCAGCCATGTCTTTTGGGCGGTCGGTCACGCGCCCTCGCCGTCAGAATCTTTGACCCCCGTCTGACTGCAGAGTCTTCCTGGTGCGTGTCTTACCTCCCCTTCAGCGAGACAACGACAAGAACATGTCAGGCCTGACACGGAAGACCCCCACCTGACGTCCAACGGAGTCCGGAAGCAGCAACACCTGTGGTCCAAGGTCCCTCCAATGCCTCAGACCGACCTTGGCACTGGGGGCCCCATGCGGACACCCATGGACATGGAACTCTACCAAACCCAGAGCTCCAGAGAGATCTTTCGAGGATCCCGAGCTGGTGCACTGGCCCAGCTGTGGCGTGGTTGCATCATGGCATCTTAAGTCTATTTTATGTTGATCCCTCGGTGTGCGGTGAGGCGGCGGAAGTGAGGCAAGCGCCGCTTCTCAATAACAAAATAGCTTTCAAACTGGCAGTGATAAAGTAGACCTTGCCCTCGGTCCAGGAACCAGAAACTGTGCAATGTTTACCGCGCCACGACGCACAGCTTCAGAGCGCTAGAATGATGCACGGCGAATAAATTCAGAGGGTGAATCGGTCCCGGCGGTGTTGTCCTTGGAAACACTGGGACATCTCACCATGATTTAAACGAGCAGGATGCGGTGGGGCGTGAAAAGCAACAAGTAAATAAGTTATAACACCTTCGCCTGTCTCCTTTCCTCCACCACTTCTACCCCCAGCCCCTCCTTCTCACCGCCTGCCCCCTCCTTCTCACTCCCTGCCCCCCTCCTTCTCACCCCCTGCCCCCTCCTTCTCACCCCCAGCCCCTCCTTCTCTCTCTCCCTGCCCCCCTCCTTCTCACCGCCTGCCCCCTCCTTCTCACTCCCTGCCCCCCTCCTTCTCACCCCCTGCCCCCTCCTTCTCACCCCCAGCCCCCTCCTTCTCATCCCCAGCCCCTCCTTCTCTCTCCCTGCCCCCTCCTTCTCACCCCCTGCCCCCCTCCTTCTCACTCCCTGCCCCCTCCTTCTCACCGCCTGCCCCCTCCTTCTCACTCCCTGCCCCCCTCCTTCTCACCGCCTGCCCCCTCCTTCTCACTCCCTGCCCCCCTCCTTCTCACCCCCTGCCCACTCCTTCTCACCCCCTGCCCCCTCCTTCTCACCCCAGCCCCTCCTTCTCTCTCCCTGCCCCCTCCTTCTCACCGCCTACCCCCTCCTTCTCACTCCCTGCCCCCTCCTTCTCACCCCCTGCCCCCTCCTTCTCACCCCCAGCCCCTCCTTCTCACTCACTGCCCCCCTCCTTCTCACCGCCTGCCCCTCCTTCTCACCCTCAGCCCCTCCTTCTCACTCCCTGCCCCCCTCCTTCTCACCGCCTGCCCCCTCCTTCTCACCCCCTGCTCCCCTCCTTCTCACCCCTGCCCCCTCCTGCTCACCCCCAGCTCCTCCTTCTCACTCCCTGCCCCCTCCTTCTTACCGCCTGCCCCCTCCTTCTCACTCCCTGCCCCCCTCCTTCTCACTCCCTGCCCCCTCCTTCTCACCCCCTGCCCCTCCTTCTCACCCCCTGCCCCCTCCTTCTCACCGCCTGCCCCCTCCTTCTCACTCCCTGCCCCCTCCTTCTCACTCCCTGCCCCCCTCCTTCTCTCGCGCGCTGCCGCTCTGTTTTCACTCATCCTCCCCTCGCTCAGTGGATGCTACGACCTCACGTCCCGCAGTCCACGGGGAGAGATTTTAAACGTTACAGGTCAAATGGTAATGTGTTCAAAGAAAAATTACTGTGCCGCGCCTGGGGCTGTTTGAAAAGAAGAATGGCGCGTCCCACGCGCGGGAACCCATAAAGGAAGTGGGTCATTTGGACTGGCCGGGCAGACTGATGAATGATGTGTGTTGGTTACACTGCCCGCATTTCGACGAGAAACATTATGTGGGTCACAGAGAGTGTGACGGTTGCGTATTCTCACGGCGGTGCAGCCAACCACACGGTGGAAGCAGGAAAATCTATTGCCTGTGAGACAGAGCTGACTAGAGACACTCACCCTTTCGGGGCGCCCCAAATTCTCTCTGTGAACCCCTCTGAGTGGGAGGGTGCTGCACACCTGGAATGCAGGTGACATTGGACGGATTCACGTGTGGGAACCTTTGCAACTCGAAGCTATCTAGGGAGCTGCAGAACTCTACTTTTTACTTTACAGTGCACATATTTACAATTGCATTTCACATATTTACTTTTTAGCACAGGGATATTAATTTTTTGGCCAGGGCCATACAATTTCCAGTCGAATGGTGAGGCTGGGATATGGCTGACAGCAGGTCATGTGTACTCTTGACTTGCGGGGTATTCAAGCCCAGAGGCTTCATGCCACCAGTGGGCTGTGGGTGCCACCTACCAGCGCTCTGGCCATACACTCTGCCCTGGGGTCTTCTGTTGGTACCCCAGTGCGTTTTACCACTGCTGATACTGGCCCAGTTGTTGGAAAGATCAAAGGCCTGCCCACTAAGGCCCGAGTGGGCTGCAGCCACCGTCCTTCAGTGATGTCTCCTCCTCCTGCGCCAGTTCATTTAGCTGCTGTCCCTGGTGATCCTCTGAATGACCAGAGCTGGGAGTTCTGCTCCAGGGCACTGAGCCTGGCGTTTATTGACACCGGCCAGAACAGGCACAAAGACCCAAAGCACAGGTTCTGCAGACATAACTGCTCCTGGGTGGGTGATGTGTGGTAAGACCCAAGGATCCTGGTGTGCCGTGCCCCATCCCCACACCTGGTCAAGCTTGTACCTGCACCACACAAGGTCACCCAATGAATCACTTCCATCACGCTCCTCGCTGCCTGCAGCGTTATCTGAAGACATCTGTGCTTGCAAGCTCCCCTTCTATGCCCCATAATCTCAGAGGAGGCAGTTAAGGAGAATGCATTGGGAATAAATCAAAGGTTTCGTGTTGAGTGAAGGACAGTGCAGGATCATTGAATTAAGTCACACTGAAAGTGCTGGCTATTTTAAGTAAATGCTGAGTATAAGAAATGGCAATAGGTTGGAAAATCTAAGCGGTCAAAAATGTGATACCGTTATTGGATGGATAACAAAAGGAACTTTCTAGATCCTTGATATTTTTGGGATAAAATTCAAGTTCGTGGCATACACAGGTTATCAGAAGCATAAATAAAGGAAACAGTAATGAAGGGATTAAAAAATGTGTTTGCAGACACAATATGAGAGCTGAAGAAGCTGAGCTACAAAATGCAACTAGTGAAGTATGGAAAGTCCATGTGCAAATAAAAACAAACATAAGACAGATAGTGAACGAGATGAGCACATAAGGAATACATGAAAAATGTCATCAGTTAATGGTTAGTGCTCTTTGTAATTACCAAAAATAAAGGGACGCATTAAGAATGTGTATAATCATATGATCCTGGCTTGAACAACATAATATTAGTGGTTGGACATCACCTCTCTAACATAAATACATTCGTATCCCTTATTAGCAATTTGGCAATGTGTGAGTACTTGCAAACCATTAAAAACTGCATATAGCCAACTGTCACTTATTACAATTAACTTACATTGACTGCATTTATAAGGAACAAGCATTTGCAAAGCCAATAGTTCTGGCTACAATGTAGTACATCGTGGACACACAGGTATGCAGCAATGTAGTCTACTTGGACTAACACATTAAAGCAAGACCTTTTGGCTTTGCCAATGCTTGTTTCTGTGATGGAAGTCAAAAACACATTTCAACAAGCTGGGAACTTCTGTTGAAAACATAAAGAACAATATTCCAGAAAAGGCAATGCATTCTGTGACTCACTTTGCATTTTCACTCACGACCTTTATCAATGTTTTCAAAATCTTCATTGAATTTTTGAAAGTCTGTTGTCATCACGTAATATTTTCAAAACCAAAGGAGTTAGAAATGGGACAGCTGAATACACTTGAGGCTACAAATGAAGAGTTTGTGGATTTGCAGACGAGTTTCTATCTGCAGAACGACAGAAATGTGCTACTTGTTTTTAGGTCTCACCTATGCAGCGCGCATGCGTTGCAGAGGAGAGACCTTTAGTAATTGATTCAGTTTTTGGCCCAAAAACGTGCACGCTTTGCATTGCTTTCAATGGCAACGCGTGCATGTTTGGTGATTCCCTTGCGGGAGCGAGCTTTGAAACCATCTGTTTGTAATTAACAGATGGTTCCTGCTCGCTCCCGCAAGGGAAACAGGCGCAGGCCCCCTCCTCCCTCCCCTCCCCCTGCTGCCTCCTCCTCTTTCAGCGTGAGGCGCGCACGCGCTTGTTTTTTAAGTTCATGTTCCTGCCCCCTCCCGTTGTCCGCGTTCCTATTGTTCCCGGCCCCTATCCCCCCCCACCCCCTCCCCTGCTGTCTGTTGTCTCGCAGCGGCCTGGGAGGTGCCGCAGGAGGTTTGTGAGAGCCAGCTGCTCTCCGTGGCGAGGCACCAAGCTCTAATTTGTCTTGGACATGTATGTACCTTTCAGGTTACTGCGTGCCTTTGGGCCGAGTCCTCCATGGGGTAAGTAAGGCTTGCCTTCCAGCCCCGCAGAGGCAGGATGGCACCCCAGAAACTGCTTGTGCGTCTCCCCTCACCGCTGTCCTCCCTGCTCTGCAACAGTTTGCAGTGCCTCCTGCAGTGCCGCGATGGCATGCTCCCGCCCCTCCATGTGCACTCACCCCGCCCCTCCAGCGCTGCAGTGCACGCCATGCCAGCTCACCTGGCCCTGAAGAGGTCGCCATGTCCTGCCCCGTCACCTGCCCTGCTCATGTATCCTGGCCCCCGGAGCTCACATCCGCGCCAGCTTCAAGGGCTGCTGCTCACCCTTTTTAGGTCTAACTTTGACATATGTGGTCATTTGTGCACGGGGTGAATTTTGCCCGTAGACCAGTCTCTCTGTTGACAGCTGTGTACAGGTGGCCCGGTGACAGTACGTCACTCCCCGAGACAGCTGTGTGCAGGCTGCTGTGTGACAGCATGCGGTTCCCGAGACTAACTGTTTCCAGCCTCCTCTGCTGCAGTCCCATTGCCCTTTCGTTGTGTGTCAGACTTCATGCCGCTTTGTGGCAGTCACATTTAACTTTATGTGGGCTGCAGACTGGGGTACGTTTTGTTGCGGTCTCACTGTCCTCCGTGTAGGGAGGTGTCGTAAGGTTTGGCAGTTGCAGCCTCACTGCCCTCCATGTGGGTGCTGTCAGTGGGCTGGGCTGTTGCAGTCCCACTGTCCTCCCTGTAGACAGCTCCTGAAGGGTGCGCTCGGCAGTCTCACAGACCTCTCTGGGTAGCATGTCTGCAGCATGCTTTTGGGCAGTCTCGCTGCACTTCCGGTGGGCACCTTTGTCTTGGTTCTTCTGATGGAGCCTCACCCCTCCATCGCAGGGTGATGCTGGCAGTCTTATTGTCCTGACAACGGAGGTCTCATGTCTGTCCTGCTGCAGTCTCGCTGTCTAGTCTTTGAACAGTGTCTACAAGGTGCTCTGTTGCAATCTCACTATCACCCATTCCTAGCTGTCTACAAACTGCCCCCAGTCTTTCAAATGTCCCTTTTTGGAATGTGTTTTTAAAGCCGCTCTTCAGCCTTCCTCACTTACGTCCTCTTCTTTGATTTCTCCCCTCAGACCTCCTATAAACGCTCCTCTGGTGCGTCTGCTCCTTTCCAGGCGCATCTCTTATCCGACCCCTCCCCCCAAACCCTGACGGAAACTCCTCACGCTCCTCTCTGAATCCCCCTTGGTTCACCACTGCTCCCTTCTCTCCTCCATATCACTCCCATATCCCCCCGGACACTGTCCGGTCAGCCGACACCTCTTCGTTCTCTCCCTCTCCCTTCTTCTCGGCCCTCCCCAGAGTTCTCACGCTCCTGTATTCACTCACACCTCCTTCCTGTTCCCACGCACCTCTTTCCCTCAACTATTTCTTTCCCTCACTCTGGATTCCTCAGTCTCCCCATTGCACCCCAGACACCCTTCCGTTCACCTCATCTGCTTGCCCACCGCTGCTTCTCATTCCCTTGAATATTAATGCTCTATAAACTGTTTTTTTGTGTGCAATATTTATACTAAGTATTCTGGCTCTGAGCTGTTGGCGCACTAGGAATAAAAGCGGGCAGTAAATATGTAAGTGTGGTGGGCCATTGACGGGGGTGGGGGTGGGTGGGGCAAGGATTGAACGCAAGAAGGCGACGCTCAGGGTTTCATTGCGCATGGGTTTTGTCTCTTCGAGTGGGCAGTCGCCTTTTCCCCAGCTTTCTTTGCAGGCCGTGTCCTTTGACACATGTGCTGTTACAAGCAGGGGTGAAGGGGGCACGGGGATGGCAGTGAAAAGAAAGTGCTTAGCGCAGGGAGTGGAAAGAGGGGAAAACACTATTGTTCCCCTGAGGAGAGGAGAGAGGAGGCGGGCACGACTGACAACCGCATTGTGCTGCTTACTGTTAAATGTTGTGCATGGAGGTTTTTTTTGTGTCGCCAGGGTGAGAGCACCGCCCTCTATTCTTTCCTGCTCGAAACCAGCCCAGAGAGTGATTTTGGTTAATCACAACTACCCCTGTGCCTTGGGTGTTGTTTAAGGTAGGTGTCTTTGGGGGCTTCATCATAGTGGTCTCTCTCCTGTCACTTAGCGCGAACTGGCTGTGTTCGCATCTTGCTGTCACAGTGTCACGTTGGTTCAACCATTTGGATGCTCCTAGGTTAGCCCTGAGCGTCTATTGACAGGAGTTGCTCTTGCCAGAAAAAACACTCTATGGTCTTCTGCTCTACGGAGAGTCATTACATAAAGCAATGATTTAGCTGCAGCTCATGTATCTTCCTCAAACCCGATGCGCAGTTGGTTCCGTACATTCAATATAAAGTTAGAGTACAAGTTTGTTTTTGGATGTTTAAAATAGACAGGAGCATATAATTTACGATTTTTAGGCCCATTCGCACTAGAGTTGGGCATAACTGGCGTAATTCGCTGAAGCTTAATAAGGTGAAATTAAATTACAGCAAAATTATGCAAGATCATGCGGAATAATTCGAGCCTCTTAACCCTGCATTTACAATTTTCTTGTCCAAAATGCACCCTGTTATCCAAACAGGACTTGAAGCTCAGCCGTGCAGCTCAGAAAGGGATGTTCTTTTTACATAATTTTTATTTAATAGAATTGGGAAGCAGGAGAACAGTCTCACAGTTGAGATAGGGATTCACATACACTGGCGACCGCTTTTGAATTGGCTTTAAAACCATTTAAAGATGGCTGCAGCATCTACGTGGGATGCGGTGGACTAAGTGGCAGCCGGAGCCTGATAGCACTGCTTGTCCTTTAAAAAAAACAAGCATTGGCATAGCCAATAGGTCTCCCCTTTGGGACCTTATAAGTGTTTAGTTATCCAGTACAATATCCTTGGTGCAACAACATCAAGTGTTGCATGGCTAAACACTTATAAGGTCCCAAAGGCGAGACCTATTGGCTATGCCAATGCTTGTTATTCTAGCAGACTAGTAGCAAGAACTGTGCCCTCTGCTGGTTCCAGAAGTCTTTCACTAAGGTGCAGTACACAAACCTGTATCAGAGGTCCCTCTAACCTGCAGCAAGCTGCAGTACCGTGTACTGTTACTAGAGGTCCCTCCAGTCAGACGCAGGGCATCGCGCCAGCAGACAGCAGTACCACAGACTATCGCTGGAGGTCCCAAAGTCATTCAACAATCATGAACAGAGCAAATGGCTTGAATGACTGTTTTTTTTTGTTGAAAGTGACTTCTCTTGAAACACTGGCAAAAAACTAGACTGAGCTCAGCAGATCATGTAGAGAGGGCGTGGGTTCAAAAAATGAATGTGTATTTTCACTTTTGCAAGTATAATTACTTTTGTTTGTTTTCTTGTGCTAAATAACTATGCCCACACTGGATGATAACGGAGATAGTCATTATCAAGGCTCTGAGAGCTTCTCCTGTATGTCATGGAAGAATTAGGGGATGACATTTTAATATTTTATTCCACTGTCACTTGCACTAAACATCTCTAAACATCTCTATTCTGTGAACTGCTTGGAGCTGTTTTCTAGAAGGTTAAGAAAGTTAGTGCAAGAAGGAACGTCCCAGAGGCAAAACAGCATTAGTGGAGCACAGCAACTAGCAGTTGGGTAGGGCCAAGAAGAAAGAGAGAGCCAGTGGACAGGAGACTGGAGAATAAGAGAGGATGTGGGGTGATGGAGAGGGTGAGAGATGGGGTGGGGGATGGGAGACTAGCAGAATGGCAGAACAGTGGAGGGATGGAACTGCCGGATGGGAAAGCAAGTGAGGACCGGAACAAGGGAGGTGTGGGGGAAGACGAGGAGCAAGCATGCATGGCAGGACATTGGGGGATAGGAGATGGCTCTGCTAGAGGATGGTGGGGCAGAAGAGCAAGTGACTGTGGGGTGTGGTGGAATGAGATTGAAAGTATGGATGGGGAACGAGGAGGGGAGGGCGGGCAGATGGGCGAGCAGGTGATGACAGGGATGGGAGGGACTGGAAAGCAAGTGAGGTTGGGAGCAAGGCAGGTGGGAAAGAAGGCAGGGGAGAAGATGAGAAGAAGTGGTGGGATGAGAGCACACGCGAGGAAGGGGAGGAAGGGACGCTGGAAGCAGATGGGGCGCAAGTAATGGCGGGTGTCAGGACAGGAGCTCAGGTGAGGGGCAAGCAGGTGAGGAGCAGGTAAGGAGTGCATGTGGTGGGGCGGGAAAAGGTGATGGGGGAGAGGTTGAGACAAAAAGTGAGTGAGGCCAGAGGATGGGGTGAGGATTGAGAGAGGTGTATAGGACAGGAGGTGTGCAAGTGAGGTGTATGGTGCTAGGGAACAATGTTCAACGAGACTGGCTAAGATTGCGCACACCTGGTAGATTCCCATTGGCTCCCAAGTCACGCAGGTACACAAACATACCAAGTAGAGTGGACAAAATGGACAAGCGTCCCTCTGCCCCTTGAACCTCTCCCAAGCTTACCTGGAACAATCCAACTTAGGAACAGATACAGCTGCCAAAGACAACAAGTTCCCTTCACCCTTTCCACCCTTTCCACAGAGTGAGCGCACACTTCGGGACTAGAATTATTAGAGGTTTTCTTAAAGACGAACTCAAGAAGAACACATGCAAAATAATGGGAGCAAATACCCCAATGAATGTGCCAATACAAGTCTGGTAAGGGGGTGCGGCCCCCACAATGTCAGGCCCTCTCTGTGAGAGGTCACCCTGGGATCAGCCAGAATCCTTTAAAAATCTAGCCTCTTAGATGCATGTGTGTGCTCCTATCTGTCTCTGGGAGCTGAAGAAGGGCTCTTTTCACTGTTGTCCAGGAGAACCGTGAGCTGTCCCCATGATTTCTGATGCAACATGTGAAGAATCTCATTGGAATTCTTACAGCTTTATATGTGAATATAGGTATGGTAAGCTCTAGGCCTATGCTAAGCACTAAATACGAATATATAAACATAATATATAAAACAAGGAATACATTGTTATATAGTGAGCAACATATTTCAATAAAATCAATCAGCATTAATAATTAATAGTCAGGGGCCAGGGGCCAAAGTGAATAGTGGGCACCCATGCAGCTAATGCACAAGCACACGACAATGGGAGGGAGGATGCAGGGGCTGGAACAACACTTCAATAGTTGCAGTCACAAGTAGAGAACTACTTTAAGATCCATTAACACACTTATAATGTACAATCAACGGCAAAATGTATAGATTCACAAAATTCCATGCGCTTGATTGGCAAGCAATCCACTGATGCCCACTTCATGGAGAAAAGCAGCAAAACCAATGACTAATGAGGGCTGAGCCAGAGTCCACTCTCTTTCTACACCACCCCTTATTGTACTCTTTGAAAGTATTGATGACATGAGGTCTCTAGATGGCTACTACTGCAGCCAGACTAAAACGAGCGGATTTCAGTTTTGCTGCATGCCTATTTGACAAAAGCTTGACCTTCATCCACACTTCAAGGACACTGCATACTCATTTGTGGAATAAGACTGCAGTTTCTTCTTTCAAGAAAACTTTTTAATTTTGTTTTAATGTACAAGGTAAGACAAAATATATTTTCAAATGTGTCATTTGTGTGTGCATTGTTGAAACCTGAGAAAGAGAGCTAAAATATAACACCAGAAGTGTATGTTCTTGGAAGAATGAGAATAAGTGACAACGTTTAACAAAGGATGGAGTTAAACCAAAAGAAAATATGCTGAACGCTATTACAGAGACAAGGGCTGTAGAGGTGAGAGAACAACTCCATCCCTCCCTTGGCCTCAGTGAAGAATATTCTAAATGTGTAAACATATGGAGGTTATTGGATTCCCCTGGGGCTGTTGTATGGACCTGAAGAATGGATGGGTGAGTAGTGTTAAGAGGCAGAAGAAGGACGCTCCTATAGAACCATGACCTGACCCAAGGCAGGTGAAAAGAAGGAACTGAGTGCACTGAGTGGGCTGAACTGCTGAGTATCTTAAGAACTGCTGGGTGAAATGAAAGTCAAACATTTTGTACAAGTCTATACTCAACTGGGATCTGAACTGCGTAGGAAAAATGGAATACTTTTGAAAGGTGTCGAATTGTATTCCCCAAGAGAAATTGGGCAGGTTTTTGTTTTAGGAGGGCCAGAAGGGGCATGAGGGAATACTTGCCACAAGACACATATTACAAAAAATGATGTCTTAGCATTAAGAGATGAAGCATGTGAAACAAAATTGCTTGTTATGAAATTGGCACAGTACTGAAGATTGCTCTTCCTGTGGGAGAAGTCAACGGCAGATTGCGCTTCCCCTTAAACAGGTTGCAGCAGCTCAATGGTATTCCATTTTTTTGAGCAACTAAAATTCAAAATTACTAGAAAGCTAAAACCCCCATATATTACACATTTTGCATAGGGAAAACTATACTAAGTATGGTGCTAGAAGAAATAAAATACAGTTTGAATGAAAACACACATTCATAAATATATGTGTTAGAAATTGGGTTTCTGGTTGATTGTGGTGTGAGCCCTACTCAAGCAACAGCCACAATCCTAGTCAGGGTAAGGCACAAGCAAACCCCAAATGAACCTGTGCTTAACCCCCTGGTAGCTTGGCACAGAGCAGTCAGGCTTAACTCAGATGCAATATGTAAAGTATGTGTGCAGCACTTCAAATAGTAAAACAGTGAAAACACCACACAAAAACATCCCACGCCAGGCTAGAAAAACAGAACCTAGTTTAATAAATAAAACAAGACCAAAATGACAACAATCCAATCAGTAGAACCGGAGTTATGAATTTTGAAAGAATAAATTGTAAAATAGTGCCTAGAAACAGAAAGTGCCAACCGTGGCTATCTGGTTGCACAGGTGAAGGTCAAAGTCAAAAGTTCAGGCCAATCGTGATGGAGCATGGGTTGGAAGCAGTCTCAGATTAGTCCCGCTGAAGTTTTACCTTCTCAAGTTTTGTGCTCAGAGTCTCGCTCGCATTGGAGAGGGTTGCGAGGAGCAAGAAGAGCGTCACGGGTGGCAGCCGGCATGGGTGGCAGTGCAGGCCGGGCATCGGGAACAGGTGGGATGGAGCTTCGCATTGGTGGTCCTCGGCAGGCTGTTGATGCTGCTGTGCAAGGGGACGGGCTGGTGGCGGCTCGTGCTGAACTTAATTGTGAGCATCACGGTTCCAGTGCGAATGGGCCAGTTCAAGGTTGCAAAGAGCCCAAAACATGATTTCAAGAGCTCAGGAGCAACATTAATGGTCCAGGACCCGCGAGGCACTACTTGAGGGTCAGGAACTCGCTGAAGATGGGTTCAGGAGCTGTTGGGGAGCCTTTTTCTGTCCATGAGGCTCAGATCAGGAGGCCAGCAGACTTGCCCTTTGAGTCACTCTGAGGGCCTGGGTTCAAGATAAATCTGCAAGGCCAGTTCTTCTTCCCCAGGCAAGAGGGCAGCAGGTCAGCACAGCAGTTACTTTAGATAAGCATTCCAACAGAGTGGCAGTGCTTGTAGCAGTACAGCAGTCCTTCTTCCTGTCAGAGTATCTACACATCCAGAAGTGTACTGAAGTGGTGGTGTCTGAGGTCCTTATTTTATACATAGTTGTGCCTTTGAAGTGAGGAGAAGCTGCTAGAGGCATGCCTTCGAAGTGCCCAGATGACCTGCCTTCCCTGCCCTGGCTCCAGACTAACTACAGGTGGTATATATAGTAAACTACAATGGCTCTGTCGGGGAGCCCCAATCGCTTTGTTGGTAAGCACAAATCATTAGAAAAGTGGAAACTTATATTTGCTTAGAGAGTCCAAAAATGTGATTAATTAAAGCGCGCAAACAAAGCAAAAGCAAGTATCAGAACACCCAGACAAGAATGGAAAACTCAGAAATACTTGCAAAACATTTTTGTAATTGAATTTTTCAACATTTCATCAGACGACATCAATATACAAATGGTCGGGCTGTCCAAGTAAAACACAATAAAATAGTGACACGTGTTTCAAAGTGACATAAGTGCTCAGTGCTAGTGATAAGGTGCATATATACAAGTATGAGGCTATATACAAGAATATAATTTCAAAAAGGGGTCAGAACATTGATTGGAGAAGTCTCTCTGGTCAAGGCTGAATTGCTCAACAATGGAAACCAGAGATATTTTAAAGCTGAACCACGGTTAGCTGCCGACGCTTCGACTCTAGCAGCGCATCAGTGATATGTCGCAGCGGGTCTTCATCAGGACAGGGGACAGCCCCCAATACAAGAAGGCGTCCCGCACAGTGTGGGGGCAGCCAGGTTGATCTGCCAAAGTCAGGGAAGACGTGAAGAAACAAGATTTAAAAAATGAATACAAATTGAAATTATCCCATCCAAGGGTGCCTGCCTCCACGTACTTACTGCCTGGATTTATTTCTTACTCGTCAAGATTGCTTCAGCCTTTCGTTTCAGTCACATGTCTCCTGTCCCTGATTTATTCATGCTGCTTTAAACTGGAATGATACCAGTCCTCACGTCAACCCGTAGGGATTGGCTGTGATTCATACGTTTCCCTTGGATGGGATAATTTCAATTTGTATTCATTTTTTAAATCTTGTTTCTTCACGTCTTCCCTGACTTCGGCAGATCAACCTGGCTGCCCCCACACTGCGCGGGACGCCTTCTTGTATTGGGGGCTGTCCCCTGTCCTGATGAAGACCCGCTGCGACATATCACTGATGCGCTGCTAGGGTCGAAACGTCGACGCTTAACCGTGGTTCAGCTTTAAAATATCTCTGGTTTCCATTGTTGAGCAATTCAGCCTTGACCAGAGAGACTTCTCCAATCAATGTTCTGACCCCCTTTTTTGAAATTATATTCTTGTATATAGCCTCATACTTGTATATATGCACCTTATCACTAGCACTGAGCACTTATGTCACTTTGAAACACGTGTCACTATTTTATTGTGTTTTTACTTGGACAGCCCGACCATTTGTATATTGATGTCGTCTGATGAAATGTTGAAAAATTCAATTACAAAAATGTTTTGCAAGTATTTCTGAGTTTTCCATTCTTGTCTGGGTGTTCTGATACTTGCTTTTGCTTTGTTTGCGCGCATTAATTAATCTAATTTTTTGGACTCTCTAAGCAAATATAAGTTTCCACTTTTCTAATGATTTGTGCTTACCAACAAAGCGATTGGGGCTCCCCGACAGAGCCATTGTAGTTTACTATAGACTCACACAGGCTCTGAGGGATACTGGGTCACCCCATTGTGTTATACTTTACCTACAGGTGGTATGCAGCCCTTTGTATAGAGACAGGACACATCCTATTTACACGTAAGTGAGGCTGGGCCGTGCTGCTACCTCCCATCCTGCCGGTGATGGCCTTTTCAGTCACACCTAAGCTCCCATTGTGTGTGGCTCTCTAGGAGGAATACACAAAGGCCAACTACACCCAGTCATGTGACCAGAGACAGGCTACAGGCCCCAAATGGCTAAGGCAAGAAAAAGCCAACTTTCTAAAAGTGCCATTTTCAGAATTGTAATTTAAAATTTGACTTCACCACAAGATTTTAAATTAGGATTCCAAAGACACCAAACGTGAACCAGTCATCTCTTCCCATTTGGACATTACATTTATAAAACCTAATAAGGCGATTCCAATGTTATCCTATGGGAGAGAAAGGCCTTTGCTGTAGTGAAAAACGAATTTAAGAGTTTTTCACTACCAGGACATGTAAAAATTAAAGGTACATGTCCACCTTTCAAAATACACTGCACCCTGCCCTTGGGGCTGTCCAGGGCCTACCTTAAGGGTGGCTTATATTTATTAAAAAGGAAGGTTTGGGCCTGACAAAATCTTTATTTTTCCTGGTTGACATGGCAAGTTAAACAGCACACACAGGCTTTGCAATGGCTGACCTGAGACAGGGTCAAAGATTTACTTAAGTCGGTGCACAACCAGTGCTGCATGCCCAATAGTAGCATTTAATTCACAGGACCTGGGCACGCGTAGTGCAATTTACTAGGGGCGAGTAAATTAAAGATGGCAATTGATTATAAGCTAATGTTATCAGGTTTTAGGGAAAGAGCACAAGCACTTTAGCACTGATTAGCAGTGGTAAAGTGTGCAGAGTCCTAGGGTCAACAAAGACGAAGTCAGCAAAAACAGGAGGCATGAAGGGCAAAAAGTTAGGGGGAAACCACGCCAAGGATGCCAGGGCTTACAATATATTATTGGATGAAACTGATCATCAAATTGCACATTTTCAAGTGCTGGAAGGATGCAGGATTTGTACAAGCTGAAAGGATAAAGGTTTTGTACGTGCTAAATCAAAAAGGTGTTCAAAAAAACAACAGAGAGAGTACCTACTGCTAGAAAATGTAATGAAAATGAGAGCAACTACTGCACATCTATTGAAAGGACGGATAACGGGTATTTTTGTGGTGGTCGAACTGTGGCCAAAACCGTATCACCCATTAACTGGGGTGAAGGAACATCCAGGTCTTCTGATGGAATTGTTTCAGAGCCATCACTGCAGATTGTATTGGCATGGTTACATACTGGTAATCTTCATTACTCCGAGCCCTAGCCTTCCTCGTCACAGTCCTTACATATTTGAGGTGAGTCCCCTCCCTGAGACAGCCAACTCACTCTTCCATAGCAGGGAAGGAGGGTTATACTTCATCCACCCTCTGGATCTACCCTTCCAATAGACTCTTGCCCCTCCCCTTTTACCCATAAGACTAACTGGACATGAAGGACCCACATGTTAAATACCAAGCACAATCACTAGCCCGGCCAATCATGCACACTCTTTGGTAATGACACACCTAAACAAAAGAGGCAATAGAGGGAGGGCTGAAATGAGGACTGTGACGAGGAAGACTAGAACTCAGAGTTTTGAAGATGACCTCTTCAGCTGTCTTCTTCCTCCAAGTCCTTCCATACTTGAGGGTATACAAACAAGTCTCTGCTGACAAGGCAACAACCAGAGGGCTAGAACACAGGAGGTGGGAGCACAAGCCAAACCAGTAGGAAAATTCAAGCAGAGCCACGTTCACAAGATAACAGCCACCGAAAGACATACAGATGCAGTTAAACATTAAATGGCAGCCATATCTTTCAAGAAAAGAGGTCCAGGCAGAAACTGGGACTGAAAACAGCCCAGTTACAAGAGAAAAGTAGAGACCTGCGAAAGCAGCTATCAAGTGAAAATGAAAGATACAGGACAGGTAAAGGACAGACTGGTCCAAAGTATCTCAAAAGCACTTGCCAGGTCTACAGGTGTCCAAAAACACACCAGAAAGTGAACATAAGGGGAAAAGGGAAGACCCGAGGATCAGATCGTTGAGCGTACAATCCCACAAAAACAGAGTGCACCAGCAAGATCTACATAATATAACTCCCAACACCAGAATCAAACCTGGGAGATGAAGACAAAATGGTTCCAAAGAAGTATCAGTGTTGGGATCTGGAATGTTGTGTGGGGGCTCGAAGGAAGTTCCTGGTGGAACATGGAATGCAGGGGAGCGGCAGCTGCTGCCGGGAGTTGGAGGATATCGGACGGAATAAAGATAACGGCAACTCACCTGGTGTTGTACTTCTCTTCAATCAGAAAGGTTGCCAACTGCTGCGAACCTCTCCTAAAAACTTCCTAAGAGTGAAGAACATATTTCTAAGATATAATGGAAAATTGAAAAGCGCAAAATACAAATAACTCTTATAGCGCCTTGAGGTACTAAAGAGGCAAGGAAGACACTGCAAAAGTAGAGCTTGAAAATGTCAGAAAACACTAGATATCAAGAACTAATATTTTGAAGTAAGCTCATAACACAACCAATAAAAAGAGGGCTGAAAAATCAGCATTTCTAAGGAGTCTACCACAAACCATGTTTAACACAACAAATCTTGGGGCCTTGACATTGTTAGTAGCACACCTTAACCGAGTGAGAAAATAATCATGTCTCGCAGTGGCAGCACCAGCAGGATAGACGGTATGAGTGCAGGAGACAAGCACCCAGGAACCAAGGTGTGCACTAGTAGAGAAAACAAGCAAGGTCTCCAAAGAAACCTAATAGACACTCCATACAGGAGAAACCGTACACCCACAGCCCCCAGAAACAAAGCTGAAAATGGACAACTATACTAAACTTTGAGTGGAAACTTGTCTTAGAAAACAACAAAATAAAGCTTAAGGATGGACCGCAAGGAGAACCGGGCAGGCCCAAGAACTGGTCCCCTTTCTGAACCATCCTGGCGTGATAATTCTCCAGCTGCCTGCATGCTAGCAAGAGGGGTCTCATAAGAGTGAACTCCTGACGCCTGATTATACTCCTGGAGAACATGCAGCAACAGACGATGAAGAGAAAGGTAGGGAAGTTCATTGATGCCCACACTGAACTTAAATCCAGACAGCAACAAAGAACCTCTCCACTCATACGAGGCTGGCAAAAAACCAACAGTGACAAATAACAAAGCAGGTAAAGGTGGCCTGCTCAACACCATCCTCTGCAACTTGAAATTATGAGTAACCATTCACACACTGGGGCCCACAATTCAGCCATTATTAAGAATCTGCATGTCTTTTTCAATCGAACATCTTCAGAAGGGTGCAAAGCTGAATACTGCATACTCCAGGAACTGAGCTCGCAACCCTCAGAGCATCACTTCTCCCAGCAGCGAGCAACAACTGCCTGAGTGATTTACCATCTGGCACCAACCACAGAAAGCCCCAGAGGCCCAACCTTCAGGATTTAGCATCCTGATTCAGCAAGCAAAGGCACCCTGCTGGGAACAAGCAATGTTTTACTTACTGTAGAGATCCAGGAAACCGCTTTTGACTCAACATATCTTCAAGCAGACACCTGACCAGGGTGACAGTGGGACCTGACTCTATAGTACTACATGGTATCAGCCCAAACACCTGTGCAACCCAGGAGGGGTATGCAACTGAAAACAGGGAACAGGTGCCTTCATAGAAGGAACACACAAAGGAGCACCAGGACGCCTGTAAGAATCCCACAGTGACCACACATCCCCTAGGACGACCTAGGAAACACCACTGAGATAGTATATCAGCAAGGAGGTGCCCAGCACCCCAGTGGACCGCCAGATCAATGCCGTCACCTCTTCCTGTTTCCACACCCTTCGTCTCCTACGGAAAACTTTCAACTGGATTCCCCTCGAACACAGGAAAACCGTCACCCACGCCCTCATCAGCAGCAGACTGGACTACGGCAACACACTCTACGCCGGGATCAACAAAAACCTCACCCGCAAACTCCAGAACATCCAGAATGCCGCCGCCAGACTAGTCCTTAACCTACAGCGCGACTGCAACATCACCCAACACCTGCAGGCACTTCATTGGCTCCCCGTCAAGAAGAGAATCACTTTCAAGCTCCTCACCCATGCCCACAAAGCCCTCCACAACACCGGCCCGCCTACATGAACCACCGCCTCTTGTTCCACGCACCCCAAAGACCCCTCCGCTCAGGCCAGCTTTTCCTCGTGACGGTGCCGCGCATCAAGAAGGCCAGAGCGGGAGGCCGCTCCATCTCCCTCCTCGTGGCCAAGGCATGGAACATCCTCCCTCTCCACCTCCGCCAGACACCAAACTCTCTCCATATTCCTGAAGGACCTCAAGACCTGGCTCTTTGCCGAATCACCATGAGCGTCGGGCAACTGCACGAACCCTGGTGGGCACTGGAAGACCTGATGGGCCCTGGGAGACCTCAGGACCTACTCGGCATCTCAACAGTACTCCGTAAGCGCCAAGGAGCTGCACGCACCACCCCACCCCCCCCTCCCCCCACAGCGCCTTGAGACCCTCCCGGCTGAGTAGTTGAGCTTAATAAACCTTTGATTGATTGATTGAGTGCCCTTTTAACACCAGAAGAATGGCCCTGTCTCTGGAAAGCAGAAATAAGCAATGTCAGTGACCAAAGTTTGTCAGAGCACACTCACAGGACACTTCCCAATGTAGAAGGCAACAAAAACATGTCTGCTAATACCTGTGGATATGAAGGGGCAAGTTAGATAATCAGGGAGGAACAGGTGAAAACAACTTGTGACTAGTCCTCACAAACTTATATTAAATGGTCAACTACTAGCTTCGAACCATGGACTGAAGCCCGTACAAAAACCCACTATAAATCCCTGAATAAAACAAACACAGTAAATGGAAACCAGCACATGCAATGAAAACACAATGAAACTGTGCATAAGTTCTCAACATCCCCTGGACCGCAGAACAGGGAGGTTGTATAAGAGCCATATACACTGCACTTATTGGAGATTTTCAGTTGCCTTTCAAACAGGCATCTGAACATGTCCAGAAAATTACTGCACTTGCAGGCTGAGAATCAAAAGGTTGTGACTACTAGGTCAAAAAGGCCATATTCCTCTAAACACCTCGCCATTATGACTGCAGGATTCACTAACTGTCTGGCACAGTGTCAGAGAAGATGACTAGTAGGTCAGTTGTAACACCCCTCAATGGGACTCAAATATCTGACCTGCAGGTAAGTCCATTTCTTTTTTTTTTTTTTTTTTTTACCGGTGAAATCAGGAGCCATGTGCTCTTTCTTTATTAGGGCTTCTAGCTCTTACATCCAGATCTCATTCTCTTTTATTTTTTATTTTTATTCTTTATTGACATTATCACAGCTATAACCAAATCAGACTAAACAAAAATAGATTACAAATTTTATCCAAGCCCCCCCCCCCACCTCCCACTGAAGCCCCCCCCCCACCCATGGCTGACCAGTGGTTAATAGGTTCAATTTCATTGTCAGATATTTACAGAAAAAAAAGAATTGCATAAAATGGAAATACAGAGCAAGATATTAAAAGTTCATTATTCACAGTTCAGATAGGAGCAGTTCGTTAGAGGAGCCCAGATAGCCAGGCCTTTAGCTTTCGATTTGCGGCCTTTTCTAGAGTAAACGGCTTTTTCGAATCTGTATACTGAAAGAAATCTTTCAAGCCACTGTTGACCTGTTGGAGGAATAGGATCGAGCCAGTGAGTGGCTAAACATAACCTAAAAACTGTAGAAGCAATAAATAAAAAGGATTGGTTTTGACTCGAGGAAAGAGAACCTCCTACCCCTAATACAAGCAATTGAGGAGTCAGATCAATTTCCCTGCCCAGCATAGTTGTTAAAATGCTACCAACCCTTAATTTCAAAGTATCTAAAGCAGGACATGTGGCGAACATATGAACACTGTCTGCTGCTGGAAACTGGCACCGAGGGCAGATGGAGCCTGCTCCTCTACCCCATTTGGCAATCTTAGCAGGCGTAATATACAGGTTAAACAACGTTTTAAAACATTGTAATTGTAAATTAGTCGCCATAAGTGACGTCTGGGCCAGATATAATGAATCTTCGGTTTCTCCAGGTTCGCTCCCTAGCAAATTTTGCCAACGATCTATGTGTTTGGTTAGGTCATCAGGTAATAAGTCAATTAGCATTTTATACAATCCCCCTAAGATGCTTGAGCCTTTAAGTACTTCATCCATCAACTTCACCCGGGAGAAGCCAGAGGCTCCCCCCAACATTTTACTTATAAAGTCCCTTATTTGGAGGTATTTAAAAAACTGTTGATTACCTAGCCCAAACTTATACCTTATGACATCAAACAATAATAGGTCAGACTCGTTTGTAAGATCACCAATTATTCGTACTCCTTTGTCATACCAATGCTTCATATGACCATCATTAAAGATATGTGGAAAGCTGTTATTCCTATATATTGGGTATAGGCATTAAAACGTCCGAACCCGAGTTTTTTTCGGACCGAAGTCCAAACCTTAAAAGCACAGATTAGAGTTTTGAATTTGACCCGTTTAAAATAATTAAAAACGATATCTTGTAGAAGGCACCCTTTAGCCTCAGTTCCCAAAATCAACTCATAAACGGAAACAGAGGAGCCCACCCTCATTAAATCCTCTTTCTCATTAAGCAATATCCCCATTTTCTGTTTCATCGCCGCCCAATGATAAAATTGAAGATTAGGGACTGCCCACCCCCCTCTGTCTCTAGGCAGAGTTAGTAATTTAAGTGCTCTTCGGGGGCGACAGTTAGCCCAAATAAATTTAGAAAAAAGTTGGTTCATTGAAACAAACCAGTCGTTACAAATGGACAAGGGAATAGCCATTAAAAAGTATAAAATCTTTGGCAAAAAGATCATTTTGATGACATTGCATCTCCCTACCATCGTAAGCTTAAGATTTTCAAGGCGGCCAAACTCAGTTTTAAATTTAAAAGTTAGGGGATTTAAATTATTTTCAGTGATTTTGGAGACATCTGCTGGTAAGTCCATTTCTATGTAAGGACACCAGTCATGGAACCTTACTGCACTCCAAGATGAAGAAGTTGTAGAGGTTTGACAGGTGAATAGCCAGTTCCCTGCAGCATTGCCAGCTGACGCATAAATAGCACAGTTATAGTAAATGCAACAGCTCTGCTCTAGATAGCAGGCCATCAGGGCCAGGGTGCAGCTCGATCCCTGACATGTAGTCTACTCCAGGTAGCAGGCCATCAGGGCCAGGGTGCAGCTCAATCCCTGACGCGTAGTCTACTCCAGGTAGCAAGCCGCCAGGGTGCAGCTCAAACCCTGACGCGTAGTCTACTCCTGGTATCCCTGACATGTAGTCTACTCATGGTAGCAAGCCATCAGGCCCAGGGTGCAGCTCAATCGCTGACATGTAGTCTACTCCAGGTATAAAGCCATCAGGACCAGGGTGCAGCTCAGGTCCTGACATGTAGTCTACACCAGGTAGCAAGACATCAGGGCCAGGGTGCAGTTCAAACACAGAAATGTCATATAGTCCTGGCAGAAAGCCATCAGGGCCAGGGTGCAGCTCAATCCCTGACGCGTAGTCTACTCCTGGTAGAAAGCCATCAGGGCCAGGGTGCAGCTCAAGCCCTGACATGTAGTCTACTCCAGGTAGCAAGCCATCAGGGCCAGGGTGCAGCTCAATCCCTGACGCATAGTCTACTCAAGGTAGCAAGCCATCAGGACCAGGGTGCAGCTCAATCCCTGACATGTAGTCTACTCCTGGTATCGAGCCATCAGGGCCAGGGTGCAGCTCAAGTCCTGACATGTAGTCTACTCCTGGTATCGAGCCATCAGGGCCAGGGTGCAGCTCAATCCATTACATGTAGTCTACACCAGGTAGCAATCCATCAGGGCCAGGGTGCAGCTCGATCCCTGACATGTAGTCTACACCAGGTAGCAAGTCATCAGGGCCAGGGTGCAGCTCGATCCCTGACGGGTAGTCTACTCCAGGTAGCAACCCATCAGGGCCAGGGTGCATCTCGATCCCTGACGTGTAGTCTACTCCAGGTAGCAACCCATCAGGGCCAGGGTGCAGCTCAATCCCTGATGCGTAGTCTACTCCAGGTGTTGTATTCCTCTTTGGGTGTCCGTATATAGGTTTTCCTGAATCATGTCCTTATATAGGCACAATTCATCATGTCCTTATATATGCATAGAATCCCAGTCCTTATTTAGGCATTAAACCATGCGCTCCAAATACAGGCATGGTCTCGGACATCCGTCCACCCTAACGTCGCAAGTCCTTGCAGAACAGACCCTTAGGCTTCGGGAGTTTCCCTAGCACAGGACTATTGATTTCTTCAAGGACTCATCTATTATGTATGAACCAGTACACCTTGAGGGTTCATTCATGACGTCTTCCGCTGTCCGATTCAAGTCAACTCAATGCTAACATTCTGAGGTACCCCTCAGGTATAAATATACCTTCCCTCGCCCTTGTAAATCAGAGGAGACCTCGACTTCAGAGGAGCCCGTATCTCGGCCTGACGCACTGAGAAGACGCTGTCATCCCTGCACGCAGAGAGTCCAGCTTCCAGTGATCTAACTTCCCTCGCGGGGTGTTGGAGTTCGAGTCTGGCAAGAGATTCCCACCTCTCTCATTCTTAAGGTATGGAGCTGACTAGAACCTAGAGGGACTCTTGGCATACTAGACTCTTGGCATACTAGACTCTTGGCATTACATACTCTTAGTATACCATACTAGAGAATACTTCACCTACTTCATACCTCTCCCTACACCTAGGTTAGGTTAGGTACACTGGGGTAGAACTAGCTTAGAGACGCATCATATGAGTACTCGCATTTTTAGCTCATGTTATTTATGTATGTGAATATACGCTAAAAGATAATGCTAGTGCAGTATTATTTATTTCTACTGCTTACACTGTACATTATTTATCTTGCATACTGTCTTGTGATCGTAACAGCACATATCACCTACACGAGAAGCAAGACTGTTCAATAAATCCTTTTATTGAAACGCCCGTCTATTCTTTCTGTGTAACTTTGAGGAAAACTAAGCATGCACGATTGAGCTGAGTGAACCGGTTATCTATTGTTTCCACGACTCTGGGACATGTTCTGATTCTAAAGGGAAACAAAGTTGTCATGTTTTGCGGCTGCCAGAAACTACTCCCTTCTTGTTATCCAAGGAGTTTCTAGTGGCCTCTGAGCTAGCTGGCACAAGTAATTAAGTTTAATATACTCGATAGGGACATACCGACCTTAGTCCTATGTCAAGCATATAGGGTATATTATTCCAATGCGCGGAGCCTATTAGGGAAATAGGAGCTACACTACATGGCGTCCAATGGTTTGGTAAGGCGGTAATTTAACGCTAGATACTGAGTAACTCAGCTGTGCTTTTTCTCTCAGAGACCCCTACCCATATACTCCAAAACACGTCTGGAGTGGGCAGGGTTAAGTATCCGCCACAGCAAAATAGGGAAGCACCCTATATATTAGCTGTTTGGTTTGCTCAACGTTGAAGGATACAGTGTTCCAAAAATATTGTGCACCATATCTTTTGTTTCCTTGAAACTTGTTCTACATTTTTCAAAAAACAAATGTCCATACACGGGGACAATAACACCGAAACCGGTGGAGCTGCGGCTGAACCAGTCGTAACAGCTTTTAACTTTACAGGTTTAAATGAAACCGAGGAGGGTGTTATAGACATCCATCCAAACTTAAGAAGAGCCATCACTCTAAAACTTATAAAACACGGCCTACCACCGAGAGGCGGTAGAGCAGTTTTCGTGATAGAGGCACACGAATCCTTTCAGACAGAGGTATTCTATTCATGGATAGTATTCCCAGAATCAAATCCAGTAACAAAACTGTTTCACTTCTACAAGGAAGATGATCCACCAGAGGAATATATTCCTTTCGAGGATATTGAAATTCCATTAACATACCAGGAGCATCAGCTCTGGTTTAAAGGCGCCCTAAAACATCAGAGAAACATTACCAGGCTCGGCCCCCTAGGGAGACCAGGAGCAACATGGCCGATTCTAGCCGGCTACACACCTCATCCTGAACTGGATATAATGTCAGATGAGGAACTACTTACTCAACTACAAGAGTTAATAAAAATCTACAGACAATTGGTCCAATATGTCATGCGGACTTTCACAGTCCAACCACCATTAACAATTCCAAATCAGACCCCTCATCCGGGGACTACACTAAAAATTACACCACAGACTCTCTACTCAGTCATGGGTAAAATGCCCACAAAACGTGAGCAAATTCCATTCTGGATAGCTCAAAAAATTACTCAAATAGAAGCAGTATTTCCAAATACTAGCCCTTATGAGAAACACAGAATCCTAACAATCAGTTTACCAATGGGGATCACACCACAACTGGAAGACTGCACCACTTGGGGCTCAGTCTTTGCTGCCATCTATACTAAAACACATGGTATTCCATCAATTGCGGTAATACCTGATGTCCTGAAACAAATTCAAAACGAATACGGGGCAGAGCCTGCTCTGAATTTAGGTATGAAATTACTGAAAAATTTCGACCAGGTCTCAACAATAATATTATCTAATATTAAAGGGGAGGCAGCAGCAGTGGCGATCCGCCAACGATTAAGAGAATTCAATGTTACAGAACATCAAACTGAACTACCCAGAATAATTGAACAATCCTATGCAGAATTAGGCAGAGATAGTTTGGGTGGAAGACCATTAAAACCAAAACTATCTGAGAATCCTGAAAAGGACTCTATTAAACAAACTCCTGCATCTTCTAGAAAGAAGTGGGAAACTAATAAACAAAATTCAAATGAGAAACGTTCTCAATCCCGAGGAAGGTCTCCTCAAAAGGAGCCCTCTGAAAGGAGGTATAACCTCAGGAATAGGGATAATTTGAAAAAACCTGACAGGTATCAAGATACTGATACACGTTCCTCTCGTACCTTTCAGATCTCGTCACAGACATCGGGAAGAAGAGGACGGTCAGAACATAGAGAAGAACGCGTGAAATCCAAGGAAGATAAACACGCTCCAAAAAATAAAACAAAACCTCAATTTTCCAAAAAGAAAGTAGCAGGTCTGAAGATCAGACATGCCGAGGATACTGAGAACACAACTCAAGAACGGAGAATGGGCTCAGACAATGCTGGACAGTGCAGCAGAAGTCACAATAGCTCGCCAGAACCTGAAGGAACTTCTGGAGATAGTGGACTTGAATGAGTACATCACAGTAGAGACTGTAGACACCAGGGTTAGTACTCCACAAAGGTTCTATGAAATAACACTCCGAATGGAGGTAAGACATACCAAGACAGGTGAAAACACTCTTTGGGAAAACTTTCAAAGGGCTATGACATACTTCTAGCAGAAAAAGACTGGCCACCACAATTTGTCAGGGAGTGCCCACATGGCGAGGACATTATTATGCCTGCCTTCTCCAACCATATTCCAATTCACCAAAATATACATATGCCAGGAAATGGGCAGTAGCCCAGGCCCCAGCATTATATAAAAATCATGTAGGATGGGATGAGGACTCACCTCACCATAAAATACATCTGAAACATGAACCAACTGCACAAAGGCAGTACCCAATAAAGCAAGAAGCTAAAAAACAGGTCAGGGAGATCTTAGATCAACTTAAATACCAAGGGGTGATTGAAACATGCACCTCCTCAATGAACAATCCTTTGTTTCCTGTCTCCAAACCAGACAACACCTATCGTCTAGTTTTGGATTACAGACATTTAAACACTTGTTCTAAAACATTTGCAGTTCAAAATGCACATGGTACAGCATTAATGAATAACATTGTGCGTAAAAATATAAAACCACATTAGATATCTCAAATGGTTTCTTTTGTCAAAACATAGCACCTGAAAGCAGGTAATTAACAGCTTTCTCCATAACGGCGACCCAGCGTCAATTTTGTCGACTCCCACAAGGGTTCAAGAACAGCCCGGGGTTATTCTCAGCGAGGGTAACAGAGTTACTACAAATTTATGATAATGAGGCATTGTCATATGTCGATGACATCTATCTGACAGACGATGACCTGGAAAAACACTTGAACAGGGTGAATACCATTATATTGGGCTTCGCCTCTGAGGGCTACAAATTCAACTTCAAAAAATCCAGAATTGCCCATCTCAATGTCCTCTTTTTAGGATATGAGCTTTCAAGTGAAGGCAAGAGCTTGGCAGCTAACTTTTAGAAAAGTGTGCGCTGCTCCAACCTCCAAAAACGCTGAAAAACTTACAATCCATCCTGGGTTTCCAAAATTTTGGAAGAACATACATTCTAAATTACGCGGAAAGGGTTAAACCTCTCTACGCACTAATCAAACCTGATTTTTCAATCAAAAATTGGACACAAGAACATACAGAAATCTTGCGTTCACTCCAGGCTAACATGTTAGCAACAAATCACTTACAAACACGCGTAAGTCAACGCAATTTAGTGATCCGAATAATTTCGGGTCAATGCGGATTCACCTACTTAACATTTAATGAGGGTGAAAAAATACCAATTGCATACAAATCCCATTTGAATACACAAGCAGAAATGCGCTTTACTTCAACTGAAAAAATACTGACAGCAGTTCAAACCGCTGTAGCAAAAGAAAGAGCCCTAGCACAAGGGAAACGCATTATTGTCGTTACCCCAGTACGTGCATTAGAAGCGGTCACAAAAGCGAGCATTCCAAATGCTAAAGCATTACATCCAAGATGGATACAATGGGTAAATTCTCTTGCTGCAACAGATGTTGAATATGTTTTTGATCCTGATCTAAAAACACAAGCGTTCCTGCAATATGAACATGAATGTCCTCTGCCCACTGAAATTCTGCCTCTCGATCAGTACAAATTCATAATTTACACTGACGGATCCGCACAACCCGCAACAGGGGGTAAGCAAGCTTACAGTGCAGCGTGTGCAATAGTTAAAGGTCGCATGTGAGATGGCATCTTCAGACCTATGGTCACAAAGACACAATCTCTAGGAGATTGCACAGCTCAGCGAGCTGAGCTACAAGCCTTCAAACTGGCACTTGAAAGTACAGATCGCGAATTCCCCACACTAATAGTGTGCGATTCTTTTTACTGTGTGCAGTCATATAATGAATATATACAAACTTGGCTTGAAAACGGGTTCAAAGATGCAAAAGGTGGCACAATAAAGCATAAAACGCTTTGGGAACAAGTAGTTCAGTTGAAAAACAAACTACCAAAGGCTCACGGGATCCATACACTGAGTCATCAACGTGATGGCGTTCACGTTGCAGGGAATTCATTGGCTGACGAAGCCGCAAAGGGGGCTGTTCAGACGGCTTCCGTAGCTGCAATCACTCGTTCAAAAATGAAAATAGACAATGAGATAATGTTGGCTGTCAATGCTACAAGCAAAGGCAGTGGTGCAGCGTTACCAAAAAAGTTTCCACTCAAGTACTCTTATGTAATTGATGCGAACAACGTTCCTTTTGCTCGAATCCCTGGAGTGGGGGATAGGGTAATTCCAAACATGGAACGTAGATCAGCTTTGATTTATGAAACACATCTGGGGGAGGGTCTGTCACATCAAGGGATCTCTAAAACAATATTGACATTAAAAGAGATGTACTGGTGGCCTGGGATGAATACAGAAATACACATATTCATCAACAACTGCATAGACTGCAAATTACAGCGAAAAAGCCACCAGACACCATGCTACGAATGTAGCTGCCCTGCACAGACACCATTGTTAGACAGCATTAGACTATCTATGCACAGGCGTCCTCGTGGACAAGTGCAATCCCACAAATACTAAATCAAGGTTCCTATGGATATGGCCTCAGCGCCGGCTGACGCTCGAACTGTTATAAAAGATTTGCGAGTCTTTATCGGCACATACGCAATAGGCACACTACATTCTGACCAGGGCCCTGCGTTTAGCTCTCGGGCTTACAAAGAAGCCATGGCCAGTCTGGGCGTTGCATTGCGGTACTCCTCTCCATTCCATCCTGAGGGAAATTCGGTTGTGGAAAGGAAAAACCGGGACATAAAGCAGTCTATAACAGCTAGGGTATTAGGTTCGGGTGATGGGTGGGTCAAACATCTATATGGGGTCCAACGCTCATTAAACAATTTGCCAAGAAGTTCTCTAGGGGGGGTCACTCCATATGAGGTCCTATTTGGGACAAGAATGTGGGTACCAGACTTCGAACACGTAGGCACAGTGGTGGAAAATAAACCCTTTGATATCAAAGATCGTTTGGCTGTTTTACAGGAACTAAATGAACTAAGATCGAAATGAAGCAACGTGTTCCTGCAGCCAACCACCACTGGGGATCAACCGGCTGTCCCAGCAAGGCCTGTCTGGATTCCAAAAGTTGGGGATCTAGTCAGAGAAAAGATTGCGGTCAAGAAGGAATTTGGACCTTCTTACAGACAACCAGTACCTGTCCTAGCTGTTCAAGGAACAAGAACAGTACTACTGCCGCCCCTTGCTGGAAAAAAGGAGAAAAGATTTGTGTCCATCGACCTCATCAAACCACAGTATGTGGCCAATACTAAATAGTAGGCCTCGTGGACTCCGACCTAGTAGCAGACGCACTCCTCTCGCTACTATCCAAGAGGTTCAGACTGAAAGACTGATAACCATCGAGAATTCAGCAGTAACAGATGAAGGACTGAGCAACAATGCTATGGAACTCATACCTCTTGAAACTCAAGTAACAGTTCATCCAAATACACCTGGCTACACCAACGTAGCAAGTGATCAACTGGTTCCAGCGATTTCAACAAATCCTGATGCAATTTCAACAATTGACAGAACTGCTTCTGGCTATTTCATTAATTTTGATACGTTCTCAGAAGATCCCAGTGAACCTGAAACGACGCCAGCATCATTAACTTTCAAACAGCAAGTACAAGACTTTCTTCACTTTCTGAAAAAGACTTATCTGGTTTCACCATGGATTGAACTCTGGATTATTTCTGGAATATTTGTTTTCCTGCTTTGGCTAGCTTTGGTTATGACTATGAGCGTGCATATAAATGGCAGATACATCCGTGTGAACACTGAAAGAAAAGATGTGAACTTACTTTTGAAACCACATAAATCGTCCCATCGTGAAGCAAGAGACTTGTCAACAGTGAACATCACAGCCGTTCCTATACAGGATGGTATAGTGTGGGACAAAACTGATTTCGATATCTTCGGCCCAACGGAACAATTGAACATTCCACATTTGTTTAAAATTTCACTAAGTGATCTTATTTCGTCCAATACCTATTCTGATGATTGGGACTTTGAGACTGTTAATGACATAATGTTTGACCTAGAAAAATCTGCTGCATTTTCTAAAAATGAATATTTAGAGGGTTCATCAGACTATGAACAGCTGTATTGCTATAACCACTATGGTCATCATTTTTTGCATAAATCGGCAAACCCTAGAAATGTGTTTATGTTTAACCAATGGGAGCATTGTCCTACACCACCAAAAGGCAGTTCAAAAATATTTGCTAACAAGTTTCCATATTTTTCAGGATACAATACATCTGATCCAGGAACGTTTTACTATAAAAATATAAACAAAACAGGCATGAAAATTATGTTAACAAATACAAAACAGATTTACTCTGCAGCATTTATTGCCCAACTGTCTAGACATGGTTTCAACCTTTGGAAAGACACAATAGACACAAAATCGGTCTGGGGTACTAAAAATTGGCAAGTGCAGGGGATAGAAGCTTTATTTAGAGCATGCATCATCCCTCAGCAAATAATGTTTTTGAATGAAACTGTCCAACAAACGTCTTGTCTTGGACTAGCCAAGATCAAAGAGATGAAAACACCTTCTGTACCAACACCTGCAAGTGATTACAATACACAGGCAGTGGTTACAGTTGACACAATACTAAAACTCAACAGAACTAATCCTGATTGGAAAAAATGGTTGATCTGGTGCACAGACACGAACAACTGTCAGGAAAGATTCCTGAATAAAACTAAGGGCTTTACTATTCATAGGCCAGACCCAAGATATGTCCAAAGACAACATCCTGGGGGTAGCAACAACATACAGTGTAAGAAAATTATGCATCAATTGAATGCAGAAATCTATACTTAAGAATGTGAAACAACACTTATCCTTACTTAAAAAGACACAGACCTTAGGGAATTCTTGCTTGGACCTAACCCTGGGCATAGTATTACGCTACACTCACATAGGATGCAAGTTGCAGGTAGCACAGTGCAAAAACTGTGCTAATTGACATAGTGTAGCAGTAAAACCATCAACACCTACAAATGCTTTGATAAAGCAATTTTACATGCTAAAAAGCATATAACCAATTCACAAAAATGAACTTTGAGAATCACAATATCAGGCAATGAGAGAGGTGATGATTTTGGGGTCCCCCCTAACCTAGGGGGAGGACCAAGCAGATGCCTTGAACACAAAGAGCATATCATGCTGAATGATTCAGTGGTGGTCCCTTCCTCCTCCGACCACCCCAAGCACAGTTATGGGCAAAAATACAATCCCAACCAAAGGCCCTGCAAAGCATTATGGGACGAGATTAGCAGTGGGCAGTGAATATTATAGTGTCCAATATCAAAATAATTCTACAAAGAGCTGCAGTTCCACTAGTCGTTACTAGATGTCCTCACGAGTCAAATGCAAAAGCATTGAAACCCTTTCATGAAGCTTTTGCATTTGACTCGTGAGGGACATCTAGTAACAACTAGTGGAACTGCAGCTTGATGTAATAATAATTTCAATGCTTTTGCATTTGACTCGTGAGGGACATCTAGTAACGACTAGTTGAACTGCAGCTCTTTGTAGAATTATTTTGATATTGGTACTATAATATTCACTGCCCACTGCTAATCTTGTCCCATAATGCTTTGCAGGGCCTTTGGTTGGGATTGTATTTTTGCCAATAACTGTGCTTGGGGTGGTCCTAAGAGGATGGGACCACCACCGAATCGTTCAACAAGATGTGCTTTTTGTTTTCAAGGCATCTGCTTGGTTCTCTCCCTAGGTTAGGGAGGATCCCAAAATCATCACCTCTCTCACTGCTTGTTAATTTATCATTTTCACTTTTGTGAAACGAGTATATGCATTTTAGCATATAAAGACAGAGCTATTTATTTAATCTTAACTTGCATTGTGCAAGATGTTGTTGGCAATTATTACACAGTGCAGACAAGTATGCACTACGCAAACTACGTGTAGTTCAAAGTGTACTTCGCGTAGCTACGTGTAGTGCTACTACGTAAACTACGCCGAGGGTTACTTGGGCCAAGAAAACCGTGTCAAAAACGTTTCATCTATGCTGCTTATAATGAAGCATGGAAGGAGTCACAGATGGAGGCTGCAGAACGAATACGTGAACTTGGTCGTATTAATTTAGAGAAAACACTCACTGTGGTCGACAATGGGTTAACAACTTTGTCCTTCAGAATTTATTCATTGGACAACATTGTATCCTCTGCTATCGACAGACTAGAACAAGATCTGGCGATGTTACAACAAGGCCAATCTCAATTACGTTCTATTGTGTTATTAAGCTGGACGCTGCAATCTTTGCGAGCGGGCTATGTGCCTTGGCGTTTTATCAACACGACGGCTCTGTTTGCAGAATACAATCTCACTGATAAACAGATCGAACTGGCACAAAGAAGAGCAAAGTATACAGTGCTGAGCATTGAAAAACTGGAAAAATTACCATTCACAGTGGCAGAAAAACCAGCTACATAATGGCTTATTCATGGCAAAATCACGCTACCTGTGACTACTTTTCAGTTTCAGTATTGCCTCAAACAGATGCAAGCAGGCAAATATGAAAGGTTGGGTAAGGAATACATTAAGACATCTTGGAATTTTCCTTACACATATAGATGTTGGAGTGGGGATCGTGAAGTGTTTCTGAGCGGTACACACTGTAAAAGTGCACTGAGCGGTTCACTAATATGTCAGGACATTTCTTTACACTGGGCTTGTAATGGTTCCGTGGCAAATTTGTCTTGCCATCAGCAGGGTACACCAGCTGCTGTGGTTAATCCAACATTTGGTCAACTTTCTAATGGGAGTTACCTCATGTTGAATGATCAGAGTTGCTGCGGCATGATGCCAGGCATCCCATATCTAGTAACGGTGAACTCCAGGGTCATTTGCTGTATGCAAGTATTGTTTGCCCCAATAGACACAGTCAGGGAGTCGCCTATGTGGCCTTCGCTGAACGTCTCTTTTATAAGATTTGATACTTTAAGCAGAATGAAAGCCATGCTTATACAACAAACAGTGCCTTTGACCTCGGCCAAAGAAACCTATGATCTACAAATTGCAAGGACTTCGGCTGAGATACAAACTTTAATACGTACAAACTGCCCTATACATTTCGTAGAAATGATAGGACGTATCTTTAACATGTCAGATACAAGCTTAATTGTACATGTATTTAAGACCATCTGTTCCGGACTGTTAGCACCTTTCCAGGCAGTCCTCGGAATCATCCCAAACTTTGCACATTCGGTGTTTGGTGGCATACCATTAATTCTAGCACTTGTTGCCGGAATTCTATTTCTCTTCCTGCTATTACGCTATGGCCAGCCTATTCTCAGACATCACTCAGAGCGAAGTGGAGAAAGCTCTCCTTGAACGAAAGTGCCGTGAGCGAATAGTACAGCTTTTGGGCATGACTCGTCTAAGGGAACTTAATACCACGTGGTTCCTGTCATTCAGACCAATCTGGCAAGATTGCATCTTACCTGTTCTACGATGCCTGCTATGCGGTAAAGAATGCGTGTTGGACACCTGTCTAACATTTCCATCAGCTACGCCAACTGATATCGATACTCTGCTGGACCCAATAACGGCCCATGCTCTGTGTTGTCCCCAGAGGCTACCAATCCTGATGACAGCATTCATTGAGATCTCACAGACGCTTCCGGCTGCTGCTGTGGTACGAGATGGATCTACAGGCACACAGGTAACAATGGACGCAAACATTGCTGCGGCATCCTATGCTGAAGGCGATGCTTCACATCTCTGTGCAATTAATCTACTACACGAGGTGTTCCAAATGTCACCAACTTCAGTGGACGATATTTTGTCTACAGAAATAGATGATTTCATGTTTACACCAGACCCATACACTGACTCTGATTCAGCTCACAGTGTACCAGGGACGCAATGAATTTGGCCTTCAAATTTTCAAAAAATTGGAACTCTTCCAAAATTGAACTTTTTTACATTTTGTTTTCAAACTACATGGCAAATCAATCTGCTTATAGTAGAACTATTCTTATAGTACGGACTTCGCGGTACTTCCACAAACACTTTGTCATCTTATTTGTCTATAAATTTCATTGATTTCCATGACATGAAATGACTTTGATTTTGAACAAACTTATCGAACATTTTTTGTCACATGTAAATTATTCCTGCTTATTTCATTTACATTGCATTTTATTTTCTAATATACGCCTGAAATAAGAAGCAATGCATAAAATGTACAGTACTTCCTGCATTCTATTAGGTTTTTAAATGCTTTCAATGATTTTAAGAAATATTTTTAGCAATATGCGGTACTCCATTTTATGTTTAGTATTTTAAATGTTTAGCATTTTATTATTATCGTACACACGTAAGTGGAGTGGGTGTTGTATTCCTCTTTGGGTGTCCGTATATAGGTTTTCCTGAATCATGTCCTTATATAGGCACAATTCATCATGTCCTTATATAGGCATAGAATCCCAGTCCTTATTTAGGCATTAAACCATGCGCTCCAAATACAGGCATGGTCTCCGACATCCGTCCACCCTAACGTCACAACGAGTCCTTGCAGAACAGACCCTTAGGCTTCGGGAGTTTCCCTAGCACAGGACTATTGATTTCTTCAAGGACTCATCTATTATGCATGAACCAGTACACCTTGAGGGTTCATTCATGACGTCTTCCGCTGTCCGATTCACGCAATGCTAACATTCTGAGGTACCCCTCAGGTATAAATATACCTTCCCTCGCAAATCAGAGGAGACCTCGACTTCAGAGGAGCCCGTATCTCGGCCTGACGCACTGAGAAGACGCTGTCATCCCTGCATGCAGAGAGTCCAGCTTCCAGTGATCTAACTTCCTCGCGGGGTGTTGGAGTTCGAGTCTGGCAAGAGATTCCCACCTCTCTCATTCTTAAGGTATGGAGCTGACTAGAACCTAGAGGGACTCTTGGCATACTAGACTCTTGGCATACTAGACTCTTGGCATTACATACTCTTAGTATACCATACTAGAGAATACTTCACCTACTTCATACCTCTCCCTACACCTAGGTTAGGTTAGGTACACTGGGGTAGAACTAGCTTAGAGACGCATTGTATGAGTACTCGCATTTTTAGCTCATGTTATTTATGTAAGTGAATATACGCTAAAAGATAATGCTAGCACAGTATTATTTATTTCTACTGCTTACACTGTACATTATTTATCTTGCATACTGTCTTGTGATCGTAACAGCACATATCACCTACACGAGAAACAAGACTGTTCAATAAATCCTTTTATTGAAATGCCCGTCCTTTCTTTCTGTGTAACTTTGAGGAAAACTAAGCATGCACGATTGAGCTGAGTGAACCGGTTATCAATTGTTTCCACGACTCTGGGACACGTTCTGATTCTAAAGGGAAACAAAGTTGTCATGTTTTGCGGCTGCCAGAAACTACTCCCTTCTTGTTATCCAAGGAGTTTCTAGTGGCCTCTGAGCTAGCTGGCACAAGTAATTAAGTTTAATATACTCGATAGGGACATACCGACCTTAGTCCTATGTCAAGCATATAGGGTATATTATTCCAATGCGCGGAGCCTATTAGGGAAATAGGAGCTACACTACACAGGTAGCAAGCCATCAGGACCAGGGTGCAGCTCAATCCTTGACATGTGGTCTACACCTGGTAGCAAGCCATCAGGGCCAGGGTGCAGCTCAAACACTAAAATGTCATCTACTCCTGGTAGCAAGCCATCAGGGCCAGGCTGCAGCTCAATCCCTGACATGTAGTCTACACCAGGTAGCAAGTCATCAGGGCCAGGGTGCCGCTCAATCCCTGATGTGTAGTCTACTCCTGGTAGCAAGCCATCAGGGCCAGGGTGCAGCTTGTCCTGACATGTAGTCTACTCCAGGTAGCAACCCATCAGGACCAGGGTGCAGTTCAAACACTGAAATGTCATATAGTCCTGGTAGCAAGCCATCAGGGCCAGGGTGCAGCTCAAACACTGAAATGTCATCTATTCCAGCTGGTAAGCCATCAGGGCCATGGTACAGCTCAATCCCTAACATGTAGTCTACACCAGGTAGCAAGTCATCAGGGCCAGGGTGCAGCTCAATCCCTGACATGTAGTCTACACCAGGTATCAAGCCATCAGGGCCAGGGTGCAGCTCAATCCCTGACATGTAGTCTACTCCTGGCAGCAAGCCATCAGGGCCAGGGTGCAGCTCAAACACTGAAATGTCATTTATTCCAGATAGCAAGCCATCAGGGCCAGGGTGCTGCTCAAACACAGAGATCTAATCTATTCTAGGTAGCAAGCTATCAGGGCCAGGGTGCAGCTCAAACACTGAAAAGTCATCTATTCCAGCTGGTAAGCCATCAGGGCCATGGTACAGCTCAATCCCTAACATGTAGTCTACACCAGGTAGCAAGCCATCAGGGCCAGGTTGCAGCTCAGGTCCTGACATGTAGTCTACTTGCACTAGCAAGCCATCAGGGCCAGGGTGCAGCTCAAGTCCTGACATGTAGTCTACTCTTGGTATCGAGCCATCAGGGCCAGGATGCAGCTCAATCCCTGACATGTAGTCTACTCCAGGTAGCAAGTCATCAGGGCCAGGGTGCAGCTCAGGTCCTGACATGTAGTCTACTTGCACTAGCAAGCCATCAGGGCCAGGGTGCAGTTCAAACACTGAAATGTCATCTATTCCAGCTGGTAAGCCATCAGGGCCATGGTACAGCTCAATCCCTAACATGTAGTCTACACCAGGTAGCAAGTCATCAGGGCCAGGGTGCAGCTCAATCCCTGACATGTAGTCTACACCAGGTATCGAGCCATCAGGGCCAGGGTGCAGCTCAATCCCTGAAATGTAGTCTACACCAGGTAGCACGTCATCAGGGCCAGGGTGTAGCTCAATCCATGACATGTAGTCTACACCAGGTATAAAGCCATCAGGGCCAGGGTGCAGCTCAATCCCTGACATGTAGTCTACTCCAGGTAGCAAGCCATCAGGTCCAGGGTGCAGCTCGATCCCTGACATGTAGTATACACCAGGTGGCAAGCCATCAGGGCCAGGGTGCAGCTCGATCCCTGACGTGTAGTCTACACCAGGTAGCAAGTCATCAGGGCCAGGGTGCAGCTCGATCCCTGATGTGTAGTCTACTCCAGGTAGCAAGCCATCAAGGCCAGGGTGCAGCTCAATCCCTGACATGTAGTCTACTCCAGGTAGCAGGCCATCAGGGCCAGGGTGCAGCTGAAGTCCTGACATGTAGTCTACACCAGGTAGCAAGCCATCAGGGCTAGGGTGCAGCTCAATCCATTACATGTAGTCTACACCAGGTAGCAAGCCATCAGGGCCAGGGTGCAGCTCGATCCCTGACATGTAGTCTACACCAGGTAGCAAGACATCAGGGCCAGGGTGCAGCCCGATCCCTGACGTGTAGTCTACTCCAGGTAGCAACCCATCAGGGCCAGGATGCAGCTCGATCCCTGACGTGTAGTCTACTCCAGGTAGCAATTCAGCAGGGCCAGGGTGCAGCACAATCCCTGACATGTATTCTACTCCAGGTAGCAGGCCATCAGGGCCAGGGTGCAGCTCAATCCATTACATGTAGTCTACACCAGGTAGCAAGTCATCAGGGCCAGGGTGCAGCTCAATCCATTACATGTAGTCTACACCAGGTAGCAAGTCATCAGGGCCAGGGTGCAGCTCAATCCCTGATGCGTAGTCTATTCCAGGTAGCAAGCCATCAGGACCAGGGCGCAGCTCAATCCCTGACATGTAGTCTACTCCTGGCAGCAGGCCTTCAGGGCCAGGGTGCAGCTTGTAATGACATGCAGTCTACACCAGGTAGCAAGCCATCAGGGCCAGGGTGCAGCTCAGGTCCTGACATGTAGTCTACTTGCACTAGCAAGCCATCAGGGCCAGGGTGCAGCTCAGGTCCTGACATGTAGTCTACTTGCACTAGCAAGTCATCAGGGCCAGGGTGCAGCTCAATCCCTGATGCGTAGTCTATTCCAGGTAGCAAGCCATCAGGACCAGCGCGCAGCTCAATCCCTGACATGTAGTCTACTCCTGGCAGCAAGCCTTCAGGGCCAGGGTGCAGCTTGTAATGACATGCAGTCTACACCAGGTAGCAAGCCATCAGGGCCAGGGTGCAGCTCAGGTCCTGACATGTAGTCTACTTGCACTAGCAAGCCATCAGGGCCAGGATGCAGCTCAATCCCTGACATGAAGTCTACTCCGGGTAGCAAGCCATCGGGGCCAGGGTGCAGCTCGATCCCTGACATGTAGTCTACACCAGGTAGCAAGCCATCAGGGCCAGGGTGCAGCTCAATCCCTGACATGTAGTCTACTCCTGGTATCGAGCCATCGGGGCAAGGGTGCAGCTCAATCCCTGACACGTTGTCTACTCCAGGTAGCAAGGCATCAGGGCCAGGGTGCAGCTCGATCACTGACACGTAGTCTACACCATGTAGCAAGTCATCAGGGCCAGGACTCACCTCAATCCCTGACATGTAGTCTACTACTGGTAGCAAGCCATCAGGGCCAGGGTGCAGCTCGATCCCTGAGGTGTAGTCTACTCCAGGTAGCAACCCATCAGGGCCAGGGTGCAGCTCAATCCCTGACATGTAGTCTACTACAGGTAGCAGGCCATCAGGGCCAGGGTGCAGCTCAAGTCCTGACATGTAGACTACACCAGGTAGCAAGCCATCAGGGCCAGGGTGCAGCTCAATCCCTGACATGTAGTCTACACCAGGTAGCAGGCCATCAGGACCAGGGTGCAGCTCAAGTCCTGACGCATAGTCTACACCAGGTAGCAAGTCATCAGGGCCAGGGTGCAGCTCAATCCCTGACGCGTAGTCTACTCCAGGTAGCAAGCCATCAGGGCCAGGGTGCAGCTCGATCCCTGATGCGTAGTCTACTCCAGGTAGCAAGCCATCAGGGCCAGGGCACAGCTCAATCCCTGACGCGTAGTCTACTCCAGCTAGCAAGTCATCAGGGCCAGGGCGCAGCTCCATCCCTGACATGTAGTCTACTCCAGGTAGCAAGCCATCAGGGCCAGGGTGTAGCTCAATCCCTGACATGTAGTCTACACCAGGTAGCAAGACATCAGGACCAGGGTGCAGTTCAAACACTGAAATGTCATATAGTCCTGGTAGCGAGCCATCAGGGCCAGGGTGCAGCTCAAACACTGAAATGTCATCTACTCCAGATAGCAGCCATCAGGGCCAGGGTGCTGCTCAAACACTGGATCTAATCTATTCTAGGTAGCAAGCTATCAGGGTCAGGTTGCAGCTAAAGGACTGGAATATCATCTACTCCAGGTAGCAAGCCATCAGGGCCTGGGTGCAGCTAAAACACTGAAATGCTATCTTCTCAGATAGCAAGCCATCCGGACCAGGGTGCTGTTCAAGCACTGAAATGTCATCTACTCCTGGTAGCAAGCCATCGGGGCCAGGATGCAGCTCAATCCCTGACATGTAGTCTACTCCAGGTAGCAGGCCATCAGGGCCAGGGTGCAGCTCAATCCATTACATGTAGTCTACACCAGGTAGTAGGCCATCAGGGCCAGGGTGCAGCTCAAGCCCCGACATGTAGCCTACACCAGGTAGCAAGTCATCAGGGCCAGGGTGCAGCTCAATCCCTGAAATGTAGTCTACACCAGGTAGCAAGTCATCAGGGCCAGGGTGCAGCTCAATCCATGACATGTAGTCTACACCAGGTAGCAAGCCATCAGGGCCAGGGTGCAGCTCGTTCCCTGACGTGTAGTCTACACCAGGTAGCAAGTCATCACGGCCAGGGTGCAGCTCGATCCCTGATGTGTAGTCTACTCCAGGTAGCAAGCCATCAGGGCCAGGGTGCAGCTCAATCCCTGACATGTAGTCTACTCCACGTAGCAGGCCATCAGGGCCAGGGTGCAGCTGAAGTCCTGACATGTAGTCTACACCAAGTAGCAAGCCATCAGGGCTAGGGTGCAGCTCAATCCATTACATGTAGTCTACACCAGGTAGCAAGCCATCAGGGCCAGGGTGCAGCTCGATCCCTGACATGTAGTCTACACCAGGTAGCAAGTCATCAGGGCCAGGGTGCAGCCCGATCCCTGACGTGTAGTCTACTCCAGGTAGCAACCCATCAGTGCCAGGGTGCAGCTCGATCCCAAACGTGTAGTCTACACCAGGCAGCAGGCCATCAGGCCTAGGGTGCACTTCAAGTCCTGATATGTAGTCTACTCCAGGTAGCAATTCATCAGGGCCAGGGTGCAGCTCAATCCCTGACATGTATTCTACTCCAGGTAGCAGGCCATCAGGGCCAGTGTGCAGCTCAATCCATTACATGTAGTCTACACCAGGTAGCATGTCATCAGGGCCAGGGTGCAGCTCAGTCCATTACATGTAGTCTACACCAGGTAGCATGTCATCAGGGCCAGGGTGCAGCTCAATCCATTACATGTAGTCTACTCCTGGCAGCAAGCCATCAGGGCCAGGTTGCAGCTCAAACACTGAAAAGTCATCTATTCCAGCTGGTAAGCCATCAGGGCCATGGTACAGCTCAATCCCTAACATGTAGTCTTCACCAGGTAGCAAGCCATCAGGGCCAGGTTGCATTTCAATCCCTGACATGTAGTCTACACCAGGTAGCAAGCCATCAGGGCCAGGTTGCAGCTCAATTGCTGACATGTAGTCTAATCCAGGTAGCATGCCATCAGGGCCAGGGCGCAGCTCAATCCCTGACATGTAGTCTACACCAGGTAGCAAGCCATCAGGGCCAGGGTGCAGCTCAAACACTGAAATGTCATCTACTCCAGATAGCAGCCATCAGGGCCAGGGTGCTGCTCAAACACTGGATCTAATCTATTCTAGGTAGCAAGCTATCAGGGTCAGGTTGCAGCTCAAGCACTGGAATATCATCAACTCCAGATAGCAAGCCATCAGGGCCTGGGTGCAGCTCAAACACTGAAATGTCATCTACTCCTGGTAGCAAGCCATCAGGGCCAGGGTGCAGCTCAATCCCTGACATGTAGTCTACACCAGGTAGCAAGTCATCAGGGCCAGGGTGCAGCTCAATCCCTGACATGTAGTCTACTCCAGGTATCAAGCCATCAGGGCCAGGGTGCAGCTCAAGTCCTGATATGTAGTCTACTCGAGGTAGCAAGCCATCAGGGCCAGGGTCCAGCTCAATCCCTGACATGTAGTCTACATCAGGTAGCAAGCCATCAGGACCAGGGTGCAGTGAAATGTCATAGAGTCCTGGTAGCAAGCCATCAGGGCCAGGATGCAGCTCAAACACTGAAATGTCATCTATTCCAGCTGGTAAGCCATTAGGGCCAAGGTACAGCTCATGCACTGAAATGTCAACTAAGCCTGGTAGCAAGCCATCAGGGTCAGGTTGCAGCTCAAGTACTGGAATATCATCTACTCCAGGTAGCAAGCCATCAGGCCTAGGGTGCAGCTCAAGTCCTGACATGTAGTCTACTCGAGGTAGCAAGCCATCAGGCCTAGGGTGCACTTCAAGTCCTGATATGTAGTCTACTCGAGGTAGCAAGCCATCAGGGCCAGGGTCCAGCTCAAGCCCTGACATGTAGTCTACTCCAGGTAGCAAGCCATCAGGCCTAGGGTGCAGCTCAAGTCCTCACATGTAGTCTACTCGAGGTAGCAAGCCATCAGGCCTAGGGTGCACTTCAAGTCCTGATATGTAGTCTACTCAAGGTAGCAAGCCATCAGGGCCAGGGTCCAGCTCAAGCGCTGACATGTAGTCTACTTGAGGTAGCAAGCCATCAGACCTAGTGTGCAGCTCAAACACTGAAATGTCATCTACACCAGGTAGCAAGTCATCAGGGCCAGGGTGCAGCTCAATCCATGACATGTAGTCTACACCAGGTATAAAGTAACCCTGGGCGAAGTTTGCATGCAAAAGCTTCATGAAAGGGTTTCAATGCTTTTGCATTTGACTCGTGAGGGACATCTAGTAACGACTAGTGGAACTGCGGCTTGATGTATTAATAATTTCAATGCTTTTGCATTTGACTCGTGAGGGACATCTAGTAACGACTAGGTGAACTGCAGCTCTTTGTAGAATTATTTTGCTATTGGACAATATAATATTCACTGCCCACTGCTAATCTCGTCCCATAATGCTTTGCAGGGCCTTTGGTTGGGATTGTATTTTTGCCCATAACTGTGCTTGGGGTGGTCCTAGGAGGAAGGGACCACCACTGAATCGTTCACATGATATGCTTTTTGTGTTCAAGGCATCTGCTTGGTCCTTCCCCTAGGTTAGAGGGGAACCCAAAATCATCACCTCTCTCATTGCTTGATATTTTCATTGTCAAAGTTCACTTTTGTGAATTTGTTATATGCTTTTTAGCATAGAAAATTGTTTTAACAAAGCATTTGTATGTGTTTAAAAATACTGCTGCTACTCAACGTTGATTAGCAGAGTTTTTTACTCTGCTACGTGCAATTTGCGTAGTGCGTAGTAACACAAACTTTGCATGCTCCGTGAGCGTAGCAAAGTATTATGCCCAGGGTTAATATAAAGCCATCAGGGCCAGGGTGCAGCTCAATACCTGACATGTAGTCTACTCCAGGTAGCAAGCCATCAGGTCCAGGGTGCAGCTCGATCCCTGACATGTAGTATACCCCAGGTAGCAAGCCATCAGGGCCAGGGTGCAGCTCGATCCCTGACGTGTAGTCTACACCAGATAGCAAGTCATCAGGGCCAGGGTGCAGCTCGATCCCTGACGTGTAGTCTACTCCAGGTAGAAAGCCATCAGGGCCAGGGTGCAGCTCAATCCCTGACATGTAGTCTACTCCAGGTAGCAGGCCATCAGGGCCAGGGTGCAGCTGAAGTCCTGACATGTAGTCTACACCAGGTAGCAAGCCATCAGGGCTAGGGTGCAGCTCAATCCATTACATGTAGTCTACACCAGGTAGCAAGTCATCAGGGCCAGGGTGCAGCCCGATCCCTGACGTGTAGTCTACTCCAGGTAGCAACCCATCAGGGCCAGGGTGCAGCTCGATACCTGATGTGTAGTCTACTCCAGGTAGCAATTCATCAGGGCCAGGGTGCAGCTCAATCCCTGACATGTATTCTACTCCAGGTAGCAGGCCATCAGGGCCAGGGTGCAGCTCAATCCATTACATGTAGTCTACACCAGGTAGCAAGTCATCAGGGCCAGGGTGCAGCTCATTCCATTAAATGTAGTCTACACCAGGTAGCAAGTCATCAGGGCCAGGGTGCCGCTCAATCCCTGATGCGTAGTCTATTCCAGGTAGCAAGCCATCAGGACCAGGGCGCAGCTCAATCCCTGACATGTAGTCTACTCCTGGCAGCAAGCCATCAGGGCCAGGGTGCAGCTCAAACACTGAAATGTCATTTACTCCAGATAGCAAGCCATCAGGGCCAGGGTGCTGCTCAAACACAGAGATCTAATCTATTCTAGGTAGCAAGCTATCAGGGCCAGGGTGCAGCTCAAACACTGAAAAGTCATCTATTCCAGCTGGTAAGCCATCAGGGCCATGGTACAGCTCAATCCCTAACATGTAGTCTACACCAGGTAGCAAGCCATCAGGGCCAGGTTGCAGCTCAATCACTGACATGTAGTCTACACCAGGTAGCAAGTCATCAGTGCCAGGGTGCAGCTCAATCCCTGACGTGTAGTCTACTCCTGGTAGCAAGTCATCAGGGCCAGGGTGCAGCTCAAGCCCCGACATGTAGTCTACTCCTGGTAGCAAGCCATCAGGGCCAGGGCACAGCTCAATCCCTGATATGTAGTCTACTCCAGGTAGCAAGCCATCAGGGCCAGGGTGTAGCTCAATCCCTGACATGTAGTCTACACCAGGTAGCAAGCCATCAGGGCCAGGGTGTAGCTCAATCCCTGACATGTAGTCTACACCAGGTAGCAAGACATCAGGACCAGGGTGCAGTTCAAACACTGAAATGTCATATAGTCCTGGTAGCAGCCATCAGGGCCAGGGTGCTGCAAAACACTGGATCTAATCTATTCTAGGTAGCAAGCTATCAGGGTCAGGTTGCAGCTCAAGGACTGGAATATCATCTACTCCAGGTAGCAAGCCATCAGGGCCTGGGTGCAGCTCAAACACTGAAATGCTATCTTCTCCAGATAGCAAGCCATCAGGACCAGGGTGCTGTTCAAGCACTGAAATGTCATCTACTCCTGGTAGCAAGCCATCGGGGCCAGGATGCAGCTCAATCCCTGACATGTAGTCTACTCCAGGTAGCAGGCCATCAGGGCCAGGGTGCAGCTCAATCCCTGACATGTAGTCTACACCAGGTAGCAAGTCATCAGGGCCAGGGTGCAGCTCAATCTCTGATGCGTAGTCTACTCCAGGTATCAAGCCATCAGGGCCAGGGTCCAGCTCAATCCCTGACATGTAGTCTACATCAGGTAGCAAGCCATCAGGGCCAGGGTGCAGTTCAAATACTGAAATGTCATAGAGTCCTGGTAGCAAGCCATCAGGGCCAGGATGCAGCTCAAACACTGAAATGTAATCTATTACAGCTGGTAAGCCATTAGGGCCAAGGTACAGCTCATGCACTGAAATGTCAACTAAGCCTGGTAGCAAGCCATCAGGGTCAGGTTGCAGCTCAAGGACTGGAATATCATCTACTCCAGGTAGCAAGCCATCAGGCCTAGGGTGCAGCTCAAGTCCTGACATGTAGTCTACTCGAGGTAGCAAGCCATCAGGCTTAGGGTGCACTTCAAGTCCTGATATGTAGTCTACTCGAGGTAGCAAGCCATCAGGGCCAGGGTCCAGCTCAAGCCCTGACATGTAGTCTACTCCAGGTAGCAAGCCATCAGGCCTAGGGTGCAGCCCAAGTCCTCACATGTAGTCTACTCGAGGTAGCAAGCCATCAGGCCTAGGGTGCACTTCAAGTCCTGATATGTAGTCTACTCAAGGTAGCAAGCTATCAGGGTCAGGTTGCAGCTCAAGGACTGGAATATCATCTACTCCAGGTAGCAAACCATCAGGGCCTGTGTGCAGCTCAAACACTGAAATGCTATCTTCTCCAGATAGCAAGCCATCAGGACCAGGGTGCTGTTCAAGCACTGAAATGTCATCTACTCCTGGTAGCAAGCCATCGGGGCCAGGATGCAGCTCAATCCCTGACATGTAGTCTACTCCAGGTAGCAAGCCATCAGGGCCAGGGTGCAGCTCAATCCCTGACATGTAGTCTACACCAGGTAGCAAGTCATCAGGGCCAGGGTGCAGCTCAATCCCTGATGCGTAGTCTACTCCAGGTATCAAGCCATCAGGGCCAGGGTCCAGCTCAATCCCTGACATGTAGTCTACATCAGGTAGCAAGCCATCAGGGCCAGGGTGCAGTTCAAACACTGAAATGTCATAGAGTCCTGGTAGCAAGCCATCAGGGCCAGGATGCAGCTCAAACACTGAAATGTAATCTATTCCAGCTGGTAAGCCATTAGGGCCAAGGTACAGCTCATGCACTGAAATGTCAACTAAGCCTGGTAGCAAGCCATCAGGGTCAGGTTGCAGCTCAAGGACTGGAATATCATCTACTCCAGGTAGCAAGCCATCAGGCCTAGGGTGCAGCTCAAGTCCTGACATGTAGTCTACTCGAGGTAGCAAGCCATCAGGCCTAGGGTGCAGCTCAAGTCCTGATATGTAGTCTACTCAAGGTAGCAAGCCATCAGGGACAGGGTCCAGCTCAAGCCCTGACATGTAGTCTACTTGAGGTAGCAAGCCATCAGGCCTAGTGTGCAGCTCAAACACTGAAATGTCATCTACTCTAGGCAGCAAGTCATCTGGGCCAGGGTGCTGCTCAAACACAGTGCTTTAGATGATAATCGAGAAATATCTAAAACAGCTGTACAATGCTTGGTAAAAAGTGCATAAATGACCCTCTGATGATTCTTGAACACATGGCCCATAGTTTACAAGAACAGTGCTATGCAACTGTCATGTACCACTGCAAACGAGATAGGTGCTGCACGAAGTTCACAAGAGCAGGACCTTACGGGGTGGTGCTAACATTCCCTAACTCTGCTTACAAGTTTTGATGATCTGACAGTCCCGACCACAAATGGAAGACACCACCCAACTGCAATGAGCCGCATTACCAGGGAACACCACTTCAGACAACAGCACGGGCCACTATAGCACGGCCACAAGCCAGGGCATCTGACCTGCAGTTAGAATCCGCCCCTCCCCAGCAATAGCACTTGGTCGGGGCAGCTAGCAGATTTATGATCCACCTTCTGAAGCAGGACAGCAAGAGCCATGAGCAGGGACAAATTAAGAGGCACTGCTTGACTGTCTCTAAGTGGTGAATTGCCGGTAATCACATTGGCCAATGGTTTCAGCTCCATAGGATAAGATACTTGTTTAAGCAGACATTTATGGAAACAATGAAGTGATTTCCTACAGAGCGGATTGCTGTCTCTGGATAAAGACAGAAAAGAACAGGTGGGGCCTTCCTCTCCAGTTGGTCTTATGGAAGGGAGGGGCAGGGTCATAGAAGATGAGCTGATGCGCAGGGTGGATGAAGTAAACGACTTCTTAACTATGATGACCTTGAGTTGGTTGTCTTAGGGTTAGAGCTCGTCTCAGGTATGTAATGACTGTGAACAGTAAGCCAGACGAGGAAGTAATTTACTATTACATTTGTGTAACCATCATAACACTGACTTGGTTCCAAAGTCCTGTCCTTGGCCGTTGAGTGAGAACCAAGGCAGAAAGGCTGGACACGTGTAGGATCATAGTTTGACAAATGTGGCAAGAGTTAGGTGTCATGTGTGATGATTGAAGTGTGCTCTATCACGTTGCTATGAACTTGGTGGTTGTTAGACCTGTCAGCCTTAGGATGGTCTTCCCCCAAACATTTTGCCTTCACCCCTCCTGTTTTGTTGAATTACATTTGGTTGGTTTTAGGACACTGTGCACTTTACCACTGCTCACCAGTGTTAAAGAGCTTGTGCTCTCTCCGTAAAGCATGGTAAAATTGGCGTACACCTGATTGACATTTTTAATTTATTTGTAAGTCCCTAGTAAATGGTACTACATGCACCCAGGGCATTCAAATTAAATGCTACTAATGGGCCTGCATCATTCATTGTGTCACCCACTACAGTAGCACTTTAAAATATGCCTCAGACCTGCCACTGCCGCCTATAGTGCAGTGTGAAACTGCCATTTCTGTCTGGCAAACTAAACCTTTTGCCAGACCTAAACCTTCCTTTTTATTACTTATAAGTCACCCCTAAGGAAGGCCATTAAAGCTCCTAGGGCAGGCTGCATAGTATTTAAAAAGTGGGACATGTGGGTTTAAGGTTTACCGTCCTGGCAGTGAAAAACTCCCAAAGTTGTTTTTCACTGACACTAACACTGGCTTGCCCGATTACATTTAATAAGTGCTAACTTTAGATTGGGAAAAGATAGATAAATACTTCCTGGACTCTTTTGAATCTGAACCATTTTTAATGGTAAAATTGTATTTTAGTTACAATTTTAAAAATCCCACGTTCAGAAAGTTGGCATTTTTGTGCCCAGATCAACAGTGCCTTTCTGCAAGTAGTCAGAGTCACATGACTGTGCCTGTCTATCCTGTAATTAGTTGCTGATTACCTTCAGACATGGGGACAAAGGGGGCTTAGGTGTGGACAGGATGGTCCATCCTGACAGGATGGCTGGGGAGGAGCTGTACCCAGCCCTACTTACACTTCAAAGGGCTTTGCCTACAGCACACACAAAGGAAACTGACACCAGGCCTACCTTTGTTTTTTGTCACCATAGACATTTTGTAACCAAACCCAGGGAAGGAATAAGGGGAGAGAAGGGGGGCATCCCCCACATAGATGCTGGCAATGGGGATTAAAGGTGGCACTCTCAGACCCCCCATCAGAACACTCCTGGACCTGTGGAAAATTTAGAAGGACTGCCCCACTGCCAGAAGGTCTGCCTTGCTGCTTGAAGGACTGCTTTGCTGTCTGTGGAAAGAAGACTGGGCCTGCTAGCCTTGCTCCCAGGCTACCCTGAGTGACTCCAGTGGTTAAGTGGCTGATCTCCTGTGTGAGCTATATGGCACAACAACCTCCCAAAGGACTCCCTGCAACTATCCAGCTGACCAGCTGCAAACTGGCACTTCTTGGACCTGCCTGAGTCCTGCTTCTGGCCTCTGATGGAGTGAGTTCTGATCCCCAAGAGGTGCTACCCAGGGTCTGGACCCTTGGTTTGCAATAGTGAGAGCTACTTCACAAGAAAAAATGAAAATCCTGAAGCTTGGGCTCCTCGCAATTGCAAACAGGCCAGTTTGCACCATGACTCTGCCGCTTACGACCACTGCCAATGTGAAGCTGCGGTGAGACCTACTCTTCGTGTCGACAGTGACTGTCTGCGATGACCGGCAACGTGACACCTGCACTTTGGGCTAAAGCAACAACAGCCTGTGCCAATTCATTACCGTAAATCTCCAGCGACAACCAGATCTTCATGCTACAGCAATGACCATCTACGGCATCGACCTGCTCTTCACGCAGAAAGCCTCCTTCTTGTGGCCTTCTCCAACATGAATGGAACTCTTCACGCCGTACTTGAGAAGGCAACCATTCAGTGGGACAAACCTGGTGCCTGTATCTGGCCCACGCTCCATTGTGGTCAGCCTGAACATGTGACTTTCTCCCAGTCTAGTGTGACGAGGTAACCGCGAGTGGTGCTTTGTGCTTCTTGGTGCTATTTTCACTAAAGGCTTTCAAAATCAATATCTCCGGTTCTACTGATTGGATTTTCTTCATTTTTATATCACTCTATTTATTAAAATTTACTCTATTTTCTTTCAAAATTGGTTTGGGATTTTTCTTGTGATGTGCTTCCACTTTATTACTGTTTGTGTGCTGCATAAAGAGTTTACACATTGCCTCTAAGTTAAGCCTTGTTGCTTTTCTTCCAAACTACCAGAGGGTTAACCACAGGTTAATTTAGTGACTTTTGAGGTTTGCCCTGACAAGAATTGTGGTTGTTGCCTGAGCAAGGCTCCCATCCCCTCACTCAATCACCCTATTTCTCACAGTAGTGTGCTTGAAAGTTCCAGTGAAACAAAAGGGAATAAGGTACATATAGTCATGCTTAAGGTTACTTACCATCTTTGGCTGGTATGACAGTGAGTGCTTGAAGTATGTTTGTTGAAAAGAGGTTTACTGGTAGTGGTAAATATGCATCCACCACTTGCAATAAGGCCACTAACACAGCCTAGGGCTCAGTACAGGTCTCAATAAATTATTCCCATGCTCAACCCTGGGTAGCTTGGCTGCGAGCAGCAGGCTTAATTTAGGAGACAGGTATGTAAAGCATTTGAAAACACCAATGCAGTAAATAATTAAGACACAACACACAATAAAAATCCAACACCAATTTATACAAATAGAAAATATTGTTATCTTTAAAATGACACCAAAACAAAAAAAATCCAATATAGGGAACCAGAGATATGAATGTTTAAAGAATAAACACTTTCTAGCACTTAGTCACCTTACAGAGTTTTTTTTCCAAAGTTGCTGCAAACTTCTGAAACTTCTCCTTCAAGTTACTCTTGAGGATCAAAAAGGTCCAAAACACAATCCAAGTGTCTTGAAGCTCCAGGATGGTCCTTGAAAGTTTGGGACCACAATTCCCACAATGCGCCTGGCCAAAACCCTTAAAAGTCCACTGGATGCACTCCAGGCAGGGGACTCTTGGTGGAGTTGATGCAGGTGAGCTCTGTTAGCCTGAGCTTGCAGGGAGCCCACTCTTTATTCCTCTTGAAGCAAGGTACATACAAATGGCTGTAGTTCCAGATAATGCAGCCGGCGCAGTCAGTCAGAATGCAAGGCTTGAGGGTGCAAACTTTCTCGCTTGGTAAACCTTCTTCCTCTCTTAGTTTCAAAAAGCAGGGCTAAGAGGCTCTGCACCACTCACATATTTATTTTGTGTTCTCTGGGGTCACGCAGGCACACACTCCTGTCTAATGAGGTGCAGGGCAACACCCCAGAGCATGACCACTTCCTCCAAAGTGTGGCAAAATCTTCTCTCAGAAAGCACTATTCCTCCAAAATTCAGTATGGCTGAAATCCCAGCAGAGGAGCAAGAACTAGTTAAACCAACCTCCAGTATGATTCATTTCCATAGCTCTCCTCCCCCTACCATAAGCAAATTCTTGCCTTAAGCCTGCCATTTGGGTGGGTCAGAGGGGCTGAGGGGGTAGATGGGCCTGGAAGTCCCTGCCTGTCCTATCCCCCTTTGAAGCTGCATGCTTTACGACCACTCCCCCCTGCTCTGACATTCCTGTGTAGCAAAGCTCTCTCTACCAGATAGCCTCTGTCGGGGTGAGCCACTTATCACTTCGTCAAAGCAGCCAGGCTAATCCTGTTAGCTCTGACCAATCAGGGGAGATCACAGGAAGGCTGGATTTTGGCTTACAGACAAAAAAGTCGTATAACTTATTTTCTGTATACTTTAGGATAAAATCAACAATAGCATATTGCTGGATTTATCAACACCATTCTCCTAAGTCCTTGAAGGATATTTTGGTTAGTTTCTCGCGATATTTATGCATTAATAAACTATTGTCATGTTATCGTGTGTGGCTGGGGATCTACAATGGGGCAAATGAAATATGCAATTACTCCAACACCAGGGCATATAAAACATCTTTTATAGAGGCCCTGCTTATAGTTACATGACTCCCCACCCCTGGGACACCTAGGGGAGACTTTAGGGATCCTGAATATGCAACAATAGTGTAGATCCTCACTCCACATTGGTCCTGGCACAAACGTCGATTTTGGGAAGCACTTTAGTACAATGGAGGAAGTGAAATGTACAATTTCTCTATCCCCAAGGTATATAAAAACACCATTTATAAGGGCCCTCCTTATAATGACATGACACCCCACCCCCGGGACACCGAGGGGAGACCCTGGGGGTACCTAATATGCCAAAATATTGTAGTTTATCACTTTTTAAGTGGCCCTACCACCAAAGTCGAGTGTGGGCACAATTTACATTTAAAAGCAGTGCTTTGAAAATGACCGCAGGCTCTCAGCAGTGCACCCATGCAAGAAGTGCAGAAATGGCTGCTGGCCTCTAAACTGCCATGCCCTATTATGTACTAGGGACTTAAAGGTAGTTTTAATCCCCCTGCCCTATTATGTACTAGGGACGTATAGGGAAGGTCATGCCAATTATAAGTGTACCCTAATATATAGTGTACCCTCATCTCTGTGTATGTTTTCACTGTGTTTTCAACATAGCACCGGCCTTGGGATGAGTTAAGTAGAACCCAGGGTCAGTCAGAGTCAGTTACCACCAGTACCAGTCAGAAAAAAATGTGGGTGCACAGGGCACACATGATGACTTTGCAACAATGTTAATAGGGCATGACTTTGTATAGGAGTGGTGGTGTTTGAGAGGGAGAGCCAAGTGATTTGGAAACAGCTAGGTCTTTAAAGCTCTTTGGAAATTCAGATTTGAAGGGTTCTTGTTGGAAGAGAGTTCCAGACCTTGGCAGCCCATCTGGTAATAGATGTACAAATCTGTGACTGATCAGATATAGGGCCAGTCTGGATCGAAAGGTCTTCTTGAGTGGTGTGTGTGTGTAGACTTTGTGCTAAAGGAAGGGCAGACCAGCCCCATGGATAGTGTGATGGACAAAAAAGAGGGCTTTAAGGAGGTTAATCTTTCCACAGGCAGCTGGTGAAAAGATTAAAGGGTTGGGGTGATGTGAATGTTGGTGTATAAGTGCAGACATTCAGGATGCACTGTAGTCTGTGAAGTACAAAGACAGCTGCCCTCAGATACATTCTACTGGTGTCAGCTATGATGGATGAAAATAGAATATGCATAGAACTGCATGGTAAAGGAGAGTGTGTAGTCCTTTGCTGCTGTGGATTCACCTGGTTTGCAGTGTGATTACTTGGAAGAAGAGGAAGAGCAGATGGTGTGGCAGAACTGGGAGGGAGTGACTGTGTAGACTTTTATGTTTACAGGACGAGAAGAAACAGTGCAGCCGAATTGGCTTCAAGATTAGAATATAATTTGATGCTGTATCTGTAGTGTAATATACACTGTGCAGTAAAGTGGACGGATTTGTGGAGCCTACTGTACGTCTGCAAGTGTGAGTGTATTTTGGTGTGCATGTATGTGTGTGTGTGTGTGTGTGTGTGTGTGTGTGTGTGTGGGTTGGGTGTGTGTGGTGGGCGGGCATGTATAACCTATGCTGTGGGGACCGACTCGGTCCTCACAGCGTGGTTAACCTTGTCAGAACCTGATAAACACTATCTTTGTGAGGGCCTGTCACAGTAGTGTGTTTAGGCACTTTTGAGCAAGTGTATCAAAAAACTAAGGGGCATATTAGCAAGACCCACGTTAAAATTATCGCCGCTTTAGCGGCAGGAAACTGCCGCTAAAGCGGCGATAATGGGCTTGCTAATATGCGTTATAGAATTCCAATAGAAGCCCAGGTTAGATGTGCAGGACATCTAACCTGGGCTTCTATTGAATTCTATAACGCATATTAGCAAGCCCATTATCGCCGTTTAGCGGCAGTTTCCTGCCGCTAAAACGGCGATAATTTTGACGTGGGTCTTGCTAATATGCCCCTAAAAGTGCAGTTAGATTTGCCTCGGTCCGCTTTGTAACCTTACCTACTATCAAAGCGTGCGTGGAGTTAGAATAATAATTACACACTTTATTGCGGTCAATGGCCGTCCCTCATAATAATAGGTATGTTATGGTTTGAATGTGTGTGTGTGTGTGTGTAAAACATCCTATAATCACACACTTTCTTCAGGGGTACCATGGTATCACTAGAATCACACACCATTTCTGTGGGGACCTGGGCATCCCTATAATCACACACTATCTCTGTGGGGACCTGGGCATCTCTATTATCACACACCATCTGTGTGGGGACCAGGGCATCCCTTTAATCACTCATCATCTCTGTGGGGACCTGGGCATCCCTAGAATCACACACTATCTCTGTGGGACCTAGACACCCCTATAACCACACACTATCTCTGTGGGACCAGGCAGCCCTATAACCAACCCCTATCTCTGTGGGGACCTGGCATCCCTATAATCACACACTGTCTCTGTGGGGACCTGGGTATCCCTATAATCACACACTGTCTCTGTGGGGACCTGGGTATCCCTATAATCAAACACTATCTCTGTGGGGACCTGGGCACCCCTATAATCACACACTGTCTCTGTGGGGACCTGGGTATCCCTATAATCACACACTATCTCTGTGAGAACCTGGGCATCCCTATAATCACACACCAGCTCTGTGGGGACCTGGGCAACCCTATAATCACACACCATCTCTGTGGGGACATGGGCATCCTTATAATCACATATTATCTCTGTAGGAACCTGGGCATCCCTACAATCATACACCATCTCTGTGGGGACCTGGGCATCCCTAGAATCACACACTATCTCCCTGGGGATCTGGGCATCCCTATAATCACCCCCATCTCTGTGGGGACCTGACCATCAATATAATAAATCATAAGATATATTTGCAGGCAATTGAACATGAGTATCATCACTAAGCCTGGGCGTAGATTGCGTTCACGTAGCTACATGAAGTACATTTTGAACTACACGTAGCTATGCAAAATGCGTAGCTGTGTGCTTGACTGCACTGTACAATAATTGCCTAAGGGATCTTGCACAGTGCAAGTTAAGATAAAATAAATATCTCTGTCTTTATATGCTAAAAATGCATATAGTGATTTCACACAAGTGAAAACAATAAATTAACAAGCAGTGAGAGAGGTGAGGATTTTGGGATCCTCCCTAACCTAGGGAGAGAACCAAGCAGATGCCTTGAAAACAAAAAGCACATCTTTTGAACAATTCAGTGGTGGTCCCATCCTCTTAGGACCACCCCAAGCACAGTTATTGGCAAAAATACAATCCCAACCAAAGGCCCTGCAAAGCATTATGGGACGAGATTAGCAGTGGGCAGTGAATATTATAGTATCCAATATCAAAATAATTCTACAAAGAGCTGCAGTTCCACTAGTTGTTACTAGATGTCCCTCACGAGTCAAATGCAAAAGCTTCATGAAAGGGTTTCAATGCTTTTGCATTTGACTCGTGAGGACATCTAGTAACGACTAGTGGAACTGCAGCTTGATGTATTAATAATTTCAATGCTTTTGCATTTGACTCGTGAGGACATCTAGTAACGACTAGTTGAACTGCAGCTCTTTGTAGAATTATTTTGATATTGGACACTATAATATTCACTGCCCACTGCTAATCTCGTCCCATAATGCTTTGCAGGGCCTTTGGTTGGGATTGTATTTTTGCCCATAACTGTGCTTGGGGTGGTCCTAGGAGGAAGGGACCACCACTGAATCATTCACATGATATGCTTTTTGTGTTCAAGGCATCTGCTTGGTCCTCCCCTAGGTTAGGGGAACCCAAAATCCTCACCTCTCTCATTGCTTGATATTTTATTGTTAAAGTTCACTTTTGTGAATTGGTTATATGCATTTTAGCATAGAAAATTACTTTATCAAAGCATTTGTAGGTGTTTATTATATTGCTGCTATGTTAATTATCACAGTTTTTTACTCTGCTACGTGCAATTTTAGTAATAACACAAACTTTGCATGCTCCGTGAGCGTAGCAAAGTATTATGCCCAGGGTTAATCATCAATCACAATCTCTGTGGAGACTTGGGCATTTCTATAATCACACTCTATCTTTGTGGGGACCTGGGCATCCCCATAATCACATACCATCTCTGTGGGGACTGGGGCATGCCTATAATCATAAACTATCTCTGTGGGGACCTGGGCATCACTATAATCACACACCAGCTCTGTGGGGACCTGGGCATCCCTTTAATCACACACCATCTCTGTGGGGACCTGGGCAACCTTCTAATCACACACCATCACTGGGGGGACCTGGGCATCCCTATAATCACAGACCATCTCTGTGGGTACCTGGGCATCCCTATAATCACACACTATTTCTGTGAGGACTTGGGCATCACTATAAACACATGCTATCTCTGTGAGGACTTGGGCATCCCTATAATCACACACAATTCTGTGGGGACCTGGGCATCCCTATAATCACACAAGATCTCTGTGAGGACCTGGGCATATCATTATAATCACACACTTTCTCTGTGGGGACCTGGGCATCCCTATAATCACACACGATCTCTGTGAGGACCTGGGCATATCATTATAATCACACACTTTCTCCGTGGGGACCTGGGCAACCCTATAATCACACACCATCTCTGTGGGGACCGAGGCATGCCTATATTTACACACTATCTCTGTGGAGACAAGGGCATCACTATAATCACACACTGTCTCTGTGGGGACCTGGGTATCCCTATAATCACACACTATCTCTGTGGGGACCTGGGTATCCCTATAATCACACACTATCTCTGTGGGGACCTTGGAATCCCTATAATCACACACTGTCTCAGTGGGGACCTGGGTATCCCTATAATCACACACTATCTCTGTGGGGACCTGGGCATCCTTATAATCACACACCAGCTCTGTGGGGACCTGGGCATCCCTATAATCACACACCATCTCTGTGGGGACATGGGCATCCTTTTAATCACACACTATCTCTGTGGGAACCTGGGCATCCCTATAATCAAACACCATCTATGTGGGGACCTGGGCATCCCTAGAATCACACACTATCTCTCTGGGGATCTGGGCATCCCTATAATCACCCCCATCTCGGTGGGGACCTGACCATCAATATAATAAATCATAAGATATATTTGCGGGCAATTGAACATGAAGTATCATCACACACTATCTCTGTGGAGACCTGGGAATCCCTATAATCACACTCTATCTCTGTGGGGACCTGGGCATCCACATAACCACATAGTATCTCTGTGGGGACCTGGGCATCCATATTATCACACAATATCTCTGTGGGGACCTGGGCATCCCCATAATCACATACCATCTCTGTGGGGACCTGGGCATCCCTATAATCACACACCAGCTCTGTGGGGACCTGGGCATCCCTATAATCACACACTGTCTCTGTGGGGACCTGGGTATCCCTATAATCACACACTATCTCTGTGGGGACCTGGGCATCCCTATAATCACACACCATCTCTCTGGGGACATGGGCATCCTTATAATCACACACTATCTCTGTGGGAACCTGGGCATCCCTAGAATCACACACTATCTCTCTGGGGATATGGGCATCCCTATAATCACCCCCATCTCTGTGGGGACCTGACCATCAATATAATAAATCATAGGATATATTTGCGGGCAATTGAAGATGAGTATCATCACAAACTATCTCTGTGGAGACCTGGGCATCCCTATAATCACACACTATCTCTGTGGGGATCTGGGGATCTATATAATCACACAATATCTCTGTAGGGACCTGGGCATCCCCATAATCACATACCATCTCTGTGGGGACCGGGGCATGCCTATAATCACACACTATCTCTGTGGGGACCTGGGCATCACTATAATCACACACCAGCTCTGTGGGGACCTGGGCATCCCTATAATCACACACCATCTCTGTGGGGACCTGGGCAACCTTATAATCACACACCATCTCTGTGGGGACCTGGGCATCCCTATAATCACACACCATCTCTGTGGGGTCCAGGGCATCCCTATAATCACGCACTATCTCTGTGGGGACCTGGGCATCCCTATAATCACACCCTGTCTCTGTGGGGACCTGAACATCAATATAATACATCATAAGATATATTTGGAGGCAATTGAACATGAGTATCATTACACACTATCTCTGTGGGGACATGGCATCCCTATATTCGCACATCATCTCTGTGGGGGCCTGGCCATCCCTATAATCGCAAACCATCTCTTTGGGCACCGGGGCATGCCTATAACCATGCACTATCTCTCTGGGGACCTGGGCATCCCTATAATCACACACCAGCTCTGTGGGGACCTGGGCATCCCTATAATCACACACTGTCTCTGTGGGGACCTGGGTATCCCTATAATCACACACTATCTCTGTGGGGACCTGGGCATCCCTATAATCACACACCATCTCTCTGGGGACATGGGCATCCTTATAATCACACACTATCTCTGTGGGAACCTGGGCATCCCTAGAATCACACACTATCTCTCTGGGGATCTGGGCATCCCTATAATCACCCCCATCTCTGTGGGGACCTGACCATCAATATAATAAATCATAGGATATATTTGCGGGCAATTGAAGATGAGTATCATCACAAACTATCTCTGTGGAGACCTGGGCATCCCTATAATCACACACTATCTCTGTGGGGATCTGGGGATCTATATAATCACACAATATCTCTGTAGGGACCTGGGCATCCCCATAATCACATACTAGCTCTGTGGGGACCGGGGCATGCCTATAATCACACACTATCTCTGTGGGGACCTGGGCATCACTATAATCACAAACCAGCTCTGTGGGGACCTGGGCATCCCTATAATCACACACCATCTCTGTGGGGACCTGGGCAACCTTATAATCACACAACATCTCTGTGGGAACCTGGGCATCCCTATAATCACATGCTATTTCTGTGAGGACTTGGGCATCCCTATAATCACACACAATTCTGTGGGGACCTGACCATCAATATAATACATCATAAAATATATTTGGGGGCAATTGAACATGAGAATCATTACACACTATCTGTGGGGACCTGGGCACATCTCTGTGGGGGCCTGGGCATCCCTAGATTCACACACTTTCTCTGTGGGGACCTGGGTAACCCTTTAATCACACACCATCTCTGTGGGGACCTGGGCATCCCTATAATCACACCCTGTCTCTGTGCGGACCTGATCATCAATATAATGCATCATAAGATATATTTGGGGGCAATTGAACATGAGTATCATTACACACTACCTCTGTGCGGATCTGGGCATCCCTGTAATCGCACTCCATCTCTGTGGGGGCCTGGGCATCGCTAGAATCACACACCATCTCTGTGGGCACATGGGCATCCCTATAATCACACACCATCTCTGTGGGGACCTGGGCATCCCTATAATCACACGCTATTTCTGTGAGGACTTGGGCATCACTATAATCACACACTATCTGTGTGAGGACTTGGGCATCCCTATAATCCCACACCATTCTATGAGGACCTGGGCATCCCTATAGTCATACACCATCACTGCTGGGACAGGGCATCCCTATAATCACACCCCATCTCTGTGGGGACCGGGGCATCCTTATTATCACACACCATCTCTGTGGGGACCTGGGCATCCTTATAATCACACACCATCTCTGTGGGGACCTGGGCATCCCTATAATCACACACTATTTCTGTGAGGACTTGGGCATCACTATAATCACACTCTATCTCTGTGAGGACTTGGGCATCCCTATAATCACACACCATTCTATGAGGACCTAGGCATCCCTATAGTCACACACCATCTCTGTGGGGACCTGGGCATCCCTAGAATCACGCACTATCTCTGTGGGGACCTGGGCATCCCTATAATCACACACTGTCTCTGTGGGGACCTGAACATCAATATAATACATCATAAGATATATTTGGAGGCAATTGAACATGAGTATCATTACACACTATCTCTGTGGGGACATGGCATCCCTATATTCGCACATCATCTCTGTGGGGGCCTGGCCATCCCTATAATCGCAAACCATCTCTTTGGGCACCGGGGCATGCCTATAACCATGCACTATCTCTCTGGGGACCTGGGCATCCCTATAATCACACACCAGCTCTGTGGGGACCTGGGCATCCCTATAATCACACACTGTCTCTGTGGGGACCTGGGTATCCCTATAATCACACACTATCTCTGTGGGGACCTGGGCATCCCTATAATCACACACCATCTCTCTGGGGACATGGGCATCCTTATAATCACACACTATCTCTGTGGGAACCTGGGCATCCCTAGAATCACACACTATCTCTCTGGGGATCTGGGCATCCCTATAATCACACCCTGTCTCTGTGCGGACCTGATCATCAATATAATGCATCATAAGATATATTTGGGGGCAATTGAACATGAGTATCATTACACACTACCTCTGTGCGGATCTGGGCATCCCTGTAATCGCACTCCATCTCTGTGGGGGCCTGGGCATCGCTAGAATCACACACCATCTCTGTGGGCACATGGGCATCCCTATAATCACACACCATCTCTGTGGGGACCTGGGCATCCCTATAATCACACGCTATTTCTGTGAGGACTTGGGCATCACTATAATCACACGCTATCTGTGTGAGGACTTGGGCATCCCTATAATCACACACCATTCTGTGGGGACCTGGGCATCCCTATCATCACACACGATCTCTGTGGGTACCTGGGCATATCATTATAATCACACACTTTTTCTGTGGGGACCTGGGCAACCAAATAATCACACACCATCTCTGTGGGGACCAGGACATGCCTATAATCACACACTATCTCTGTGGGGACCTGGGCATCACTATAATCACACACCAGCTCTGTGGGGACCTGGGCATCCCTATAATCACACACCATCTCTCTGGGGACCTGGGCAACCTTATAATCCCACACTATCTCTGTGGGAACCTGGGCATCCCGATAATCACACACCATCTCTGTGAGGACTTGGGCATCACTATAATCACACACTATCTCTGTGAGAACTTGGGCATCCCTATAATCACACAGCATTCTGTGGGGACCTGGGCATCCCTATAATCGCACACGATCCCTGTGCAGATCTGGGCATCCCTATAATCACACACCATCTCTGTGGGGACCGGAGCATGCCTATAATCACGCACTATCTCTGTGGGGACCTGGGCATCCCTATAATCACACACCAGCTCTGTGGGGACCTGGGCATCCCTATAATCACACACCACCTCTGTGGGGACATGGGCATCCTTATAATCACACACTATCTCCGTGGGAACCTGGGCATCCCTATAATCATACACTATCTCTCTTGGAATCTGGGCATCCCTATAATCACCCCCATCTCTGTGGGGACCTGACCATCAATATAATAAATCATAAGATATATTTGCGGCCAATTGAACATGAGTATCATCACACACCATCTCTGTGGAGACCTGGGCATCGGTATAATCACACTCTATCTCTGTGGGGACCTGGGCATCCACATAACCACATGCTATCTCTGTGGGGGCCTGGGCATCCATATAATCACGCAATATCTCTGTGGGGACCTGGGCATCCCCATAATCACACACAATCTCTCTGGGGACCGGGGCATGCCTGTAATCACACACTATCTCTGTGGGGACCTGGGCATCACTATAATCACACACCATCTCTGTGGGGACCTGGGCATCCCTATAATCACACACCATCTCCGTGGATACCTGGGCAACCTTATAATCACACACCATCTCTGTGGGGACCTGGGCATCCATATTATCACACAATATCTCTGTGGGGACCTGGGCATCCCCATAATCACATACCATCTCTGTGGGGACCGGGGCATGCCTATAATCCCACACTATCTCTGTGGGGACCTGGGCCTCACTATAATCACACACCAGCTCTGTGGGGACCTGGGCATCCCTATAATCACACACCATCTCTGTGGGGACCTGGGCAACCTTATAATCACACACCATCTCTGTGGGGACCTGGGCATCCCTATAATCACACACCATCTCTGTGGGGTCCTGGGCATCCTTATAATCACACACTATTTCTGTGAGGACTTGGGCATCACTATAATCACACGCTATCTCTGTGAGGACTTGGGCATCCCTATAATCACACACAATTCTGTGGGGACCTGGGCATCCCTATAATCACACACGATCTCTGTGAGGACCTGCACATATCATTATAATCACACACTTTCTCTGTGGGGACCTGGACATCACTATAATCACCCACTATCTCTGTGGGGACCTGGGCATCCCTATAATCACACGCTGTCTCTGTGGGGGACCTGACCATCAATATAATACATCATAAGATATATTTGGGGGCAATTGAACACAAGTATCATTACACACTATCTGTGGGGATCTGGGCATCCCTATAATCACACACCATCTCTGTGGGGGCCTGGGCATTCCTAGAATCACACACCATCTCTGTGGGGACCTGGGCATCCCTAGAATCACACACCATCTCTGTGAGGACCTGGGCATCCCTAGAATCACACACCATCTCTGTGGGGACTGGGGCATGCCTATAATCACACACTATCTCTGTGGGGACCTGGGCATCCCTATAATCACACCCTATCTCTGTGGGGACCTGACCATCAATATAATACATCATAAGATATATTTGGGGGACAATTGAACATGAGTATCATTAAACCCAATCTGTGGGGACCTGTGCATCCCTATAATCACACACCATCTGTGTGGGGGCCTGGGCATCCCTAGAATCACACACCATCTCTGTGGGCACCTGGGCATCCCTAGAGTCACACACTATCTCTGTGGGGACCTGGCATCACTATAATAACACACCAGCTCTGTGGGGACCTGGGCATCCCTATAATCACACACCATCTCTGTGGGGACCTGGGCCACCTTATAATCATCCCTATAATCACACACCATCACTGCTGGGACAGGGCATCCCTATAATCACACCCCATCTCTGTGGGGACCGGGGCATCCTTATTATCACACACCATCTCTGTGGGGACCTAGGCATCCCTATAATCACACACCATCTCTGTGGGGACCTGGGCCACCTTATAATCATCCCTATAATCACACACCATCACTGCTGGGACAGGGCATCCCTATAATCACACCCCATCTCTGTGGGGACCGGGGCATCCTTATTATCACACACCATCTCTGTGGGGACCTGGGCATCCTTATAATCACACACCATCTCTGTGGGGACCTGGGCATCCCTATAATCACACACTATTTCTGTGAGGACTTGGGCATCCCTATAATCACACTCTATCTCTGTGAGGACTTGGGCATCCCTATAATCACACACCATTCTATGAGGACCTGGGCATCCCTATAATCACACACCATCTCTGTGGGGACCTGGGCATCCCTAGAATCACGCACTATCTCTGTGGGGACCTGGGCATCCCTATAATCACACCCTGTCTCTGTGGGGACCTGAACATCAATATAATACATCATAAGATATATTTGGAGGCAATTGAACATGAGTATCATTACACACTATCTCTGTGGGGACATGGCATCCGTATATTCGCACACCATCTCTGTGGGGGCCTGGCCATCCCTATAATCGCAAACCATCTCTTTGGGCACCGGGGCATGCCTATAACCATGCACTATCTCTCTGGGGACCTGGGCATCCCTATAATCACACACCAGCTCTGTGGGGACCTGGGCATCCCTATAATCACACACTGTCTCTGTGGCGACCTGGGTATCCCTATAATGCTTAAAACATGGCTGTTCGGGCAGGCTTATGAATAACTACCCCCATCGGTCCCGGCATATTCTAGAGTAGCGCCATGAAACCTTTTGGTGTACGTGCGCTGTATAAATTTTTTATAACATAACATAACATAATCACACACTATCTCTGTGGGGACCTGGGCATCCCTATAATCACACACCATCTCTCTGGGGACATGGGCATCCTTATATTAACACACTATCTCTGTGGGAACCTGGGCATCCCTAGAATCACACACTATCTCTCTGGGGATCTGGGCATCCCTATAATCACCCCCATCTCTGTGGGGACCTGACCATCAATATAATAAATCATAACATATATTTGCGGGCAATTGAACATGAGTATCATCACAAACTATCTCTGTGGAGACCTGGGCATCCCTATAATCACACACTATCTCTGTGGGGATCTGGGGATCTATATAATCACACAATATCTCTGTGGGGACCTGGGCATCCCTATAATCACACCCTGTCTCTGTGGGGACCGGGGCATGCCTATAATCACACACTATCTCTGTGGGGACCTGGGCATCACTATAATCACAAACCAGCTCTGTGGGGACCTGGGCATCCCTATAATCACACACCATCTCTGTGGGGACCAGGGCAACCTTATAATCACACAACATCTCTGTGGGAACCTGGGCATCCCTATAATCACACGCTATTTCTGTGAGGACTTGGGCATCCCTATAATCACACACAATTCTGTGGGGACCTGACCATCAATATAATACATCATAAAATATATTTGGGGGCAATTGAACATGAGAATCATTACACACTATCTGTGGGGACCTGGGCACATCTCTGTGGGGGCCTGGGCATCCCTAGATTCACACACTTTCTCTGTGGGGACCTGGGTAACCCTTTAATCACACACCATCTCTGTGGGGACCTGGGCATCCCTATAATCACACCCTGTCTCTGTGCGGACCTGATCATCAATATAATGCATCATAAGATATATTTGGGGGCAATTGAACATGAGTATCATTACACACTACCTCTGTGCGGATCTGGGCATCCCTGTAATCGCACTCCATCTCTGTGGGGGCCTGGGCATCGCTAGAATCACACACCATCTCTGTGGGCACATGGGCATCCCTATAATCACACACCATCTCTGTGGGGACCTGGGCATCCCTATAATCACACGCTATTTCTGTGAGGACTTGGGCATCACTATAATCACACGCTATCTGTGTGAGGACTTGGGCATCCCTATAATCACACACAATCTCTGTGGGTACCTGGGCATATCATTATAATCACACACTTTTTCTGTGGGGACCTGGGCAACCCTATAATCACACACCATCTCTGTGGGGACCAGGACATGCCTATAATCACACACTATCTCTGTGGGGACCTGGGCATCACTATAATCACACACCAGCTCTGTGGGGACCTGGGAATCCCTATAATCACACACCATCTCTCTGGGGACCTGGGCAACCTTATAATGACACACTATCTCTGTGGGAACCTGGGCATCCCGATAATCACACACCATCTCTGTGAGGACTTGGGCATCACTATAATCACACACTATCTCTGTGAGAACTTGGGCATCCCTATAATCACACAGCATTCTGTGGGGACCTGGGCATCCCTATAATCGCACACGATCCCTGTGCAGATCTGGGCATCCCTATAATCACACACCATCTCTATGGGGACCGGAGCATGCCTATAATCACGCACTATCTCTGTGGGGACCTGGGCATCCCTATAATCACACACCAGCTCTGTGGGGACCTGGGCATCCATATAATCACACACCACCTCTGTGGGGACATGGGCATCCTTATAATCACACACTATCTCCGTGGGAACCTGGGCATCCCTATAATCATACACTATCTCTCTTGGAATCTGGGCATCCCTATAATCACCCCCATCTCTGTGGGGACCTGACCATCAATATAATAAATCATAAGATATATTTGCGGCCAATTGAACATGAGTATCATCACACACCATCTCTGTGGAGACCTGGGCATCGGTATAATCACACTCTATCTCTGTGGGGACCTGGGCATCAACATAACCACATGCTATCTCTGTGGGGGCCTGGGCATCCATATAATCACGCAATATCTCTGTGGGGACCTGGGCATCCCCATAATCACACACAATCTCTCTGGGGACCGGGGCATGCCTGTAATCACACACTATCTCTGTGGGGACCTGGGCATCACTATAATCACACACCATCTCTGTGGGGACCTGGGCATCCCTATAATCACACACCATCTCCGTGGGGACCTGGGCAACCTTATAATCACACACCATCTCTGTGGGGACCTGGGCATCCATATTATCACACAATATCTCTGTGGGGACCTGGGCATCCCCATAATCACATACCATCTCTGTGGGGACCGGGGCATGCCTATAATCACACACTATCTCTGTGACCTGGGCATCCCTATAATCACACACCATCTCTGTGGGGACCTGGGCAACCTTATAATCACACACCATCTCTGTGGGGACCTGGGCATCCCTATAATCACACACCATCTCTGTGGGGTCCTGGGCATCCCTATAATCACACACTATTTCTGTGAGGACTTGGGCATCACTATAATCACACGCTATCTCTGTGAGGACTTGGGCATCCCTATAATCACACACAATTCTGTGGGGACCTGGGCATCCCTATAATCACACACGATCTCTGTGAGGACCTGCACATATCATTATAATCACACACTTTCTCTGTGGGGACCTGGACATCACTATAATCACCCACTATCTCTGTGGGGACCTGGGCATCCCTATAATCACACGCTGTCTCTGTGGGGACCTGACCATCAATATAATACATCATAAGATATATTTGGGGGCAATTGAACACAAGTATCATTACACACTATCTGTGGGGATCTGGGCATCCCTATAATCACACACCATCTCTGTGGGGGCCTGGGCATCCCTAGAATCACACACCATCTCCGTGGGGACCTGGGCATCCCTATAATCACACACACCATCTCTGTGAGGACCTGGGCATCCCTAGAATCACACACCATCTCTGTGGGGACTGGGGCATGCCTATAATCACACACTATCTCTGTGGGGACCTGGGCATCCCTATAATCACACCCTATCTCTGTGGGGACCTGACCATCAATATAATACATCATAAGATATATTTGGGGGACAATTGAACATGAGTATCATTAAACCCAATCTGTGGGGACCTGTGCATCCCTATAATCACACACCATCTGTGTGGGGGCCTGGGCATCCCTAGAATCACACACCATCTCTGTGGGCACCTGGGCATCCCTAGAGTCACACACTATCTCTGTGGGGACCTGGCATCACTATAACAACACACCAGCTCTGTGGGGACCTGGGCATCCCTATAATCACACACCATCTCTGTGGGGACCTGGGCCACCTTATAATCACACACTATCTCTGTGGGAACCTGGGCATCCCTATAATCACACACCATCACTGCTGGGACAGGGCATCCCTATAATCACACCCCATCTCTGTGGGGACCGGGGCATCCTTATTATCACACACCATCTCTGTGGGGACCTGGGCATCCTTATAATCACACACCATCTCTGTGGGGACCTGGGCATCCCTATAATCACACACTATTTCTGTGAGGACTTGGGCATCACTATAATCACACTCTATCTCTGTGAGGACTTGGGCATCCCTATAATCACACACCATTCTATGAGGACCTGGGCATCCCTATAATCACACACCATCTCTGTGGGGACCTGGGCATCCCTAGAATCACCCACTATCTCTGTGGGGACCTGGGCATCCCTATAATCACACGCTGTCTCTGTAGGGACCTGACCATCAATATAATACATCATAAGATATATTTGGGGGCAATTGAACACAAGTATCATTACACACTATCTGTGGGGATCTGGGCATCCCTATAATCACACACCATCTCTTTGGGGGCCTGGGCATCCCTAGAATCACACACCATCTCCGTGGGGACCTGGGCATCCCTATAATCACACACCATCTCTGTGTGGACCTGGGCATCCCTAGAATCACACACCATCTCTGTGGGGACTGGGGCATGCCTCTAATCACACACTATCTCTGTGGGGACCTGGGCATCCCTATAATCACACCCTATCTCTGTGGGGACCTGACCATCAATATAATACATCATAAGATATATTTGGGGGACAATTGAACATGAGTATCATTAAACCCAATCTGTGGGGACCTGTGCATCCCTATAATCAGACACCATCTGTGTGGGGGCCTGGGCATCCCTAGAATCACACACCATCTCTGTGGGCACCTGGGCATCCTTAGAGTCACACACTATCTCTGTGGGGACCTGGGCATCCCTATAATCACACGCTGTCTCTGTAGGGACCTGACCATCAATATAATACATCATAAGATATATTTGGGGGCAATTGAACACAAGTATCATTACACACTATCTGTGGGGATCTGGGCATCCCTATAATCACACACCATCTCTGTGGGGGCCTGGGCATCCCTAGAATCACACACCATCTCCGTGGGGACCTGGGCATCCCTATAATCACACACCATCTCTGTGAGGACCTGGGCATCCCTAGAATCACACACCATCTCTGTGGGGACTGGGGCATGCCTATAATCACACACTATCTCTGTGGGGACCTGGGCATCCCTATAATCACACCCTATCTCTGTGGGGACCTGACCATCAATATAATACATCATAAGATATATTTGGGGGACAATTGAACATGAGTATCATTAAACCCAATCTGTGGGGACCTGTGCATCCCTATAATCAGACACCATCTGTGTGGGGGCCTGGGCATCCCTAGAATCACACACCATCTCTGTGGGGACCTGGGCATCCCTATAATCACACACCATCTCTGTGGGGTCCTGGGCATCCCTATAATCACACACTATTTCTGTGAGGACTTGGGCATCACTATAATCACACGCTATCTCTGTGAGGACTTGGGCATCCCTATAATCACACACAATTCTGTGGGGACCTGGGCATCCCTATAATCACACACGATCTCTGTGAGGACCTGCACATATCATTATAATCACACACTTTCTCTGTGGGGACCTGGACATCACTATAATCACCCACTATCTCTGTGGGGACCTGGGCATCCCTATAATCACACGCTGTCTCTGTGGGGACCTGACCATCAATATAATACATCATAAGATATATTTGGGGGCAATTGAACACAAGTATCATTACACACTATCTGTGGGGATCTGGGCATCCCTATAATCACACACCATCTCTGTGGGGGCCTGGGCATCCCTAGAATCACACACCATCTCCGTGGGGACCTGGGCATCCCTATAATCACACACACCATCTCTGTGAGGACCTGGGCATCCCTAGAATCACACACCATCTCTGTGGGGACTGGGGCATGCCTATAATCACACACTATCTCTGTGGGGACCTGGGCATCCCTATAATCACACCCTATCTCTGTGGGGACCTGACCATCAATATAATACATCATAAGATATATTTGGGGGACAATTGAACATGAGTATCATTAAACCCAATCTGTGGGGACCTGTGCATCCCTATAATCACACACCATCTGTGTGGGGGCCTGGGCATCCCTAGAATCACACACCATCTCTGTGGGCACCTGGGCATCCCTAGAGTCACACACTATCTCTGTGGGGACCTGGCATCACTATAATAACACACCAGCTCTGTGGGGACCTGGGCATCCCTATAATCACACACCATCTCTGTGGGGACCTGGGCCACCTTATAATCACACACTATCTCTGTGGGAACCTGGGCATCCCTATAATCACACACCATCACTGCTGGGACAGGGCATCCCTATAATCACACCCCATCCCTGTGGGGACCGGGGCATCATTATTATCACACACCATCTCTGTGGGGACCTGGGCATCCTTATAATCACACACCATCTCTGTGGGGACCTGGGCATCCCTATAATCACACACTATTTCTGTGAGGACTTGGGCATCACTATAATCACACTCTATCTCTGTGAGGACTTGGGCATCCCTATAATCACACACCATTCTATGAGGACCTGGGCATCCCTATAATCACACACCATCTCTGTGGGGACCTGGGCATCCCTAGAATCACCCACTATCTCTGTGGGGACCTGGGCATCCCTATAATCACACGCTGTCTCTGTAGGGACCTGACCATCAATATAATACATCATAAGATATATTTGGGGGCAATTGAACACAAGTATCATTACACACTATCTGTGGGGATCTGGGCATCCCTATAATCACACACCATCTCTGTGGGGGCCTGGCCATCCCTATAATCGCAAACCATCTCTTTGGGCACCGGGGCATGCCTATAACCATGCACTATCTCTCTGGGGACCTGGGCATCCCTATAATCACACACCAGCTCTGTGGGGACCTGGGCATCCCTATAATCACACACTGTCTCTGTGGCGACCTGGGTATCCCTATAATCACTCACTATCTCTGTGGGGACCTGGGCATCCCTATAATCACACACCATCTCTCTGGGGACATGGGCATCCTTATAATCACACACTATCTCTGTGGGAACCTGGGCATCCCTAGAATCACACACTATCTCTCTGGGGATCTGGGCATCCCTATAATCACCCCCATCTCTGTGGGGACCTGACCATCAATATAATAAATCATAGGATATATTTGCGGGCAATTGAACATGAGTATCATCACAAACTATCTCTGTGGAGACCTGGGCATCCCTATAATCACACACTATCTCTGTGGGGATCTGGGGATCTATATAATCACACAATATTTCTGTAGGGACCTGGGCATCCCCATAATCACATACCATCTCTGTGGGGACCGGGGCATGCCTATAATCACACACTATCTCTGTGGGGACCTGGGCATCACTATAATCACAAACCAGCTCTGTGGGGACCTGGGCATCCCTATAATCACACACCATCTCTGTGGGGACCTGGGCAACCTTATAATCACACAACATCTCTGTGGGAACCTGGGCATCCCTATAATCACACGCTATTTCTGTGAGGACTTGGGCATCCCTATAATCACACACAATTCTGTGGGGACCTGACCATCAATATAATACATCATAAAATATATTTGGGGGCAATTGAACATGAGAATCATTACACACTATCTGTGGGGACCTGGGCACATCTCTGTGGGGGCCTGGGCATCCCTAGATTCACACACTTTCTCTGTGGGGACCTGGGTAACCCTTTAATCACACACCATCTCTGTGGGGACCTGGGCATCCCTATAATCACACCCTGTCTCTGTGCGGACCTGATCATCAATATAATGCATCATAAGATATATTTGGGGGCAATTGAACATGAGTATCATTACACACTATCTCTGTGGGGATCTGGGCATCCCTGTAATCACACTCCATCTCTGTGGGGGCCTGGGCATCGCTAGAATCACACACCATCTCTGTGGGCACATGGGCATCCCTATAATCACACACCATCTCTGTGGGGACCTGGGCATCCCTATAATCACACGCTATTTCTGTGAGGACTTGGGCATCACTATAATCACACGCTCTCTGTGTGAGGACTTGGGCATCCCTATAATCACACACCATTCTGTGGGGACCTGGGCATCCCTATCATCACACACCATCTCTGTGGGGACCAGGACATGCCTATAATCACACACTATCTCTGTGGGGACCTGGGCATCACTATAATCACACACCAGCTCTGTGGGGACCTGGGCATCCCTATAATCACACACCATCTCTCTGGGGACCTGGGCAACCTTATAATCCCACACTATCTCTGTGGGAACCTGGGCATCCCGATAATCACACACCATCTCTGTGAGGACTTGGGCATTACTATAATCACACACTATCTCTGTGAGAACTTGGGCATCCCTATAATCACACAGCATTCTGTGGGGACCTGGGCATCCCTATAATCGCACACGATCCCTGTGCAGATCTGGGCATCCCTATAATCACACACCAACTCTGTGGGGACCGGAGCATGCCTATAATCACGCACTATCTCTGTGGGGACCTGGGCATCCCTATAATCACACACCAGCTCTGTGGGGACCTGGGCATCCCTATAATCACACACCACCTCTGTGGGGACATGGGCATCCTTATAATCACACACTATCTCCGTGGGAACCTGGGCATCCCTATAATCATACACTATCTCTCTTGGAATCTGGGCATCCCTATAATCACCCCCATCTCTGTGGGGACCTGACCATCAATATAATAAATCATAAGATATATTTGCGGCCAATTGAACATGAGTATCATCACACACCATCTCTGTGGAGACCTGGGCATCGGTATAATCACACTCTATCTCTGTGGGGACCTGGGCATCCACATAACCACATGCTATCTCTGTGGGGGCCTGGGCATCCATATAATCACGCAATATCTCTGTGGGGACCTGGGCATCCCCATAATCACACACAATCTCTCTGGGGACCGGGGCATGCCTGTAATCACACACTATCTCTGTGGGGACCTGGGCATCACTATAATCACACACCATCTCTGTGGGGACCTGGGCATCCCTATAATCACACACCATCTCCGTGGGGACCTGGGCAACCTTATAATCACACACCATCTCTGTGGGAACCTGGTATCCCTATAGTCACATATCATCTCTGTGGGGACAGGGCATCCCTATAATCACACTCCATCTCTGTGGGGACCGGGGCATCCCTATAATAATCGCAGAAAATCTGTGTGGGGACCTGGGTATCCTTATAATCATACACCATCTCTGTGGGGACCTGGGCATCCCTATAATCACACTCTATTTCTGTGAGGACTTGGGCATCACTATAATCACACGCTAACTCTGTGATGACTTGGGCATCCCTATAATCATGCACAATTCTGTGGGGACCTGGGCATCCCTATAATCACACACGATCTCTGTGGGGACCTGGGCATATCATTATAATCACACACCCTCTCTGTGGGGACCTGGCCATCCCTAGAATCACAAACTATCTCTGTGGGGACCTGGGCATCCCTATAATCACACCCTGTCTCTGTGGGAACCTGACCATCAATATAATCCATAATAAGATATATTTGGGGGCAATTGAACATGAGTATCATTACACACTATCTGTGGGGGCCTGGGCATTCCTATAATCACACACCATGTCTGTGGGGGACTGGGCATCCCTAGAATCACACACCATCTCTGTGGGCACCTGGGCATCCCTAGAATCACACACTATCTCAGTGGGGACCTGGGCATCCCTATAATCACAAACCATCTCTGTGGGGGCCGGGGCATGCCTATAATCACACACAGTTTTTTCTGTGGGGACCTGGGCAACCCTATAATCACACACCATCTCTGTTGGGACCTGGGCATCCCTAGAATCACACACTATCTCTGTGGGGACCTGGGCATCCCTATAATCACACCCTGTCTCTGTGGGGACCTGACCATGAATATAATACATCACAAGATATATTTGGGGGCAATCGAATATGAGTATTATTACACACTATCTCTGTGGGGACTTGGGCATCCCTATAATCACACACCATCTCTGTGGGGTCCTGGGCATCCCTATAATCACACACTATTTCTGTGAGGACTTGGGCATCACTATAATCACACGCTATCTCTGTGAGGACTTGGGCATCCCTATAATCACACACAATTCTGTGGGGACCTGGGCATCCCTATAATCACACACGATCTCTGTGAGGACCTGCACATATCATTATAATCACACACTTTCTCTGTGGGGACCTGGACATCACTATAATCACCCACTATCTCTGTGGGGACCTGGGCATCCCTATAATCACACGCTGTCTCTGTGGGGACCTGACCATCAATATAATACATCATAAGATATATTTGGGGGCAATTGAACACAAGTATCATTACACACTATCTGTGGGGATCTGGGCATCCCTATAATCACACACCATCTCTGTGGGGGCCTGGGCATCCCTAGAATCACACACCATCTCCGTGGGGACCTGGGCATCCCTATAATCACACACACCATCTCTGTGAGGACCTGGGCATCCCTAGAATCACACACCATCTCTGTGGGGACTGGGGCTTGCCTATAATCACACACTATCTCTGTGGGGACCTGGGCATCCCTATAATCACACCCTATCTCTGTGGGGACCTGACCATCAATATAATACATCATAAGATATATTTGGGGGACAATTGAACATGAGTATCATTAAACCCAATCTGTGGGGACCTGTGCATCCCTATAATCACACACCATCTGTGTGGGGGCCTGGGCATCCCTAGAATCACACACCATCTCTGTGGGCACCTGGGCATCCCTAGAGTCACACACTATCTCTGTGGGGACCTGGCATCACTATAATAACACACCAGCTCTGTGGGGACCTGGGCATCCCTATAATCACACACCATCTCTGTGGGGACCTGGGCCACCTTATAATCACACACTATCTCTGTGGGAACCTGGGCATCCCTATAATCACACACCATCACTGCTGGGACAGGGCATCCCTATAATCACACCCCATCCCTGTGGGGACCGGGGCATCATTATTATCACACACCATCTCTGTGGGGACCTGGGCATCCTTATAATCACACACCATCTCTGTGGGGACCTGGGCATCCCTATAATCACACACTATTTCTGTGAGGACTTGGGCATCACTATAATCACACTCTATCTCTGTGAGGACTTGGGCATCCCTATAATCACACACCATTCTATGAGGACCTGGGCATCCCTATAATCACACACCATCTCTGTGGGGACCTGGGCATCCCTAGAATCACCCACTATCTCTGTGGGGACCTGGGCATCCCTATAATCACACGCTGTCTCTGTAGGGACCTGACCATCAATATAATACATCATAAGATATATTTGGGGGCAATTGAACACAAGTATCATTACACACTATCTGTGGGGATCTGGGCATCCCTATAATCACACACCATCTCTGTGGGGGCCTGGGCATCCCTAGAATCACACACCATCTCCGTGGGGACCTGGGCATCCCTATAATCACACACCATCTCTGTGAGGACCTGGGCATCTCTAGAATCACACACCATCTCTGTGGGGACTGGGGCATGCCTATAATCACACACTATCTCTGTGGGGACCTGGGCATCCCTATAATCACACCCTATCTCTGTGGGGACCTGACCATCAATATAATACATCATAAGATATATTTGGGGGACAATTGAACATGAGTATCATTAAACCCAATCTGTGGGGACCTGTGCATCCCTATAATCAGACACCATCTGTGTGGGGGCCTGGGCATCCCTAGAATCACACACCATCTCTGTGGGCACCTGGGCATCCTTAGAGTCACACACTATCTCTGTGGGGACCTGGCATCACTATAATAACACACCAGCTCTGTGGGGACCTGGGCATCCCTATAATCACACACCATCTCTGTGGGGACCTGGGCCACCTTATAATCACACACTATCTCTGTGGGAACCTGGGCATCCCTATAATCACACACCATCACTGCTGGGACAGAGCATCCCTATAATCACACCCCATCTCTGTGGGGACCGGGGCATCCTTATTATCACACACCATCTCTGTGGGGACCTGGGCATCCTTATAATCACACACCATCTCTGTGGGGACCTGGGCATCCCTATAATCACACACTATTTCTGTGAGGACTTGGGCATCACTATAATCACACTCTATCTCTGTGAGGACTTGGGCATCCCTATAATCACACACCATTCTATGAGGACCTGGGCATCCCTATAGTCACACACCATCTCTGTGGGGACCTGGGCATCCCTAGAATCACGCACTATCTCTGTGGGGACCTGGGCATCCCTATAATCACACCCTGTCTCTGTGGGGACCTGAACATCAATATAATACATCATAAGATATATTTGGAGGCAATTGAACATGAGTATCATTACACACTATCTCTGTGGGGACATGGCATCCCTATATTCGCACACCATCTCTGTGGGGGCCTGGCCATCCCTATAATCGCAAACCATCTCTTTGGGCACCGGGGCATGCCTATAACCATGCACTATCTCTCTGGGGACCTGGGCATCCCTATAATCACACACCAGCTCTGTGGGGACCTGGGCATCCCTATAATCACACACTGTCTCTGTGGCGACCTGGGTATCCCTATAATCACACACTATCTCTGTGGGGACCTGGGCATCCCTATAATCACACACCATCTCTCTGGGGACATGGGCATCCTTATAATCACACACTATCTCTGTGGGAACCTGGGCATCCCTAGAATCACACACTATCTCTCTGGGGATCTGGGCATCCCTATAATCACCCCCATCTCTGTGGGGACCTGACCATCAATATAATAAATCATAGGATATATTTGCGGGCAATTGAACATGAGTATCATCACAAACTATCTCTGTGGAGACCTGGGCATCCCTATAATCACACACTATCTCTGTGGGGATCTGGGGATCTATATAATCACACAATATTTCTGTAGGGACCTGGGCATCCCCATAATCACATACCATCTCTGTGGGGACCGGGGCATGCCTATAATCACACACTATCTCTGTGGGGACCTGGGCATCACTATAATCACAAACCAGCTCTGTGGGGACCTGGGCATCCCTATAATCACACACCATCTCTGTGGGGACCTGGGCAACCTTATAATCACACAACATCTCTGTGGGAACCTGGGCATCCCTATAATCACACGCTATTTCTGTGAGGACTTGGGCATCCCTATAATCACACACAATTCTGTGGGGACCTGACCATCAATATAATACATCATAAAATATATTTGGGGGCAATTGAACATGAGAATCATTACACACTATCTGTGGGGACCTGGGCACATCTCTGTGGGGGCCTGGGCATCCCTAGATTCACACACTTTCTCTGTGGGGACCTGGGTAACCCTTTAATCACACACCATCTCTGTGGGGACCTGGGCATCCCTATAATCACACCCTGTCTCTGTGCGGACCTGATCATCAATATAATGCATCATAAGATATATTTGGGGGCAATTGAACATGAGTATCATTACACACTATCTCTGTGGGGATCTGGGCATCCCTGTAATCGCACTCCATCTCTGTGGGGGCCTGGGCATCGCTAGAATCACACACCATCTCTGTGGGCACATGGGCATCCCTATAATCACACACCATCTCTGTGGGGACCTGGGCATCCCTATAATCACACGCTATTTCTGTGAGGACTTGGGCATCACTATAATCACACGCTCTCTGTGTGAGGACTTGGGCATCCCTATAATCACACACCATTCTGTGGGGACCTGGGCATCCCTATCATCACACACCATCTCTGTGGGGACCAGGACATGCCTATAATCACACACTATCTCTGTGGGGACCTGGGCATCACTATAATCACACACCAGCTCTGTGGGGACCTGGGCATCCCTATAATCACACACCATCTCTCTGGGGACCTGGGCAACCTTATAATCCCACACTATCTCTGTGGGAACCTGGGCATCCCGATAATCACACACCATCTCTGTGAGGACTTGGGCATTACTATAATCACACACTATCTCTGTGAGAACTTGGGCATCCCTATAATCACACAGCATTCTGTGGGGACCTGGGCATCCCTATAATCGCACACGATCCCTGTGCAGATCTGGGCATCCCTATAATCACACACCAACTCTGTGGGGACCGGAGCATGCCTATAATCACGCACTATCTCTGTGGGGACCTGGGCATCCCTATAATCACACACCAGCTCTGTGGGGACCTGGGCATCCCTATAATCACACACCACCTCTGTGGGGACATGGGCATCCTTATAATCACACACTATCTCCGTGGGAACCTGGGCATCCCTATAATCATACACTATCTCTCTTGGAATCTGGGCATCCCTATAATCACCCCCATCTCTGTGGGGACCTGACCATCAATATAATAAATCATAAGATATATTTGCGGCCAATTGAACATGAGTATCATCACACACCATCTCTGTGGAGACCTGGGCATCGGTATAATCACACTCTATCTCTGTGGGGACCTGGGCATCCACATAACCACATGCTATCTCTGTGGGGGCCTGGGCATCCATATAATCACGCAATATCTCTGTGGGGACCTGGGCATCCCCATAATCACACACAATCTCTCTGGGGACCGGGGCATGCCTGTAATCACACACTATCTCTGTGGGGACCTGGGCATCACTATAATCACACACCATCTCTGTGGGGACCTGGGCATCCCTATAATCACACACCATCTCCGTGGGGACCTGGGCAACCTTATAATCACACACCATCTCTGTGGGAACCTGGTATCCCTATAGTCACATATCATCTCTGTGGGGACAGGGCATCCCTATAATCACACTCCATCTCTGTGGGGACCGGGGCATCCCTATAATAATCGCAGAAAATCTGTGTGGGGACCTGGGTATCCTTATAATCATACACCATCTCTGTGGGGACCTGGGCATCCCTATAATCACACTCTATTTCTGTGAGGACTTGGGCATCACTATAATCACACGCTAACTCTGTGATGACTTGGGCATCCCTATAATCATGCACAATTCTGTGGGGACCTGGGCATCCCTATAATCACACACGATCTCTGTGGGGACCTGGGCATATCATTATAATCACACACCCTCTCTGTGGGGACCTGGCCATCCCTAGAATCACAAACTATCTCTGTGGGGACCTGGGCATCCCTATAATCACACCCTGTCTCTGTGGGAACCTGACCATCAATATAATCCATAATAAGATATATTTGGGGGCAATTGAACATGAGTATCATTACACACTATCTGTGGGGGCCTGGGCATTCCTATAATCACACACCATGTCTGTGGGGGACTGGGCATCCCTAGAATCACACACCATCTCTGTGGGCACCTGGGCATCCCTAGAATCACACACTATCTCATTGGGGACCTGGGCATCCCTATAATCACAAACCATCTCTGTGGGGGCCGGGGCATGCCTATAATCACACACAGTTTTTTCTGTGGGGACCTGGGCAACCCTATAATCACACACCATCTCTGTTGGGACCTGGGCATCCCTAGAATCACACACTATCTCTGTGGGGACCTGGGCATCCCTATAATCACACCCTGTCTCTGTGGGGACCTGACCATGAATATAATACATCACAAGATATATTTGGGGGCAATCGAATATGAGTATTATTACACACTATCTCTGTGGGGACTTGGGCATCCCTATAATCACACACCATCTCTGTGGGGGCCTGGTCATCCCTAGAATCACACGCCATCTCTGTGGGCACCTGGGCATCCCAATAATCACACACTATCTCTGTGGGGACCTGGGCATCCCTATAATTACACACCATCTCTATGGAAACCGGGGCATGCCTATAATGACACACTATCTCTGTGGGGACCTGGGCATCACTATAATCACACACCATCTCTGTGGGGACCTGGGCAACCTTATAATCACACATTATCTCTGTGGGAACATGGGCATTCCTATAATCACACACCATCTCTGTGGGGACAGGGCATCCCTATAATCACACTCCATCTCTGTGGGGACATAGACATCCCTATAATCACACACGATCTCTGTGGGGACCTGGGCTTATCCGTATAATCACACACTTTCTCTGTGGGGAGCTGGTCAACCCTATAATCACTAACCCTGGGCGTAGTTTGCGTAGTAGCACTTCACGTAGCTACGTGAAGTACATTTTGAACTACACATAGCTATGCAAATTGCGTAGTGCGTAGCTGTGTGCTTGACTGTACTGTACAATAATTGCCAAAGGCATCTTGCACAGTGCAAGTTAAAATAAAATAAGTACCTCTGTCTTTATATGCTAAAATGCATATAGCATTTCACAAAAGTGAAATCAATAAATTAACAAGCAGTGAGAGAGGTGATGATTTTGGTATCCTCCCTAACCTAGGGAGAGAACCAAGCAGATGCCTTGAAAACAAAAAGCACATCTTTTGAACGATTCAGTGGTGGTCCCATCCTCTTAGGACCACCCCAAGCACAGTTATTGGCAAAAATACAATCCCAACCAAAGGCCCTGCAAAGCATTATGGGACGAGATTAGCAGTGGGCAGTGAATATTATAGTATCCAATATCAAAATAATTCTACAAAGAGCTGCAGTTCCACTAGTCGTTACTAGATATCCCTCACGAGTCAAATGCAAAAGCTTCATGAAAGGGTTTCAATGCTTTTGCATTTGACTCGTGAGGGACATCTAGTAACGACTAGTGGAACTGCAGCTTGATGTATTAATAATTTCAATGCTTTTGCATTTGACTCGTGGGGGACATCTAGTAACGACTAGTTGAACTGCAGCTCTTTGTAGAAATATTTTGATATTGGACACTATAATATTCACTGCCCACTGCTAATCTCGTCCCATAATGCTTTGCAGGGCCTTTGATTGGGATTGTATTTTTGCCCATAACTGTGCTTGGGGTGGTCCTAGGAGGAAGGGACCACCACTGAATCGTTCACATGATATGCTTTTTGTGTTCAAGGCATCTGCTTGGTCCTCCCCTAGGTTAGGGGGAACTCAAAATCATCACCTCTCTCATTGCTTGATATTTTCATTGTCAAAGTTTACTTTTGTGAATTTGTTATATGCTTTTTAGTATAGAAAATTGCTTTAACAAAGCATTTGTATGTGTTTAATATACTACTGCTACGCCAATTAGCAGAATTTTTTACTCTGCTACGTGCAATTTGCGTAGTGCATAGTAACACAAACTTTGCATGCTCCGTGAGCGTAGCAAAGTATTATGCCCAGGCTTAATAATCACACACCATCTCTGTGGGGACCTGGGCATCCCTAGAATCACGCACTATCTCTGTGGGGGCCTGGGCATCCCTATAATCACACACCAGCTCTGTGGGGACCTGGGCATCCCTATAATCACACACCATCTCTGTGGGGACATGGGCATCCTTATAATCACACACTATCTCTGTGGGAATCTGGGCATCCCTATGATCATACACAATCTCTGTGGGGACCTGGGCATCCCTAGAATCACACATTATCTCTCTGGGGATCTGGGCATCCCTATAATCACCCCATCTCTGTGGGGACCTGACCATCAATATAATAAATCATAAGATCTGTTTGCGGGCAATTGAACATGAGTATCATCACACACTATCTCTGTGGAGACCTGGGCATCCCTATAATCCCACTCTATCTCTGTGGGGACCTGGGCATCCACATAACCACATGCTATCTCTTTGGGGACCTGGGCATCCATATATTCACACAATATCTCTGTGGCGACCTGGGCATCTGTATAAATACACACTACCTCTGTGGGAACCTGGGCATCCCTATAATCACATGCTATCTTTGTGGGGACCTGGGTAACACAATAATCACACACTTTATATTTTGGGGATCTGGGCATCCCTGTAATCACACACTATCTCTGTGGGGACCTGGTCATCAATTTAATCAATTACAAACAATCTTTGTGGTGACTTGAACATGAGTATCATCACACATTATCTCTGGGTGGTTCTGGGCATTAATATAGTGACACATTATTTATGTGGGTACTTGAACATGACTCTCATCACACACTATCTCTGCAGAGACCTCAACATGTCTATCATAAAAGACTGTCCCTATATGGTCTTGAACCTGACAGTCATCACAAACTTTCTCTACAGGTCTACAATCACTATCTCTGTGGGGATGTGGGCATCCCTATTATCACACACTATCTCTTTAGGGTCCTGCATTTGAATGAATGAATGAAATTAAATTTCTATAGCGCATTACTACCCTGAGGCCTCGTAGCGCTTAGGACAGGACAGACAGTAACATGACAGGTTAGTAGGTGGTACCAAAGAGATAGGTCTTAAGGAGTTTACGGAAGGACTGCATGTTGGATTCCCTGCGAAGAGTAGAAGGAAGAGAATTCCAGAGATTAGCAGCATTCAGAGAAAAGGAGCGTCCGCCCCATCTGGATCTACGTACTTTCCTTGTAGTAGCAAGGAAAGCGGAGCTGGAACGAAGACTCCTTGGAGGTTGGTAGGGAGTGACGAGGGGGTGGATAATGGCAGGGCCGGTTTTCCAGATGGCTTTGTGGGCCAGGCACATAGCCTGAAATTGTATTCGGTACTTGACTGGGAGCAAATGAAGTTTTCTCATTGCGGGTTTTGCTGATTGTCTCCGAGGAATCTGGAGAAGTAAACGAGCCGCGCAATTCTGGATCAGTTTCACAATAATCACAATATATCTTTTCAGGACATGAGCGTGACTATAATCACATACTTTCTCTGCAGGAACCTGAGCATGACTATTATAATCCACCATCTCTCCAGGACCTTAAATATTTTCATCATGACACTCTCCCTGTGTGAACTTGAATGTGACCATATCACATACTATTTCTGCAGGGATTTGAACATAACTATAAACACACACCATCTCTGAGTAGCTTGAACATGAATATAAGTGCACACTATGGGGACTTGAGAATGACTATTACTACACGCTTTTTCTGTGGGGACCTGGGCAGGACTGTAATGACATACTCTTTCTGTATGAATGTCAGCATGACCATCATCGTACACTATCTCAAGGGGGGCTTGAACATCAAAACACTCTCTATGTGGGGACATGAATATAATTATAATCAAACACTATCTCTGCAGGAGTCGAGCATGACTATTACCCCCTTTGTCTGTGCAGGCACCTCTGCATCACTACTATCACATACTATTTCATTGGGGACCTAAGCATTACTATTATAATGCACCATCACTCCAGGAGCGTGAACATTACTATCATAACATGCTCTATATGGGGATCTGGATATAACTGAATTCACATACTATCTCTGAGAGGACTTGAACAAGAATTTAATTATACACTATCTCTGTGGGGACTTTAATATGATTATTATCGCACACTATCCCTGTGGGGACCTGGGAAGTACTGTAATAACACACTATTTCTGCATGAACTGCAGCATGACTATCATCACACAGTCTCTCAAAGGGGACTTGAACATGACTATAAGCAGACACTATCTTTTGAAGGATTTGAGCATAAACATAATCACACACTATCTATGCGGCAACCTGGGTCTCACTCTGACACGCTATCTGATGAGACTTCAACATAACTATCATCACACACTATCTGTGGGAATTTAGTACTAGTATAATAACACATTTTGTTTATGTCAATTTGTCAAGCCCCATCTCTGTAGGGACTTGAACATAAATATAATTACACATGATGGCTCTTGGGAGTAACTATAATTAAACACTATAGCTGTGGGAATATGGGTATCAATTAGGCCTGGGCAATGAGCTATTTGTTAATTAAGGCAAAAATTGAGTCAGCTACTAAACTGCACCCACAAATGCTTTGATAAAGCAACTTTACATGCTAAAAAAGCATATAACCAATTCTCAAAAGTGAACTATAAAAAAGAAAAATAGCAGGCAATGAGAGAGGCGATGATTTTGGGGTCCCCCCTAACCTAGGGGGAGGACCAAGCAGATGCCTTGAACACAAAGAGCATATCATGCTGAACGATTCAGTGGTGGTCCCATCCTCTTAGGACCACCCCAAGCACAGTTATGGGCAAAAATACAATCCCAATCAAAGGCCCTGCAAAGCATTATGGGACCAGATTAGCAGTGGGCAGTGAATATTATCGAAACCAATATCAAAATAATTCTACAAAGAGCTGCAGTTCAACTAGTCGTTACTAGGTGTCCCTCAAGTCAAATGCTTTTGCATTTGACTCATGAGGGACACCTAGTAACGACTAGTGGAACTGCAGCTTCATGAAAGGGTGTCAATGCTTTTGCATTTGACTCGTGAGGGACACCTAGTAACGACTAGTGGAACTGCAGCTTCATGTAATAATTTCAATGCTTTTGCATTTGACTCGTAAAACGGTGGGAGCACCCCTGGTTGAGCACTTCATGGCGAAAGCACACAAACCAGAGTCAATCAGATGGTTGGTTCTGGAAAAAGTGTCCCTGGGCGTAAGGGGTGGTAACATTAATGCTATTCTGAATGTGCGAGAATGTAAATGGATGTACACTATGTACACAGTGAAAAATGGCCTTAATGAACTTGATGGCACTAATGCACAATTGTCCGACCTTAACACCGAATAATGTACACTTACCATTGCGTAATTGCCTACCAAAGCCAGGTTTTGGTCTGTACATCAAGCAGACTGTGCTGCTGTCCCTAAATATTGTACTGCATATATAATGCTCATCTTTAATGTGGGTCGTTTTACAAGTCATCGCACCTTCATAAACGCATATGGGCACTCAGCATTATTATGCTGGTTAACTATCCCAAACTGTAAGGCATAGCTAGAACATATGTCTTAGTGGTAGAATGTTCCCCTTAACCATGGCTTGACTTGAATAAATAAAATATATTGTATTACATGTTAGAGATCTAAGAATGTACAGTTTTATTATTTGCCTGGGCTCTGCGGTTTTCCAAGCCTAAAGTAACATGTTAATCATAGCAATCGACACTAAATCTAGGTTGTGGTCTGTACATCAAGCAGACTGTGCTGCTGTCTCTAAATATTGTATTGCATATATAATGCTCATTTTTAATGTGGGTCGTCTTATAAGACATCTCGCCTTCGTAAGCACACATGGGCACTTAGCGCCATTATGTTGGTTGATTACCCCAAACTGTATGGCATAGCTAGAACGTATGTCTTAGGGGTAGAATGTTCCCCTGAACCATGACATGACTCAATACATGTTGGAGATCTAAGAATGTACAGTTTTATTATTTGCATAGCCTCTGCGGTTTTCCAAGCCCGAATTAATATGTTAATCACAGTATTCGACACGAGATGAGCCCACTCACCATTTGGGGCTCTTGTTGTTCATATGAATTGTTCAGTGTGATACTTTCAACGCTAACGTGGAATTGGGTCTCTTCAAAGACACCCATGTTGTGTCACCGGCTGTATTCCGCAGCCAAGTGTGAACCCGTGACAGGTTTTCAGGGAGTAAGTCCCGGTACTTGCTGGCAGTGAGCGGCTGCACCTAGCATGCACGTTACCGCTCGCGCGCCTTTAAGTAACAGAGCGCGTCCGCCCGGTCCCACTTTGAAGTGGAGTAAGGAGTTGGAAGGTCGAATATTGAGGTATGTGGCATCACGTCAGTGTACTCTGAAGGGGGCATGTGTAATGTAACCATCGTCCTTAACGGTGGGCACAACGATCTATTGGTAGTGTCGGCGTTTACGAAGTCCTAGTTTGTCACTAACGCGGCAGCATAATTATCACCTTCACGGCCCCCCTAAGCTATTTGATCACATGTTGATTATTTCTGCTCGGGAGCAGGGGAGTGTATGGAGGGACATGAACTAGTACCCAGCCATAGTACAGATGACACACCCTAATTAACCTAGGTACAACTAGATATTTAGACATTGAGCACGACCCTACAGGACGATGTGCTTTCTTTACTGCATTGTTTCACCATCTTGCACATTTAGGGCCAGCGATGGCAACCACCCACTAGACAGTTGTAACAGGTACGGAGTAAGTGCACGCAGTCAGGCTGTGTGCCTTTTCACGACGATGTTACGGTCCATAATGCAGAAATTTAAGATCCAAGCGCAATGTGTACAGGTTCTCTAATAGTCACCACCCACAGTGGAGGCAATCTTAGGAGGTTCCCTCCACGAACGCTAGAATACAGGCGTAGATAGCATCCCGCCTTCTTTTGAACTTTCCCCCCCACCATTGAAATTCTTCTCTTTCATTTAGTGGTATTTATTAGAACCAGACACCAGACCTTACCACCCAGACCTCAGCACTGTCTTTTCTTTTGTTGGATAGATTTGTTTATCACTGCGTGGGATCTTACGACCCACAGTTTTACTACGGATGGTCATGCGTGCACTCTTGGCCATACTAGTTCCCGTAAATTAGTAAGTGATGGCCCAGGGCCAATATAGACATTTGATGTCCCAGGATGTCTGAGTAGCTCGCAATCTGATCTTGTGTCCTCTCTTCATTTAGGAGCTCCCTTGAGCCTACTCACTTTGACTGCCAGCCTGATTCCACGTGCTGTTGGCCAGACTAGGTAATCACCACCTTTCATTATGAGCATTCACAACCTGCCATGACGAATTCCCCCTTAACATGGAGTATCCTATTGGTTTCAGGTGCTCCCTCTACACAGTCCTGATGAAGACCCCACTCTAAGGACCGAATCACCTTGAACATCTTAGGGGTCGAAACGTTGACTACTACTACTATTAGACAAGCCCCGACGACTGAAATTCATTATCAGTGTCTCCTTATGCTATGTGTATCTAGTGGAACAGTGGACCTGTGATAGGCCGGAAAGGTCTCACTATGTGAATTTGATGTATATATGTCACATTACCTCTCCCTTGTCCATTACCCTCACTTACTCACTTTGATCCAAGACACCCCCACCCTTCCTTCCCCAACACAAGAGCACCTTGTTATATATATACTCATGATTCTAGATGCAAGAGCAACTGCGTTGCCTAACTAAAGTGATTAATGCTTTGAAAATAAATCGCATTCACTGCAGATCATGCAAAATTGGATTTGTGAATGCCGTTATTTCTTGTGTATTGTTTAAATTGTTGCTACTGTGACCATTTGTCTATTGTACCGTAGTGGTGAAAAAGAACTCGATAATCTCCACTTGGCTTTCCCATCTGCCTACATTTCAGGATCTGATCTTTGACCTCTAAATTACCTCAAATATGTGTTATTTCCTTATCTCTTAAAGTTTAAGAGCACTCAGCAACAGGCTAGATATCTGTGACTCCCTTGCCATGGACTTGATATGCTGTAGTTATCTGCTGAGAAATGAGTTATCATCAAAATCAAAGAGGTATTCATATTTATGACTACACTATTATGTAATTTAGGTACAGCACTCAAAAATAACATATAGCCATTTGTCTATGAATGTTTTCAATCATGCATGATAACAATTGAGTAAGTCCCCACAAGGATGGCAACACATGTTCAAGTCCCCACAAAGACGTTTTTTCTATTAATCGCGTATTTTTAAAACATTGGGAAAGGTCAGTCTCCACAAGGCAGGTGCCCACACATAAGGATTGTAACACTTGTAAGTGTGTGTGTGTGTGTGTATGTTTGTATATTTGTATGTGCTTGTATGTGTTTACACATGAGTAGGCATATTTATATGTGCAGACCTGCCAACTTAAAAAAACGTTCTATTGTGTGAGAGGATGGAGTGGGTTCTGGGGAAGCAATGGGGTCTTAAGGTTTTTTTCTTTGTAACCAGCTGCGAAGAGCCTCAGAGGAGGCGGGGCCATGGAGATTGGGTGTGATTTTGTTGACACCGCCTAAAAGTGATTCCTAACCCCACACAAAAAACTAAAACCTTTTGAGGGTGCCACACATGTTGTGTGGATGTTGCCACAACCTGAGTGGGCATCAACTTTGCAGAGACTCGTCAAGCAAGTAGGAAGCTGGCTCTGTGCAGGGGTTTGCAGCTCACCTTGTGGTCCAACGTGTGATATCAATTGTCCAACCAGTGACCGTGTGAAGAGACGCAATACTGTGTGACACATGGTGGTGCCGTGTGAGTTGGCAGGTCTGTATGTGGCTTCCAGTACCATGCCTCTGTCATTGATTCTGTGCCTCTCTCCATGAATGCCTCCGCCTCTGTCTTGTGTGTGGGATTGCCTGCTTCTAGTTATGCTTCTATTTATGAAACTGTGTGTGTGGTTGCAGCCCAGGCTGTGATTAGTGAAGTAATGGTTTCTGAAGGTTTTCAAAGCATTTTCTCTCTGTGGCTGATGAAGTGTCAAATCTGACACAGTCTCCAAGATTATGTTTGTCAGGTGCAGGCGTAGGACAGGTCAGGCTTCAGCGGTACATGACAACACACCGGGGAAATCCATCTACTCACAGGCTCATTGGTCCCAACCCCTTCTCCGTGTCACTACACCTGTCTTTGATGATACACTGCTGCACAGGGATAGAGAAGACAGGGTCACAGTGCAGGCAAGAAATGTCACCGGCTCCATATGAGAATGTGTCCATCAAATACTGCCTTGTTCTTTGAAGCATTTCTTTTCAATTGCATTTCATATGTTGATATTGTTCAGAAGGGCATAAATACTACACAAAGGCAGCTTGAAAGCACTTACCATCAAGTAAGCTATGCTGCACGTGTACAAATAGCATTTAAAAGAGTGATACAAAACCCAGTGCTAATGAGAAAGGACCTGGTGTGGGGCATGCCCCTGGCCTGGGTCTAATGTGCGCCTGACTCCGCTACAATCCACCTTGGTACTAGACGTTAAGAAGTCTATCCCTCACAGCCTTTTTTAAAGTCTCCTGGTGCTCCTCCCACACAGGTATACTTTTTCATTATGTTACCCTTCTGGATATTCTGTTCACATGTTGTAGTGACATATGTGTGTGTAAGTTTATTGTTTTATTTTGTGATATGCTACTACTCTGACTCTTGTTTCTACTATCAACTTTGACTGTTCCTATTTTCTACACCAAGATCCGAATTGGAGGCTGAACTCAAGCCTGATAGCTCAGTGAATGGATGCATCCCCTCCAGGAACCTGTGTGTGACCTCATGGTCAAAGCTTCATACCCGTGAGGGTCAACTCAGACGTTCATCGTTCCGAGGTTGATAGAATGAATACCATTGAGATGGGTAACACTGAATAAAATGAGCACCTTTGAAATGGGTAACAATGAGCACCATTGAGATGGGTAACAATGAGCACCATTGGGATGGGTAACAATGAGTGCCATTAAGATGGGTAACAGTGAGCACCATTGAGATGAGTAAAATTGAGAACCATGGAGATGGGTAACAACGAGTACCATTGAGATGGGTAACAATGAGTACCATTGAGATGGGTAACAGTGAGCACCATTGAGATGGGTAAAATTGAGAACCATGGAGATGGGTAACAGTCAGCACCATGGAGCTGGGTAACAATGAGTTACATTGAGATAGGTAACAATGAGTACCATTGAGATGGGTAACAGTGAGTACCATTTAGATGGGTAACAACGAGCACCATTGAGATGGGTAACAGTGAGCACCATTGAGATGAGTAAGATTGAGAACCATGGCGAAGGGTAACATCAAGCACCATTGAGCTGGGTAACAATGAGTACCATTGATATAGGTAACAATGAGCAACGATGAGATGGGTAACAGTCAGCACCATGGAGATGGTTAACAATCAGCACCAAGGACATGGGTAACAATGAGTAACATTGAGATGGGTAACAATGACCACCAATGAGATGGGTAACAATGAGTACCATTGAGATGGGTAACAATGAGCACCAATGAGATGGGTAACAAGGAGCACCATGAAGATGGGTAACAATGAGCACCATTGAGATGGGTAACAGTCAGTACCATGAAGATGGGTAACAATAAGCGCCATGAAGATGGGTAACAATGAGTACCATTGAGATGGGTATCAGTGAGCACCATTGAGATGGGTAAAATTGAGAACTAGGGCGAAGGGAAATAACAAGAACCTAAAAGCTGGGTAACAATGAGTACCATTGATATAGGTAACAATGAGCAACGATGAGATGGGTAACAGTCAGCACCATGTAGATGGGTAATAATGAGTAACATTGAGATGGATAACAATGAGCACCAATGAGATGGGTAACAATGAGCTCCGATGAGATGGGTAACACTGAGCACCATTGAGATGGGTAACAATGAGTACCGTCCAGATGGGTACCATGGAGATGGGTAACAATGAGCACCAATGAGATGGGTTATGTCAGATTTTGCATGCAGACAGCCGACGTGGTGAACGTGCGCTTTACAAATGCATGTTTCCTTAAAGCAAGATTTCATCTTGATGTTGCCCTTGTGTTCTTCATGTGCCAGATCTACTATACTTTGCGGGATGCTTTTTGGGATGGTAAATCATGAACCCCAAAACAGTGGTTCATCAGCTATGAGAAATAGTTTTAATTTGATGCTGGAGTTAGCCCTGTATGTTCAGGCTTACAGAGTGGGGTACCACACTCTGAGCTATCTGACCGGGAGCAGTAGGCCACTTCAAAGTCAACGGCCTGGAATTGGGGCATCCATATTTCTATCTTAGTCAGAGCATTACTTGTGGATTCCCTAAAGATTGTGATGAGAACCTTATGGTCAGCCACGGCTGTGCTAAACGGCTATACAAATCTTAATGAAATTGATGACCACCCAAAAGGGTTGCAACAGCCTCCCATGCAAGCTCTGAACAGCACTGGGCAAGAGAATGAGAGGTGGAGTAGCTGGTTTCATTTCACCACTCTGACTCTTCTGAGCCAAGAATTGTCCAGGACCAACCAAGCCTGCATCAATCATTAGTTCAATGCCTTTGACCAGGCTATAATGACCTTGCCAGGTAGGTCGCTCCCCCACCACACAGCTCCGCCTGTGCTGTCCGCCCGCTGCTGCTGCTGGTAAGCTCGCCCCTCTGCTTGTGGCCTCGGTGCCCATTTTCCTTCTGTTTCCCTCGCTGCCCCCACCTCCCTTGTGTCCATTTTGCCTTCTGTTTCCCTCGCTGCCCCCACTGTACTGTGCCCGTTTTTCCTCTGTTTCCTCGCTGCCCCCACCTCCCTTGTGTCCATTTTGCCTTCTGTTTCCCTCGCTGCCCCCACTGTACTGTGCCCGTTTTTCCTCTGTTTCCCTCGCTGCCCCCACCTACCTTGTGTCCATTTTGCCTTCTGTTTCCCTCGCTGCCCCCACTGCACTGTGCCCGTTTTTCCTCTGTTTCCCTCGCTGCCCCCACCTCCCTTGTGTCCATTTTGCCTTCTGTTTCCCTCGCTGCCCCCACTGTACTGTGCCCGTTTTTCCTCTGTTTCCCTCGCTGCCCCCACCTTCCTTGTGTCCATTTTGCCTTCTGTTTCCCTCGCTGCCTCTCTCCATTCCCGCCGCTGCGTCCCCTGCGGCCCCGCCCCCCTGACTGCCCATTCGCTGCCCCTGCCTCCCGCCTCCCAGCTGCTCCTCCCTCCCACCTCCCCATATATGGCGGCCGATGCGCGGCCGCGCCTAAGGCAAGCCCGTCCGCGTCTGGACCGCGCCCAGCGCCAGAACCCCTGGGCCGCGCGCCCCCCGCTCCAGCCTCGAGGACCGACGCCGATACGATGCCACCACACTCCACGCTCTCAACCCCGGACGGACGCACAACTGCTTCAAGGCCGCCCCGAAACGCACCCATGGTCCCTTCACCTGCCGGAACTGCAGCTACACCAGCCTCAGAGCCACCGAGGCGCCCGCCAAGAAGGACCTCAACCACCTCCGGTGCATCCTACTGAACACCCGCTCCGCACGCAAACACGCCGTCGAGCTCTGGGACCTGCTCGACACATCATCACCAGACGTCGCCTTCCTGACAGAGACCTGGATGAACGACTCCTCCGCCCCCGACATCGCCATAGCCATCCCAGACGGCTATAAGATTACCCGCAGAGACCGCGTCAATGCAGTAGGAGGAGGAATCGCCATCGTCCACAAGAACACCATCAGGGTCTCGACCAGCACCGACGACACTCTCAGCACCGCCGAACACATGCACTTCCAGATCCACACGGACCCCAACACCACCCTTAGAGGCACCCTTGTCTACAGACCCCCTGGGCCCCGACCCCAGTTCAGCGACTCCATCGCCGACTTCATCAGCACGCACGCCCTGACCTCTACCGACTACATCCTCCTCGGAGACCTGAACTTTCACCTGGAGAACAACAACGACAGCAACTCCACCACCCTGATCGACAACCTCGGGCTGAGCCAGCTCATCACAACACCGACCCATTCCGCCGGCCACACGCTTGACCCCATCTTCTCCTCAAGCTCCCACATCTCCTTCAGCCACACCACGGAACTCCTCTGGACCGACCACCGCTGCATCCATTTCACCTTCCAGAAACCCACCACACACCACCGCACCCAACAGATCCCACGCCGCTGCTGGAGCAAAGTCACCAAAGACCAACTTCGGGCAACCCTCGCTCTCAGCCCTCCCTCCGACCCATCCAACACCGACGACGCTGCCTGCAACCTCAGACGATGGATGGACGACTGTGCCAACACCCTCGCCCCGCTGAAAAACTCACCTACAGTGACACCACCAAAAGAGCCAGCTGGTTCACCTCGGAACTCCTAGCTTCCAAGCGTACCTGCCGGAAACTAGAGAAGAAATGGCAGTGATAAGACACCGGACAGCCACGCAGCCCACAAAGACGCCATCCGTAACCACCACCACCTCATCAAGTCCGCCAAGAGAATCTCCTTCAAAGACCGCCTCGACAACAACGCACACAACAGCAAGGAGCTTTTCAACATCGTGAAGGAACTCTCCAACCCCAGCTCCAACACCAACGACATCCCGCCGTCGCAACCCCTGTGCGATTCCCTCGCCACCTTCTTCAGCCGCAAGATCGCCGACATCCACGACAGCTTCAACACCCAGACAGCCCCAACTAAGATCGATGCACCAGACCCGCCGCACACCATCGACCACGACCCCCTGCCAGCTTGGGCCAGCGTGAACATCGAGGACACCATCAAGACCATGAGCACAATACACTCCGGCTCCCCGTCAGACCCTTTCCCGCACCACATCTTCAACAAAGCCAGCAGCTCCATCGCACCCCACCTGTGCAACGTCATCAATCTCTCCTTCGAGACCGCGACCTTCCCAGAGAGCTGGAAACACGCAGAGATCAACGCCCTACTCAAAAACCCAAGGCGGACCCGAGAGACCTCAAGAACTTCCGGCCCATCTCCCTGCTTCCGTTCCCAGCCAAGGTCATCGAGAAGATCGTCAACAAACAGCTAACCCGATACCTCAAAGAAAACAGCATCCTGGACCCATCCCAATCGGGGTTCCGCAGCAACCACAGCACTGAGACTGCCCTCATCGCCGCCACCGACGACATCAGGATCCTGCTGGACAACGGTGAGACCGCAGCCCTCATCCTGCTGGACCTCTCCGCCGCCTTCGACACTGTCTGCCACCGCACTCTACACGCACGCCTCCACGACGCAGGGGTCCGAGACAAGGCCCTGGAATGGGCCACCTCCTTCCTCGCCGGCAGAAACCAGAGAGTCCGCCTCCCACCATTCCAATCCGAAGCCTCCGAGATCATCTGCGGCGTACCCCAGGGATCGTCCCTCAGCCCAACACTGTTCAACATCTACATGGCCCGCTCGCACGCATCGCCAGACAGCACGACCTCAACATAATCTCCTATGCCGACGACACTCAACTGATCCTCTCCCTCACCAAGGACCCCTCGCCGCCAAATCCAACCTCCATGAAGGAATGAAGGCCGTCGCCGATTGGATGAAGATCAGCCGACTAAAACTGAACACGGAGAAGACAGAGGTCCTCATCCTCGGCTCCAACCCCTCAGCCTGGGACGACTCCTGGTGGCCAACGACGCTGGGAGCAGCCCCGACACCCACCGACCACGCACGCAACCTGGGAGTCATCCTCAACTCAACGCTCTCCATGGCCAAGCAAGTCAACGCAGTCTCATCCTCCTGCTTCAACACCCTCCGCATGCTTCGCAAGATCTACAGGTGGATCCCGACAGACACAAGAAGAACAGTCACCCAGGCCCTCGTCAGTAGCAGACTTGACTATGGGAACGCCCTCTACGCGGGAGCCCCGGCCAAGCTCATCAAGCGACTGCAACGCATACAAAACGCCTCCGCACGCCTGATCCTCGATGTACCACACCACAGCCACATCACCCCCACCTGAGGAACCTGCACTGGCTCCCCGTCGACAGGAGAATCTCCTTCAAACTCCTCATCCACGCACACAAGGCACTCCACAAGACTGGCCCAGCCTACCTCAAGAGACGACTCCTCTTCTACGTCCCCAACCGCCAACTCCGCTCCGCCGACCTCTCCCTCGCCACCGTCCCTCGCATTCGAAGAACTACCACCGGCGGCAGATCCTTCTCCCACCTCGCCGCCAAGACCTGGAACACCCTTCCACTAAGCCTACGACAGACCCAAGACTTGCTGACCTTCAGGAGGCTACTCAAGACCTGGTTGTTCGACCAGTAGCAGCACCCCCCCCCCATTTTTTTCCCTAGCGCCTTGATACCCTCGCGGGTAAGTAGTGCGCTTTACAAATTCTGTGATTGATTGATTGATTGATTGTGGTATCTCACATAAGAATATTCTTGAGATCCATGAAGGCTTTCTCATGTGGTGGGCCCCACTTCCATCTTGTCTCCTTCAGTAGTTCCCATAGTGGCTGAGTGTTGGACCTGAACCCTTCAGGTAACGTTTCCCCACTGTTTGCTTTCTCCTCCCAGGTTTTGCTGATTCTCTTATGGTGGCCGTAAGGATTGGGGCACTTCCCCACTGTAGATGCAGTGGAAAAGTGCGCACACATCCTTCGTACCCACGCTAGGAAGTGGTGCTTATCTAGAATGCACCGCTGATATTTCCCAGATACCTGACTAGCCTGCCATTGCAAACTGGGGTGCGTGGTGCACCATGGGTATTTCCAAATACGTGATCAGCCTGCCAGTGCAGACTACAGTGTGTGGTGCACTGCTGACATGTCCCAAATACGTGATCAGTCTGCTGTTGCGGTCTGGGGTGCGCGGTGCACCACAGCTATTTCCCAGATATGTGACTAGTCCGCCACTGCAGACTGGGGTGCACATTGCGCTGCTTGTGTTTTCATATATAGGGCCAGCCTACCAGTGCAGACTGATGTGAGCATTGCACCTATGATGTGCCTTAACCTGTGTCCAGTTTGCCATTGTGGGCTGGTGGACGCACTGGCACCCGATGGTGCCTCTAAATATGTGTCCAGCCTCCCATTGCAGACTGCTACTATGGGCTGCAACCCTGTATTGCAGCAGCGCAGCCTCATCCTGTTTGATATCATTGGTTTCACAGTGACAACCCCTTTCCAGTGGTAAAGGTGGCTCTGTCCTGACCCTCGTAGAAATACCACTACTAGAACGTGGGCATTTCTATGCTCTAAAATTCTCTGGTGTGCCTCTGTGCTTTGCTCCAGTCCACAATGGAGGTTAGGAGAGCACATCTGGTCATTCCCCAGTGACAGCTATAAAACACTGGGCATGTAACTGTAACAGACCTCTGCCATTTGCGGGCCTAGATGGAGAGATTGGAAGGAGAGGTTCTGACACATGGCCGCTGGAGCCAGATCATGGCCCCACTAAAGATTGGGATCTGCATTCCATGGCCTCATGGCAGACATAAAATTTAGGGGAGACAAATATGTGGCTTCCCTGGGGCCTTGACTAAGAGTGACTTCGACCGCGTGTGGCCTAGTGCCTGGGAGGAGAACGGGGTGTCTCCAATCATGGTGTATAGGATAGTCGGGGTGAGATTGAGGGAGGCTTGGGGCCCACGCGGTCTGCAGTGTGATACCACTTGACCTGCTGGGTATTAGTGGCCCCGCATTAGGGTGCTATGTGCGTATGTGTGCGAACTTGTTCCATACGGACCTTCCTGATATCTGTTGCACTGCGTAGCGGTGCAGAGTGAGTGTGTGTGTGTGTAAGTGACAGTGGGCGAACCGCCTGTGATTCATGACACTTGCCAGCGGTCTGCCAAGTATGCTGATTTCTTGTTAGGAATGTATTACGTTTAACATTAGTTTTAACCGCGCAGCCTCTGCCCGTGGTACTGCTAAAAAATTGTATAATTCTATACATGTACATCATTTTGATATCGTTGTGACTCGGGGTTTATTTTCTAACTCTCTGGTGTTGATTTATAATACTTGTTGGGGTGGGCCTGAGGTAGACAACGTATTGCACCGCATAAGGGTCCTGGGGGGGTGTAGGATCGACTCTTTCCCACATGTGCATATTGCTGATTTCTTTCTCACACAGTTGGGCCTAGTTCTGCTAGAAAGAATTCCCAAAGTGATTTATGCCCAGAAGTATATGATGTTCATGTTATGTTGACTATTAAGTGTGCGTCAAATACAAACGTTATTTACATACATCACTTGTGAAGGTTCATTTGTGATGCTCAAGGTATTTATCATGAGTGAGTGCTGTGCCAATGCTCTACACATTGCCTCTGCAGTAAACCTGTGCCAAGCTACTCAAGGGAGAGCTAGGGTTATACAATATGTGTAATCACCCGCCCCTGACGGGAGTGGTAGGTTTTACCTGGCTGGGGGATTGCCTCAGCCAACCAGAAAGTGCTGGTTCCAACACTGAGTCATTATTGCCTGGTTCTGTATCAACTATCTACATCAATTTACCATGGCCAGAAATGTTGTAGTAGTAGCAATTGTATTGGTACTCTTGCTTCTTTTATGTCTGATGTTTTCCTGACATCTTCTGAGAAACTTTCCATGTGGGTAACATATTCAGAGAATTTGGCTTCATCAATTCTGCTCTATTGATGTTTTTAGTGTCAGACCAAGGCCATTCAATATTGAATACACATCCACAGTTATGTATGGTGTTGTTGCCAATTGGTTGTGTTGTTACTCATATGCATGACTCTCCAGATGCCTGTCAGTGCTCCATTGACCACATTTCAAAGACTTAGACAGCTGATTGTACTTCAAAGCTCCAATAGCTTGCACCACCTGAGGCCAGCATGTGTTGAAAATGTGGTGATGTAATGAGTTTAGGTGAAGTTGTAGTTAATGGTATCTCCCCCTTAAACCTAGTTTTCTAAAACACAAGCACCCATCTAGACAGAACCAATGCCATCAGTTTGGGAATTGGTTACCTTTCTCTTTTGCTGGTTTTGTTGGGGTGGTGCATATCACATTCAGACTTCACCAGCTCCTTGGCCTTCTTAGTCAGCTGATTCGCTGCACCGCAGTAGGCACCCAGGCACAATCTTTATGATCCCTGACTCTTCTAGGTTCTTTTGGTTGCTCTCCATTTTCCTATGCATATGTAAAGATATATCCCAGTTGAATATGAATGTGTAATGAAGGTACTATCAACTTGAAAGTCCACCTTTTTCCTTTCACCCAACCAATTGCTTAATACAGACTTAAATCCAGACTGAACTATAAAAACGTCTGAGCAGTACTGTTCAACCGTGATTTTGGTGATGCGGCAGACTCTTACACAAGTAGACGGAAGCCAGGATTGGGCTGCATTCTAGCTGAACCCACCATGATGACATAAATCTTGGTTTATATTCATGGATTACTCTATTGGGCAGGGGCTTTGAACCCACCAGTGTGAGGTGGGACTAATGTCTACGTATGTCTAAAGAGTTTGACCTTAGTAGCACCGGTTTGGGGCATGGCTTTAATTGTTAATATTCCTGCCAGGTAACCCTGTGATCTGTATCCAACCTGTGGATTCTGTGGATACATGAGATCATTGTGGGAGTGCAATGATTATGTGGTGTGTTACGGCACTGTCGGAGAACTATGATTCTGTGGGTGTATTAGGTCAATGTAGGAGTACTATGATTCTGTAGTGTATTAGGTCATTGTGGAAGTACTATGATTCTGTGGTGTATTAGATCTAACCCTGGGCGTAGTTTGCGTAGTAGCACTACACGTAGTTACGCAAAGTACACTTTGAACTACACGTAGCTACACAAATTGCGTAGCTGTGTGCTTGTCTGCACTGTGCAATAATTGCTAACGGCATCTTGCACAGTGCAAGTTAAGATAAAATAAGTATCTCTGTCTTTATATGCTAAAATGCATATAGTCATTTCACAAAAGTGAAAACAATAAATTAACAAGCAGTGAGAGAGGTGATGATTTTGGAGTCTGCCCTAACCTAGGGGGAGGACCAAGCAGATGCCTTGAAAACAAAAAGCTAGGTATCTCGGGGTTTTGTGATGTAACGCCTTGTGTGTCATACAGGCGATTTTCAGATGGATTCTGGCCTCAAAAGGTAGCCAGTTGAGGGCACGAAGGTCCGGGGAGATATGACAGGTTCTTTTGGAGCCTGTGATGAGTCTGTCAGCTGCGTTGATTGAAGCTCTTAGAGCGGCCGTCGTTGATCTGGGAAGGCCGCAGAGAGCGACACTCCCATACTCCACTTTGGGAATTACTAGAGTCTGAACTGCCTGTTTAAAGTCATTTGCGGGTATGAAGGGTTTCAATCTTCTCAGGGTGTTCATCTGAAAATGTGCTCCTTTAGTTGCAGCGCTGATGTGTTTCTGCATATTTAGGGGCATATTCTCAAGGACTTATCGCCGATTTATCGGCACTTTAGCGCCGCAAAAGTGGCGATAGATTTATTGCCCTATTCTCAAGCTGGTGCAAACTGCCGATATCGCCAGTTTTCCAGCGATAGCTGCTGCAAAAAACATCGCCACGGATGAGAGCGACAACTAACACTAATGATATGCAGAATAGGCGTTCCCGTGCAAAAGCACACGAAAACACCACTTCGCGATATTCTCAACGACCAGCCACATCTGCGATGCGACCCAAAAACAGGCGATAAGGCGCGTTAGCAGCAGGGATTTAACACCTGCCTTTTACTGGTGTAAAGCAGGACGACAACCTGCAGCATGAAAGGGAGCCCAGCCCAGAGCCACATCTGAAGACCAACACATCTCATGGAGCTACTAATCATGCAGCTTGGAGACCCAAGAGGGCCACAACACCCACCGCCACCACCCCCAGGACCACCCCCACACCCAGGACCACCCCCCCGGAACACCACCGAGGCAGCGCAGAACAAGACAGCGGACCTTCCGAAAACGCATCAGCCTCAGAGACTTAACGCCAGAGGATGTCATTGCCCACTAGAGGCTCAAAAGGACAACCATCCTCCGCATCATGACCCACATTGCCCACAGGCTGACGGTACCAACACAGCGGACAAACAACATCCCTCCGCAGACAAAGCTGCTGGCTGTGCTGCACCTGTTGGCCTCTGGTACCTTCCAACCAACAACTGCCAGAGTCGGAGGAGTCTCACAGCCAGCCCTATCAAAGGCCATCACACCTGTCCTGGATGCCATCATCAGTTTCATACCCCAGCACCTTCACTTCCCCCACACTGCGCAGGAACAGCTGGAGACCAAGCAAGGCTTCTACGCCATAGCTGGATTCACACGCATTCCATCAATATGCAGGCAATAGTGGACCACCAGGGACTGTTCAGCAATGTCGTCGCCAACTACCCAGGCAGTGTGCATGATTCCTACATCTTCCGACAGTCCATCATCAACCAGCGCTTTCAGGATGGCACCTATGGAAATGGACTGCTCGTTGGTAAGTACCAACGGAACATACCACACACCTCAATTCCACAATCACACAACGCACAACTGGGGGAATGGACACGTAACAAAATCACATACACCATGCCAACCAACATGCACACCTGCCAGACATGACAACACAAGTAACCATGGTAAGAGGGGCCAGAAATGTGGACAAACCATACACTAAGGCATAGCCCCTCTGCCACACACTTGCAGAATGTGGGGAGAGGTGGGAACCACGATTGTGCGAAGGAGGCAATGGACCTATGAATAACAATGCACACGATGCCAAGTGTGGCGGTGATGTGCTGGACAGTCTTGAGTATGCAGAGCACAGACATGTCCATGTGGACACATACTGCTGGAGTCTGTACTGTCGTGGACAGTGGACGCAACTATGCCATCACAGGCAGTGGGGAACACCTTGGACAAGTAGCCATGTCGGCCCCCCTGTAAGCATAAGCGTAGTGGGCAGGGCCGGCGCACGCCAGTCCAGCGTAGGGGAGTGACTAAATAGGCCGGGGCTCAGGGAGTGGTTCACTTCCGGGATGGCCACCGAAGTAACTACTGCGTGTGTCTCTGTGTCCGCCATATCCTGACCATAGGCCTACACACACGTGGCCGACCACCTACAACGGGCAAAGTGACACGGGCGACGAGGTGGCTACATCCCATGCCACCCGGCGCACATCTCGTCATCGCCTGCAGTGGCGTGTCTGCCAGGGTGGGGTACCTCACCCTGCCACGAGGCCGCCGTCGTGACCGGTGGTGCCTGCGTGATCCTGTGCGCCTGCCGCACCCCAGCCCACTGATCCCCAGACCCGACCTGCGCCCAGCGGTGAATGCCTGCCCCTGCGCACCCAGGCCTCACTGCTCACCTGCCGCCACCGGCGTCTCTCCAAGAGGGCCCTCCACGTGCCAGTGAAATCTCCAAGTCTGGGATCCGCAAGCTTGGCAGCCTTCTCAGCCGATTGCTGGATTCTGCGCAACAGGCCCCTAGCGCACCCAGCGGCACCGCACCGCGGAGTTGCGAGTTGGCTACTGCTGCCTTCTGACCACACTGCGGTACAGCAAGTAACAGACACATCCTTTCCAGTCCGCCCCTCCAGGCCTGCTACATCATCGCAGGCTGCACACCCGCTCAGCTCTTCCGGTGGGCCGAACTCAGTGCACCACAAGTCACCATCCAGCCTCCAGCATTATAGCATGATGCACACCCGCTCAGCTCTTCCGGTGGGCCTACCTCAGTGCACCGCAAGTCATCGCCACGTGGTGGTTGGCCCATGCCGGACGCAGGGCCTCAGGTGCCACTAACTCAGTGCACCACAAGTCACCGTCCAGCCACCAGGCCTGCTGCATCATCGCAGGCTGCACACCCGCTCAGCTCTCCCGGTGGGCCGAACTCAGTGTACCGCAAATCATTGTCCCGAGGGGCTACCCCACAAGTCCGCCTCCAGTAGCCAACAGCATGTCCTCGGTAACACCACTGGAGCCCTTCACAGTCACGGGGCCACCCCCGTCCCAGGCAGGCCGCCGGGAAGCCTGGGTAGGTCGTCTGGAGACATACTCCGAAGCGCACGACATCCCAGCGCCGCGGCGGCGGCGCACGCGTGTGAGGAGTGCGGAAAAATGGCCCGGGACTCTGGGCGTGGTTCAGTTCTGGGCTAGCTTCATGAAAGGGTTTCAATGCTTTTGCATTTGACTCGTGAGGGACATCTAGTAACGACTAGTGGAACTGCAGCTTGATGTATTAATAATTTCAATGCTTTTGCATTCGACTCGTGAGGGACATCTAGTAACGACTAGTTGAACTGCAGCTCTTTGTAGAATTATTTTGATATTGGACACTATAATATTCACTGCCCACTGCTAATCTCATCCCATAATGCTTTGCAGGGCCTTTGGTTGGGATTGTATTTTTGCCCATAACTGTGCTTGGGGTGGTCCTAGGAGGAAGGGACCACCACTGAATCGTTCACATGATATGCTTTTTGTGTTCAAGGCATCTGCTTGGTCCTCCCCTAGGTTAGGGGAACCCAAAATCATCACCTCTCTCATTGCTTGATATTTTCATTGTCAAAGTTCACTTTTGTGAATTTGTTATATGCTTTTTTTTTTAGCATAGAAAATTGCTTTAACAAAGCATTTGTATGTGTTTAATATACTGCTGCTACGCTACGTTGATTAGCAGAGTTTTTTACTCTGCTATTTGCGTAGTAACACAAACTTTGCCTGCTCCGTGAGCGTAGCAAAGTATTATGCCCAGGGTTACCCACAAACACACCAGGTGCATTGTTGAATGCACATTTGGCATGTTGAAATGACGTTTCATTGGAAGACTCTTGTACAGCCTAGAAATAGTGTGCAAGATGATCACTGCATGTTGTGTATTGCACAACATATGTGTACGCACCAATGCCCCATGGATCCAAGTCCCAGAAGCACCGGACGATGATGAGGAAGATGATGCAGATGGACCACACCCCACTGCAGCCGCAGCAGGAATAGCCCGAAGGAACACAATCATCAACAATTTCTTCGCATGAGCACGTCACATTGTGACTGTCCACAGCAATCATGGCACAGTACAAGATGACCACATGACCAGCATGTGCAAATAAAATCTTAGCAACACACATTCCTCGTGTGCATGTCAGTCCTCTGCATTAGCACATTACTCTGACGGGTGTAAGTGCAACAATGAGTGCTAACATTCGCATATGTTGCAAGAAGAGATGGTGTGTATGTCACCTCTGTACCGAGAGGCTGTTTAGGGCGTCACGTATTCGATATGCCATATCAGGGTGTCACATGTAGTACGTCATGCCACTCATCAGCGTCCCACGTGTACATGAACATGACATGGAGGCCGTCATTGGTGTTCAGGAAAAGACAACAGGGTGCCATTTGTGGTCAGAGATGTACCTGCCTGATGCAAATATACACCCTGTGTGTCGAGTCCCACAACATGAACAACATGGCTGTAAGGGGGATGTGGGCACAGTGGACACCTCAGCAACATTGGGAGATGCACACCAGCCTAGAAGCCAGCAGGTTCACCTTGCGTGGAACACACCAAGGTGTCCCCTGCTCAAAGGTGCCATGTACAGGTCACATGTGTACATGGACGTCATCCATCAAGAGTAGTGATCAGTGCCAGCTAATAGGTGGAAGGTGAGTGGTCAACCGCCTCCTCACAGCTACCTGCACCCATCACTGTCAGACTCCAGCAAAACAACACTGCTACATCAGTGCATGCAATACTGACCGTGAGGGCACGTACATGGCTTGTAAGGGTTCAACCATGCTGGAAGGTGAAGCAGTGACATCCCCCCCCCCCAATCCCCATCACATTTCCAGAATGCAAGCAGATGACAAACTAACATTGTGGATGACAGCCCCTCTGTCTGAACTAGAAGGAGGTAGCACATCTGCACCTCCGACCTTGGGAATGCATGCGCCCGGCACCCCCTGAGCGATACCATAGCAGCTGCTGACGGCTCCCACACTACACACAGCGCTAACCAGAGTCCAACGTATACACACCCCACACACAGGAGTCCTTCCTCGTAGTTCACTTGCATGGTATGACCTTTGCACTTACGCACCGACCATCCCAGGAGTCCAAGCGCTCCACACTCAAACCAATCATTGCTCCGAGCTGTGGCTTCCACATAACTTTGACTTTGCCTTTGTGACACACAGCCCTATTTCATACATTGACGTGGGGCAGAGTTTGGAAATAGCGAGATTGTTGTTTTGGAGCAATGAGGCCCCAGCTAGTTCACACATTCCCAGTCATCTCACTGCCTATCTGGGTCACGGACATACATGCGCATTGAAATCAGTTCCCAGGGAGCACCGTTGTTTGGAATCACTCCCCTACATACATCCATACTTTCATACTTGCTTGATCATGGACATGACTCATCTGTGTGAATTCGAATGTCTTAATCACATTCGGTGGAGTGGTGAAGGTGGACCAGTAGTACATGGCCATGCACACGCTACTTTACAATGTTGCCCCGTGGAGGGCCAGCCAGGGTCCTTTGGGGAGGGAAAAGTACATCGTAGGAGAGGGAGTTCAGTCCGCAGTCTGATTTCTGTGTCATTGGTTGCCTAAACAGCTGTAGCAGTCCATGTCGGGGGCCAAGTTGAGTGTCGCAGAGTGTTAAGGGGGACAGTGGAGGGTGTTATTCCTGGGCATGATGCAGAGGGCAGAACCAAGCAGAAAGAGGGCATATGGCGGAGATGAGTGCTACCGCTTTCTACTTAGCCCAACAGCAGATTCATCCTCATCATCGTCCTCTTATGTGTGATGTGCCTCACATGTGGTTGTGGTGTTTTGTCTGCGGCACTGTGTGGCAGTGACGCATCAGGGGCCGGAGGTGGATTGTCAGCCGCAGTGTGAGGCACTGACACATCAGGGGGCGGTGATGTGGAGGGAGTAGTGGCAGCAGCATTCATCTGCGCCAGGCCTTGTGGCCGCACTGTTTCCAAAGAGGGGGAACCTAGGGCCTTTTTAATCTAGGTCCAGCATACAGGCCCATAACTAAGTGTAAACCAAAGTGGTATGCAGTTCCTTTTGAGAGTAGCAGGTCGTTGTATATGTTTGAAAGTACACACGATGGTGTTCAATCAAAGAACAGGAGAATGATTTCCTCCTTTCGGAAAAAGACCCTCACACACCCAGCCAGCTAGGTGTCTTGCTTCATCATCGGGTCGGCGCTGCAATACCCGATCGGCACCCGAGATGGGGCCTTCTTGGCGGAGATCTTTATTCCTTTATGCCGTTGGGTGTAGTGCATGTGAGGGCCCTATGTCAGTGTAGGTGTAGTGTGAAGGGGTGTGAAATAAAACAGGAAATAGTGATCCACTCAAGACAATTTTAATGAAATGTGGCCACTAACCTGGTTAAAAATGGAAAAGCGCGCATCCCCGCTCTAAGGTTGCGGGATTATACGCTTGTGATTCGGGTCAACATGTTTCTTGCCTGTTATCAATTTGATGGCAATTCCTCAGGATCTAAGTGAGATCTACCTACACTTTTTGGTGGTGGTCCGAACTACGTGGAGAAGAAGTCGTGACCACCCATACAGCACCCTAAAAAGTGGTACCTGTAGATCTACAACATAGCCTGCAACAAGAGAGATTCATAAAAGTTAATTGGTCATAGTATAACTGTTTTTCATACATTGATGTTTGTGCACCAATTATCCTAAGGTGCAGTAAACGCATGCTTCACACACAAGTGATTGTGATCATGCGTCAGAAATGAAACAGTTTAAAAAGCAGCAGCAGTGATAAAAAAGTACCTTGAAAGTCAGGCACAAAAGTGTAACTCACCCTATTTGGGTCACTATGCGCGGCATCGTGTACCGGCAGGTGTAAACACTAAAGGTGTAGTGTCCTAGTGAATGGCAAAATTCAGAAGAGTTAAAATATGGACATACAGGCACAGTTTCCTGTAGACAGTTATCTGGTCAGTGGTTAAATCACAGCAATGATGGCCCCCAAGGTGAAGGTCATCACACAAAGGCTCCCACGCCTAGAAAAGGAACCTTGCGTATACCGATCCGCTGTAAGAACAGACACACCCCAGGCAACTCCCTACAGCGCGAACCGATGGCTCCATAGAGGCCAACCAAGGGCTGGTATCCGGTTTGCCACAGGCTAGCGCCGAGGTTGAAAACCCGAGGCACGTCCCCAAATCAACAGAAAAGTGCCCACAATGATTGGACACCGTTCGTAAAAGCGCCGTCAACCCACAAGGGTTGTTCGAGTCACATGTGCCCGCTTACAATTACTCGATCGTATCTTTGTGGCCCACTCGACCCCAGCTGGGAACACGTGTAAGGCAGGGGGTCTCATGTACTCCTATTAAGCCCGCAGTAGGTTAGTGCTGCCTGTACCGGACGGGAGAGGTTCCCTCCCATTTGTCAGTGCCCTGTATGAGTCGATTCCCCCTAGGCATATCCCGTTCCCTTTCAATACTCACAAAGAGAATTCCAGTGGATAGACGGTCGTCCTACCCCTCACTCTGCCGGCCCGAGTGGTGCCGAGTTCATTCCGACCTGGTTAGTTATACCTCCGGTCGGCCATACACGAGGGGCGGGACTTCCGGTCTGTGCAATGGGAAAAGGCTGGAGTGCTGCCCGTGGTGTCGGGCGCCATATTGGAATTATCGCCTCTGTCGATACTGTAGGATAAGTCGAGCAGGTCACCCGTGACTATGGGCGCCATATTTGAATACTCACTGTTTGTGGTGTTTATTAATTCAAAGCAGATAGGTGATAGCAGAGCTAAGCTATTCCACGAATCGGGAATAACATTGTGGTGTAGATAAGAGTTACTTATATGTAACCAATATGCAATTGTTGGTGATTATTTTCTGGGTCTTACTATGTATGTTACCAAAAGGAATGGAATGTTGGTAGGATACGTATGTTGGTGTTTAAAAGATATCTACCACAATTCTTGGTCGTGAAAGTCAAGGTAATGATCATTTTGGCACGGATAGGGATTACTTAGGGCGCCGTATTGGAACCTCACTTATTTGTGGTGTTGATTAATTCAATGCAGTTTGGTGATGGCAGAGCTAAGCTATTCCACAAGTCTGGAATATCACTGTGGTACAGAAAAGAGTTACTATTATGTAACCAATATGCAGTTGTTGGTGATTATTTACTGGGTATTACTAAGTATGTAACCAATAAGGGATGGGATGGTAGTTGGATACGTATGTTTAATATTAATGAGGTATCTACCACAATTCATGGACGTGAAAGTCATATTAATGATCATAGTTGCACAGATAGGAATTACTTGAGGAATACCCCAATGGAGTGAATTAGGTCAGTAAACTCCAAGGTATATCCTCATTCAATCCTTCTTTGTCAGTGGCTAATCTCAAGACCCATCGTTGTTCGAGGCGGAACAGGGAATTTTTGGTCATCCCTGGATGGGCTTCAAGCACGCCCCAGTTGAAACGGTCAGGAGAATGTTTCTGTTGTTCAAAATGTGTTGTCATTTTCGTATTGGTGTTATGGCATCTAAAGTTGCTTCTGTGTTCCATTATCCGGACTTTCACCGGTCTCATTGTCATTAAGCCTGGGTGTAGTTTGCGTAGTAGCACTTCACGTAGCTACGTGAAGTACATTTTTAACTACACGTAGCTATGCACAATAATTGCCAAAAGCATTTTGTACAGTGCAAGTTAAGATAATAAATATCTCTGTCTTTATATGCTAAAAATGCATATAGTTACTACACAAAAGTGAAAACAATAAATTAACAAGCAGTGAGAGTGGTGATGATTTTAGGATCCTCCCTAACCTAGGGGGAAAACCAAGCAGATGCCTTGAAAACAAAAAACACATCTTTTGAACCATTCAGTGGTGGTCCCATCCTCTTAGGACCACCCCAAGCACAGTTATTGGCAAAAATACAATCCCAACCAAAGGCCCTGCAAAGCATTATGGGACGAGATTAGCAGTGGGCAGTGAATATTATAGTATCCAATATCAAAATAATTCTACAAAGAGCTGCAGTTCCACTAGTCGTTACTAGATGTCCCTCACGAGTCAAATGCAAAAGCTTCATGAAAGGTTTTCAATACTTTTGCATTTGACTCGTGAGGGACATCTTGTAACGACTAGTGGAACTGCAGCTTGATGTATTAATAATTTCAATGCTTTTGCATTTGACTCGTGAGGACATCTAGTAACGACTAGTTGAACTGCAGCTCTTTGTAGAATTATTTTGATATTGGACACTATAATATTCACTGCCCACTGCTAATCTCGTCCCATAATGCTTTGCAGGACCTATATTGGGATTGTATTTTTGCCCATAACTGTGCTTGGGGTGGTCCTAGGGGAAGGGACCACCATTGAATCGTTCACATGATATGCTTTTTGTGTTCAAGGCATCTGCTTGGTCCTCCCCCTAGGTTAGGGGGGACTCCAAAATCATCACCTCTCTCATTGCTTGATATTTTATTGTCAAAGTAAAGTTCATTTTTGTGAATTCGTTTTATGCTTTTTAGCATAGAAAATTGCTTTATCAAAGCATTTGAAGGTGTTTATTTTACTGCTGCTATGCTACGTGCAATTTGCGTAGTGCGTAGTAGCACAAACTTTGCATGTTCCGTGAGCGTAGTGAAGTATTATGCCCAGGGTTAGTTGTCATTCCTATATATAGGAATCCACAAGGACAACTCAATATATAGATGCAGTTTGGAGTATTGCAGTTCGTATGCTTGTTCATCTTCCATTTGACTCCATTAGGGAAAGTCAGTTCTTTCGTGATTTTAGGAGAGGACACACTGAGCAGGACCCACATGGGTAATGTCCCATTATAGGCGGTAAATCCCATAATGTTCTTTGTACTCTGCTCTGGAGATTTCTGGGTCTCGTGTGTGTGAGCATGTCCTTTAAGTTGCTTGTCCGTTTAAATGCAAACCTAGGTACAGGTAGATTTAATGTCCCTGTATTAAGAATGCTCCAATGTTTCTTGATGATGTTTCTCATACGGTTGGAGTCAGAGGTATAGGTAGTCACGCAAGTGATGGCATTATCCGGTTCTCTAGGTTTGCTTTCTAGTAGGCTATCCCGGTTATTGTTCTTAGCCCTTTTGCAAGCAAGTGTGACCGTGTGTCTGGGGTACTCTTTCCGACAAAGATCTTTTGTCAGGGTGTTGGACTCTTTCTGGTAATCTCTTAATGAACTACAGTTCCTCCTAATGCGGAGGAACTGTCCGAAAGGAAGATTCTGTTTTAGGGCCCTGGGATGGTGACTACTAAATAGCAATAAACTATTTCTATCTGTTGGTTTGCGATAGAGTGTGGTAGTGATAACATCATTCTCCAGTTTAATCAGTAGGTCAAGAAAGGGGATCTCGGTTTCAGAAATAGTATTTGTAAATTTCAGGAAAGGGTTAAGTGTATTAATCCAGGCACAGAATTCTTCGCATTTCATGCGTTCTCCTTTCCATAGGATCAGAATATCATCAATGAACCTCTTCCACATTAGCACATTAGTCTTGTATGGATTCCTGGAGCTATGGATCTCTCTTTCTTCAAATGCTGACATGTACATACATGCCAGGCTCGGCGCAAATGTACTGCCCATAGAGGTGCCCTGCGTTTGATGGTAGAGTTGTGTGTTATACTGAAAGAAATTTTCCGTTAGGGCTAAGGTGGCACACTCTAATATGAAGGCCACTGGAGTGGGAGAAGTCCAGTTGCCATGGCTTAGTGCATCCTCAATAACTTCCAGGGTCGCCCTTTGTGGGATGTTAGTATAGAGGGCCTCAACATCCAGGGTAATCAGTAGGTCTACCTCTTCTGGATGTTGGACCCCCTCAAGTAACCTAAGGACATCTGTGGTGTCCTTAATAAAGGACGAAGTTGCTCTCACCATCGGTTGCAAAAAATGGTCGCAAAATCGTGAAAGGGGTTCCAAAATGGACCCGATCCCTGACACAATGGGTCGTCCGGGGACCTGGGTGACCCCTTATGGATTTTGGGCAAGATGTAAAAGTATGGGATCTTGGGCTCTTTTGTGATTAAGAATTCAGCTTCCTTTCTGGTGATCCATCCCTCGGTCTCAGCTGAGAAAACCATGGAGGAAATCATCCTGCTAAGTCGGGGCGTAGGGTCCTCTCTCAAGGGAGTATAGTATCTGTGGTTGCTTAGTTGCCTGCGACATTCCACGTCGTACTCCACCGTGGACATAATAACCGTGGCCCCGCCCTTGTCTGCCTGTTTGATTGTGATACTCACATCATCCGCCAGAGCCCTGACGGCTGAAGTTTCACTTGAGGACAAGTTGTGGAAAGGGGCGGGGGTGGTCGTGCTGTTTAAGTCTTTCAATACAGCTTGTTCAAACGTCAAGACCTCATTTGGAATCATGCTACTGTTGGGAGTAAACGTGGATGGTTTGTGTAGCCCAGAGTCGCCTCCCTGTGGCAGTGGTTTATCTTGAAAAAAGGCTTGTAGGCGTACTTTGCGGAAGAAGTCCTGGACCTCGCAGATGTCACGAAATTTGTCTGTCTTAGGGGTAGGGACAAAGCCTAACCCTTTTTGTAGGACCTTCTCTTCTGTGGGTGAAAGGGCCCTCGGGGAGAGGTTAATGATCAATCTCTCTTCCCCCGTGTCTGGCTCCTGGTCTCCACTGAACGAGCTGGTTGTTCCTGCCATCATACTCTTTTTTGCCCTCTTCTGCGCCCTCTTCCTCTGCCCCAGCCTCTGTCTAAAAAAGGGGGCTCAGTCCCTTGCTGGAAGAAGGGTGGAGGGCCTTGATGGTACATTGGATATTGCCAGAATTGGGGTCCTTGGTACGGTGGCATATTGTAGGGTTGATACATAGGACGTTGGAAAGGTCTTGCATTTTTGGAGTTCCAGCTGCCATTGCTGGAGTCACTGTTGGATGAGGAACCTCTTCTAGTGAGGTTAGAGCTCTCATCTGATGAGTAGCCTGTCCCTGGTGCAGTGTAGTCTGCTTTGAGATACGGATAAATCTTCTCTGTGGAGAATTTTTGAATGTCTTTTTGAAGCTTCGCGATTTTTTGTTTCATCAGGTATTCCCTGTTATCTGCAATTTCTGCATTGATCTCAGCTAGTCTCGTTTTAAATGCAGCTGTTTGGACAATAACTTTGATTGCGCCTTCCGCTGTCTGAATCCTTATCAATAGTGCGTCTGCGATTCTTTTCGCAGTATTGATTATAAGGATGAGCCAGTCCCTAGTGCACTTCCATGCCACTAGGGACCACTCTTTCTTAAAGACTGCATTCTCCAAAAATAAGCGTGGGAAGTTGTTAACAATAAGACCGTTTGGGGCTATATTAGCCCTTAAATACTCGGTCATCATGGCTCCATGTAATGTAACCTTGAGCCACTCGTGTTTCATAGTAGAAAGAGAAGTCCAGTCTTCAGACTGGCTGCCGGACGCTGAACTGCCATCAGGCCCCAGCAGTGATGGTGTTCTTAGAATTTCTGCTGCTGCTTCGTTGCCAAAGCTAAGTCCCTGGTAGTCCTCCATATTGTAAGTAGAGGATGCTCATAGACTTGTAAGAGATATTCCGGAATGAGTTATTTCCTATATCTCGAATCTGGGCCAGGAGCACTAATCGTAACTTCCTGGTAACCTCACGTAATTGTTCCCGCGGGTAAAAACCCGTGCATACAATGTTTCCAAAGAGGGGGAACCTAGGGCCTTTTTAATCTAGGTCCAGCATACAGGCCCGTAACTAAGTGTAAACCAAAGTGGTATGCAGTTCCTTTTGAGAGTAGCAGGTCGTTGTATATGTTTGAAAGTAATAATAATAATAATAATACCGACATTTGTTGAGCGCGAACAGCTACCTCCAAGGAGGTGTCCCGGCGCTAATGTGACAAGTAACACGCGCGCGGCAAGCAGCGATCAGGACAGCAAAAGATTAAGCCAGGTTAAAAGCCATGTTTTAACTGCCTTCTTGAATAGTGACTCAGACGAGATCTGACGCAAGGAATTTGGAAGAGAATTCCATAATTTGGACGCCCCAACATGAAAGATCTGCCACCCAGTCGGGATTTCTTCACACGTGGAGTACAGAGTAATTTCTGGGTGTTAGATCTCAGAGCACGTGTCTGTGTGTAAACACCCAGTCTCTGTTTTTAGATACGAAGGACACGTACCATGGAAGGCCCGAAAGGCAAGGGTCAAGGTCTTGAATTTAATTCTGTTGGCTACCGGAAGCCAATGTAATTCTCGAATATGCGGAGAGATGTGTTGCCGAAAAGGGACACGTTTGATTAATCTCGCAGCCGCATTTTGAACCATTTAGAGTTTCCTGACAAGGTAAGCCGGTAAGCCAATATAGAGGCCATTTGCGTAGTCCAGGCGGGCAGTTACTGTGGCGTGGACTACGGTCCGACGGCAGCTCTCAGGCAGCAGGTGTATAAACTTACGCAAATTTCTCAAACTGCTAAAGCAAGCAGAAGTAACCTGCTGAATTTGGGCAGAGAAAGATAGGTCAGCCTGCCATTTTACACCCAAATTTTTTACGCATTCTACAGGCGCAGGTGGCAGGCCCATTTCCAAGTCAGCCGCCGGAGGCTGGATTTTGCCGAAGAACAGAACTTCAGTTTTATCTGCATTCAATTTAAGTTTATTATTATTCATCCAGCTTGCAATATCTTTTAAGCAGCCTTTAAAGTTCTTAAAAGAATCTTCAGATTGATCTTTAAAAGGGAAAACCAACTGGGTGTCATCGGCATAAGAAATTGCCTTAACTCCCCAGTTGGCTATCAGAGTAAATAAAGGGGCCAGATATATATTGAACAGGAGAGGGCTTAGGGCCGATCCCTGTGGGACCCCACACCATAAATGCTTTCGGGTAGACTGATATGGTTGTAGATCCACCCTTTGCGTCCGTAAGTGGAGGAAGGACTTCAGCCAAGCCAGGGCTGTGCCATTCACCCCGCTGTCAGAAAGCCGTTGAATCAGTATGGAATGGTCAACGGTGTCGAATGCAGCTGAAAGATCCAGGAGCACCAGCATAGCTGATGCCCCTGAGTCCAATGTCATTCTAATTGAGTCTGCTACCTCTAATAGAGCTGTCTCTGTGCTAAACCCAGCTCGAAAACCGGATTGGGTGTTGTGGAGGATATTGTGGCTCTCGATAAAATTGGCCAATTGCCGCTGTACTACCTTTTCCAGCATTTTTGCAGGGGCTGCCAGCAGAGAGATAGGTCTGTAGTTGTTCAAGTCCCCAGAATCCACATTGGATTTTTTCTTAAGTGGGAGTAAGGTGGCGTGCTTCCATAAATCAGGGAAGATGCCCAAAGAGAGTGAATTGTTCCATATTATGGACATTACTTCACTGATGGAGTCTGCCAACTCTTTCCATAGTTTAGGAGGGCATGGGTCGTCCGGCGAGCCTGACTTACAACTCTGTATTGCAAACAAAACTTCCTTCTGAGAGATAGGATTAAATTCAGAAAGGAGAGGTAGGGGTACTGTCCTGGCTACCACATCAGATTTAACCATAGCCATCGTGGCAGAAAAAGTGTTGTAGACCTTGCTTATTTTTCCATCGAAAAAGGTAGAGATTTTCTCACAGAATGCCAGGGAGGGTCGGACGTCAATTAGCAGTTCACGGGGTTTGAGAAAAGAGTTAACCACCTTAAAGACAGCCTTGTCCGGTCTATCGGAGTTATCAATACTCTTGGCGATATAATCTCTCCTGGCCTCCTTCATGGATTTGTGCAATACCTTCAAAGATTTTTATATGTCATTTTGACAGAGGCATCATAATCCACCCTCCACTGCCGTTCCAAGCGCTTACACTTGCTTTTCATAGCCCTAAGTTCCTCAGAGAACCATGGAGCAGAGGGCGATTTCCACATGGATTTGGTCATTCTGGCTGGTGCCGTAGCTTCTACTGCGGTAGCAATCCAGTTATGAAGAGCCATCGTATTAACATTAAGGTCTAAAGATAAAGGTGGGCGGCTGGCTAACAGATTTGGACTTAAGCATTCAGTTGTCAGTTTCTTCCAATTTCTTTTTAGGTAGTATCTGGCACTCTCAGGCATATCAGGTTTTGCCAGATTGAAAATAAAAGAAATAAGAAAATGGTCCGACCAAACCACCTGGATTGGCACTTCAGTTTCCATAGATGAGATATTAGAGAATATCAGGTCAAGAGTATGCCCTGCTTTGTGGGTAGGAAATTAACAAGTTGAAGCAGATTTGCGCCTTCCAGTGATGAGACCATCTGCATGGCCTGCGCACAAGTGGGATCATTTACATGAAGATTAAAGTCCCCTAAAACAGTATAATTGGCAAATAGGAGGGATTTCTGTGCAATATAGTTGCATAGTTCCATATGTATAGTGGGTAAGCAATCTGGAGGCCTATAGACCAACAGCCCTGAGAACGAGGTTGTGGGGCTAATCTTGATACAAAAATTTAGGCCCTCAACCACGCCCATATTCAGTAATGCTGAGGAAACTATGTCCCAAGAATCCTTAAAAATGATCGCACCCCCCCTCCTCTTTTATCACCCTTCCTGTTTCCACAACATATTTTAAACCCAGAAGGCATAGCTAATGCCACAGCGGCCAGGGTGTCGTCTTTCAGCCATGTTTCGGTTAAGAACATGACCTCAAATTCATTTCCTGCCAGTAACAGCCACAGATCCTCTGCATGCTTTGATAAGGATCTGCAATTAATTAGGCATGCCCTGATCTGTTCAAGCGACTCACTCTGTTCCCTTTTAACATCCCTTAAGCCAGGGTCACCCGGCGCCCAGTTACAATCCGAGCAAAAACCGGAAGGGGTGTCTGTCATTGGGTCATAGCCGTGGGGTTTGGGGCATGTAATAACGTTCAGGGCCAAGAGATCCATTCTGGACCATTGGGTTACCTGTTCAGCCTGCAAACGGGCAGCATGGCTGGCGCTGGACGCGAACCGGCCGCGGACGGGCGTAGACGGGCTTGCCTTTGGCGCGCCTTTGGCGCGCCCGCTGCGCAGCCGGTCAGTCATGCTGCTTATGTAATGCCCCCGGTAGCGGAAGTGAAGGGGAAGAGGGTGGAGCCACGTCCCTCCACTCAAACAGCACACGCTGCGGTGGAACGGGGACCGGAGGGAGAGAAGTGCAAAAATACGCAAGTAAGCAGTAGTTAAAAGAAATAATAGAAGCTTTCAGTTTAAAACACAACTTAAAACACAACTGCTAAACATTTCCTCATAAAAATCAGTGCAGAATTAAGAATAAGCAGAGGGAACCTCGCCGTGCAGAGCGCTGTCACCTATCACTGCGCGGCCGGTCAGCCCAGCTGCTTATGTAATGCCCCCGGTAGCGGAAGTGAAGGGGAAGAGGGTGGAGCCACGTCCCTCCACTCAAACAGCACACGATGGTGTTCAATCAAAGAACAGGAGAATGATTTCCTCCTTTCGGAAAAAGACCCTCACACACCCAGCCAGCTAGGTGTCTTGCTTCATCATCGGGCCGCACTGCCATGATGGGGATCTGCAGGGCATGGTAGATCCCTGCTACATCTCGTTGGTGTGCAGCCTTGGCAGCCATTCTTCCCGCCTGCATCCGCTCCATGTTCTCCATGTTCCTCCCCATGTTGGCCAACTCACGGCTGAGATCGCTGGAGCCACTCTGACTAGACAGTTGTTCTTGTCTACGAGTCATGACTCCAGCGATGTCAGCCATGGATTGTTGGAGACCATGGAGCAGACTGTGGGTGTCCATTGGGGCCTGTAGGTGGTCCCTGATGGGACTTGGACACCCACGTATGGCATCTAGTTTGGCTGCCATGAGGTCGAACCCCACCCGCACCTGCTCTGCCATCCCCTTCTGGCCCTGTGACACACAGCGTTGGAATGCCATGTGTTGGTCGTGGGGGTCCTGGGAGACAGCCGTGGTGGTGGGTGCTTCCTGCTGTGTGGTCTGTGCAGGGGGTGGGTTCTCCTCAATGCAGCTGGGCTGCCCTGCTCCTGGGGGTGGGGTGCTGAGGGTGTCCATGAGCTGTTGGAGGGCGTCGGGGTCGATGGTGTGTAGGTCCTCTTCATCATCGGTGATGAGTACAGTCTGCTCTGCAGGAGGTTATGATTCTCCCTCTGCAATGTGAAGGGGAGATGCAGTTTGACATTGTGTTCACATGTATGTTGACGCATTGGCCAAGTTTACAAACAGACTGCATGTCAATGTACATTGTGACTGTTTGTGTGGAGATGCCTATTTAATGCTGGACATTTGACATTTCGCCACCATCACGGATGTGAGGTTGTATTTGTCCATTATCATCTCACAGTTTCCTGCTATGCCAAATGCGAGTGCCCATTTTCTACACACAAGCGGCTGCAGTTGTGTCCTCTGTTCTGTTGTGTAAGTCTTGCAGTTTGGTCCACTTTGTTGTAAATGTTGAGGTGCTCTGAGTGTTATGTGTTTGTGCTGCATTGTGGGTGATTTGCCCCTTCAGCTCTGATTTGGCTGGCCCTAATCCCTTTCAGGCGGTGTGCCTTTCACTTCTGTGCTTATACAGTGCTGAGCTGTTGCAGACTTGGGTAAATTGGGCTCTTGGTCGGAGTTGTGACTCTTGGGCATGGTTTGTCCGCAGATGTGCTGTACTTACTTGTGCATGTGTGCCATTGTGCCCATCTCCCCCGTCCCCCAGTCCCTGGTGGTTGCTCACCCTGTTGCTGTTGTGTCAGGTCATGTTGAGCAGTGTCCGGTCCTCCGACTCCTGCCACCATCTCCACACTGATGACTGTGGACACCATTTCCTCCATCTCATCCAGCTCCTCCTGTGGCGCAGGACTCCCACCCCCAGTCTGCATTGCTGCTTTGCGGTTGTTGGCGAGTTTCAGCTTGGTTTTGCGCTTCACATAATTCCAGCGCCTATTGAGCTCTTCCATTGTCCTCCTCAGCACTCCGACTGCATTCACCTTGTCCACGATGGACTGCCATATTCCATTTTTTTTGCCAATGACACAGTGGAGGTGACGAACAGTTGTTGATGGTGTCCTGTCACCTCGGTAATCAGGATCCTGTTTTCCTGCAGACTGAACCGCGTCTTCCTCTTCTTCTTCTCCTTGCCCTTCCCTGACCCCGAGGTCCCAGGCTGGTCCTCCGTGGGGCTTGTGGGGTTCGGGTTGTCCTCTGTGCTTGCTCCGGCTACCTCCATGGTGCTTCGCAGTTGTTTGTGTTTTATTTGTATTTCATTTTTGCCGCTTTTATAGTGATTTTTCCCGTCTTACTTGTGGGACTTGCGGGCCTGGCGCTGCTTTTCGCTGGATTTTTATCGCAGTTGGGCCCATCGCAACTTTTTTCACGTTCGGGTTTCCTTTTTTATCGCCGTCGCGGTAGTTGTATCGCGGACATTTGACGCGTTATCGGGACACTATCGCATGTTACCGCCGTGTTGAGAATGAGATGTTAACACAGAGTTATTTTCCCGCGATATGAGAAGTTGCGTTAAACTATTTTGGCGATGATTATCGCACGTTCTTGAGAATATCCCCCTTAGCTTATTATCCAGAGTTATTCCTAGCGATTTAGCAGAGTCGATAATGAGAGGTTGACCGTCGAGTGCTGTTAGGTGCTTCATCCACTCGCGGATGATGGTTGTTTGGCTGGGGGGAGCGATTAAGAGGAATTCTGTTTTGAGGGTGTTTAGTTTTAAGTGGTTTTTGGCCAGCCAGGTCTGCGTTTTTTGGAGCGTTGAATTGAGGGACTTGATGTCCTCTAGTGAGTGGACCTTAATGTAGAGTTGTGTGTCGTCTGCGTACATGTGGTAGTGGACATTTGAGGAGTTGAGGAGCTCGGTGAGGGGTTCCATAAACAAATTGAAGAGTGTCGGGGAGAGGGAAGATCCCTGGGGTACTCCTAAAGTGACTGGAGTGGGCTTGGATAAAGATTGATTGATCTTGAATCTTTGTGTTCCGTTTTGGAGGAAGGAAGTGAACCAGTTTAGAACCGTGCCAGATAGTCCCATTCTATGTCTCAAGAGGTCTAGTAAGTTGTCGTGTTTGACGGTGTCGAAGGCTGAGGATAGGTCAAGCAGGATTAGTAAACAGGCTTTGTTGTGGTCCAATATTTTTAATGCGCCATCTATTATGTGGGTCATAGCTGATTCAGTACTGTGCCCTGTTCGAAAACCTGATTGGAATTGATCGAGCAGGTTGAAGTGGTCTATGTGGTTGCTAAGCTGCGAGTGTACACATTTTTCTAATAGTTTGGCCAGGGTAGGGATGTTGGATATAGGGCGATAGTTATTCAGGTCTGACGGGTCAGCCGATGGTTTCTTTAAGATGGGGGATACCTGACCTGCTTTGAGGATGTCTGGGATGGTTCCTTGCAGAAGAGAGGTGTTTATGATCCTAGTCCATAGAGGCACTAACAGTGGAATGAAGTCTTTTAAGTGGGTTGCTGGGAGAGGGTCTGTGAAGTGATTGGAGGGATTCAAGGTCGTGAGCGTTTTTAGGATATTTTCTTCGCTGTAGAGGTTGAAGGAGGCCCAGGAGCCATTGTTTTTGAGGTCAAGCTTTGCGGAACAACTAAGCGGGGTCATAAGCGGGGTCAGTGAGGAAATCCTGTGTGGGTCGGTATGGGATAATAGATCATTAAGTAGGTCTATCTTTATGTTTTCTGTCTTCGTTGTGAAAAAGGAAGCAAATTCCTCGCAAGTTAGGTCATTGTGGGAGTACTATGATTCTGTGGTGTATTAGCCGGTCACTGTGGGAGAACTATGATTATGTAGGCTTATTAGGTCATTGTGGAAGTACTATGATTCTGTAGTGTGTTAGGTCACTGTGGGAGAACTATGATTCTGTAGGCATATTAGGTCACTGTGGGAGTTCTATGATTCTGTGCTGTATTAGGTCACTGTGGAAGTACTATGATTCTGTAGTGTGTTAGGTCACTGTGGGAGAGCTATTATTCTGTGAGCGTATTAGGTCATTGTGGGAGTACTATGAATCTGTGGTGTATTAGGTCACTGTGGAAGTACTATGATTCTCTAGTGCGTTAGGGCACTGTGGTATAACTATGATTCTGTGGGCGTATTGGGTCACTGTGGGAGTACTATGATTCTGTGGTGTGTTAGGTAAGAGTGGGCGTAGTTGGCTGAGTACCACTACACGGAATTCTGCTAAACTCTGTGAACTCGCAACTCCATTCCGGCTCATCCCAATTATTAAAACAGAAACCTCATATACCCTTGATAAAATAAGAAGTAACTCTAGCTTTCCATGCAAATATGCATATAATAATCTCACGAAAATGAAAATACAGCAAGCAGTGAGAGAGGTGATGATTTTGGGGTCCTCCCTAACCGAGGGAGAGAACCAAGCAGATGCCTTGAACACAAAGAGCACATCATGCTGAACGATTCGGTGGTGGTCCCATCCTCCTAGGGCCACCCCAAGCACAGTTACGACCATTGCGAGTGGTCGCGTATGCTCGCAACAGCTCGCGTTGAGAAACTGCCCGTTCGCGTTGAGAAAGCTGCCGCTCGAGTAAAAATGTACTCGAGCGGCAGAAAGGGAAAGCAGGGACCGCTTGCACTGTGCATGGTGCCGTTCGCAATGATTGCACAGTGCAGACAAGCATCCGGCACTGTGCAATCACCGCGAACGGCATTTTTCTATTGTACTCCGGGTAGTGCGGCGGAGTTTTTTTGCACTTCGCGTAGTGCAGCGTAGTGCAACTCTGCGAATTCCGCCCAGGGTTAATTAGGTCACTGTGGGAGTACCATGATTCTGTGAGTAAATTAGATCACTGTGGGAGTACTATGATTCTGTGGTCATTTGGGATTAATATGGAGAGCAGTTTGAAATTTGGTTACTGCTTAACGGGGTGAAACCCTACTCAAGCAGCAACCACAATCCAATCTCGGTCAGGGTGAAAAACAGGCAAACCCATAATTAACCTGTGCTTAACCCTCTAGTAGCTTGGCACAAAAGCAGTCAGGCTTAACTTAGAGGCAATGTGTACAGTTTACATGCAGTACTTCAAACAGTAATAAAGTGGAAACACAACACAAGATAAATCCCACATCAATTTAGAACAATAGAGTAAAATGTAATAAATTATTTGAGACTGAAATGAGAAAAATCCAATCAGTAGCACCGGAGATATGCAATTTTAAGGATTTATGTAAGAATTGTGCAATTTTAGTTTTAAGTCAAAAATAGTACCCAGAAGCACAAAAAACCAACTGTAGTTATCCGGTGGCACCGGACCGGGACAAAGTCACAAGTTCAGGCCAACCCCGATGGAGCGCCGGGCGATACAGGTTTCAAGTTAGGCCTGCTGAACAAGAGTACCTTATATCCTGGTCGCGCAGCATTGCAACATCCTGTATCGAACATGCATCGCACAGCAGTGGTTCCGAGGAGCTGCAAGGTTGAGATGTGAGGACCTGCGATGTCGTCAGACATGCCGTCGATGAGGGGCTTGCAATGCGAAGTCCTACACCGAGGATGAGTTGTGCAGCAGCGGTTCGAAGGAGGCTGCGGGCTGTGATGCGAGGTCCTGCATCGGGGATACATCATGCTGCGATGGTTCTGTCCACAGGACCAAAGATGGCCTGGCCGAGCACCTTCAGTTCCACTTCCAAGGGTCCAGGGCTAGGGTGGGACCACTTGGGTACAAGACTCACAGCAGAGTGAGTCAATGTGCTGGGTTCAAGGTGGTTGGAGCCTGTTCTGTCCCTGAGGCTTCAGATCAGGAGGCCAGTCAACTGGCCCTTGGAGTCACTCTGGTGATCCTAGGGTCAAGATGCACCCAGGCTGCAGAGCAGCAGCCAACAGGACAACATAGTAGCAGTCCTTCTTGAAGAACAGCACAGCAGTCCTTCTGAGTCTTCCACAGGTTCAGAGGTGCACTGAAGAGTTGTGTCTGAGGGTCTAATATTTAAACCTTGTGCCTACTTTGAAGTAGAAGTATGTGGAGGTTTCCACACCCAGAGGTGCTTGGAATTCCTTGCCTCCCTGCTCTGGCTCAAGGTTGTCTGGGGCCACAGTAGACTAATTTCAAACGCATGGGGAATGTGCTCAGGCCGAGCCTTTGTGGTGTGTAAGTGTGGTAGGTGACATCTCCTCCTCATCATCAAGTCAGAGGGCCCATCCTGCCAACACCCATGGCCCTTTGTTTCACTGTCTGGGAGCAATGCACAAAGACCAACTGCCAGCTACACCTAGTCATCTGATGCAGTAAATAGGCTGTAGGCCCTAAATGGTTGGGAACAGAAAATGCCAACTGTCTAAAAGTGTCATTTTCAGAATTTTGACTTAATCGAACTTTACCATTAAAGAGGGCTTTAAATTACAAATCTTTACACTCTATACTTGACATTCCTACATGCTTCCAATTGAAAGTTATCACTTATTAAATGCAGTTATTTAACCCAATGTAATCTTATGGGAGAGGTATGCCTTGCAGTAGTGAAAAATTAATTGAAGGGTTTTTCACCATCAGGACATGTAAAAGTTAAAGTACATGCCCCACTGCACCCTCTTTCTCTCTCTGGGCTGTTAAGTGCCTACCCTAGGGGTGACTTATATGTATTAAAAATGATGGTTTAGGCCTGGCAAAAGATTTATTTTGCCAGTTTGAAATGGCAGGTTATACCACAAACACAAGCACAAGCTGCAGTGGCAGACCTGAGACATGTTTAAAGGGCTACTTAAGTTGGTGGCAAAATGAGTGCTGCAGGCCCACTAGTAGCATTTAATTTACAGGCTCGGGGTACATGTAGTACTTGTTACTAGGGACTTACGAGTAAATTAAATGTGCCAATTAGGTGTAAGACAATGTTATTATGTTTAAAGGAGAGAGAACAAGCACTTTAGCACTGGTTAGTAGTGGTAAGTGTGCAGAGTCCTAATGCCAACAAAAACAAAGTCAGCAAAAACAGGAGGCTGGAAGGCACAAACTTTGGGGAAAACCACACCAAGGATGCGAGGTTCAACAACACTTTGGCCTATTTCCTTTAGCATCAGATATTTTTGGGCAAATGACATCATTGCTGACCTTAAGTGCAGGGCTGTGGCCTCTTCGCCATGACCAAAGTGGTTCAGTTTACCACAATTCAGTCAAGACTCGTTTCTCAATGCAATCATAAATGTGTGGAACCACCATCTGAGTTTCTGATAACTTGCTTTGGTCTTTGCATCACATGCACACATCGTCATTGGCTTGAAGAGTGGCCTCTGGCGACCATGGCAATTTACTGAGGTATGAATTGTGGAGAAAATATCTCACATGGAGACTTCATTGTTCAATTCTATCTTTCTTGTGGCCCATCTAGCGTAGGTTTGTTTGCCCTGGTCACATCTATTGTCATAGAGCAGTAACATGCTGAGCTCCCTTACTTTCTGGAATACATAGGAGTCGCACTCACTCTATGGTCCGATCTCGCTTCTCAATGTTGATGTCAGGCCAATAACTGGCTGCAAGATGTCTTAGCCTAGAGACGACACGTCTCTAAGTACACTAGACGCCTGCCTGGCTCATCATTGATGAGGCCTCTTAAAAACTGCCAAAAGCTCAACGTTTAAAATGGAATAAACATTTTGCTACTGCCACTATTCAGAGTCGTTGGCAGTGAGGGGAGAAGATTAAAATACTTTGTAAATATCTTCATGCACAAGGTGGAACGAAAGCCATGGAAACACAATCTGCGATGATGAAGAAGATGTTTTGTAAACTTTCTGGCCAGAGAACCCTTTCTAAGCCAAGAGACCTTGCAGACAGCAAAAGGATGTGCCAAAAGGAAGCGGGGGCGAGGCCTACTTGTACCACCTTCTGCTTTTTGGTCTGTGCCCCTTTAGAAAACTTAGTAAATTGGCTTGCCTTCTGCTCTGTCTTGGAGTGAGTATGTTCACTATATCAGCTGCAGGATAATGAATTGAAATTCTAGCATAATCCCATTTTTTTTGTTTTCCGTTAGAAATCATTTTCTGGTCCTAAGCATAAATGGCTAGTAAAAGTACATAACATAGCAGGGATGGTTTTCTAAAAAATGTCCTCAAGGCACAATGGAAGTTCATGCCTGATTTTGCACTTGGTATTACAGGAGGGGCTGAAGACACTTGTATATAATCTATAGAGGCCATTTCCTCATTTGCACAGCAGTGAGACCCCATGCAAATAAGGGAACACCTTTGCCTCTGCACCTTTGCTGTTTTGCAGATGTGGGTCTAGAGACAAACAAGCCATTTGGATGTGCACAATATGTGCGCCACATATGAAGTGGTGCACAGTTAGAGCACTTCATGAGGGGACATCATGTGAAGGTATCAAGGGGTTGAAAAGGACTGTTCAAGCATTCCCCTATGATGCACACTGCACACACCATCAAGGGGATCCCTGTCCCTCCTCAACGTGCTGCCATTCTGTCTGCATTAGTCGAACCAGTGTTTCAAACCTCCGTTTGTCTTTCAGTGCTGGGGTGGTCCCCACGCAGGAGCATGATGACCTTGGCACTGGGGACAAAGCTTGTGCTTCTTTGTAATAAGGTGCTGTGTGCCCTTCTGCTCCAGCGGCACCAAACTGAGGGCGTGCATGGTGCAAATCTCTTTGCCCAGTAAACTGAGGCCCTCATTTATGGGGATTTGGCATAGGGCAGCACAGCAAGTCACCTTGCTGCACTGCCCTACGCCAAAGTGAAATGCACTTTCTTTATGCAATACAGTGCATTCATGTCCTTTCCCCCTGCATAGATGCCAATTCAGCAGCCTGGTGCCAATGCAGGCTCCTTTGCACCATGATGCAAGGGTGCCTGTGTTGTCAGCAGGATTGTTTTTGTGAAGGAAGGAGCACCTTCCTCCACAGAAACAATCCTAAGAGGAAAAAACGAGGAGAAATAAAGTTATTTCTCCTCGTTACGCCTCACCTCGGGAGGCATAAGGTTTTGGTTCTTCCCCAGGTTTACATGCTCTTGTAAATCTGGGGAAGTGCCAAAATCCATGGATGTTGCGTGGGAAAACCCACAGCAACGCCCATTGAATGCCTTCTGAGCACAGAATAAGGCAACCCAGCGATTTGTGCTGCCTTGCCTTACTCCATATCTATGAGGCTATTCAAAGCCACGCATAGTCACTTTGCGCTGCCTCATAGATATGACTTTGTGATTTGAGCCGCCGCAGCGGCACAAAAAGTGACGCTCCGGCGACGCAAAGGGCTCGTACATATGCTCCTGAGTGTCTCAGTAGGTTAAAAAAAATCTGATAAATTAACCTACAATGAACTCGAGCTTACCATACTCTGGCAAGAATCTGATAATCTTTCCACTCTAGGACGGCCCAGCACCGCTTTAAACAAGAGCACATTTCTGAACTTCAGTAACAGTTTATCAAAGTTGCTGAAAGATCTGTGAATTGTTTTTACGCTGAATGATACGTTATCCAGGAACATTTAAAAAAATGCCCTAGTTACTGTTTCCCTAATTGAAAACCTAACTCATGTTTCAAACACCCGCTAATTCGTTTGAAACCCAGCGACAGCCCAGCGCTGCCTGCGAGAAATAAATCTGCTAAATTAATTCCAACTGAGTGAGCGTTAGTCAAGCATCCTTTCACAAACCTGATACAATGGATGAAAAATCTGCTAATTATTTGAATTCTAGCAGCCTAGCACTTGCTTAAAAACTACTAAATTTACGATGAGTGAGAGCCGAGCACCGTGGAGAAAAATCGATTAATTATTCTTATAATGATTAAATGCATAATACCAACTAAATCGAATTTACAAAGACTAATAACTCACTACACCCCGCCTCCCTCTTTACATCCTGCACACCAACAGAGTACTCTGCCCTACATTCCATTCTCAACATTTAACAACCCCGCTCATCCCAAGCGACTGGCAATCACCCTCAGTAGGAGACACCTACAATACAACAGTCACACACAGCCTAATTCTGCTTCACAAAATGCCTTGACCAGCACAGTTGCTACTTATGGGTCTTTTTATGTACTGAGACTCCGCACTTGTAAAGATACTACTCGTAAATCCCTTTGTGAACACCAAACAATCGTAAGCATATGCAAAAGTGTAAGTGTACCTTTGTGAATCAGGCCCTGTGTCTAACCAAGACTTGAGAATGTATTTTGTGCTAAGAAATAGCGTTAAATGCAACAGAACACGTATAGCGAGCCCTCGCTAAATGTGCTCTTGGGCTAGGATTTTCCCCTACCTTACTCCAGATATTTAGCACTGTGTTGTTAGCACAAAATCCATCCTTACATCCTTAATGGAAGCAAGGATGCATTTTGATCAAAGAAATAGCACTAAATGCAACAGAACAAGAACAATAAGCATGTGCTCTGTGAATGTGCTCTTGCGGTTGGATTTTTCCCCCCAAATTACTCTTCTTTACGCTAGTAGGAGTAATAGTGTTGTTAATGGTAATTTCGCATCAAAGAGTAATGCAGATTTACTGAAATTATTCCAGAATAATTTAAATTCCACTCAGACCTAGTTATCATTCGCTCCAGCGTAGTAGCATGCACGGCTTAATGGGCCAGTGGCTGTAGGCGGTGGGCACCAGCACTTGTATGGCGACCAGGTTTTATTTTTCATCAACAAACTTGGACCCAGAGCAAGAATGAGAGTAGCAGAAGAGGGAGAAATTAGGTGGAAGAGTAGTATAGGAAAACTGAGTTAGGGAGAAAACAGGGATGAAAAAGAACTTGCAAAAGTGAGACAAAGGGACAGGACGTGTATCGTAGTCAGCCTTTCACAGTTTCACTTTTTGTACATTGGCCCTCTCCGGGCCTTTGCCTGTATTGTAGATTATGACTGTTTTTCTGTAGTGTTCATTGATTTAACCTCCCTCGATTTTCATCTGCAATTTTCCTCTTCTGCCTATTGCTTCCCTTGCCATTCCTTCCTTTGAAAGTTCTATTCAGCCCCCTACTATAGTGAACATGGAACCTGCATCAGAAAATGCCACAATGGACACGATGTGAGATATGCTGCATCACTTTCCACAGCCGTCTGACTAGGGAAGATTCAAAGGACAATAGCAATATCAAGGTACCAATGTCTCAATAGACATCACTTATTACTGTTACCTCCAGTAAGTCCCACACAGCGTGACTGGTGTGAGGACTTCAGAGGCCACGCCCCCTTTCTCCGACACTCTGCAAACGTGCCTCCTAGCTCAATACTGGTTGGGGGATAAGTCCTCTTGGATGCTGAGGGATCTTGGGGGCCAAGAAGTCATCCTGTTACTTCCAGTAAGTCCCTTACAGTGACATTCCTGAGAGCTGATCGGAGGCCCGCCCTCTTTCTCCACCACTCTGCAAACGCGACTACCAGTTAAAAAACCATAGAAATTCACTGAAAGAAACAAAGGTTTCAAGGACATTATAGTCAGGCTCTGATTTCCCTCATACAAAACGTATGAAATTCAGCAGTCATAGTTACCTGAGCCAACTATACGTTATGCCACTGCAATGCACTGCTTATGACCTCACATATTACATCACTCATGGCATGGTTAGTGACATCACTGATGATATCTCAAATGACATCACTGATGGCATCATCAAGTGAGTGTAAGTGTAGCCGGGTGTGAGGGGCCAGTGCCAGTGTGGAGGGGTCCTTTGGGGATAGTGCTAAGCAGAGAAGTCTAAGCACTACTGTCAAACATCATCAAAATCATGGAGCAGCTCTAGGGAGTTCACAGATATTCAAGACCCCCAGGGAAAAACACAAGGTGGTGCTCGGATCCCCCTAGAGAACGGGAGATCTTAAGGCATCAAAGTGACTAATTAATTCACGAATTGAACAGTTTTATCTTCTAAGTTTGTTATACAACATTATTCCGCCATATGGCGAGCATATTCTACAAAATCTGGTATATACACATGTTGTGTGACTTGAGTTTACACATGCCCCAATGCAGACATATCACCACAGAGCCTCAACATATGCTCACCACATTCCCATGTGTTAGTCATTTATTGAAAAAAATATCTTTTACGCTAACAGCAGAGAGAGTTTATTGTGGGACTGCTCTTGAAACCAATCCTATTCCAGTTGAGGTTAATGCTCAATGCAGTACTTTCAGAAAATAAGGAATATTGTGATATTTGCCCTCACCAACAACGTGAGGGTGAGGTTTTCTATAAAAGCAACAAACTGGTGCTCAATGGTAAAGTGAGCTGATGTCATTTTCTGCATTATAACAATGCATTCACACACACATTTACACACATGCCTCCCCATGCAGTGAAAATTAAATGTCGCCCAATAATACGTTTTTGATCCAATGAACTAATAAGCACACATTGACACATTTGTTATTATGGTGCAAAGTTTCAATTCCACTTTCTTACCCAACTTGAGAGAAACTAGGGTTAGAAAAACAATTTTTAGTGCCTCACAGATTGTTTGTTACAATTACTTTAGACATGAAAACAACTCTCCCAAGAGTCACAAGTTATCTTCTATGTTTCTGCATGTATGTAACCCCTTGCATCTTCGTTTTAAAAACATGTGCACAAGGACAATGCAACAGCACAAATCATACATGCAGATGCAGCCAGGGGCGGTATCTCCATTGGAGCAGAGAAGCGGTACCCCACTTAAATTCCCCCCAGAGATGAAAAATAAAAAGGTAATTCATTACCATTTTATTTTTCATCCCCCATCCCAAACAGAGCATCAGGAGGGGGTGGGGCCTGCTGAGTGACATCAGCAGGGAGGGCTGTGAATTCACTGTTTAAAGTGCACATGTATTTTTGGCCTGCAGTTTTGCGACGTCCAGCCACACATGCGCACTTTACACAGCTCAAACTCTGCTGTGTTAAGACAGCTGGGTTAGAGCAAGTGCAGGCCTCCAGAGCGCTGTGCAGTGCCGACTAAGGCTGCTCATTCCAGTCAGGGCACTGTTGTCATGCTGCATGAGAGCAGTGCTAGGATTGGTCAAGGAAGTTTCCTGTTGGCCGGGCTGTAGTCGGAGAAAGAAGATGTCGGGTGCAGAGGACGTCGTGTTCCTCTTTAGGTACATTTTTAATGTTTTAAATATTATTTTTGCAAGCGAGAGCCTCCCCCCGAAGATGTCAGCTGTCACTGGATGCAGTGTGTATTTATTACCAATGTTGAGGGAGAGAACAGACATCGTGATGCACTGAAAGCTTCGGCTCTCATGATTCCTGGCCCCCGCAGGGTCAACAATGGAAATAAATATCATATCACACTCTAAGCATCTGCACGTGAAGGGTTGGGCACAGTGCTTAGCTGGTGACCTTAGTGAGCTTTTTCAAGCCAGCTACCACACAATAAACATGTACAATAAAAATACATAAGGGTAGCACTTGTAATATGGTTTTATTTTCCTGTCCCTGGGAACATTTATAATAGGGTGGTATGTTGCCACTAAATCTGCAGATTGGGAAGGGGAGTGGGAAGAATACAGCTGGCCCTACAGAGGCACAGTCTGGACCTTACCTGCTCCAATGTCTGGGCAATGCAGGACCTAGTGTGAGGAGGATTGAAACCAGGACCTTTCCTTCCCAATCTGCCTCTGCTCACAGTTGGTGCAAACCTGTTCCCAGAACTGCTCAGAGATGGTTTATCAAGGGTTTTGTTTGAAGGATGAACTTCTGCAAGTCGGTCCAGTCGTTCATCCATTCCAATGAATATGCTCAGTGATAATAATACCTTCATTTAGAACTATGGGAAAAGGGGGACAGGGTAAGGCACCGGACACACCAGGCTAGAAATGGTGACTAAGGCTTCTTCGGAGAGCCACAGAACTACCGCTCGGTGATGCTGACAAAATGAATACAGGACAAGACTGTGAGAACTTCTTGAGATATAATATAGCCTTAGAGCCCGCCGTAGCGGGAACTACCGGCCATTAAGTGCCCGCTCCAAGGTTAAATGCACAAGCCTAAGGTTGAAGTACACAACACAGTGTTGGCAGCGTATCTCTCGCCTTGCCCAGGATAAATGGAACAATCCCTGGTCCTACCAGGATGCAGGGCCGGAGTGGAAACACCATGAGGGGTGGGCAGCAGGCTGCAGAGTAGGCGTGGAGGGAGGGCGCAGGATGAGTAACAGCTGAAGATCCAATGAGCAGGTGAGGAGAGACAGAGGGGTGAAGTCTTGAGGAGAAGGAATCCTCTGTGGCAAGGAAGGAGCCAAAGTACTGAGAATCAAAAGGAGCGGAGGAGAACGACAACTAGGTTGTGAGAAAATAAAGAGTGTTGGGGCAAAAGGCTGTGTGACAAAGTGGTTCGAGATTGAAAAGCAGAAACAACCTGGGATGTTGCCAGGCACTTGCCCTGTGCCTGTGATGGTCTTATCTACTAACTCTACACTAGTTGCCCCAGGCGTTCTGCCCCTAAACTGGAAGTGTATCTACTCGTCTCTAATTCTAGTTTCCACTTTCCCGTCATCTACAGTCAATGCCTGACTGTTGGAAAGTGGATTATTAGTAGGGGCAAATGTATATCTGCCACTGGCAATAAGGCCACTAACACAGTATAGGACTCAGCATAGGTCTTAGAAAATTATTCCCATGCTCAACCCTTGGTAGCTTGGCTGCGAGCAGGCAGGCTTAACTTCAAAGACAGGTATGTAAAGCATTTAAAAACACCAATTCAGTAAATAATTAAAACACAATGCATAATAAAAATCCAACACCAATTTATAACAATAGGAAATATTTTTATCTTTAAAATGACACCAAAACGACAAAAATCCAATGTAGGGAACCGGAGATATGAATTTTTAAAGATTTATCACTTTATAGCACTTAGAAACCTTTAGCACCATATTGGGATATTTGGTCGCGATAGACCGGCTCAAAGTCAAAGTTTCAGGCCGACCGCGATGGAGCCCTGAGTGGCTACCCCTCGCGGTAGGTCCCGGTCACAGTTTTTACCTTCGGACTTAGAAACTTTTCTGGAGCTTTTTATCGTGGGGTCCCTCGATGCTCTTCATTCGCCGGCCTCGGATTTCTTCTACTCCCGGTCAAACTCTGGAAGTCGGACCTATGGAGCTTTCAGCGGGACGAACCTGGATGGCTTGGCCGACTCACGGTTGAAGGCAGGCGGCTTGGCTGACCAGGTTGAGTCGGTCCCCCTATGGAGCTTTTTTCCAAAGTTGCTCCAAAGTTCTCCAAACTCCTGGAACTTCTTCCTGAAGTTCCCAAAAGGGTCCCAACGGGTCTCAAACTCACTCCAAGGGTCTGGAAGTTCCAAGATGGTCCTTGAAAGTTGAGGACTTCAGTTCCCACAATCCACTTGGACAAAACCCTTACAAACCCACTGGTAGTTTTCCAAGTTGAGGATCCTTGGTGGTGATGTTCCAGGTGAGCTCTGTTAACCTGTAGCTTGTAGGGAGTCCACTCTTTACTCTTTTTCACAGCAAGTTAGTCCACAGGGCTGTAGTTCCAGATGGTGCAGTCCTCAGAGGGCAGGCCTTAGAAATTGCACATCAAACTTCTCAGCATGGCACAACGTCTTGCTTTCTTAAGTTTCAAGCAGCAGATCTGAGGGGCTCTGCCCTTCTCAGATACTTATTCCAAGTTCTCTGGGTCAAGCAGGAGGTCACTCCTGACCAATGGGGGCAGGGTAACTCCCCAACGAATGATATGACCACATCCTGTAGAGTGTGGCATTATTTTGTCCCAGAGTGCATCAAATCTTCCAAATTCATAATGGCTGATTTTCCAGCAGAGAGTTAAGAGCTGGCTAAACACATCCCTAGGATGGCTATTTCCATAGTCTCTCCCCCTTGCATCTGTTCATTCCTTCCTTAACCTAGCATCTCCCTTGGGGTCAAAAGTTTAGAGTTGTAAATGACACTGGTTTCTTCCCGCCCCTTTGAAGACCATGGTTTACGACTCCTCCCCCTGCCCTGGCATTCCTGTGGAACAGCACACTGCCCTCCCAGAAGAGCTGGGTAACCCCAGGGCTCTTTATCACCTCTTCAAAGCAGCCTGGCTAATCCACTTATTTGTTTTTATTTGAAAGGTTTTATATAGCGCTGGCTAGACCTGTGGGTATCAGAGCGCTTTACAGGAGCAGACGCAGTACAGGAAATAAAAACATTAACTCTGGGCAAACAATAATAAATAACAACACCACAATTAAATTAGAAATAAAAAAGGGACGGGGAAAAGAAATTTACATGAGAGGAGGGAAAAAGGGTAAGACATGGACAGTCAATTAAAACACAGCAATTGGATTATAAATAAAGAGGGACGGGGAAGAGCAATTTACATGAGAGGAGGGAATATGGTAAAGCAATTGTACAAAGGTAATAAAAACACGCAGGTGGAGCTCAACCAGTTGAGTAAAGGGGGGGCCCAAAAATCTGGGCGGAGTAATGTGAGATGAACAGCTTAGGAATATAAGTGGAGGAGAACAAGTTTAAGGAGTAGAAGAGAGAAACGACAGAGAAGAGATTGAAGGAAGTGATGGGGGAATGGAAAGAGGACATGGGGAGGGGGAAGAATGGGGGACAGGTCGAAGTTAGGAGGGTAGATGTGTAATGTGGGGGGAGAGGAGAGGAGAGAGCAAGGGGGAGCACGAAGGATCATCAGTAAAGGGGAGGAAGAGAGTTGGTTCAGAGGAGGGATTAAGGACCAAAATATTTGTTGAGGAGGTGAGATTTAAGGGCTTTTTTAAAGCTGAAGTAGGAGGGGTTACAGCGCAGGTCCTTAGAGAGTGAGTTCCAGATGTTCGGGGCGTTCCCAGAGAAGGAGCAAGATTGGGTGGATTTCTTTTTAAACAGAGGGGGGACAAGGAGGAGAGAATTGGTGCTTCTCATCGGTCGGGAGCACCCTGCTTTGTTGAGTTTGTTTGTAAGTTAAGAAGGGGTTTGCTGGTAAAGAGCTTTGTGCATAATGCATGCAGTCTTGTAGAGGCATCTTCCTTCAATGGGTAGCCAACTGAGGGCTTTGCGGGTCGGAGAGATGTGGTCAAATCTTTTACAGTCAGTAATGAGCCTAGCCGCCAAGTGGAGCACAGCTCCAAGGGGGGCTAAGTGTACTTTAGGGGTTCCGGTGAGGATAGCGTTGCCATAGTCGAGTTTGGAGAGAACTAGAGATTGGACAACCCATTTGAAGTCATCTAATGGAATGAAGGGTTTGATTTCCTTGAGGTGTCGGAGAGTGAAAAGAGCACCTTTGGCCGAGTTTTTTATATGGTCATTGAAAGTAAGGTTTTTATCAAGAGTGAAACCAAGTGATTTTGCCGAGTTGGATATGGAGAGCGAGCAATTGAGGGCATTGAGGTCCGAGATCCAGCTTTGGATGGGGAGTCGGTTGTTTTTTGGAGAAAAGAGATTCATTTCAGTTTTTTGGGGGTTCAGTTTGAGATGGCTAGAGAAGAACCAGGCTTGGATCTTACTCAGGGTGTTGTTGAGGTGAAGTATGTCTGAGTGGGATCTAATCTTGTAGTAGAGTTGGGTATCATCGGCATAAAGGTGGTAATTGATTCCAGCTTTTTTCAAAAGGAGGGTAAGGGGTTCCATAAAGAGGTTAAAGAGAGAGGGGGAGAGAATAGAGCCCTGGGGTGTAGGATTGGAGAGGCAGTCTTTGATTTTGATTTGTTGCGTTCTATGTTGAAGGAAAGAAGCGAACCAAATGAAGACCTGACCATTAAGGCCGAAGCGAGTTTTAAGTGAATTCAGTAAGGAAGAATGGTTAACAGTATCAAAGGCTGCAGAGAGGTCAAGGAGTATAAGAAGGCAGGTCTCACCATTGTCGAGGGAACCTTGAATGTCAGCAACAATGTTTAGCATAGCGGTTTCTGTACTGCAGCCTTTTCTGAAGCCGGATTGAAGGGAGTCAAGTAAATTGAAATTACCAATGTGTTTGTCCAATTGGAGCAATGCACATTTTTCAAGGGCTTTAGATAGAAGTGGGAGGTTAGATATAGGGCGGAGATTGTTGAGATCGTTGGGGTCAGCAGTGAGGTTTTTCAGAATGGGTGTGATTTGACCGAGGGAGTCGGCTACGCAACCAGTGGCAAGGGAGGAGTTGATGATATTAGTCCAAACAGGAGCAATGATGTGGTTAAGCTCGTGAACAAGGTTGGAAGGGAGAGGATCTTTAGTATGCGAGGTTGGTTTAAGTTTAGAAATGATGTTGAAAACTTCGAGCTCAGTCATAGGGCGAAAATTATGCCAGGAGGCATTGTTTTTCAGAGGTACGTTGGAAGGGTTGTCATCGGGAGAGTTTGTGGTGGGAAGGTAAATGGGAGGATTATGTGGTTGAGGTGGAGTTAATGTGGGGAGCGTGTCATTGGTAACGTTAAGGGCATATGGGGGGCTGGTCGGGACCAGAGGTAGCTGGAAGGATTGGTCAATTATGGCGATTTTGTCTGAGAGGAAGTTGGCAATTTCCTCACATCTCTCAGTTGATGCCAACAACTCAGGAGGGGTCGATGACGTTTGTTTTCTAACAATGTTGAACAGTTCACTGGGCCTATTTTTCGTACGCTCAAGTTGAGCTCGAAAAAAGGTAGCCTTTTCAGTGAAAATGTGTTTCTTATAGGTTGATCTAGCGGATCTGAGAAGGGCAAGATGAGAGGGAGAGGGGTGTTGTCTCCAAGTTCTTTCTGCCAGTCTAAGTTGTCGTCTTTCATGGTTGAGTTCCGGATTGAACCAAGATTTGGAATGAATTTTTCTTTGATGCTTCAGTTTAAGAGGAGCAATTTGATCCAGGACGTCGCTAATGGTCTTATTAAAGTGTTCAGTGAGTTCGTTATCGTTAAGGGAGAGGGGGGGGATGAAGTTGTGCTTGGAGTTTGTGAGAAGTTGGCCTGGCATATGCTGTCCACTAATTATAGTGGGCACCTTGCACCAGTCCAAATCGACTCTTATGGTAGGTAGGTTAAAGACAACCTTATTGAAAGCTATCCTAGTGGTAGCTATGGAGAGCAGCCTTCAGGCTAAGTCTTGAAGGAATGTAAAGCAGCTTGTTTTACCAGTCTATAATCTCTTGAGTGACCAAATGAAAGAGCACCACACCAGGTATATATTCAAAATATATGTATTTATTACTAAACACACCCCTCTAGTCTCTTTATGAGGCTAGAGTTCGAAATACATAGGTTATAAGATCTTAAATCACAATAATAGCACAAATACACGTTTGGGCCCTAGAGGCGTACCAAACCATATACCAATAAAGTGGTATGCGAACCACGACTGAACTAGACACTAGGCCTAGAGCCTCTAGAAGTGCTTGGACCACAAGGAACCACCCAAGGTAGTGACACAGGGGACCCACGGGAGACGCGTGCAGTGTAAATACACAACCGCGATACGCCGTTAACTTCTATGGAGAAAGTCGGGATCGGGAAAATAGAGGAAAGGGACACTTAGAAGAGGACTAGGACAAAACCCTTTGAGATCTAGGACTTTGAAGAGTCTCTACCCACGGGAGCACCGGAGTACTCGTGTTACCTCACCCAGGGAAGCCGGGTGCATAGGTGCCTTTCGGGGTCGGGTTTCGTCGTCGATTCGAATGGCGATCTGCTGCAAAGTGCTGCTGGCGGCCAAGAGAAAAGTGTCCGGGTGGATCCAAGAGTGGATCGGAGTTCTGGTGAACCTGAAAGCAGAGGGGACAGAGTCTGGGTCACTAGCCAGTGACCAGGAAGGCGATGGACAGATGCCCACCGATGTCGAGTGCTTCAGGTGCGTTGACGGTCGTCTTGACTCTTCAGCCACGAGGTCCGGGAGGCGTTGTCGGTGACCAGGAGCAGGATTCGGGCTGGTGCTCGATGTCTGTCGAGTGCTGAGGTGTCGGCGACCGGATTGGACCCAACAAGCCTTGGCAACGGCAAGTCTCGAGAAAGATGAAGATCGTCGGTGGTGCAGACCAGCAAGGTCTGTGGAACTCACCCAGCGAGGGTAAGTGAGGGCAGGCCTGGAGCAACCAGGATGCCAAGTAAGGAAAAGATTTGGCCTTCGTTAAGGGCTACTAGCCAACGGGCTAGCGACCGCGAAGGAGCCTCGTGACGCCGCACGTGGAGCTAGCTTGCAGGACACTCGTGGAGTGGGGGCCAGTGATCTTCGGTGCAGGTGGTGCTGGAGGCTAGGGCTACTCGGAGCCCAAAGCACGACTTCTTGGGAGACCCAGAAGATGGTGCACTTGCAAATGTGCTCGGTGTTTAGGGGTCACGGTCTCAAGTCACCCACGATAGCCACGGGCCTCAGCTTTGCTGGGGACTCAGGGTAACCTCGGGGAAGTCTGAGAATCCACCTCTGGTGATGCGATGACTTCGGCGTCCGACAGGGAGCTTCAGTAATGCGAACCGGACAGATGCTTCTTTGGTGCCTGCCAAGCAGGAGTCACTCCTTGACCCCAAGGGAGATTCTTCAGTCCTCTAATCTTGTCGTAGAGCGTCGAAGGTCCAGGATTCAGTGTCAGAGTTTCGTCCAGGTATAATCTAAACTTGCTGTGGCAAGGGTTCCCCATTTTAACCAGTAAAACAGGGAGGGACTAACTCTATGACCCCACCTATGGGAGGGTCAAGGGAGGGGGTGGCTACACCCACTTCCCTTTGTCCAGTTTCGCGCCAGAGCAGGGGCAGGTAGCCCCTGAGCTGGTTTGAACTGGCATATGCACAGAGGAGCCTTTTGCTCCCCCAGTGCAGGACTTCAAAGCACTCTAAGAGTGCACCCACCCAGCCCCAATACACATTATCCTGTCTGGGGGGGTGGTCACACCTCCCTGCAACAGGAAACCTATTGTCCAGGCCTCCCCTGCCGGAGTTTCGTCCAGCAGCAGGAGGCCAGACTTGTGTCTGTGGCAGCAGCATCCATTTTGTGATGCTAGGGCTTCAGAAAGAAGTTACCGGGTAAGCCAGAGTTAACATGTCTTTCCCTCTAGAAGGGTGGAATGCTACCCCCGCCACCAGGATTGGCGGGGGGGTAGTATTCCAAGATGTTTGACACCAAACACGACATGTTTAGGTGCAGCCATTCCAAAGTTAGCATTTTACCGCGAGGATATAATGCGCTTAAGAGTATATGGTCAGGCTGCACTACAAACAGCATCAGAGATGGTCTCCGAACGCTGCAGAGGGGCCCTGCTCATGCAGGGGCACCCTCTCACATAGGAACCATGCACTCTGCCTTTAGGATTGATAAGGCCTGCCTTAGGAGTGACTTATAGGTTTATATGTGTGTATGTATTTAGTGATATAGGTAACCTATATCACAGTAAGGGGTGCATGCACCACCTTACCCAGGCTGCAGTAGCAGACCTGTGGTGTCAGTTTGGATGGCCTTCCAGGGGTGGCACAATACGTGCTGCAGCCCCTGGTAGGCCTCTGAGCTACCTATGCCCTTGGTACATAGTATACCATATACTAGGGACTTATAAGGGCACTCCAGATTCCAATCAGAGATGTGCCTAAGGCACATGGAAACCATTTTACAGAGAAAACAGATAGACTGGGGCCCTGAATAGCAGGATCCCAGTCCAACTAAGTCATAAACCAGCAAAACACCATAAAAAAAGTGGGGGCAACCATATAGTCAGATTCCACCTTCCTACAGAGTTTAGCTTCAAGTACACCAGGGTGGATTTGTTTGAGGTTTCTGGACCACTTCAAGTGTTTGGTGTTTATAGTAGGGGGTAGAGGGGCATTGGAGGCAATCTTAAATAGGATGAGGTGATGATCAGACCAGTCGGTGGGGATGATGTTAGAAAGGAAGGTCAGGTCTGAGCTGGAAATGATGGCATCAAGTGTGGTCCCTTTGATGTGGGTTGGTTTGTGACATAGTTGGTTCAGGTCATTAATCTCTAGAAGGTTGGTGAGGCGACTGACAGTGGGATCCTTGAGATTATTCCAGTGGATGTTGAAGTCACCTAGGAAAAGATTTTTCGAGTAAGACAGGTAGGAGTGTGAAAGCAGGTCGGAAAATTCATCAGCAAAGAGAAGAGGTTCGCCAGGAGGGTGGTAGATGTTGTGAAATCTAATCGGGGGGAGCCCTGAATGGTAAGTTCAGCGCCAAGGTATTCAAAAGTTGAATGATCAGAGTTTTTTAAGGTGGTGAGATGGAGTTCATTTTTGTAGATTATAGCTAGTCCACCCCCTTTTCTGTCGGGTCTGTCTTTCCTAATGATGGAGTAGCCGGGGGGGGGGGGTGAGTAAGTCCAGGATAGCCGTCGAGTGTTCATTGAGCCAGATTTCTGTAAGGAAGGCGATGTCAATAGCCTCACTGAGTACAGTTTCTGATATTTCCGTGGCATGTCGGACTTCCGAACGGCAATTAATAAGGAAGCAAGAAAGGGGATTAGGGTTGTCTCTGCCAGGTTTGCAAGAATGGATAGAGGTAAGTTGGGCTGGGGGTCGAGGAGAGATGGGAGAGGAAGGGATTCTGTTAATACCCATAATCACTGGGACATTGACAGGTTTGCAAGAGTGGATGTAGGTGAGTTGAGCTGGAGGTCGAGGAGAGATGGGAGAGGAAGGTATTCTGTTTATGCCCATAATCACTGGGATGTTGGAGTAGGGGCGAGGGTGATCAGTTATTAGGGGTTTAGGTAGGTAGGAGTTGATTAGGTTCGTTAGGTCAGAAGAGGAGAGGTAGCTAACCGCACGGAATGCTGTGTGAGTTCGATTGCAGAGGGGGATAGTGCGCCAACGGATGTGATGGGAAATGTTATGGGAGGAAGGGCGAAATGAATCAGTAAGATTGGGGTAGGTCCTGGAGATGAGGGCGTGGTAGCTCTCCCTGAGATGTGAAAGTTCAGCCATTTTAACTGAGAGTTTGCAGTCTATGTTAGTTAGTGTCTGTGCTATAGGTTAAAGGGGAGATGAGGAGGGGGTCTGTGTTGATAGTGGAAGGTAGTCTGATGAGCGGAGAGGGGGTGAGGTAGGAGGCGGGAGTAGGGGCAGTATTCAGGTTGCTGAGCTCGGGATTTTGAGTGGAGAAAGGCGGTTTAGTACTAGTATCAAGGAATGTGATGGGAGAGGATAGGAGAGAGCGAGGGATGCAGGGCTCAACCTCTTCGGGATGAGTGGGGAGGATGCTATTGAACAAGGTATTTTGCGTACAGAAGGGCGGTACAGTCTTGGAATCAGGAGACGTAATGGGAGAGGAACGGAGAGAGTGGGGGATACCGGGAACAACCACTTTGGGTTGAGTGGGGAGGATGCTATTAGGAAATGGAGAGTTAGGCGTAGGGAAGAGTAAAGAGGGATAGTCCCGGGGCGGGGGCCGTAAAGTCGAAATAGGGTTAGAGGAAGAGAAAGGGCGGAAGATAGGAGTTAGAGGGGGGGTCGGTAGAGAGAGTAAGAAATGGAGCGTGGGAACTAGAGGATGGGACAGGGGGTTCCAAGGGGAGGAAAGTGAGTTGGTGGAGATTTTGTGGAAGGTTCAGGGGAGAGGAGGGGTCGGAGGGGGGACTGACGTTGGCGATGTAAGGAGTAGGAGGAGGAGAAGAAGGATTGGACAAAGGGGAGAGGACCGGTGGGGACTCGGGAAGGTGCCCGAGAGTAGGGGAGGAGTTGGGGGGAAAAGTCAGGGTAGAGGGCAGGGGCAGAGTGGATGAAATCGAAGTTTTGAGTAGGAGAGATAGCCTGTGTAAAGGGGGGAGTGTGGGTGGGGGATCCGGCGCGAAGCATTGGGGTCTCTTCAGTGTCTGTGGGGGTGGTTGAGACGTGTGTAGTAGGGAAGGTCGGTATCAGGGGGTGGGAGAAGATAGGTGGGTGTCGGGCAGTTGGATTGGGGAGGGGTTCAGAGCTGGGTGGGATAATTGGTAGGATAGGGAACAGAAGTGGTTGTCAAAAATATTGACGTGGCGCTTTTGGAGAGATTAGGCGGGTATAAGATGTTCCAAGAGTTGGGCCATATTTGGAGAGAGCAGGATCAGGGGGAGAGGGGAGGAGATTGGGGGGTACATGTTCAGTCACAAGATGGGGCTGTAAGGGAAAGGAAGAAGGGGGTAGGGATAGAGATTTTAGTGTGATTCAACAGCAAGAGAAAAAAAATTAAACCGTAGAGCTTAAGAAGGTCCGGGTGAACGGCATTTGTGGTCTATGCAGCGAGTCCTATTCAACCAGGAGGCAGTCAGCTAAGAGGTCTCAGAGGGCAGTAGCCAGACTATGTTAGACAAATTAGCATGTTCAACAGCACAAAGAGAATTAAGTAGTGGTGTTTACAAAGTTCAGGTGTAGAAGCGTGGTAAAGGGGTGCATTGTAAAGATGCATTTGTGGCTCGGACCGCATTGTTAAGGCACAGCGTGGTTTGAGCCAAGATGTAAAGGCCATTTCCACTCTGGAGCAACTGACTGAGAACTGGTATCCTGGAAGGCCCTCTTCAACTCCCACTACAGCTGTCTGGAAGCGTTAGTAGTGACCTGGAGAAGGACACCTCGTATCTGAAGGTTACAGTAAGAAGCAGGGGTGGAAAGACTGTCTCTTCCTTGCATCGGTGGCTGGAATCTCCTGTGAGCTCTGGATAGATTGAAGGACTTTGAGTCTACCTACCATGAGGTAGTTGACTGCTCCTGGTCTCCCGGCCTCTGTGAAAAGGGACAATGCTCAGAGTCATAACTACTTTTCATTTTTGTGCAACAGTGGCTTCCGATGGTCACAATTGGTAATACACAGAGTCTAACATTGACTTACACCCTTTTGAACCAATCGATGTTTTTTGACATTTTGTAAATCAGATCTTCTAATCCCATTTGCAATTTTTGTCTTTTTTTATGCTATCATAACTTTCCTTTTTTACTCAATAATTTTTGAAATCGTTTTGATTTGTTTATTAATGTAAATATTTGTTTCCTTCTGCTTAAATTCTTAACATGCAGTTCTTTTGAGGAAAAGCCTGCTGTTTGCTCCACCCCTACCATGGATGAGCCCATGTTTTCTCGCTAAAACTGTGTTTTGTCCTAGCAAGATACTTGATCACTAGTTCATTCAGACTCCTGGGCTAATTCTTAATCCATAATCATTCAAAGCCCATTCGCAGTGGGGTTCCACGGCAGCACTGGCACTAACGGTTAATAACAAAAAGAAGACATTGAGCCTCAATTTGAATTTGGAGGGAAATGAAAATCCTCTGATTACGGAGGAAACTCTAAATGTGTAGTAGAACCCACCGGCTCAATTTCGTTCTCCATAGAAATAGTAATAGTGGAAGAGGTGGGGTGCAGCGGCCAGAGCGGCTGACTCTGGAGCGCGGGGCTCACTGTTCGATCGCTGGTGGCAGCTCAGCTCAGCATCGTGTGACTCTGGGCAATGGCTCACTTAATCTCCTCGACTGCCCCCAGCACCATGAAGCCCTTAACCCCTTCACTTCTAGGCCTTTTACCCTCCTGTGCTAAGCATTATTTTTGGCTATTTAGGCTAGTTTGCGCTTAGGCCCCTGTAACTTTGTGTCCACATAAGGTATCCACACCAAATGTGCATCCTTTTCTTCCAACATCTTGAGGATTCTAAAGGTACCCAGGGTTTGAGGATTCCCCTGGAAGGGACTGAGAAATTAGCCAAAATACAGCTAATTTTGTAGGGATGCAGCAGAGATTCCCTGATATGTGCTTCAGTGGTAATTCCTGACATAAAACGGGTAGCGTGATCAAGTTTGGTATGTTTCGAATAGTGGTGATAAATGCTGAATGTTGGTGTTAGTGGATTTATTATTACTATTTTAGAAATGCCACTTTTAGAAGTAATACAAAAGGGGATGATGGACGGAACGTTTGAGCCAATCAAACACTCACCCCCAGTCAACTGATCTGGGTTTAATCCATCATCATTCTTTAGCTCACTCCACCACCCCAGTTCAGACATGGCCATATGCAAATCAGTCTGACCCTGTGCCTCATGGGAACAGTCCAGCACGAACTGCCAAGCCATGTCTTCCCTGGACCGGAAACAAGCATCCTAGGACCGGTTTCTGGCATTCCAGCCGTCATCAGCCAGGCTTGCTTGAATCCAGTGGCAAAGTGAGCAAGGGACCCACGTCTGGGCATACCCCCGCCAACTTAGGGCGAACAAAGCGATACAAAAGGGATGATGGACGGAACGTTTGAGCCAATCAAACACTCACCCTCAGTCAACTGATCTGGGTTTAATCCATCATCATTCTTTAGCTCACTCCACCACCCCAGTTCAGACATGGCCATATGCAAATCAGTCTGACCCTGTGCCTCATGGGAACAGTCCAGCACGAACTGCCAAGCCATGTCTTCCCTGGACCGGAAACAAGCATCCTAGGACCGGTTTCTGGCATTCCAGCCGTCATCAGCCAGGCTTGCTTGAATCCAGTGGCAAAGTGAGCAAGGGACCCACGTCTGGGCATACCCCCGCCAACTTAGGGCGAACAAAGCGATACAAAGGGGATGATGGACGGAATGTTTGAGCCAATCAAACACTCACCCCCAGTCAACTGATCTGGGTTTAATCCATCATCATTCTTTAGCTCACTCCACCACCCCAGTTCAGACATGGCCATATGCAAATCAGTCTGACCCTGTGCCTCATGGGAACAGTCCAGCACGAACTGCCAAGCCATGTCTTCCCTGGACCGGAAACAAGCATCCTAGGACCGGTTTCTGGCATTCCAGCCGTCATCAGCCAGGCTTGCTTGAATCCAGTGGCAAAGTGAGCAAGGGACCCACGTCTGGGCATACCCCCGCCATCTTAGGGCGAACAAAGCGATACAAAAGGGGATGATGGACGGAACGTTTGAGCCAATCAAACACTCACCCCCAGTCAACTGATCTGGGTTTAATCCATCATCATTCTTTAGCTCACTCCACCACCCCAGTTCAGACATGGCCATATGCAAATCAGTCTGACCCTGTGCCTTATGGGAACAGTCCAGCACGAACTGCCAAGGCATGTCTTCCCTGGACCAGAAACAAGCATCCTAGGACCGGTTTCTGGCATTCCAGCCGTCATCAGCCAGGCTTGCTTGAATCCAGTGGCAAAGTGAGCAAGGGACCCACGTCTGGGCATACCCCCGCCAACTTAGGGCGAACAAAGCGATACAAAAGGGGATGATGGACGGAACATTTGAGCCAATCAAACACTCACCCCCAGTCAACTGATCTGGGTTTAATCCATCATCATTCTTTAGCTCACTCCACCACCCCAGTTCAGACATGGCCATATGCAAATCAGTCTGACCCTGTGCCTCATGGGAACAGTCCAGCCCGAACTGCCAAGCCATGTCTTCCCTGGACCGGAAACAAGCATCCTAGGGCCGGTTTCTGGGGGTGAGTGTTTGATTGGCTCAAACGTTCCATCCATCATCCCCTTTTGTATCGCTTTGGTCGCCCTAAGTTGGCGGGGGTATGCCCAGACGTGGGTCCCTTGCTCACTTTGCCACTGGATTCAAGCAAGCCTGGCTGATGACGGCTGGAATGCCAGAAACCGGTCCTAGGACACTTGTTTCCGGTCCAGGGAAGACATGGCTTGGCAGTTCGGGCTGGACTGTTCCCATGAGGCACAGGGTCAGACTGATTTGCATATGGCCATGTCTGAACTGGGGTGGTGGAGTGAGCTAAAGAATGATGATGGATTAAACCCAGATCAGCTGACTGGGGGTGAGTGTTTGATTGGCTCAAACGTTCCGTCCATCATCCCCTTTGTAACGCTTTGTTCGCCCTAAGTTGGCGGGGTATGCCCAGATGTGGGTCCCTTGCTCACTTTGCCACTGGATTCAAGCAAGCCTGGCTGATGACGGCTGGAATGCCAGAAACCGGTCCTAGGATACTTGTTTCCGGTCCAGGGAAGACATGGCTTGGCAGTTCGGGCTGGACTGTTCCCATGAGGCACAGGGTCAGACTGATTTGCATATGGCCATGTCTGAACTGGGGTGGTGGAGTGAGCTAAAGAATGATGATGGATTAAACCCAGATCAGTTGACTGGGGTGAGTGTTTGATTGGCTCAAACGTTCCGTCCATCATCCCCTTTTGTATCGCTTTGTTCGGCCCTAAGTTGGCGGGGGTATGCCCAGACGTGGGTCCCTTGCTCACTTTGCCACTGGATTCAAGCAAGCCTGGCTGATGACGGCTGGAATGCCAGAAACCGGTCCTAGGATACTTGTTTCCGGTCCAGGAAGACATGGCTTGGCAGTTCGGGCTGGACTGTTCCCATGAGGCACAGGGTCAGACTGATTTGCATATGGCCATGTCTGAACTGGGGTGGTGGAGTGAGCTAAAGAATGATGATGGATTAAACCCAGATCAGTTGACTGGGGGTGAGTGTTTGATTGGCTCAAACGTTCCGTCCATCATCCCCTTTTGTATCGCTTTGTTCGCCCTAAGTTGGCGGGGTATGCCCAGACGTGGGTCCCTTGCTCACTTTGCCACTGGATTCAAGCAAGCCTGGCTGATGACGGCTGGAATGCCAGAAACCGGTCCTAGGATACTTGTTTCCGGTCCAGGGAAGACATGGCTTGGCAGTTCGGGCTGGACTGTTCCCATGAGGCACAGGGTCAGACTGATTTGCATATGGCCATGTCTGAACTGGGGTGGTGGAGTGAGCTAAAGAATGATGATGGATTAAACCCAGATCAGTTGACTGGGGGTGAGTGTTTGATTGGCTCAAACGTTCCGTCCATCATCCCCTTTTGTATCGCTTTGTTCGCCCTAAGTTGGCGGGGGTATGCCCAGACGTGGGTCCCTTGCTCACTTTGCCACTGGATTCAAGCAAGCCTGGCTGATGACGGCTGGAATGCCAGAAACCGGTCCTAGGATACTTGTTTCCGGTCCAGGGAAGACATGGCTTGGCAGTTCGGGCTGGACTGTTCCCATGAGGCACAGGGTCAGACTGATTTGCATATGGCCATGTCTGAACTGGGGTGGTGGAGTGAGCTAAAGAATGATGATGGATTAAACCCAGATCAGTTGACTGGGGGTGAGTGTTTGATTGGCTCAAACGTTCCGTCCATCATCCCCTTTTGTATCGCTTTGTTCGCCCTAAGTTGGCGTGGGTATGTCCAGACGTGGGTCCCTTGCTCACTTTGCCACTGGATTCAAGCAAGCCTGGCTGATGACGGCTGGAATGCCAGAAACCGGTCCTAGGATACTTGTTTCCGGTCCAGGGAAGACATGGCTTGGCAGTTCGGGCTGGACTGTTCCCATGAGGCACAGGGTCAGACTGATTTGCATATGGCCATGTCTGAACTGGGGTGGTGGAGTGAGCTAAAGAATGATGATGGATTAAACCCAGATCAGTTGACTGGGGGTGAGTGTTTGATTGGCTCAAACGTTCCGTCCATCATCCCCTTTTGTATCGCTTTGTTCGCCCTAAGTTGGCGGGGGTATGCCCAGACGTGGGTCCCTTGCTCACTTTGCCACTGGATTCAAGCAAGCCTGGCTGATGACGGCTGGAATGCCAGAAACCGGTCCTAGGATACTTGTTTCCGGTCCAGGGAAGACATGGCTTGGCAGTTCGGGCTGGACTGTTCCCATGAGGCACAGGGTCAGACTGATTTGCATATGGCCATGTCTGAACTGGGGTGGTGGAGTGAGCTAAAGAATGATGATGGATTAAACCCAGATCAGTTGACTGGGGGTGAGTGTTTGATTGGCTCAAACGTTCCGTCCATCATCCCCTTTTGTATCGCTTTGTTCGCCCTAAGTTGGCGGGGGTATGCCCAGACGTGGGTCCCTTGCTCACTTTGCCACTGGATTCAAGCAAGCCTGGCTGATGACGGCTGGAATGCCAGAAACCGGTCCTAGGATACTTGTTTCCGGTCCAGGGAAGACATGGCTTGGCAGTTCGGGCTGGACTGTTCCCATGAGGCACAGGGTCAGACTGATTTGCATATGGCCATGTCTGAACTGGGGTGGTGGAGTGAGCTAAAGAATGATGATGGATTAAACCCAGATCAGTTGACTGGGGGTGAGTGTTTGATTGGCTCAAACGTTCCGTCCATCATCCCCTTTTGTATCGCTTTGTTCGCCCTAAGTTGGCGGGGGTATGCCCAGACGTGGGTCCCTTGCTCACTTTGCCACTGGATTCAAGCAAGCCTGGCTGATGACGGCTGGAATGCCAGAAACCGGTCCTAGGATACTTGTTTCCGGTCCAGGGAAGACATGGCTTGGCAGTTCGGGCTGGACTGTTCCCATGAGGCACAGGGTCAGACTGATTTGCATATGGCCATGTCTGAACTGGGGTGGTGGAGTGAGCTAAAGAATGATGATGGATTAAACCCAGATCAGTTGACTGGGGGTGAGTGTTTGATTGGCTCAAGCGTTCCGTCCATCATCCCCTTTTGTATCGCTTTGTTCGCCCTAAGTTGGCGGGGTATGCCCAGACGTGGGTCCCTTGCTCACTTTGCCACTGGATTCAAGCAAGCCTGGCTGATGACGGCTGGAATGCCAGAAACCGGTCCTAGGATACTTGTTTCCGGTCCAGGGAAGACATGGCTTGGCAGTTCGGGCTGGACTGTTCCCATGAGGCACAGGGTCAGACTGATTTGCATATGGCCATGTCTGAACTGGGGTGGTGGAGTGAGCTAAAGAATGATGATGGATTAAACCCAGATCAGTTGACTGGGGGTGAGTGTTTGATTGGCTCAAACGTTCCGTCCATCATCCCCTTTTGTATCGCTTTGTTCGCCCTAAGTTGGCGGGGGTATGCCCAGACGTGGGTCCCTTGCTCACTTTGCCACTGGATTCAAGCAAGCCTGGCTGATGACGGCTGGAATGCCAGAAACCGGTCCTAGGATACTTGTTTCCGGTCCAGGGAAGACATGGCTTGGCAGTTCGGGCTGGACTGTTCCCATGAGGCACAGGGTCAGACTGATTTGCATATGGCCATGTCTGAACTGGGGTGGTGGAGTGAGCTAAAGAATGATGATGGATTAAACCCAGATCAGTTGACTGGGGGTGAGTGTTTGATTGGCTCAAACGTTCCGTCCATCATCCCCTTTTGTATCACTTTTAGAAGTAGGCATTTCTGTGTGCTATGTGTCTTTGTGCCTGCCTGATGTGTATTGACTGTCTGGTTCTGACTGATAGGGGGTTAGGGGATGTGTATTCCCTCTAGCCAGTCCCTGGGGGGGTTGAGGTGTGTCCTACCCTGCCTGGGTGACTCAGCGCTAGGCTGAATAGGCCTGGTCTGCGTTTGGAGTGGTGGGAGGAGTAGCACCTGCACCTGAATAGGGCTGTGCCTGCCTTCCACAATGATGGCTCCGCCCCCCTGTGGTGTGTCTGGGGCAAAGGCTTGCACTAACAATGGAGGTTGTTGTGCACTTGAAAATATATTTTAAAGTGCCCCCCAGAACTGGTTTGGACTGGGCTCAGAGCCTTGTGCCAGGGGGAAGAACAAAGACATTGCTACTATAAGTAATGGGGCTGTGACCCCATGTCTGATGAACTGAACTTGCTTGGAACTTGGGAGAAGACACTGCGTGGGACCAGGAGGAACCGCCATTGAACAGGACTAAAGAAAGGGCTGACCTGCTGCCTTTTTGGGGCTAGGGGAGGGACTACCACTCTGTCTAAAAGAATACTTGTGCTGGCCTCCCTGGGGACACTTTGCTGGTGTGCCCCTGTGGTCTCCCATGGCTGTGTTGCTTGCCCTATCTGCTTTGTGACAGCGTGTGGTGAGTGCCGTGTTTCCCTAGTGCGAGAAGGAAGCAGCCGGTGCGTGTGTCGGTGCACTGTCGAGCGTGGTGGCCACTCTACTACCTTCCTGTGTACCTGCACCGACGGAGACTTCACTCTGCTGCCCATTTTGAAGGGGGAGCGCTCTGGAGAGCAGCCGGCACTCCCGGGTTGGCAGCATTCGTGTCACGTTGCTCAGCAGGAAACTCTCCCTGCTCATTGTGCCCCGAGGCGCTGTGAGCAGGCATAAGGAACCCTGCAGGCAGTACTACACCGTTCGGAGTGCCGAAAGTCAGGAAGAGGACGCCTGGTCGTGGACGGGGCTCCCATGAGAAATAAGAGAGCCCCACATGTTCCCTGAGCCTGGTTGTGGGCGGGGCCAGCAGCGAGATCGAGATGGAGCCTCTCGGGCCCAGTGTGCATCCCAGGAGGAAAAGGAGCCGAGTCGACGGAGGCTTTGCTCCGTATGCTGACGGCCCTCCAGAAGCCAGGCTTCAACGTTACTGGGGCCCGAGCGATCCAACCCCGGGAGCGGCACTGTGGTGGCACTTCGCCTGGAGTGCCAAGGTGAGGCCGCCCACTTGCACATTTCCCACAGCCATCTGCGCGGCCCCATAGGGCTCCGGGCGGGCTGCCCCGCTAGTCTTTGAGCCCGTGCCTGTGGGCCGAGGTCCCGTTGTGGACCTGTGGGGAGCATTATTTTTGCTGCATTTGCATTTCATGCAGCCAGGTGCTGGTTTTCCGCCCACATCATGTTTCGGGCGATTGGCCCTAGGTTTATGGCTCTCCTGGCTGCACCAGGGGGCTAATTGGAAGGACTCGTGCTAAGGGGGGTCAAAGGGATCCCTGCCACTCCTACGAGGGAGTACCTGGCCGGCCTGGAGTGTTCCAGGTCATTTGGGACGACGGGACTGTTGCTTTTTCCCTTCTCATATGACGGATCAGGCTCAGTGATTATGGCTATGCCTAATGCCTGATGTCCACATGTATAGGGCGCTAATTACCAAGGAAGGCACCCGTATGTACAGTAGTGGTGATCTCACATGTCTAAGGCGGGCATGGTGTGCTCATGATATGTGTACTGAGGCACGTGTTACCATGGTGCACTGCTAGTTATGTTTTGCCTAAGGTGTTACGCTCAGTGTAAACCTACCAGTAGTTACTGGTCAGCCTAATTGTGATGTTTATGACAGTGGCCCGATTGGCCAAGTGATTTTTGTGATCCCTGTGAAGTCATGACAAGTGGCACAGTATAATATGTGATTGTGTTCTAATGTGTTTTTATGGATAATACAAAGGCTATTTTTATATAACCTTGTGTGGAGTTTATTTTGTGGTGTGCCTAGTGTGTCACTGCTGTGTGAGTGTGTTGCGCAAACGCTTTACACATTGCCTCTGGGATAAGCCTGACTGCTCTGCCAAGCTACCAAGGGGGTGAGCAGGGGTTATCTTCAGCGTGTAACTCCCTTGCCCTGACTAGAGTGGTGGGTTCTGCCTGGCTTAGGTACACACCCTATCCAACCAGAAACCCCATTTCTAACATTGATGGCAGCGATGGGATAGGACTGGCATTTGCGCAGTACCACAGTGACGCATGGTTGCACTACAAACTCTGCATTTAGACAATCATATGTTTTTGGATTTCTACTGATTTTTTTTTCTCCTCAATTGTCATTTTTAATTGTGTACTCCTGCTTCAGCTCTTACGCCTAGGTCTCTTGTTTTCCACTGTTGGTTATGTATCTTGCCAGAATGGAGTTAGTCTATAATGAGGATGACCTATGGGAGTACACTGAGGAGGAGTTAAAGGGTTTCTGCAGAGAAAGGGGGATACCAATAGAAGGCAACTTCCGCAGAAAACTGTTCCTCTTTGAAGCAGCCCATAGGGGAGACGTTTTAGAGCTTGTGGGGAACTCTGCGGATTACCCCTCCGCATACCTAAGTGGTGGTTTTGAGGGAGATCCTGAAGAGTCTGAAGGGGAGGAAGGAAATGTCAGGGCAGGGACGCCAGTAGGTAGTGAGGACCCTGTCGAGAGGGAGTCCCTTGCTGGGTCTAGTGCGGGGGGTAGTGCCCCATCCCTTTCTTGGTCCCCAGAGGAGTTGGTGGACAGGCAGTAGGAAAGGGAGCACCAGCTGGAGTTAGAGAAGCTCAAATTGGAGCATGCCAAGCTGGGTGCAGAGCTAGCACAGCTAGAGGTGGAGGAGAAAAAGCTAGAGGTTGAAAGGAGGAGCGCAGGAGAGGATGGCGGAGGCAGAGAGGGCCTTCGCCAGAGAGAAGCTAGCTCTTGAGGATAGGTTGTCCCCTGAGTGTAGTTTCAGTGTTCTGGATTCACCAATGAGGGTGGAGTCCAGTGGTGGCAGCAATGTTGTGTCCAGTGTAGGAAGTTCCACTCCCAGATCCCAGAGTGTGGTACCTAGTTCCCAGGAAGAGGGTGTCACACCTGAAGGGAATAGGTTGAGGTTCAGGGGCAGTAGGAAACTGACTCACCAGTCTTGGGGGGAGTTTGTGGATGATTGTTGTGATGCACAGGAAGGTTAGGTGACGGGTAGCACAGCCAACAATTTTGAAGGTCTGTTCAATCTGATTGTCAGAGAGCACGTGTTCCATTGATGTTTTCCAGGGCTATGCCAAAACCTGTTGGAGTGTGAGTTCCCAGGGAACTTGCATGGGAGACAGACCTCTGGATAAGTACCAGAGGGTCTGGAAAGGCATTTTGGAGTGATCCTAAAGGGAGTGGCTCAGGTATTTTCCAACCGAGGGAGGTGGAAAAGGTTCGTAGTAGCCCTAATAGGTCCCAGTGTAGTGGGAGGGGTGTAGGGACCCACGTCCTCTCTCTGCAGAGAGGTACTGGGAATGGGATGCGTCCCAAGGTGCCTGAAACCCAGTCCCAGGGCCTGCGGGGTTCCCTAAGGGAACACCAGGTGGGGAGCCTAGAGTGTACTGGAAGGCAATCCATTGAGGGGAATCTCCTAGTGTCAAGAGAACTTTGAGGGGTGTCTGTAAGCAGCGTTCCACCAGTTCTTGAGTCTTGCGGCACCACTCCTGAGTGGAGGGTGCAGAAACCCAGATGGAGGGGTGAGAGGGTGATGCGGTCCCCAGTGGGAGAACCAGTGGCTCAGGGGCCAGCTCTGAGAGCAGAGCTACCTGGGAATGACCATGGTGACACCACTTCTGGTTTGAGGGGTCTTGACACACTGTCAGATGGACAGGGGTCGAGAGATCAGCGCCAGGCAGGCTGTCACGCAAAACATGAGGAGTGTGTTACCCTTGAGGGGGGCATATGTGCTCCCCAGGAAGTCCTGGCTTGCCAGGCAAATGCACAACAAGAAAGGGTATGCTGTTCCTAAAAGATCCTACAGATCAAGGTTATACAAGAGGCATGTGGGTGCTCGTAGAAATCGGAGAAATGCTTATCTCCTTTCAGAAAAAGACCCTCACACACCCAGCCAGCTAGGTGTCTTGCTTCATCACTGGGTCTGCTCCTTATCGGGTCGGCGCTGCAATACCCGATCGGCACCCGTGGTGGGGCCTTCTTGGCGGAGATCTTTTTCTTAGCCGTAGGGTGTAGTGCGTGTAAGGGCCCTAGTGAGTGTAGATGTGAATTGTGTGAAATCTAAAACAGGAATAGTGAACCACCCAAAACTATTTTAATGACTGTGGTCACTAACCTGATTAAAAATAGAAAAGGCGCACACGCCTGCCCTAGGATTGCAGGATTGTGTGCTGAAGCTCAGGCCAACATGTTTCATGCCTAATGTTAATTTAACGGCAATTCTTCAGGACCTACTATCGACATTCTACACTTTATGGTTGGTGGTCTATAAATACACAGTTCAGTGACCACTCATACAGCACCCTATAAAGTGGTACCTGTCGATCAATAACACTGCCCAAACTTGGGTCAGCTCAAAACACCAAGATGTCACGGCAGGTAAAAACACTGCAAGATTCAGTGTCGTTGTCAGTTCCGTCTGTTCACGGGCGACCTACCCCACACTCTGCCGGACAAGGTGTAGTCCCTGGGTTGGGAGGCCAGGTTCAGGAGGTAATGCCTGACCTGGAGGGAAGGACATCTGCTAGCGGTGTCCAAACCATTTTGTCTTCTGGGGATACCACTCCAGGTGGGAGGGTGCAGAACTCTGGAAGGGGGTGCAGAGGGACGGAGTACTCGCCTCTGGCCCCGGTGCAATCTGAGGGTTTGGTCCCTGGATTGGGAGACCAGTTGCAGGGTAGAAATCCTGAACTGGTGGGAGAATTATGTGGGTGGGCTGATACCAGCGCCCAGACAGTTTTAGGTTCTGAGTGTGCCTCTCCTAGGAGGAGAGTGCAGAACCCAAGAAGGAGGGGTATGGGGAGGAGAGCCTCACCCGTGACCCCATGTCAGCCTGAGGGTGCAGACCCTGGGTTGAGGGAACAGTGGCAGTGTAGAACTGCACTGATGAAAGGTAGAGTTGAGCATGGGTACTATGTACCTGGGTCTACTGCCCCCCACTCTGCGAGATGGCAAGGACCAGAGACATCTGGATGGCCTAGGGCCTGGTCCTGGCCGTGGATAGCTAAGGAGCCCCCCTGGGTTAGCTTAGTTGGTCCTGAGAGCTTAGACAGAGGGGTCCACATGGGTTCATATTGGCATAGAACTGGAGTGTGCCCCTGCAGTTGCGGGCCCGTGTCCATGTTCTATCGCCCCAAGCAGGGAAGCCCATCAAGGTATTGATTGGTCTACCCTGGCTTTAGGCTGGAAGTGGGTTGTGTTGGACTTGGCCCTTTTTGCAGGGTCATCCCAGAACATTTTGCCTTCCTCCTGTATTTTGTCTGACCTGTTGTTGGTGGTTTTATGACTCTGGGCAATTTATCACTGCTGGTCAGTGCTAAAGTGCATGTGCTCTCTATGGTAAACTTGGTAAGATTGGTCTACACCTGTTTGGCATATTTAATTTACCTATCAGTTCCTTGTACAGTGGTATACCATATACCCAGGGCCAGTAAATTAAATGCTACTGGTGGGCTTGCAGCGCTGCTTGCGCCACCCTCCAAAGTAGCCTTTCAAACCTGTCTCAGGCCTATGCCACTGCAGGGCCTGCACGCCCAGTTTACTGCCGCTGTGACGTGGCACATGAAGTGGATGCCACATCTGCAACTCCCCTTTTACTACATGTCAGTCACCCCTAAGGTAGGCCCTAGCTAGCCCTATGGGCAGGGTGCGGTGTAGGTAAAAGGTAGGACATGTGCCTTAACTGTGTGGCATGTCCTTGTAGTGACAAACAGCCTATTTAGTTTTGTCACTGCTGTGAGGCTGCCCTCTAATAGGCATGCATTGGGGATTTCCCGATATGTGCTTCAGTGGTATTTCCTGACATGAGAGGGGTAGCATGATCAAGTTTGGTATGTTTGGAATAGTGGTGATAAATGCTGCTTGTTGGTGTTAGTGGATTTATTATTACTATTTTAGAAATGCCACTTTAGAAGTATGCATTTATGTGTGCTATGTGTCTTTGTGCCTGCCTGATGTGTATTGACCGTCTGGTTCTGACTGACAGGGGGAGAGGGGATGTGTATTCCCACCAGCCAGTCCCTGGGGGGGTTGAGGTGTGTCCTGCCCTGCCTGGGTGACTCAGCGCTAGGCTGAATAGGCCTGGTCTGCGTTTGAAGTGGCGGGAGGAGTATCACCTTCACCTGAATAGGGCTGTGCCTGACTTCCACAAGGATGGCTCCGCCCGCCATGGTGTGTCTGGGGCAAACGCTTGCACTAACAATGGAGGTTGTTGTGCACTTGAAAATATATTTTAAAGTGCCCCCCAGAACTGGTTTGGACTGGGCTCAGAGCCCTGTGCCAGGGGGAAGAACAAAGACATTGCTACTATAAGTACTGGGGCTGTGACCCCATGTCTGATGAACTGAACTTGTTTGGAACTTGAGAGAAGACACTGCGTGGGACCAGGAGGAACCGCCATTGAACAGGACTACAGAAAGGGCTGACCTGCTGCCTTTTTGGGGCTAGGGGAGGGACTACCACTCTGCATAAAAGAATCCTTGTGCTGGCCTCCCTGGGGACACTTTGCTGGTGTGCCCCTGTGGTCTCCCATGGCTGTGTTGCTTGCCCTATCTGCTTTGTGACAGCGCGTGGTGAGCGCCGTGTTTCCCTAGTGCGAGAAGGAAGCAGCTGGTGCGCGTGTCGTGCACTGTCCAGCAGATCCTGTATTTCCAGGAGTATATTATGTTTGTGGGAAAAATGCCTATTATAGGCTACCAAAATAATGGCATCATGTATCATGTGGGGCAAAACAGTGGAACCAATGAAGGAAGACACACTCGCTTGAGAAGAGGAATAAGTGCTGCTAAAATAATAGGGGCTATTTTTGGTGCCATAATACCCTCAGTTGGGGTAATTCTATATTCACACAAAATTCGCAAACTATCAACTTTAGTTGATCGGCTATCAACTGACACTGCTAGAGGGCTTCTTGTTATAGATACTGAAATGGTTGCTATCCGATCTATGGTTTTGCAAAACAGACTTGCTTTAGATGTACTTCTAGCAAAGGAGGGCAGAGTCTGTCGGATGTTAAAGGTTGAACAGTGTTGCACTTATATCCCTGAAAAGAGCAAAGATTTGCAGAGATATATTACTAACTTAGGAAAAGAATTAACAGAACTAATGGTGGATGGTGCATGGGAATCAATTGGGAAGGGATTTACACCAGTAGGAAATTGGTTTGCAGTACTGGGAGAAAGCTTAGTGGGGAGAATACTAACACCCTTACTTACAATTGCTATTGGCTTACTAATAATAGTAATGATATATCGTTATTGCAAGCGTACGGGATTTGAAAAAGAAAACAGGGGAAAAAAGAGGAATAAAGCAGAAATTGAACTAGAGGACAGACAATGTGGATACCATGATGACTTAAAGAATCTAGGACAGTCTAGATTGAAACGAATGAAGACAACTGCATTCTAATGTGACATCAGATTAACAACAGGTGATGATAAGATAAATTGTGTGATGGCTTTATTCGCCATCAAAGGGGGAATTGATAGAGCGTAGATGTTATATTGCATCTATCTTTACCAATTCCTACCTGAGAAAATCATTTACAACCTTTTTAAATGAATGAGACAAATTATGACATGTTCATCTACTAAGAAGAAAACATGAATTCACATACTCTATCGTAAAAGTATGCAGAGCTGTAGAAAATAATGAAATGACAATATAAAACAATGTGAGAAAAAACGACAATTTCATGCAAATGCATTTACGTGTTATGAGAGAATGATATTAAAAATTAACATAGAGGGTTCTTCATGACAATATTCTAATGTGCAATAAAATGAATGTGCACATGCATAGAGATATTAGTGAATTGTAGGGAATGCATTTTACAAAGAAACTGACATATAGAATGTTATATGGATTCTGTAATATAAAAAGAATACACGCATTGAAAAGTGAAACGTTGAAATTCAAACTTGCATGGTAACGTGCAAATAATGACTTGAAAGAAAAAAATGTTAGTAGTGCTTAATACTGACATGTATTTAATGAGAGAAACATATTGAATTTATAAGAAAAGGCTTAATGCATTTAGAAATGTGTGATCTCTAATAATATTAATATTCAATGATTCAGCTGTTTTTCCATGTATACCTCATAGCTTTTCTTTCCATAAGCCAAGGTAAAATTGTGTGAAAACTGTCACCTAAGCCCTATGAGAACTTTCTGTAAAGTTTCCACTTCTGTTCTAGTCAACAATGGACTTATTTCTCACTTGTAGCACACTTGATAGAGTTGTAACAAATATTGTTGCAATATCAGAGAAATGCGCCTGGGAACGGACGAACGATGAATGAATAAAGTACCTCTGACTTCTGTGGAAGTAACGAAGCTCTAACCAAATGGAATATAAAGATTTTAAGGAAAAACCTGCGAAAAGGATTAATTAATTCTTCTGGATTTGTATGCTTAACTGTTTACCACATAACAACCCACTGTGAATGACTAATGAAACCCCCATGGACTGATGGAACTGATACGTTAAGGGGTGTAAACCTGGAAAATAATTAGAGTATAATTGCCCCTTTGAGGAGGAGTCAGGGCGGGCTGTCTGTCTATTTCCCCATGCATGGCATGCTATCGGACAGACTTTTAATTCCTACGCATGTAGCCTTGTATTGATTGCCCTTCCCATGTCCCTATTTCACTCATTCTTGGTGAAATACACTTTAATGAACTGAACTCTCTAGGTGAACTGCGACCCCATCCTGTGCTATTGCCATCTGGCAAATGTGTGCGGGAAAATGACCTTTTGGCTGAGAGATTTCCAGACTCCTGCACTGGCACGCGGTGCTGCAGACCGGACATGAACGATTTACCTGAGGACCGAATTCGAAGCGAACTACCTTGCTTTGGTTTGTATGATCAATAACTGAACCTGTATTTTTATGTTTAGTGGGTGAAATCTCTGCTGTTGAAAATGATCTGTGCTGTACTGTGTAGTTACTTGCATCAACAAACTATTAATAAATTTGATTCTAAACTGTGGTTCTGCCTTTGCTATACAATTTGAGGAAATAGATAAATGTTTTTGCTAAATTATCTCTATCGATTCTGTCTCATTCTTTCGGTGATTTACTTTGTCTCAAGGAATCTATATTCATGGCTGAAGAAAGTTTTAACTTTGATTGAATTTTAAATTTGTGTTAGCAATTATCTATCCCAGGTCCTCATAGGATAATTGTTTCATTTACTGAGTATTCTAGTCCCTTTCAGCTCAACAAAAAGATCTATCGGAGGATCTAAGCAATGCTAAATGGTATGTTAGAAATGGGCCTAGTAAATTGAGTTTATTATGTGTTTGGACAGATTTTAGTGAGCTTTCCGCTGCAACACTATCCTGCAACAGGAAATCAACACTGCTGGTGAATCAAGTGTGAAGTTGGAGACTTCACCCCTGTAGAGGTGCGGGAAGTTTCCAAATTTCGTTCCAGCAAAGTTTATCGTGTGCATAAGAGTTTCATGAAATGGGAAGTCCTATGGTGCGAAAGCCTGTCACTTCTCTTGCTGCTGATTTTAGTCCCCCAAGAGATCATCAAATTTCTCCTGTTCTGTGAGATACAGACCTGCCAAAGCACACGGTGCCACCGTGTGTCACACGATATGGGATCCCTTCACACAGTCATCTGGTTGTGAGTCAATATCACACCGTGGCAGGTAAAACCAGCTGGAAACCACTGTTAAGAGTGTATTTCCAGGTCGTCTCTCTAGCCTTTAGCAAAAGCTGATGCCCATTAAGGTGTGTGAAATTACCCCAGAACATGGGCACCAGCCACAACAAGTATTTGTTTTCTTTTCTTTTTTGGAGGAGGCGGTTCAGTGGGGTTAAGATGGGACAAAAGGGCCTCTTAGGTGACATGTTTTTTTAGTTGCCAGGTCTGGACATAAGCCAAAAGAACCAGGATTGGAGATATACGCTCTGGAGAAATGCTGGAAATGTAACAAACTCCATTCCAAGGCAGGGGATTAGTTCCCCTCGTAATGAGGCTGCATTTTATGTTCAATGAGCATTGGCAGAGACAGCAAGAAGCCTCGTGGAGACAGAGTCAATCACCGCCTCTTAAGGAGACGAACATCTCACTTCACTTACAATTATTGATGCAGTTGGTACCCAGGCGCGGGGGGGGGAGGCAATCACAGCTGCACAGATGCTGAGATCCTGAGGCTGCTCTGAGACTGATGCACGAGGGCGGGGCAGAGGAGTAAGAAGAAACGAGGCGCTCAACCAATCAGAACCCGGCGATTAGTGACGTGCGGTGCTTTATGCCTGTAACACTTGCGGCGGGCGGTATTATCAGATCAGCCCCAGGGGTAGGTATTAACCTATAGTTAAACTGTAATGTATAGCGCGCGCGGGCACAAATGGACGGCCATAAGTCAGCGCTTCAGAGTTCCGCCTCATCCCCGGTAACCATGGAAACGCGAGGATGAAAGAGAGCGCATCCTAGCCCGGATCTGCCAGGGGAAGACGCCGCAGCATCCTTGTCTGATGTCTCGAGGAGGTTGGAGTGCGGGGTTTTATTCAGCCACGGTGTGTGCAGCTTGTCTGCAATGCCCGGGAGCGGAGTGCCACCGCTGCCTCTTAATTGTGGGCGCGCGGGCTGGGGAGGCAGTGCAGTCCGTGCGTGTGTTTGAGAGCCCCCAGGAGGGAGGCCTGGAGGGAAGATAAGAAATCAACTCGCAGTGATAAGTGATATAAAATATAATAGTACATTTTCACCCAAGCCCTGACTTCCCCGCCGCATCTCACTTCCTTGGCAGTTGCTGGTATCCCTGCGCGGCTGCAGAAAGCCCAGCTCCTGTCGGATGTGGCGGGCATCCATTTTGTTTACATCCTCATGGAACACACTGGGGTTTCCAATTTCCAATCAGACACCAGCCAAATAAATAAAACATATGGACTAGAATCAATAAAACCCACTGACCTCCTCTTAAAGATTGTCAACGTTGAGTTGTAGAGTCGCCGAAGGAAACACAGAAGGCAGCGGTAGGGAGCTCTGGCGTAATTGGATCTCTGCACCCACTTGTGTAATTACGCGAAATTCTGCAAAAATTATTCGAAATGCAAAAATCGGTATTAATCGCTATATTTGATCACAAAATACATCTCTTCTTCTAGGACACTTTTTGCACTAAAAAGGCCTCAAGAATACAAGTGCAGTGAAGGACAGATGCTTGCATCCTGGATCTTGGTTTTTTACATCCTTTCTGTGCTCCCAACCATGTGGCGCTGTGGCACAATTTTGGGAATTTTGCATAACAGCCATAGCGTGAAAATACTAGACATTATGCTGGCATAAGGGGCATTTCATGAAGGCCTAGCGACAATCACACCACAGTCAGTCTCTAACATCAACACCCAATCTCCATCTTCCAAAGCACCTGCTTACCACGTTGGAGTCCAAGCACGTGACCACCATCCATCGACCCTCACACCCCACTTCTGCACAAATGCTCCATGACGCATGTAAAGTGCATGCAATACCAAGGGAGACCAAGTGTATGCACACATGCACGCACACAAACACGCACACACACTATTGGCACCATTACGAGAACATGTGGTGGCGGTCCGTGGACCGCCAGACTGGCGGTCCACTCGCAGTATTACAAGTACAGCAGTTTGACCGCCACTGGACCACTGCTACTGCCAGGATCCTTGATCCAGTGGCGGTGGTGCAGCGGGCTGAGCAAGAGTTATATGCTGGAGGTGCCGCAGCAGCACTGCCGAGCATATTACGAGTTTCCTCACAGCCCTCCTTTTCATGACGGTGAGACCGCTATGAAAAGGGTAGCAGTGAGGAAACTAAGGGGGCCCCCCTGTTGCCTCTTTGCACGGGGATGAATGCAGGGGGGCACATGGTGTGCCCTCCTGGTTTTTTTGCACCCCCGTTCCTGCACGGACAGAAAGGCACAACATTGTGCATTTTTGTCCATGCAGGAACGGGCTGCGGCGCTCCTACGGTGGTGCCTTTCAAAGGCTCTCCTATTAGCCTTCGAAAGTCACTGATGTTGGACTGCCGCCGCTGCCATATCCACCACCTGCCCCCATGCATGCACCCCGTGCACATAGGCAACAGGGGGCTATGTAGGGCCCCCTTAGTTTCTACACTGCCACCCTGTTCATGGCAGGCTCACTGCCATGAAAAGGAGGGCAGTGAGGAAAGTCGTAATATGCTCAACGCTGCCACAGCTGCACCGCCAGCATATTACTCTTCCTCAGACCGCTGCGCCACCGCCACAGGATCCTGGTGGTAGCAGTGGTCCAGTGGCAGTCCAACCACCGTACTTGTAATACGACGGGTGGACCACCACCACAGGTTCAGCTGTCCCATGGACTGCTGAACTCGTAATCAGGCCCTTAGACACATAACCTCCTAAAACACACAAAGGGGAATAGGGGCAGGCAAGTGTGCAAAGAACAGATAAACTGAAAGACGGACACATACTGGCAGCATTCACACATGCCCATGGGATTAACCATTGTAAACATTTGTAAACTCATGAACTAGTTTTAACTTATTTATATATTTTACTTGTCATTTTTGCGGTTAGGTATTTGTACTAATTTTTTTTTAAAATAGCCCCTACCTTGATGAAGGTTTTTTAAATGCAGGCAAAACTGTTATACCTGTATCCTAACAAATTATATACGAATATTTATGACGTATCTTTTATGGTTTTATGTGAACCGAAATAAAGAATTTTGAGAATAAAAAAACTCATGAATAGTCAGGTGCTTACACCAATTTGTATCTTAAGAAACTCTATGAAGTTTCTGTCTTTACAGTCTTAAAATATTCTCTGTCTATGCCACACACGTCTAAGATGCATACCTGGCAGGTGATGTCGTAGAGAAAGGCCAGAAATAGCTGAGTCAATCAAATCAATTGCAGCAGAAGAAAAAATTATATTGGGAAAATCTGGCAGGAGAGTGTAGGAAGCATGCTCTCTCTATAGTGTACTAAAACGAAGTACACTGGGCGGAGAGTCCAGTGGGTCCCCAATTGGCTTACAGAGGCTAAAGTAGTTAATACTAACGCTCTCTTTTGTGGTAGTGTGGGCAAGCAGTTAGGTTTAGTATTTGTTGTACTCACAGAGGCAATAAATGAGACACACATTCAAAGAACAAATACGAGACCAAATTAGAAAAATAACACTTCTTTTTATATATGTTTCAAAACCAATAACTTAGTTCAAAGGTAAGTACTGTTTTCAATAGCAATGCGTACAGGTAAGGAAAGCTTTTAAAGTTGTGCACCTTTGCGCATAATGCAATCCCATGGAAGGAAAACTCAGAGATGCATAAAGGTAGCTACAGTCAGTTTCGGGGGTTCACCTTCAGGGTTCGGACTTGTACTGGGATAAGGTTCAAAGTACTACCAGCAGTTCTTTGGGAACTGCCCTGGTTCTACCGCGAGCAGGGCGCTGGTGAAGTTGGTAGCTTGTGTGCTATGGAGAAGGGGGGCCACACAAAAACAGCTGCACAGGGGGACTTGGGGACAAGTCAGAGAGCTCCCAAATGGAGGCTTGCATCATGAGGGGTCTTGGAGCAAGGGGACACAGCCGGCTCGGGTGCAGAGTGGTTAGGTCGGCTGGGCGCACAAAGATGCTCCTCGCAATCAGGGACAAAAAGCTGGCAGGGGAAAAATGAAGGCATCTGGGCCACTCACAAAGTGGTGCTTACGTCCCTTGATGCCTGCTTGGTCCTTGTGCAGTGGAATCTTGAGTGGACTATTACTGTTGGTGGTTGGCAGGGCGTCCGGTACCCTGGGGGTTGGTGCTGCTCGGCTCTGGTTAGTCCTGGTGTCTTCGCACTCGATGGGGAGACAGATCTGACCTTCCAGAGCATCAGTACCTTTTCCTGGTTGGCTCCAGCATCAGTCAGGACAGGAAGCTGTAAGGTGGTGGACAGGACTCTGCTTGTCAGTATCTGCAGACTGCAGGGGAGTAGCTCCTCTACTCCAAGGGAGACTGTAGGTGATTTTTGAGGTGCTGGCAGGCTACCCAAGGCATTGGTAGTTCTCCAGCTCGCAGGGCGAGTCACTCTGTCGCGATTGTTGAGAGAGGGCTGAGGACATGCAGGGTTACGTGCCCAAAGTCCACAGTTCTGCTGCAGTTCTCGCCAGGCAGTGGCTCTTCTTCAGCCTTCTTCTCTTGATCCATTGAATCTGAGTTCTTGGGTTCAAGGGTGCCACCTAAATACTCAATTTAGGAACATTTAAGGGGAGTGACGGGTAGTAGTCAATGGGCTTGCTACTTTTAGGATGTTGACACCCTCTTTATGACCACTTCATATGTCCTTCCAAAACAAGATGGAGGAATCGAAAAAGTTGAATCCATATCAGCAGACCCGTCCTAGGGGTGGTGTTGGCTGAATGTGGGCACACCTCCTAATCTTACAAATTTTCCCACCTGTCTTGATGCCAAACGTGGGAGCAGTACAGGGGGTGGGCATCTCCACTAGCTGGAGAGTCCTGGTTCACATAACAAAGGTGCAGGGCCTTTGAAGCTTCCCACCCTGGAATGCACATCCTGCGTGGAGGAGGTGTGAACACCTCTGCCCAGAGCAGACTTTGTTCCTGGCCTCTGAGAGCGAAGGCTCTGACCTCAGGAGGTCAGAAACCTATCTATGGTGGCTGGCTGATTGAGACCAGTCAGCTAACACACTAGTAGTCATAGGTTTTGAGGGGACATTTCTAAGGTGCCCTCTGGGTGCATTGCTTAATAGATCCGCCAATGGCATCAGTGCGGGTTTGGCAACACAAAAAAGCACCCCTGGATCTAGAGTGAAAAAGGAGTGCGGAGGAATCACTTTTAAAGGACAGTTTCCCTCAACAACCCGTAGGTGGCTTGCTTCATCATTGGGTAACCTTCTCGCACTCCGATCCTAGTCGCAGTGCGGGCTGCAACCCCCTCACTGAGAGATAGGCGCTCAGGGATGTTTTATGATATGACCAAGAGGGATTCTAAAACCTTCAGATGAGCTGGGCATGGAGGGAGTGAAGAAGGAAGGTGAAAGTAAGTTAAAACTAACTCCCTTGTATATTAGAACAAACTTTAATAGGACATCCAGAGGTCAGGATTAAAAGAAATGGCCTTTGACAGGAGAATTCAACCTGTCATAGACTCTAACTGGTCGACATGTTTCAGCCTTTATGCCCTCCGTAGAGGTGATGTGGCTTTCTTCAGGACCAAAAAAGTGCAGAATAAGGTGAATCAACCACGCAAACCAAATTTAGTAGATGGTTGAAAGAGCATACAACCAGCTAGGTGGCATTTTAACCATTCGAGAATTCTGCTAGTCAGCGCCTTCCCTAAAAAGAGACAAGTGTTTCGACAACAGTGTTAACACATTTCACACGCACTCTCTTATTACATGCCATATGCATACATTATCAGTGCAGAAGTGGCCTCACACAGTGTCAGGATCGTCCATTTATAATGCTTACCTGCATAGTCGGGTGAGCTAGTGGCGTCTTACCCTCGGCACATACACTTGAGGTGGCATCCAAATCCTATATTGGGAAGGAGTGGGGACAAAAAAGGTTAACTGTAGCATACAGTCATACATTTACACGTCATACATTTACAGAGATATACAGTTGGCTATATGTTCATGTGCTAGCCAATTGAAAAATGACCCAATTCATGAATAGCTGGAAGGCGAAACGGGCTACAGTGTCAGGCAGGACAAGTCAAGTCATAAGGCATGGGAGCGGGATGGGTAACGCACACCCCGCTGTGTGGGGGCCAAGGCTACCTGTGGAAGAACCCAGGCTCTAAGCGATACCTGCTCGAGAGAGAGTGTAGCGGCGCTCATGGCTCAGAAAAGCTCATGGGAGCCCAGCTCACGGTTCAGAAGAGCTCATGGGAGCCCAGCAACTAAACGAGTCTTGGACTACCAAGCACTGAGGTGCCCGAACCGGAGGTGAAGCAAGAGAGACATGAGTCCCACTGCAGAGCAGGGTAATCAACTATGTGCCCAGAATGTGGAGGAGGAGCGTGCTAGGTGGACACAGGGCCATGGAGTAATGACCCTTTATACAGGGACCCACAACATGTAGGGCATATTAGTCGGATAGGTGCCCGAAGGGATGAGAAGCGGGCACTGTGAAACCGTTAGGTGTAAGCCCAAATTAAGAGATACAAAGACGGCCAGGAACGTGTTAATGGGAACACGAGTGCTTTAAGTAAAGCGGGCGGGACAAATGTCCAGTTGCAAAGCAGAATATCTAATACGGTGCCCGGATGATTACAAAGAGGGACGCTCGTACAGGTAGACAGCCGCCGGGCCGTGGAGTAATCACCCTGGCTGGGAGGTATCAATCAAGCAGAGCAAAATGGCCGAAAAAGAAGTGGGACAGTCGTCCCGGCCAAGGCCTGCGGGCCGTAGGAGCCCTTGATACAATTAAGTGCCCATTAGTTATCAAGCAGGACATTTGCATGAGCTTGATGAGGGGTCCTTTAGGGTGGCACAATTTGTGTTGCAGCCTTTAGGGACTCTCTTTAGTTTCAAGGCCCTAGGTACAATGGGTACCACTTACTAGGGACTTACAGAGACCCCTAAAGGGGTGTCAATTGTGGAATAATGGTACAGTTCATGGAAAGAACACTGGTACTGGGGACGTGGTTAGCAGGACCCCAATACACTTTCAGTCAAAGTTACACCGGATACCAGGCAAAAGTGGGGAGGAACTGCAACAGAGTCCAGTTTCCTACAGAGAGTGTGCAAAAATTCTGCAAGTCTGGAAGTTGTAACAGTAAAGTGTGCGGATCACAAAGGGGAAATTGTGACTAACAAAGGAAGTATAGAAGAATAGGCTACAACAGGTTGAACAGAAAGGTGTGCAGTTCACTGAGGAGAATTTTTAACACACCATGCATGCGCAGTCCTCCCAAGACGTACATCGTAGGGGTTTGCGTGGACGAGGATGGTGAGGACGAAGAGGAGAGAGAGACCATGGAGAGGAGGAGGGCAGCCCGGATATGGCACAGCAGGTAAATGCTTTTTTTACTGCCTTGGGCATGGGCAGGGGCCGGCTAACTCCGCTCCGCTCTGCTGCGGAGTCGGAGTTCTGCCTGAACTCTGCGTTGTCAACGGAGCGCGGAGTTGGCAAAACTCCGCAAACTCTGCTGGCAGAGTGGAGTTCTCTGCCCAGAGTTATTTATAAGGAGGATCCTTATAAAATGGTTTTTATATGCCCTGAGGTTAGTGAAATTGCACATTCCACTCCCCACATTGCAGTAAAGTACTTCCCAGAATTGACTTTAGTGCTAGGAGCACTGTGAAGTGAGGATCTGCAATATTTTTTACATATTCAGAACCCCTAAAGTCTCCCCTAGTTATTCCAGGGGTGTGGGATCTTGTAGATATAGGTGTGGTACTTATAAAAGATGTTTTGTAAGCCCAAGTAAGTTTTCCTACTGCAAATCCCCAGCCACATAGGCTAACATGGCACGAAGTTATTAAAGAATAACTAATGTCAAGCAAGTCATAAAAGTATCATTCAAGGACTTCCTAGAATGGTATTGATAAAACCAACAATATGCTATTCTTGAATCTATCCTAAAATGTACAGACAAGAAGTTATAAGACTTTCTTGTCTGTAAGCCAAAATGCAGCCTTCCAGTGATCTATCCTGATTGGTCAGAGTTAAGTGGATTAGCCAGGCTCCTTTGATGAGGTAATAAGTAGCCCCTGGGGTTAGAGAGCCCTTCTGGGAGGACAGAGTTCTGCTACATAGGAATGCCAGAGCAGGGGTGAGGGGTTGTAAACAATATCCTTCAATAGAAGGAGGAGACAGGCAGGAGAGGCCAGCTTCATTTACACCCCTACTCTTTGAACCCAGTCAGATGGTAGGATTAAGGAAGGACTGAGCAGATGTAAGGGGGAGGGAGACTATGGAGATGAACCATCCTGCAGGTGTGTTTAGCCAGCTCTTTTCTCTCTGCTGGAAAATCAGCCATGTTGAATTTTGGAGAAATTGTGCTCTCTGGGAGACTATAGTGCCACACTTTGGAGGATGCGGTCATACAGTGGGGTGTTGCCCTGATCCTCATTGGATGGGAGTGCCCTCCTGCTTGACCCAGAGTACTTGGAATAAGTAACTGAGAGGGGCAGAGACTCTCAGATCTGCTGCTTGAAACAAGAAGAAGAAGAAAGGCACATGCTGAGAAGTTTGATTTGCACCAACCAGGCCCTGCACTCTGACTGACTGCCCCTGCTGCACAATCTGGAGCTACAGCCCTGTGGACCTACCTTGCTTCAAAAGGACGAAAGAGTGCAATCCCTGCAAGCTACAGGTTAACAGAGTTCACCTGGACCATCACCACCAAGAATCCCTAGCCTGCAGTACTACCAGTGGATTTGTAAGGGTTTTGTTCAAGTGGATTGTGGGAACTGAAGTCCAAAACTTTCAACGACCATTTTTGAGCTTCCAGACCCTTGGAGTAAGTTTTGGGCACATTAGAACCCTCAAAGGAACTTCAGGAAGAAGTTCCAAAAGTTTGGAGCAACCTTGGAGCAACTTTGGAAAAAAGATCTATAAGAGGACAAACTCGACCTGGCCAGCCAAGCCGGCGACCCTCAACCGCGAGCCGGCCTGCCGTCCAGGTTCGTCCCCCTGAAAGGCTCCAAAGGTCCAACTTCCGGAGTTTGACTGGGAGTCGGCTAAAACCCAAGCCGGCGAACCCTCACCGAAGCTGGCCTGGTGAACAGCAGCGAGGTACCACTGAAGAAAAAGCTCTGTAAAAGTTTCTAAGACCAAATGTAGGAGAGGTAACCGGGACCAACTGCGAGAGTCGAGCCACCCACCTTCAACCGCGAGCCAGCCTGGATCTCTGGTTTGTCCCGTTGGAAAGCTCCGGAGGTCGGACGTCCACAAGTTTGACCGGGAGCTTGTCGCAAGGCAAGCCGGGGAATCCTCACCGAATCCCACTGGCTGAGAGCTTCGAGGGACCCCGGGAAGAAAAGCTCCAAAAAAGTTTCTAAGTCAGAAGATAAAAACTTTGATTGAGACCTACTGCGAGGTGTAGCCGCGCAGGGCTCCATCGCGGTCAGCCTGAAACTTTGACTTTGTCCTTGTCTAGCGTGACCAGATGTCCCAATAGGCACCATAGGTTTCTATGTGCTATATAGTGCTAAATCTTTAAAAATTCATATCTCCGGTTCCCTACACTGGATATTTTTCGTTTTGGTGTTATTTTAAATGATAAATTGGTGTTGGATTTATATTGTGTGTTATGTCTTAATTATTTCCTGAATTGGTGTTTTTAAATGCTTTACATACCTGTCTTTGGAGTTAAGCGCTGCCTGCTCACAGCCAAGCTACCAAGGGTTGAGCATGGGAAACATTTTCTAAGACCCATTTCTGAGCCCTGTGTTGCGTTAGTGGTATTATTGCCAGTGGTAAATACATATTTACCACTACTAATAACCCACTTTCCAACAGTCAAGCTAGCAACACAACACACTATGCAATTCCAAAGGAGGAGTATTAGCAAAGTACACCAGTTCAGTACAAGACACAGTAAAAACTGGGCAGCTCCAGTGGGAGAAGCAACAACAAATCATGCATGTCCATCTAGGAACTAAACTCAGAAAGACAAAGGCAACCATTGCTATTTTCGCCCCTTGCATATCCAGAAGAGTTGGATGGAAGGTAGCACTGTCCGTCCAGCACCTGCACACTGAGATGGCCCTATGACTCATCAGCCTTCCCCACTGGGAATAGATCTCTGTAGTACTGGGTTATCGAGCGGCTTCCACATCAGCAGAGGGAGGCAACTCCACCATTGTCCCACTGGGATGCTCAGACAGGACCACACATTTCTTCAAACCACAGCCTGAATGCATTGGAGTAGGCAACCAAGTGCCTGGAATGAGGTACATTTGGCCCATGGGCATTTCGTCAATTTTCCTTTCACCTTGACTGACAGGAGTCATGGCTGATCCTTGAACATTGAGATTCTCTTGCCTAGGTGGTGGCCCTGTGCTGCGCCACAGGGGGAGGCCCCCAGGGGGAAGGCATACGGAGAAAAGAGCTATTGATGTAACGCACGTGTTGACCGCTTAGGTGGACACATGGAAGCTCAAGAAGAAGGGGACAGCTCCCCTCCTGCCTTGTGGCTCCAGCTCTTTCAAATACAGTCTGTCCTGGATCCACCCATCGCTCCACTAAGAAAGGCCATGCACTACCACCCACCAGTCGAGAAAGAGCTATTGTGTCAGTTCTTTATTTGTCTGGTTCAGGTTTCCTGTTTTGAGTCAAATTAAGCAGCAGACTACATCATAGTGGTGTTCTTCCATCAATTCTTTTACCTTTCAGATTTGTAACCCCACTCCTCTGAAGAACCCAAAGACAGTGGTTTCCCAGCTGCTGCTCAGTGGGTTATCAGAATAATGCTTCTGGATCGCTAGTTAACATCATTTATGGTCAGAACAATGACTGTATCCGAATTATCTTTGAATTTACAAGATTTGTTCTTGATTAATTAAAACATTCTTGGCAAATGCTTTCACTTTAGGGTGTCTTGAGATGGTCCAAGAATTTCACCTATAGTGGCACCAAATCCATGCCCCCGTCCTTCCGTCCTAGTCATGGCACTCTCTGAAAACCAACAAAATCGAACTGGAGCCCTATTCTATTATTCCTGCTGATGGATTCAGGTAACTGGCATGTCTTGAACACTATCTTTTTCAAAGTAAACAGTTCATGCCCCCAGGACACTAAGTAAAGGGCTTGAAAGGAGAGCAGATAAGTAGGGGCTTGGACACGCAGCAGCCCACTTGTTGCAGACTGCCGGCTCAATCCTAAGATCAAAAGACCTGTTTTAATATATTTTACCGAGGCTGCAGGAACTGGTCTTGCCCTCCAATAGATCCTCGTTTAAGGACTTGAAGACATTCTAAATACATGACCTCAAAAGAGTGCTGTGTTGTTATTTTTCACCAGTAGTTCCTCAAGTTGGGGATGGATAATGTGTGTGGATGCTGCATTCTTAGGATGTGGTAGTCATTTGTCAGGCTCTGTCTCCAGAATCAAACTTTGATCTCTCATTATCTGTTGTTACCATGGCAGCACAGAACGTAAATATGGCAGACATCCAATTTTACTATCACCATCATGGGGATCTGAGATCTAACCATGGTTATTAAGACTCCCCAAAGCGGCTGAGTGATCCTGGATTGGTTTTGGTCTGGTAAGTGCACGTGTTCTGGGAGGTCAGCCCTCGCTGAACTAAATGAACAATTATTGGCCATGCATCGCTACCCACCAACTTAAGAAAAAGCAACCCATCAATCCAAGGAATGGATGGAGTGATCAAGTGAACCATAACTATTTTAATGAGACATTCACAGTTTCACTGTACCAGCCGTGTGTACTTGCACCTGCATAGTTTAATCCTTGAGGCAAGATGCTGCTACGGGCAGGATCAACTAGGCAGCCGCACATTCTGAAGGAGCTGCGTACCTGCCCCTAACCGGCCTTTACATACCTCTGGAGCCTGTAACCCTGCTGCCTTCAGACGCTGGATGGACAGTCTGATCACATGGGGTCTGGCAGCCCAGTCTGATCCACAAGAATGTAAGGGAGCAGCGGGCCGAGGTGTGGTCTGAGTAACATAGGAGTTCCGGCCTCACCACTGGGCGGTGCGATTCCTCATAGAGCAGTCGTTCCGAGCTGATGCACAAATGTGCTCTGTGAAGACGGGGTAAAAGTGTGGCTTATAAGGCCCAGACCACCAGGCGGCTAGCACCACCAGTTCCCTTCCACTCTGGTAAGACCACTGGAAAGCAAGCTCCCAGGCCGTTTGGCCTTTGCTCTGCAGGGTGGGGATGCTCTCTGCAACAGCTTTCACAGAAAGCAGGCCCTCAAGGTAGATGGTCCCAAATGGGGTGAGAACTCTTCTTGAAACACTATTGAAGGCTGTTCAAGTAGTCCTTCCCTAAACAGACCAAGTATGTCCAAGCAATCAGAGTACTGTATTGATTAGACTGTTCCAGAGCAGGCCATCCTTGCAGCCCTGCCAAATACCACGCATCAGGCGTTAGACTAGCGCATTTCAGTGTGGTGGTCCGCATCACCGCACTGAAATGCAAACTCACACATAACGTGTCCTCCTCAGAAGTCAAGCCCAGTGCCAGTTGGTAATTAGCACTACTTAGAAAGCTGGTAGCACGCGGTCAACGCTGCTTGCGCAGACTTGGGGGTTGGCTCAGCTCGCTGGCTTTAGGGGCTACAATGTAACAACTTCACCCGCGGTGGCGCTCCGTTCAGATTCACTGACCTCACTTGACCACACAAGTGAATCAGTGTCTTCATTATTTGCATTGCGCAAATGGCTACTTCCGACATAGACTGAGACTGACTACGCACACCTATAGGCACCCAGCCACCTGCGGGGCAAGCGTGCAGCACAGCAATCAGTTTAAATTTGGCAGCGGGCACTGCTCATTGGTGTGCTGTCCCGCGCGGCTGTAATTTGACTCATGGCCATGACCCGACCCAGACTGTGGCCGCCGCTGGAGTGGTACTGCTTCAAGTTCAGCAGGCAGCCTGCAAGAGTCGTCGCATCCTTCACCGTGGCCGCTGTCCAGCAGCCTGGCTCGTGCAGAGGGAGTCATCGCAGCGGACTGCTGGTATCGTCAAAAGTCACAGGTGAGACCCCGGGGTGCAACTAGCATTCACTCAGGCATGCTGACAAAAAACCGTGGCATGCTGTTGAAGCGGCCTGATTACTGCAAGCTTAGCTTGCTAAGTCTGAGGACGGCAGCCGCAATGCAGGCCGGGCACACCAAGCACTGTGGCGATTAAATAAACAAAGCACACCTGTACCTTTTTCCTGTGCAGCCCATGCCAGTCACTTGCAGGCCCTTTGTAGATTGTGTTTACTGCTAGTCGCTGAGAAAGTGCGGCGCAGCCAGGGATGTGTTTGACCATCAAGTGGCGATATGTAATGTAATTAAAATCAAACCTGATTGTTTTCGCAGGCCCCTGCAGCCCCCCAATAAGGGTTTATATAGCTGAATGTTGTTCAATTTTTGACTGACCATCAGTCACATGACACAGTAACACTGCACTAGCACCAGGGTCACCATGAGGCCCGGGTGACAGCGAGCTGATACTCAAAGCGCTACCCAGTGCTGCTTACCTAAGGACTCAGAGCAGTGCTGCCCCTAGTACACACAGGCTTGGCACAGGTGAGCTGAACACTGCAGATGTGAATGGGGTTAAATGGACTGGGAAGGGGCAGGTTGGTTCTGGTGGATATGAATGGAGTTAGTTCTAATGGCCGTGGGGTGTTTGAAGGCACTGGGTGGGGCAGGTTAGTTCATATTGGGAATGGAGTTCTAGTGTACTGGGTAGAGCCATGCTGATTTTGCTCACAAGAAAGTGTCACTCCCTGTCGTTGAAATGCCACTCATATTTACACTGAAATTTTGAAAATGTCACACATATCAATCTGAAACCTTGGCAGTTATGCCTGTGCTGGATGTCTGATTTGCACCGCCACCTGCTTTTCCGAAAAGCAGATTCAATTGCGTATCAAAATGAGCATGGCGCTGGCAAAATCATCCCCCAGCAGGTCACCCTACCCATGATACCTGCTTGGTAGTTTTGTCTGCTCTCCGGGGAGGCAGACCCACTTAAACTGCCCTGCGGCAGGTCAGGAAGGTAGTTGAAGACCGGGTAGCCAATAAGGGTGTGCAAAATTTGCATAATTTGCTATTGAATAATTACGCGAAATTACGGTAAAATTATGTGCAATTACACATAATTCGCAAGAAATGAGAATCTGTCACATCATGCTGTATTTTAGCATGATATGTGCCCTTGTGTCAATTTTTGGTGTGAGGACTCAATTTGATAAAAACACAGGTCCCGATTCACAAAAGTTAAACTTAAGACAAACTTAAGTTTAACTGAGACAAAATCCTAGTCGTAAAGTTAGGATTTTGTCTCAGTTAAACTTAAGTTTGTCTTCTGTTTAACTTAAGACCAAAACTTAAGATTGACTGAGACAAAATACTAACTTTAGTACTCCTAAATGCCTTCTGTTAATACCAAAAGTCGTAAAGTTAGGATTTTGTCTCAGATTACTTTTGTGAATCGGGCCCACAGTGAATAACAGTGTCTTGTGTTACTGAGAATTGTGCATTTGCAGTAAATTTGTACCACGAATAGCGTGTAATTACACAAAGTGAAGTAAAGTATAATTGCAGAAATTTTGCGTATCAAGCCTAACGTGAAATTAACTAAGATTACATGAAGAACACTGGCTCAACATTTTCCCAGGCCTAGTAGTCCACGGCCCTTGCACCATCTGGGGGAGAACAGCCTAATGAAAAGCATATGGCACATGCCCTCTCCCTACTAATCCAGAGGAAGGCCCCCAGCCTTTCTTGTAATATATGAACTCTGGGTAACAGAGGAGGGAATCTGAATGAATGAATGTATCTGACTTTCTGGAGCCCTGGCTGGGCATGAAGCTTCAAATGAGCCCTCATTGGGACTTCCAGGGCTGCTTGAAATACTTGAAATATATTTTTAATATAAAATTTCACTAGTGACATTGGTGTGACAAATTTCACACAACTCTAGTTGGGATAAATGTCACACAGACGTAATTGTACACACCTATAATGGAAAACTGCCTGAAATTATCTGGCAGATAACTGTTCACCAGTCAGACCTATGATTTAAAAAGCAAACCAATAAAATAGCTCAGATTTTATACTGGGGAGATCATGGCGGCCAGCTAGCGTGCCGGCCGCGAGCTCTCTCATCTCCGACTGCCACTAAGATTAATTAGCGCTACTAAACACAGGAAAACCTCACCTTGGGGCTCACTCTCTCAGCGTCTTGTGCCGGCTCCCCCCAGCCACATGTGGGTTTTTGTGGCGACTGCGGCGGCAGACCCAGGTTCTCCGTGGTCGCTCGCCGTGTATCAGATCCGCTGGGATAGGCGTGCGGCTGCCCACATCGGTTTCCGGGGGCTCCCGGTCACAGTGAATAGAGTCAGCACATGCCAGCCAGTGCTGCAGCCCACACCAACTTGTGCAGACATTGGATTTGCGTAGGGGGAGACAGATGCAAGCCATATGACCCCAAAGAAAGGCAGCAAAGCTTGCGGCTATAAAAGACCAAAGTCCCAAACGTCGACCAAAGCTTCTTGTATGACGGGGAGTGCAGGAATCCAAATAAAAGGGAAACAAACAACTGATTCTACAGAGGTAACTCCTGTTTCCTCCGGACAAGGTAAAAATAGATATGCTTTAAGGAATGCTGAGTTTGGGGTGCAGCAAGTGCAGGGAGGAGGGAGTAATGACAAAAATCAGAAATTAGAAGGGGCAACAATTTTCCCAACCCTGGTCACTCACATAATCACTCAGTCTCAGGCCCCATTTGAAATGGGAAGTCAATCGGTATCCAGAAAGGAGTAAACGCATCACAGGCAACAGCTAACATTTCAGGTGGGAAGGTTAAAATCACCCCCTCATTGAGATCATATTTTAAAATCAAGGAGACAGAATCACAGAGCAACACGCCCAAGTCTGTCCCTATAAGCGGTATAAATAATACTGAACTCCCTCCGGACATGGAAATCCTGAAGGTTTTACCACATAAGGCTCAAGATTTTCCTATCTCTAATCAGTTCTCAGTGCTCACCGAAGACCCCTATTTTGATAAATTGTCAGTAGGGGGTCCACAAATGACTTCTGGCCCAGAGAACACGAATATTTCTAGGAATGCAGAGATTGCGGGCACAGACATAAGTCATATTTTTCTATCTTTATCTAAAGACATCAAGGAAAAATTCGCTATCTCAGAGAGGAACCAGGCTAAAATTCAGGAGGCTTGTGAAAACTTAGAGGAAAAAATGGAGGACATCACAGAAAGGCTATCCACGATGGAAGCCTCAATTGGGGTACTGCAGTAGGAAGTAAAGGGTAACCATAAGGAGATCAAAGTCCAAAAAAACGGGACAAAAGAGCTCAGAGATACATTGCAGGCGTTGGAAAATAATTCCAGACTGAATTTAAGACTCCTAAATATTCCTGAGGGCACAGAGGGTGGAAATTTAAAAGGTTTTGTGATTGATCTGCTTAAGGAATTTATCCCAGAAGTGTCAGTGTTTGATTTGGAACAGGATATTCAGAGGGTGCTCCGGGACCCTTTCAAGAGAAACCCTGAAAGAGGAAAACCAGGGAAAATTTTAATAAACGTTCGCACCTATACAATAAAGGAGTTAATTCTTATGGCAGCCCTTAGAGTCAAACAGTTTAAAAAGAATGACTGGTCCTTTACTATAAGGTCAAATATCGCGAAAGCAACTCAAACCCAGCAGTGGGAGCTAGGGAAATATATACCTGAAAAGTTTGGGCACAAGTGCGCAGTTAAAATTTCCAACATTATTGAGAGTGATGTGGAATATTAAAATGTATAGCCTGAGAGAGGTATCCGAGGTTGAAAATCTAATTTCTCAGAAAAAGACCCAGAAAGATTTATAATAATAAGTCGGAGAGAAAGAGCTCAAGGGGTATAAAGAAATACCCAGCTTGGATGAAGGGAGGGTTCCCCAGGGTGGGTAAGGAGGGGAGGAGGGGGAAGGGGTCACATTTGTTGAGCACTGGGTTGGGAGAATAGGGGAAAAAATAAAAAAAGAATAATGTCCTCACATGTACTAAGGAGTTGAGCATTAATAGGAGACGGCCTGCCCATATATACACAAATGATGATAGAGGATAGGAAAAAGACCCATGAAATAAGGGTACTGACCTGGAACATAAATAGGTTAAGGGTTAGTGGTAGAAGAAAGATGCTAGAATTAGTTAAACTTTCTGACAACGATAATATAATACTGCAGGAGACACATTTATAATGTGAAGAATGGGATGGGATTCTTAGGAGGAATAAATGGATCACCCATTTTTCATGCACTAACCAAGCCTGTAATTTAAAAGGAGTTGCAATCATATTTAAAAGCTCAGTACAAGTTAGGCTGGAGAGTACCATTGCAGACCCAGGGGGTAGATGGTTATTTAGCAACGTTAAGATACACAATATAGGATACGCATTGATAGGGTACTATGGGCCTAATATGGATGACCCATCTCCGCTCTGGGATCTATATCACCACCTGCTTGGAATAAGATATTACATAATTATAGGTGGGATTTTAACATGCTGCTTGACCCGGTTCTAGATAAATCCACATCTAGACCAACAGTGAACTCACCAAAAATGAGAGAGAGTATGCATCAGTTAATAAAGAACTTGGGTTTGGTGGATATTTGGAGGTTAAAGGTGGGTCAGAAAAGAGGGTACACTTTCCAGAATAAAAAATATTCTTACTCCTCTAGAATTGACTTTTTTAAGCTGAATAAGAATATTAGTGGGGTATCGCATCAACCGATACACTTATCAGATCATGCAGCGGTGAAACTAGAGCTCTTCTTAGAGAGTCTCCCCTCTCAGATTAGATGGACTTCAGATAGAACCCTTTTAGGGGAGGAGGATGTTGTAAATGCCTTGAAAACCGACACAGTAGAATTTTTTAAGTTAAATGAGCCGTCGCCCCCCCCCACACATTGTATGGGATGCATATAAAGCCTATATTCATGGAAGTTTAATTAGCTATGCAACACAGAAGAAAAGAAAGAAAAAATAAACTTACACAACATAAATTGAGAATTAAGGAAATTTAGGAAGAGCTAACAAATTACGTGCATGCCAGCACAATCGCAGCACTCCATAGTAAATTAAGGGAGGCTAAGGAACTTTTATCAGAATATTCAGAGGGGAATGTGCAAAAGAGGTGGAACGCTAGCAAGTTGGTACATTATGAGTATGGAGAGGGGTGTAGGAAGTTGCTAGCTTGGAAGGTAAGGCAAGACAATATCAGGAATGAGATTAAGGAGGTAGTGAATAATGTCACCAAAGAGCGATATACGGAAGATCTGAAGAGTGGGAAGGCTTTCCTGGGTCTTTTTCCGGATTTATACACCGATGACACCATAGCTACACAAGCAGAAATCAGGGGGTGGTTACAGCAGGATAATCTTCCTAGTTTGGGTATAGACCAGCAAGCACCCCTTAATCAGGAAATAACAATTCCAGACATGGATAAAATTATTAAAAACTTAAAAAATGGGAAAGCGCCAGACTCCGATGGTCTACCCAATGAATTATATAAGGTATAAAGGGAGGAGCACAACACCCTTCTTTATTAAGTTATTGAATAAGATCTATATGGAACATCTTCCCCTCCCATCCTCATGGAATGAGGCAATTAAAAGGCTAATACTTCAACCTGATAAAGATCCCAAAAAATGTGAGGCATACAGACCAATATCCTTGCTAAACATGGATTATAACATATACACCCAAATACTCGCCAAATGGTTGGACAAGGTTTTAGGAGATATCATACATGAGAATCAGAAAGGTTTCATGAAAGGTAGACAGCTTCTTGATTGAACTCAAGATTTGGTTTGTGCGATTGATGTGGCCGTGGTCACGGAAACCCCCTTAACTATTGTAACGGTGGACGCCGCTGAGGCTTTTGACAGAGTTAGCTGGCATTATTTATATGAAGTAATGGAACAAAATGGATTAGGGGGAAATTTCATTAGAGCAATCAAAAATATATATAACGCCCCTACGGCAAGGATACTGGTCAATGGCTCACTAACTGCACTCTTCCACATAAGTAGAGGTACATGGCAAGGCTGCCCTCTCTCGCCTCTGTTGTTTAATTTATGTATAGAGCCACTGGTTAGAAGAATAAGAGCAGAACAAAGAATTTTACCCTTTTATTATTTAGAGTGGACTAACAAAGAAGCCTTATTTGCAGATGATTTGATAATCTACACAAGTGATTCTAAAACGTCACTGCCGGTAATAATGGAAGTAGTAGACAACTTTGGAAAAATTTCGGGCTACCTAGCTAACGAAGACAAGACAGAGATTATGACTTGGAACGGACCAACCGATAATCTTTTAGAAAAGTCAGAAATTAGATACTTGGGAATTTGTGTGGTTAAAGACCTGGATGAAATGGCATACCTTAACTAGAAACTAAAAAACCTCTGCACCTGTGGGCCCTTCTAGGAAGAACGAATATAGTTAAAATGATGATTCTTTCAAAATTCACTTTCATTTTTAACACCCTTCCTCTACACTTCAAAACAGAATGGTTTAAAAATTACAGGGAGAACTCTGTAGTTTTATATGGAGGAATAAGCTTTTAAGAATGGCATGGAAAAAACTCCGTAAAAAAGTGGATGGTGGAATAGCCCTCCCGGACTTTCAACTCTACTACTGGGCTTTCTTTTCAAAAAATGCAAGGCGGCTGTTGATGGACAATCAGGATATCCCAGCATGCCTTAGGTGCTAACAAAAAACCTCCTCGAGGAAGGTAATAATTTTTTATTCAAATTCGGTCACCCCAAGTATTTTAAAAAGATCAAATTTAAAATCTTAATTGCAGCATGTAAAGTATGGATCCAAATTAAAAGAATCCTGGGAATCCCATACTATAGTAGCAGGGCCCCAATATGGAAATCCCCAGGGACTACCCTGTGTCTGCAAGATAGCTTAGCTGCCCCATTGTTATCTGCTGTTATAGTAAGATGGGGCCAGCTAGTTGAGCAAGGCTCTCTGGTGGGACTCGTTCCTGGGAAGTACGGACTATAGACTGTCCAGATTCAAATACTATCAATTATCAAGCTGGGCTCATGCACAATCGAACTTAGAGATGCAAACTGAAATCGAGGATGAACTACAAAGGAATCAGACATATAGGAAGGAATTATCTAAGTGGTACTGGGCCCTGGTACAGGGAGAAGGTCCCCACCCCCCCCCAACTCTACCAGAGGAGATTTGGAAACTGGACATGCCGGGCTGTGAAATCCTACACTAATGGCAAGTATCCATGTCTACACTTTGGTCATCAGTGAAGTCTGCACCACTCAGGAGGAATCATTTATTCGCACTATACAAGGCATACTGGTCTCCTAACAAGCTCTCAAAGATGGGTGAAGGTAAGAAGAGGTACTGTCCTAAGTGTGCATAAGAGAACGTGGATGATGTCCATCTCATCTGTCAGTGTCCAGCCATCCAGTCCTTCTGGCAAGAAGTGGGTGAGGTGTTGTCCAGAATCCTGGGGGTGAATATTGTGGTAAATCCTTGCACTGATTATCTTTGGCGTCCTAGCAGGTGATGGGGTCCCCCTGGGGAGGCTCCGAACCCAGTTGATCCTTATTTTAATAATTATCGCATGAAGAGAAATCTGCATAAAATGAGTTTCTGTAGCGCCACCTTCCTGTGTGGATTGGAAAGCTTCTGCTGGACATATTGCCATGCTTGACTGTCAATCTGGTTTGGCAAAGAGGGAAAGAATGTGGGCCCCTTTTTTCTTAAATGTTACTTAAGGTTATCTATAGTCGGGGTATGTGTTATAGACTAAGTAAAATCACACTTGTAAAGTCCGAGGATTAAGACAAATTTCAACAGTTTGATGAGGATAGTGGTGGTAACCACTAAAATCCTTTTCAACAATTGATTGAAGAAGGCTGGTCAAAGGAGTCTAAAATCAACGTGGGCCGCGTGGCGCTCTTACCCAGATCACTCTTAGATTATGTCTCCTGTCTTTGTCATATATGAGGACTAATAAAAAAAAAATAGCTGATTTGGGAAATGAAAAAAATGTAGTATACGCACTAGGAACCTTCACAACTGTAGCAGTAACCCCTAGTTATAAAACAAACTATCCTGATTGCTCAGACTCATTAAATAAACGTATGTTGGCTATAGGCATTTATTGATCCTGTCCTTCTTTCAAGGATTGCCTGAAAGAAAATCTATCTGCAGGAAGAGGAGGAGAGGGTGGGGTGAGGAAGAGCCACATGTACAAAAACAGACCATAAATCAGATGGAGTTCAGAGACCTTGTTAAAATGTAGTTTTGGAAATCCAATACCAGCTGTAATGGCCAATACCTCCGCAGCTTATTGTGTCACGAACACCAGCAGCTGATATACACACTCTGCGCTGCTCCTTTCTCTCGCTGCCAGGTGCATCTCCCCAGATAATAGATTCCTGGCCGAGGCCTTTACTGGGGACCGGGAAGGGTCAGGGAACATGCAGGCAATTCCAGGACAATAAGGCAGCACAAAGAGAAGGGAAGTAGGACAGGATGGTCTCAGTCGGCATCACCGAGGGGCATCCAGGCGTGGAGGCCTCCAAGAGAAGAGCTCTCCAGGTGGAACGAGATGCTGATGCGGGGGTGGAGGAGGTACCCGAGGGAGCTCAGTCTACAGAATCCACGTCATTCATCTCATTCTCACAACTCTGTCCCTTCTGTAGGCTTCATTCCTCTTCCAATGATGGGGGGTGGGGAGGATGTGACCAGCCACGGCCCGTGCAGGTAAGAGCGGTGGGGCCAGGCGTGGAGGCCTCCAAGAGAAGAGCTCTCCAGGTGGAACGAGATGCTGATGCGGGGGTGGAGGAGGTACCCGAGGGAGCTCAGTCTACAGAATCCACGTCATTCATCTCATTCTCACAGCTCTGTCCCTTCTGTAGGCTTCATTCCTCTTCGGATAATGGGGGGTGGAGAGGATGTGACTGAGGTACCAGAGGGAGTGACTGAAACAGTATCCACGTCATTCATCTCATTCTCACAACTCTGTCCCTTCTGTAAGCTTCATTCCTCTTTGGATAATGGGGGGTGGAGAGGATGTGACTGAGGTACCAGAGGGAGTGACTGAAACAGTATTCAAGTCATTCATCTGATTCCCAGAACTCTGTCCCTTCTGTAGGTTTTACTTCCTCTTCAGATGATGGGGGGTGGGGAGGATGTGACTGAGGTACCAGAGGGAGTGACTGACACAGTATCCACGTCATTCATCTCATTCTCAGAACTCTGTCCCTTCTGTAGGCTTCACCTCCATTTCTGATGATGGAAGTGGGGAGGATGTGATTGAGGTACCGGAGGGAGTGACTGACACAGTATCCAAGTCATTCATTTCCTTCTCAGAACGCTCTCCCTATGTAGGCTTCACCTCCTCTTCTGATGATGGTAGGTGGGGAGGATGTGACTGAGGTACCAGAGCAAGTGACTGACGCAACAAACACGTCATTTCATCTCATTCCCAGAACTCTGTCCCTTCTGTAGGCTTCACCTCCTCTTCTGATGATTGGCGGTGGGGAGAGGGTGACTGAGTTACCAGAGCGAGTGACTGGCACAGTATCCAAGTCATTCATCTCATTCTCAGAACTCTGTCTCTCTATAGGCTTCCCCTCCTCTTCTGGTGGGGGGGTTGGGGAGGATATTGCTGAGGTATCCGAGGGAGTGACTGACACAGTATCCAAGTCATTCATCTCATTCTCAGAACTCTGTACCTTCTGTGGGCTTCCCCTCCTATTCTGATGATGGCGGGTGGGGAGGATGTGACTGAGGTACCAGAGGGAATGACAGACACAGTATCCAAGTCATTCATCTCATCTCATTCTCAGTACTCTGTCCCTTTTGTAGGCTTCAACTCCTCTTCTGATGATGGTGGGGGTGGGGAGGATGTGACTGAGGTACCAGAGGGAATGACAGACACAGTATCCAAGTCATTCATCTCATCTCATTCTCAGAACTCTGTCCCTTCTGTAGGCTTCAACACCTCTTCTGATGATGGTGGGGGTGTGGAGGATGTGACTGACTTAAGTACCAAAAGGAGTGACAGATTCAGCATCTAAATAATTTAATTACACTTCAGATAACTGTCCCCTCTGTAGGCTTTACTTCCTCTTCTGAGTGTGGGGAAGTGAAGATGTGACTGAGGTACTAGGGTGAGTGGCTGATACAGCATCCAAGTCAATTAATCTTATTTCCCACATTTCTGTTACTCTGTAGGCTTCCCCTCCTCTTCTGATGATGGGGGTGGGTGAATGTGACTCAGGTGCCAGAGGGAGTGACTGACGCAGCACCCAAGTAATTTTACCTCATTTTACACAACTTTGTGCCCCTTTATGCTTCACCTCCTCTTCAGATGAAGGGGCAGAGACGTTTCAAGGCATGGACAGAGTGGGCAATTGCCCAAGGGCCCCTGGGCAACTGAACTGTCTCTCTATTTCACCTCTGTCTGTTCTCCTTCTCTATCCAAACCTCTCTGCCTACTGTCACTTCTACTAGGTCTCTCAAAACCAGTGTCTTATGGATTTTTGGGGCCAGGGCAACACATATTTCAACTGTTTTTGTGTGACTTTTGTTAAAATGTAACATATAATTTAGTATTGTTTAGCATCACGTGGGCTTCAAATGGGTAATAAAATTCAATTTTGTTACATACAGGCCCCCGCCCCGCCAATCCTAAAAATGGCACTGTGATAGGGTAGGGAAAGATGTGACTGAGGTATCAAAAGGAGTGACTGACATCGCCTTCAAGTCATTTTGTCTCTGGAAGGGGAGGGTTACTATTTTACTTTGTATCTGCAGATACACAATAAGTTGAGTTGAGCTGATTAGGGAATACCGTTCTACCTTAATATTACAGGCATAATGTTGAGGACAGGAAAGTATGAATGGATTTATTTACAACTAACTCCACATAACATGACTTTAGCACACTCAAGGATGATTATATTGGGTGATTTCAATCTCTGGGATAACCTTGGCCCCCCACTCAGAGATCTGGGCCAAGCCTGCAAGAGCCTCAATTTGCACCAACTGGTACATCAGCCGACTCATCAAGGAGGGCACACCCTAGACCTGTTATTTGCTAACCAGAGTGAGACAGAGGTGATTGAAGTATTACCTCAATGCTGGACCGATCACTTTTTAATCCATTTTAGGATAACGCTGCCCAGTCCAGCCAACACTCCAATTCAATCAGTAACCTTCCGCAAGGGAAGAGAATGGGCTAAGCTACAAAAAAATAGACAATCTCCGACATTCCTAGAACAGAATTTATTTGTATCCAGTAGATCAGTGGAAGAAAATTATCAAATCTACTGTGAACAAATAAACCATACCCTAGATCAGATTGCTCCAGTAAAAAGGCTGAAGAATAGAAAGAAACCCTCAGCTCCTTGGTATAGCGAAGAGCTAAAATTGATGCATAAACAACGCAAACAGGCTGAAAGGAAATGGAGGAGATCGTATGGGGAAGTAGACAAAAAAAAGCTGAAACTGCTGCAGGCCTTATATAAGGAAGCTATCTCTAGGTCCAAAGCAGAGTACTATGCCAAAACCATCTTGCAGGCACCTAATAGTACAAAAATGCTCTTTAACATTATAAAGGACCTATCTAATCCAGTATGTATGGGTAATAAGGTTAATGCTACACAAAAACTCTGCGATGACATCGCTATCTACTTTGATGAAAAGATCAATAAGATTGTTGGTGGCTTAAACTCCAACAACAATAGCAGCCTGGATGAGGAAAAGGAACCACCTACGATACTAACAGTAGAGCAACAGGCAGAGGCATTCAACAGCCATCAGCCATCAGCCACCTGCTCTAGAGTGCTTTCAAAGTCCCACTGAGGATATATTTAACAACCTAGCCCAAACTGTATCTTCTGGCTCCCCTCTGGATCTCCTTCCGCAGGGGATATGGAAAGAGTTTCAGTTAGAACTATTCCCCTGGTTGCGGCAGATTTGCTGCCAATCACTAGAAAAGGGAACTGTTCCAGAAGTCTGGAAGCAGGAAGTGGTGACCCCGCTGCTCAAGAAACCGTCACTTGATCCTAAATGCCCATCGAGTTTCAGACCAATTTCCCTTCTGCCGTACCCAGTAAAAATTCTGGAGCGGGCAGTTAGCAAATCCCTGTCCTTTTATTTAGAAGAAAACCATCTGTTAGACAACGCTCAATTTGGGTTCAGACCAGGGCATGGAACAGAAACGGCCCTAGTGACGGTACTTGATAACCTGAGAATGCGAGCCGACAATGGTAATGCGTCCATATTAGTGCTATTGGATATGTCGGCAGCATTCGATACAGTGAATCACAGTATCCTGCTGAAAAGACTAGAGGACATCGGAGTAAAAGGACGGGCACTGAAGTGGCTGCAATCATATCTGACGGGCAGGCAGCAGGTGGTAACTATCCCACCATTTACATCCCCAAAGACCCTTGTGCGACACGGGGTGCCACAGGGCTCAGCTATAAGCCCAATCTTGTTTAATATCTATTTGCGCCCTCTGATCCCAATTATCAAGTCCTTTGGCATCGATCTAGTCAATTATGCAGATGACACACAATTGGTGTTCTCTCTGGAAGGAAATCACGCAGTATCCCTAGATAAATTCCAGGAGTGCATGTACAATACCTCCAATTGGCTCAGGAAAAACTCCCTACAATTTAATGGAGATAAAACGGAGATAGTATATTGCTCCACGGCCAAAATTGCGCGGCCTGTCCCCTCCGAGTTTAGACTCACCTCTACGGATAAACCACTGATTCCAGCTAGAACAGTGCGTAACCTGGGGGTTTTAATGGATGATAATCTTCAACTTGAGTCACAAGTCAACAAAACAGTTGGTACCTGTTTCTCCTTGATAAAAGCACTACGCCAGATCCTCCCACTACTTCCCGTTGCTACTAGATCTCTAGTAGTGAAGAGTATAATATTGAGCAGGTTGGATTATTGTAACTCTTTGTATTTGGGAGCACCACAATCAGTGTTACTGAAGCTACAGAGGATCCAGTCCATAGCAGCCAAATTGGCGTTAAATAGGCAGCGCAGGTCCTCAACGACTTTAGCTTTAAAGGATCTTCACTGGTTACCCATCAATAAGAGAGTTCAATTCAAATCCCTATGTATTGTGTTTAGGGCAGTACATGGTCTGGGTCCGATGTCTATGCAGGAGAAATTTACCTGGTACACTCCTGGGAGAAATCTCCGTTCATCGAGCGCAAATCTGGTAACCACCACTAGATTTAAGAAGACCAGGACAGGCGGAAGAGCATTCGGTGTAGCAGCCTCACGACTCTGGAATGATCTTCCCTTGAATATCAGACAAATTAAATCTCTGCTCCCATTTAGGAAAAGCTTAAAGACATGGCTATTTCCTAGGGATTAGTTAAACGAGCTCCTCCTAATCGGTGAATATGCTAGCTGGATGCACACTGACAACAGGGTGAGTCGCAGTGCCAGGATACCCGTAGGGTGGCAGTTTGCGCTATATAAGTTCAAATTACATTACATTACATTACATATGTGTACCTTGATGTTAGAAACGGGGTCACTAGTTGGCAGAGGTTTGTACCCTACCCAAGTAGGGACCATCCCCCTAGACAGGGTAAGTCAGATACACACCCTAAATTAACCTGTGCTCACCCTCTGATAGCTTACCACAGAGCAGTCAGGCTTAATTTAAGAGGCAATGTGTAAAGTATTTGTGCAACACTTAAATTACAGCAACTCAATGAAAACGCCACAAAAAACTCCACACAGGTTTAGAAAAATAGAGAATATTTATCTGATTAAAACAGGATGAAAAAGTCACAGTCAAAGTAAAATATTTTATTAAGCTATGGAACTCAAAGAGGTCCACATGAAAAATACGCAAAGATGTACAAAAACAGATGTTAGGATTGATAATATACAACATAAAATACATGACAGAAACATTCAATATACAGACAGACTCCACATAAATAAAAAGTCCTTGGACTAATAAAGTGCATATACGCTATTGAGTTAGTGAGAAATGCAAAACCTATCCAAGCGTAAGGAATGTAGCAGGAACAATAGTGCAACTCTAGTAGAGTACTTTGATATAATTCAGTGCAATCAGATTTGCAAGGCAATGTAAACACTAAATTTAATTAGACTGTGCAAATATTATTACCCTAAAAGCACATATTCATCAAATGCAAGAGCAAATACAATTAATATAGTCCTACTTAAAAAATATTTAAGAATTGTTTGAAAAAAGATAAACATTTATGAACAAACTATTTCCGAGGGTGGTGCCAAGACAGTTCCGGGACTTCACTGCCAAGGAAATATTATACTTTTGGAACAATGGTCTTAACAGTCGACGTCGTAGTCTATGTAGTAGAGAGCAAACAAATAACGCATGGTTTGGATCTTGAACATGGTTCCTACAAAAGTCACAGAGCCTCTCTTCCCTAGATAATCCCTCCCATGCTCCTGTTATAATTCGTAGGGGGAGCAAGTTCAGCCTTAGTAGCAAAATGGTTCTAGGCACACCATGGGGAAGGTTCCATAGAACATACGGTTGTTGTGTGCTACTCTCCACTATTATATACTTCCTAATGCGCCGAGAACACAGTACAATATCTCTTTTACGACGAACTTCATAAATTGTTTTTTTAATCATATTTTTAAAAATAGGCTTTGGGAGGGGACCCTTTTCACTTTTCCCAATTCCAAACATATCCAGTGCTTTCACATAACTTGAGAAAACAGTGCTTCTCTCCTTCAGACAAAAAAAGATTTCATGTTTTAAAGCAGCCCGTATGGAGCCCAGAACACTTTTCAATATGCTATGCCCCCACCTTAAGCTTGCTTCCATAGTGAACACATTCGTGGAAAGAAGCCCAAATTCAAGCCGGACTGCTGATGGAGCAGCTGCACAATTCAAGTTACATATTTGGCACCAAATGCACCCTTCCACCTTCTTAAAGAAGGCCCAGTACCGCTCATCCATTGAGTCACAGGCATAACTCAATGAGGGTGGAATTTTAATCTTCTATACCGCCAAGACACGGGCAATGTGTCTTTGCCCACAACATTTATATAACCTGCCAATTGCAGAAGCCTGGGTTATTGCCTTACTTCTGCACTGACTAATGTGATCGCTATTAGAGCAGTTACTGGAAAATATTGTACCTAAATAAATATGGGTACAACTTCACCACTTCTAGCTTGTCTTTCCGTAAAAAACAATGCAAATCTTTCCTAAACTTACACCGGGACCTAAAAACCATAACTTTGCTCTTAGAAATGTTTATTTTTAGGAAATGTTCATCAACATAGTTGCCTAATTCAAAAAGACGCCTCTGTAAATCTATTGGGGTTAAATCTAGCAATATGGCATCATCCGCGTAGAGTAGAGAACCAAGTTTCATTGTTCCTAGTTTTGGTGGGTCCCCCTTACACTGTCCGACTCTGTTAGGCAAGCCAAAAATATAAAGGGAAAAGAGGAGGGGCGCTAGTAAGCACCCTTGCCTCAACCCATTGTGGGTTTCTACTTTATTCGACAAGCCCTGGTTCCCTCCCATCAGGACCTGAGTCCAAGTAGAAGAGTGCAAAGCAACAAATAGCATCAGCAAGTGTGCGGGAATTCCCAATGCAGCCTATTTCCTCCACAGCATCCCACGATCAACCCTGCCGAACGCTGTGGAGAAATCTATAAAGGCAGCATATAGAGCCATACCCTTACCCACTTGATACTTTTCAATCAAAGTTTGGAGGGCTGTGATATTGTCTAGTGTACCACAATGCTGATGAAAGCCAGCCTGCTCTGCTGAGATGAGATTATTACCAAATGCACAGTCCTAAAGGTGAAGAAGAATACTCTTGGGGAACAATTTCTCGATCACATCCAATAATGTAATCTGCCTAAAGCTGGCGGGAGAAGTTTTAGGACCCCTTTTATATAAAGGCACAACTGTACTTCCTTTCCAAGAGGATAGTATAGTCCCATACGAATAACAGTATTGAAACACCGGATGGAGAAAAAGGGCCATGCGGAAATATCTTGTTTAATGAGAGATATCGGGAGATCGTCCGGGCCTATTGCCCCAGAGTACCTAGCACCCTTAATAAAACTCTCTGGGGCATATGTACAAGGAATTAACGCTGCCGTCTAAAAAATGCTGAAAACACACCTGTACATAGGGGAGACAATCCCAGACCCTCATTTGCTCACCTAATGATGCCATGGAGGTACTACTCTTGCAGCTTGGAGGGCCAAGAAGACCACAACAACCACCACCACTGCCACCGCCACCAGGGACACCACAGAGGCAGTGCCAAAGAAGAGAGCGGGTATACCGTCAACGCCTCACCCTGATAGACCTCTGTCCAGAGGATGAGATTGCCTACTACAGTCTGAAAAGGACCTCCATCTTACGCATACTCACACAGCTCACACCAAGGCTGCAGGCACCATCACAGCTCTGCACAAACATCCCTCTGCAGACAAAGCTACTTGCAGTGCTGCACATGTTGGCCTCTGGTACCTTTCAACCAACCACTGGCAGAGTGGGTGGAGTCTCACAGTCATACTTCTCCATGTTCCTCCCCAAAGTCTTGGATGCCATTATCAGCCTGACGCCACAGCACCTACACTTCCCCAACACTGTACAGTAACAACCTAACAACAAATAAGGCTTCTATGACATTGCTTGGTTTCCGCATGTGTTGGGGCAATTGACTGCACCCATGTTCTACTTGTGCCTCCTGCGGACACTGCATATAAATACAGGAATAGGAAGCACATACATTCCATTAAGGTTCAGGCAAATGTGGACCACCTGGGCCTGTTTATCAATGTTGTTGCAAAGTTCTCTGGCAGTGTGCATGACTCATACATATTTCGTCAATCGGTCGTTGGTAAGTAAAAACTGAACACACCACACACCTCAAGTACACAAGCCTGAAGCTCAAATATGAGACAATGCACAGGTAGCCAATGTAATACGTTTTTGTTCAACACAAATGGGGCCGCTCCCAGTATAGTGACCAAAGGTGCTCAAAGGTTAAATTGTGAGTGTGGACATCTCACAAAAAGTGAAGGACTGGCCTCACACACCACCAGGTGTCATGCTTCATCATCGGCAGTCCTCGCCCTCTAGAAACTCAATTTGGTAGAGGGCGGGCATTCACCTGACGACAGGGATGCACTTCTAAACTAAGTGGGGGCCCGTGAAAAGTGAGTGAAGTTTAAAAACCATTACAGTTACCAAATTAAATCTCGTCTCATGAATAAAATCAAAAGCATGGTTGATGAAGGACTTACCAACAATTGGATCACCAGACACGAGGCAGAATTTCTCATTAATGACAATCCTAGAACTCCGAGGTTCTATACACTGCCTAAAATCCATAAAGACAGAATGCCCCCACCAGGGAGACCAATAGTGTTGGGCATTGGATCGATTCTGGAACCTCTATCGCAGTTTTGCGATTGGTTCCTCAGACCCATTGTACAGAGATCACCCTCATACCTAAGGGACACGAAAGATGTTCTCAGTCTCCTACGGGACCTGGAGATTAACATCACTGAGGACCTCTTTATAACAATGGATATAGAGGCGCTTTACACCAGCATCCCTCAGAGACGCACACTAGCTGTTGTGGAACATATCCTTTTGAATATGGATTGGGAATTTACCACTCCCAGACATTTCATCATGGAATGCGCAGAGGTGGCACTAACAGAGAACTACTTCGAATTCGAAGAGGTCATATACCATCAAATCAAAGGCACGTCAATGGGCAGCACTTTTGCTCCAAGCATGGCGTGCCTTTATGTACACCAGTTCGAGGAGGATCACATCTTTAACCAGAACAACCCTTTTGCGGCACAACTGAAAACCTGGAAACGTTATATAGATGACGTGCTCATCGTATGGCATGGGAACCAAGAAGAAGCGACAGCATTTGTACAATGGGTGAATACCAAGGATGAACATCTTAGATTCACACATTCCATCAATAAAGACCACGCTATTTTTCTGGACCTTGATATATCAATGACAACAGAGGGCATTTGTACCAAAGTACACAACAAAACCACCGACAAAAACAGTCTACTCCTATACGAAAGTTATCACCCGAAGGCTTTAAGGCAAAACATTCCTGATGGCCAATTTCTCCGTGTACGTAGAAACTGTTTGAGTACAGAAACCTACAATGAGCAAGCCGAACAACTAGAGAAGAAATTACTTGATCGACACTACCCGAAAAAAATGGTCAGAAAGGTGAAGAAAAGAGCCAGAAATAATCATCGAGAAGCACTTCTGGAAGACACACATAAGGAGAAAACAGACAGAGTTGTGTGTGTAACTACATACACTCCGGTATCTAATAAAGTTCAGAACATCATACGGAAGAACTGGCACATCTTGAATAGTGCACAGAAACAGTGGGCCCCCCCCCACTTTTTGCTTTCAAGAGGAACAGAAGTCTACGCGACGACTTGGTTCGTGCAAAAACACAGTCCCAAGAGAGAGAAGAACAATCTACACTCTGGAATCATCAAAGACCCACAGGACATTAGCCATGTGGAAGCTGTGTTGCCTGTCCACTCACTTACACTACCAAAGAAGTGGACATAGGCACAAATAACCCACGGAAGCTGAAGGATTTCAGTAATTGTAACACTGAGAATGTGGTATACTTGCCTACGTGCCCGTGTGATCTTGTGTACGTAGGCATGACCACAAGGAAAATCAAGGTCCGTATTAATGAACATCGGAGCACCATCCGGTGCAAGAAATCAAATACCAAACTAACAAAACACTTCCTAGAACAAAACCATAAAGACACAAATTTAAAGTGGGTGGTCCTAGAAGTCATGAAAAGGCAGAAAACAGATATCACCAAATCCCTACACATCAGAGAACAACGATGGGTCTACCGCCTTCGATCATGGGAGACGGGTCTCAATGATGAAATCCCCTGGCTACAGATGGGACGTTGACCCTATACCATACATTGCCCACACTAGATTACTTTCCACCTGACATATAGTGCTACACCAGAATGTTGTTCACCTGACACACTGAACTCCGAGCAGATTTCACCATGTAGTTGCTATTCAGGAGTAAAATCATGTAATAACATCAGAGGTAGTCAGCTACATAGCATGATACACTCAACCTTTGGACATAAGGAGTTTATGTCTTTCTCTTTCTTCTTCTTTTTATTTACAAAGTCTTACCATTATTTAAGGGTACAAAATCTTCCTTTACTGGTATAATTCCTTTTTGAAAAATTCTACATGCGGGCACATCTTTGTCCATGCCAATATGAGCATTTTACATATTTGACCTCATATGGACCCTGTTCTGGACATCGCTGATACATTAATAATAATTTTTGAAAAATCTTCATGCAAAGTGGCCTCCCACCGGGTTACACCCACTATGTAAGATCAGCACTCATGATTCCCACGTATCTGTTTTTCATGAGGAGATTCCGGCATACTTGGTTTAATACAAGGCGTACCACAACTTTTGGGGTCTAACTGTGGCCGGAGTCATAGGGCTTGGCCCGCTCCTATTAGTTACTCGACTCCGTGATGATGGCTGCATTCACCCCATTGGTTACGGCCGTATCTGACGCGTTGCTCAGGCAATGCCTGACCCACATTACGGGACCCTCACACGTGGTCCAAAAACCACACCCGACCGCGGGTCACGTTCTTATTGGCTACCAACGAGGCCACACCTACAGCCAGGCGTGAGCCTGACTTCTCTTACACGCTTACCGCGCAGACACCGGATCTTCATCGCAGGCTAAGCGACACTCGTTACCACGCTCTGAGCAGGCCAGGCATAGATTCTGCATACATCCTTCAGCGCAATTTGGGACACCGGATCCCACAAACTGGCAGGCACTTTCACTAATTACGGTGCAATTCTCGTCTCATGCCCAATTAAGAGCACTATTTAAACCACGTTCACCCCTCTCTCAGTCACCATCGGGGAGGACAGAAGGATACGATTAGGTGCTACCACGGGAGACGCACCTTGAGGCAGTAAGGGAATTCAATGCATGCAGTTTGAGTGAATGCGTGTGAGTTTGAAAAGGAGCATTTATTGGCTCCATGCTCTAAGAAATTGCATACAATGTGTATAGTTTTTACCATGGCTACTACTGTTTTTAATTTTCCAGAGTCTGACTATAGGGGTCTTCCCTCCATCCTCCTCCCATGGGACACGTAGGTTTTGTTTCTAGGGTAAGATGTGAGAGATTATGTCTCACATATGATGTTTCTTTATTTCAGTGTGTGCACAGATGAGTGTCACGTGTTACACACATATAGCCACCCACGTTAATATATGTGTATGTGGTCCTGAATGATTCTATCAAGTGACTGAGCCTACTTCTGATGGTACTCTTGTGTATATTTATGTTTTACAGGCTTACTGAGAGCCCTCCTCTCTAAGGTGGAGTGTGACATAGGTCACCCCACCAAGTGGTGCCTTCTCACCACGAAGTTGGTAAGAACGGAGCCCCCTTGCTATAGGTCCTGATGAATGCCACGGACCCTTCCGGGCCATTCAGCAGAAACATGTTGACCCTCTTCACTACGGTGAGGGGATAATAAATTCCCCACTTCACCGTTCACCTTTTTAATCCCATACAGCTGCCTACTCTATTAAAATTTAATTTGGTAACTGTAATGGTTTTTAAACTTCACTCACTTTTCATGGGCCCCCACTTAGTTTAGAAGTGCATCCCTGTCGTCAGGTGAATGCCCGCCCTCTACCAAACCGAGTTTCTAGAGGGCGAGGACTGCCGATGATGAAGCATGACACCTGGTGGTGTGTGAGGCCGGTCCTTCACTTTTTGTGAGATGTCCACACTCACAATTTAACCTTTGAGCACCTTTGGTCACTATACTGGGAGCGGCCCCATTTGTGTTGAACACTTTATGTTGGAGGCTGGCCTGCTCCTAGCGCCCCGTGACTCTAGTTCCCTCCTCCAGTATTTCCCTGGGGTTAGTGTGGTTTCAGCCAATGTAATACGACATGCCTTGGAACATGCTCAAACTATATCCACAACCACACAATGCAAATAAATCATGAAATTTAGAAGACAGCCCGACAAGGGAAGAGCCATGAAAATATCACACAAACCACTATGGCATACTCGTAACATAGATTTAGCAGAAATCATCGGACACATTTTTTATTAATCAATGCAGTACATGACACAGAACATATGCTTCTGCTGTGCCACATACATATTGAATTCAACACATGTACCATATGTACAACAAGATGACAGTTCACCCTGCTTTCACTTGTGAAAGTGCGCAATTAGCTGACATGCAAAAACACAGCAGCCATGCACCATGCAGTGGGTGTATCTGCATCATGGCTCTGCAAGTATTGCTGAATTAAGGGAGCACTAACTTCCCACAAATAAAATCAAAAGTTGCTTAGAAAATCAGTCTTTGTTGTTGCAGAATGGAGCATGCATAGGAAGAGCATATATTCTATACAAATCACATTCTCAACACATGTTGTGCATCCACATGTATCCCCTGGTCAGGTGTAGCAATCTGATGCACAAAAAATAAATCATAATGTGTGTAGCTTGGGAATAGACACACACAAGTGTAAATTGATGTGTCATACTACAACATGCATACATGCAGAGTCTAAGTCAACTCATGCACAAGGACATCTATACATATTTATGTTGTCTTCAAATGTCCCAGTAAGTCAAGTGCACCAGGTAGCAGTGCCACTGTCACCTAGACACTGACCCACCTTTGTGGCAAGCTGGATGTAAAGATCCCACAATGAGTCCAACGTGTAGCAGACAAGGATTTTCACTCTCAGTTACCCTCAGCACAATGTCTAACAATGATGTCCCCAGATGATGTACCAACATAGTATTCAATCAAAAGTCAAGGTGAAAGCCTAATCCGGAACATGTGTCAATGGGGCACCCTCCACAATATGTGAACAGGAGACGTTCTGTTTGTGCAACATGCCCGTAAAGAAACTATCATGTGCCTTTTCATTGACCCATACTTCCTGACAGTCACAACATGGAGGCTATACACAGGACCCGGACAATGACAACGCAGTGTGTAGTCTGTCAAGTATAGGCAAGTTCATTTCACAGATGCTGGTAAATTGTTGGAAACTCAACATGACAAACCAGAAAGTACAAACTTGCACAATGCATACACACCAAAAAGGCACACTGCAAACACAGCAGACACATATAGTTATGGACACATATCTCCTTAATCTGTTTCAGGTGATCAAGGATATGCACTCACGTCATGGCTGATGACCCCCTCAGAGTGACACACACACAGGCCCAGAGAGACTACAACGTTGCAATGGGACGCACAGGGCCATAGCTGAACGGACATTTGGAGTCCTCAAATCCAGGTTCCGGTGCCTAGATGTATCGGGGGCATACTCCTGTACCGTCCTGAACTCGTGTGCAAGATCATAATGGCCTGTTGCATTCTGCACAATATTTGAGTACGCACAAACACGCCATTGGATGAAGACCAGGAGGAGCAGGACAACCCATATGATGGCCATGACGAAGAGCCAGATGCTAGACACACCACACCTTCTGCTGCTGGAACAGCAAGAAGAGATCAAATAATATGTAATTTTTCTACCTAATCATAGGAAACAAATATCATTTCACATGTATATTTCTAGCACACAAAAAAAGATTCTCAATTCGCCTGATAAAATATCAATACACAAAGGTCCTGTATGGTTGTTTAATTACGTCACAAGTTCATATATCTGTCAACTGAAAGGTAACAAAAGAAATGTGCCACTCAGCTATCACACATAGCAGTTGACAGAACATCAATAATCCATGTAAACACACAACAAAGAGCTTAATAACATGTGTTAATGATAGGATGCAACACATGTTTGCCTCTTGAATGGCAAGATTTGCAAGCAGATCACATGTCCCATGTTGTCCATGTAAAAATGTTAGGTACAAGCAGTTCTTACCAGGGTAATCTGCAAATACAACCCCTGGTCCTCCTCTCCCTCACTCACAACCATTACTAACAACTCAATACTACAGCATCCGTCAATATAGAACACTCTCTCTGACTCACTGACTCAGCAAGCATAATCCTTGCTGAGCACAGCTAATGAAACACAGGGTACATCATGGATTGCGAACTATGCAATTCTAAATACTGATGTAGGGGACGCAAGTGGACACTCTAATTTGCCTCATCACAGGTCCCCTGCATCACAAGTCTTGTAGAGCAGATGGGCCTCATTCTTGACTGTGATGGGCTGTGCAACATACTCTTGCTGAAATACGTTGAGATGACATTCAAACAGATAGGATGTCTACCCTGTAACATCAGTGTACTCTTTGTGTGTGTGTCCTGCAATGCACACGAACATTTATACATTACCAGTAGCAGCCTTTAATCATAAGCGCAAAAAGTTGCAACATGCATAGTTTGCATGTCACTGATGTCAAAACAATAACATGACAAGACTTGCCATCATGTAATGTTCATAGTTCATGCAATAAGGTTGAGGAAATGTGACCACCACATCATGCACAACGCAGGTATTGACATCCCAGTCACTCTGCTGTAACTCAGCAGTATCTGTGGGTAGAGACTAGGGTCTCATACAAAGGCACAGCATGATCCACAGGCCATGTGGACTGCTTGTGCAAACAGGCATTGTTACTTCTGCTTCTGCAATGACTGTGACATGCAAAGTGCAGACTTGTCATTCCAAAGTAGCAATGACATGTTCACATGTGAAGCTGGGTCTCCAACATGCTTGTACATGGCTCAGTGTGTCATGTAGAGCAATGCATACATCAGACATTTCACTTCCATTATGCTATCTACTACACACATTTAAGTATGCAGTATCTGAGCTGTGTCTGTATGATATTGTATTCCATAGGGTACTAATAATATGTGCACACACAACACCTAAACTAACTTACAATGGTATCTGTCCAATCAAAACAAATTTTAACATACCTGATAATATATGCGCATTGCTGACATGCAGGACTTTGCTTATGATGTGGCGTGCACAAGAACATACTCACACCATGTAACGTCTTGCCTAGCATTTCAGGTAATCTTGACCATGGAGATGGTCATTGCACACTGACCAGAGACCATGTAATGCAAAGCACATGCCTGAAATGCATAGCTATATCTTGTCAAAATGAAGCCATGAGTGCCGTAGCACAGACTGTTACCAATGTCACCAACTAGGGGCCGATTCACAGAACTAAACTGAGACAAAATCCTAACTTTACGACTATCGGTATTCACAAAGGCATTTAGTAGTAGTAAAGTTAGGAGTCCTAACTTTACTACTACTAAATGCCTTCTGTGAATACCAAAAGTAGTAAGTTTAGGATTTTATCTCAGATTAGTTCTGTGAATCGGCCCCTGGGTCTCCAGCTATTCATACACTCAAATGTGAATGTGAAGCCATAGCTGTGCATTGCATGCTGCTTTGCAGATCTCACAGACAAGTAGTGACTGCCTGTTGGTCAAGTACCTCTGTGTAGCAAGACCATCATACTGCCACAAACATCACAGCATTGTGTGATGTCATAGGCTCACATGTAGTGACACATACCACCAATGCCAACACTAATGTGTGACACACTGGCATGGGTCTAGGTACACACATGTCCAGTCATGAACATACACCAATGTGAGTACATAGTGCCTCATAATGGCTCAGGACCACTCACACATATACATTTCAGATACAACACACAAAAGTACAACACACAGATCACATCACCAATACATATTGTGCTTAGTCCAGATAAATCTCATGAAATGGTACATACATTGTTCATGTATCAATAAGCGATAAAAAAAATAACTGCAAATCAACGTTTATGGCAACATTTTCTATTACCGGGACGAAAAATACTCGCTAAATACAGAGATACACATGAAATCTTCCCACTCCTCCCTAGGCGTGAGAAAAATCATCGCAAAACAAGAAAACGGGCCGCAAATTGACAGGAAATTATGTCAGTCTGCATCCTGGCACATGGAGGAGAACAATACACTTTCACTTTCTCTTTCAGCCACACTGTGACTGTCTTTTGGGAGTTGTGGAGGTTTTGGAAGGTGTCTGCTGGTCTTGGTGTGTTTGAGAGAGTTCTGTGTGTTGTGTACTGTGCATACTGTCCTTGTTAAGTCCGGTGTTCTGTCCTGACGTGATAATTGTGACTGTCTGATTGTTTTGTGGGGTGCACGTCTCTGGGGTTTCATTGTATAGTTTAATAGTTAATAGTGGTTGACTGTGGTCTTTTTTTGGTTTGCCTGGGGGGGGGAAGTTTGTATTTGGGGATGTTGGGTCAGGGTAGGAAGGGCAGGATGTCGGAGGGGGCCTTGGGGGCCTTCCTCTGGCTTGTTAAATTTTACCTGCCCAGGATGGTAGAGGCTGGCGGACGCATCCTACAGGGGGATGATGTGAAAGTACGCAAAGTGAGATGGGAGCACATCCAGGAGAAGATGCTCAACATGTTTGGTTTGGACAGGACAGTCCAGCAGTGGAAGCACCTGTGGCAGGACTGTGTTGGCCGTGAGGGTGACCTAATGGATCACCTTGGAATCATCATCGGGATGCAAGGTGGTAAGTACATGACCAACATCGTATCACATCAGAGGATGAATGCACAGGACACCAATCCTGTTGAGATCAAGATATTCGCACACATCATTGAAATTGCCATTTGGCAAAATAGCTTGCGTGTCATGACATACTGTGCCACCCTAACATCATTTATTTTTTGTACACTTCACATGATCAACTGGCTGACAATCTCTGTGAGTTACACCATGTGGGTCACCAACATGTCAAAACCCGTGACATAACTGTGTGTGTTTGAAAACTGATTTTAACCTCAAATGTCATGTCTATTGAGGTGTGATAGTCGATTTTACAATCATGAAGCAGTGGGGCTGGACGTAGTATGTTATGTCACTCAGACCGTGTCATGGATGTCTATTAGGCCACCAGTGTTAAATTGACATGTGTTGTGGGTAAGACAGGCTTAGCAGATTGCAAAATGTATGTAACGTGGCAACACACATGACCATTACAATGACTGTAATTGTATCTTAAAAACATCAATGATGTATGTGATTGTTGCAAAATGTGATATCAATGACATTTATTGTACTTTCCACGATTTTTCAACAGCAGGAAGACCCTTATCACACAAGGAGATGTGGATGCATTCATGGACCCACACGCCACAGGTGAGTGTATCGCCCCTACCTTTGGACTATATGTGTTGACATATGCAAACAAGGCCACAGGCCCTGTATGTTGAAGTACACAGTGTGGATGTGCATCACATGAAAATCACCTCTGGTGTGATGATGCAGCATGAAGTCAAGGGTAATGCACATCAGCATCATGTCATGCTGGAGGGCAGAATTGACATTTGTGACATGATGTTGAAACGCCTTATATGATTCATAACCCCCTAACTATGTGCAAGCACAGAGTCCATGATGTGGGTGATGTCATAGCCATGTCATAGAGCCAATCACACAGCATCACAAACATCTATGTGCCCTGACATGATTGTGCAAGTGTTCCAAATCTACAGCAGCCTATTTTAAGTGGAGACTGTTGTATATGATAAGTTTGTTCCAGTGAACATGTCACATCTGTTGTTGATTATCATTATGCAAAGTGATCTGGCATTCAGACATGAACTATTGACAAAAACCCACATACAATCTTATTGAAAACTAACTAGAATGTACAACCATCACCATATGATATTTGCCCACATGGCATCAACTGTGTCACCACAAAACAGTGGGGCATATGTACAAGCCCCCATGGCCACCACAACGTCACTTTTATCAACTTTGTGGTGGCAATGGGGGTTCAGCCTTATTTACTAGGCAGCATTAAGCCACATAACATGGATTACCGATGCCTTGTAAATGAGGCCCACTTTCAGGCTGTGGTTAGCGTGAAAGGGGTGGGCATTGGGTGTTGCAGTGAGCGTTCCACGACAACACCCATTGTATTTGACGTTGCCATCTATGTACAAGGGCGGCGTACATAGAAGGCAGGGCCAAAATTAAGACCTGGTAAAACCTGGTCTTAAGTTGGCTAAACAAGGAAAAATCCATTATTACTCATAGATTTTGCTTTTTACATGTGTGCTGCCTTGTACAGCACACTTGGTAAAGGCAAAATGCCATGGATTGGTCATGTACAGGAAGGTCCCCCTTCCTGTACATGAACAATCCTCCCCTGCACGCAGACACCCTAGCAAAATGGTTCAGCCTTGCTTTTCAGAAGTGGCAGAGAGAGAGGCGTAAAGCCATGATGGCTAACGCCTCTCTCCGCCACTTCCTTGTACATATCCCCAGTGTTTTTCCATAAGCTGTGTCTGTGTGTACTCACGACACGTTCAATTTAATATGTGATTTAGTTACAATGTTCAGACACATGTCATGTATTGGGCATGATCTGACAAACAATTTACAATGATCCTGGCTCCTTCACATGGTGTCATGTGTACAGTTCAGCTTGTGAACTTGTTGCATTTCCCCTGATACAACATGTTTTTATCAATTTTCTTTGCATGGAATAGTTTTACTGATGAATATGGTAGGTAGTGAGCAAATGAATGAAGAGCCCATCAATACTAACTTTGTACATCACTCCAGGCATTGTAGGTACATCCCAGAGTGTACACATTTGAGAAGATACATTTGAGTTATGATGTAGATGTGTATGAACAGACCTGGTACACGTTGACACACAGCACTGATGTGCATGTTTGTAATTGTCCTGTCTAATAGGAGTTCCAGTTGACATTGACAGTTAGTTGTTCAGAGAGCATGTCACATTACCACAATGACACCATGATTATGTGTTACAGAGGGCTGGGTGACATGATGAAACATCAACAAGTTTTTCAGGAACACTCTTACGATATGTAACATATATTGTTGGTACATGAATCTGTCACATCACATACCTGTCTATTTGATGATGAATTCTGTGAATCATTTCCATGCTATTGCAAATAAGCAAGCATCGCTAGCCCTAGAAAATATTGTAATCACAACATAGTCTTGAACAGACTATTGCTGACTCCCTGCCGAAGCATGCATGAGAAAATAAGAGTAGGACAATCTCAATTCATGCATCAGACATCCTTTCACACTGTATTTAGTTGATGAGTGTTTGACATTGTTACACTGCTAAGCGTACTCATCACACAGAACCATTCACAGTGGGCCACCTTTGAAAATGTGGAGTTTTTGATTTTCAGACTGTGTAAATAATGTCTATTATATGCTCTTTACGGTGACATGCTCAACAGTACTGCAAATTCTCATGTTACTAGTTGGTCATCTAAATGTGTTACACATGAAATACACAATAGTTCACTGATGGATCAGGTGCATGATGGTGATCCTTATGTAACATTTACTAACATGTGCTCAAATCAGACAACATAGCACTTTTAGGCAATTGTGCTTTCATTTGCACTAACATAAATTTGTTCACACTGCCATTGTTTTAAAAACAGTGCTGACAAATGTGTGGTTCACATGCATTAGATTTGCTGTCCCATTGGGTCATGGCACAGAAATGTGCAGAGCTGGTTGATACTTGTACACGGAGCTTCATGCCACATATGCCTTCTTTCCTTGAATGCATGTAAAAATGTAGGCATTCTTCCACAAATTGGCAAGTACATGTGTACATGATGTAATCTGGTTGTGTAGCTGTGGTGACACCTCCAATGGCTCACTAATATGATGATTTTCCATTTCCTCAAATGTACTACATGACAAACACTGTTGTGATTAGTCATCTGACTTGATTGCAGACTGTGCAGCCTACTGTCTTTGTGTAGTTAGTATGCCACGTTCTGCTATGGGCCTGTTATACTTCATACTCACTGTACTCCCCCTGTTGGCCTCAATTGTTTGTCTTTTGCACGGCCAAATTGTAAACAGAAATCCAACAACTGTTGTCACTGCAGTATGTGCCTGCCTTGTCCTAGCACATGAATAACCATGTTGTCATGAACATTTTATTCTGATTACAGCTATGATGTGTTCATGATTTCTCAGGTTATGTGTCTAGTTGCAAGTTGTTTTTGATGATGGTCACATAACCTATGTCTAATTATTTATAGGTGTGGCAAATATGCATTATGACATAATGTACTTGGACTCAGGAAACATGACATGTATCATTTAATTTTTTCAGATAACATGTCCCCGGAGGAGCAGCATCAGTTCCTCCTGCGGAAGTAACGTTATCAGCACATCAGGCGTGTGGCTAAGGGGTACAAAGCAATGGCCAAGAGGTACTGGGAGGAAAGGGCTCTAGGCAGGTGGAAGTCCATCACAGACAATACAATGAATGCTGGTAAAAAACATGCCTCCCTGCCTGCATCAACAACACAACAGAGCCAGCCCCAGCAATTCCCTGGACCATCAGGAATTGCTCGGCCAACACGAAGTAAAAGGTCAGCTGTCCCGGTCCATCACGAGCTGCTCCATGTGCGGCATCCACATCTTCCACCCTACATCTACCTCCCTCACAGACTGCACAAGCGGGGACATCCTCCAGAGCAGCAGGACTTAGGGAAAGGTCTGTCCTCACAAAGAGGGAGAGGAGGCTTATGTTTAACCTGAACATTCGTGTGGCCCGACTTGAACGGGAGAATGATGACATTACGGGCCACCTCATGGACATAAAGGGTGCCCTGGGTCTCCCCTATTGATGGACAATGCTTGTTCATTTTCCCTCACTGTCCAGTCAAATGTTTCCCCTCTCCTATTTCCCATGTTGTTAATAGATTTATTAGTTAGTTAGTGTTAAGTGTAGATTTAGTGCAGTGATTAAATAGTGTTAGGTGTGTTTAGCTTTTTACTCTTTTCAATAATCTCTTTTTAGTGCTTTTAAAAAAAAAAAGAATTTATTGAGCGTGAATAGCTGACATGATAATCAAGGTGCATAAAAAAGACAAACTTACATAATATCCAATCTCATATTTAAATAAACAATAAATAGGGCAAATTCATATTCTATTTTACATGATATAAAACCAGCATTCTGTATAGCACATCCAACTATCACCCAAAAGTACAAATAATGAGAAACGGTACAAGAAATATTACTGCAGACTGGCCTCATCTTGACAGTTAAGAAACACGCAGATTATGAATTAAAACCCCTCACTTTACATTATGCAAGAAATAGCCTGATTTACATGTTATCGTTTGCATGTGTGGTCAAAGCATAGCCCTCCCAAGTCAGCCTAAATCTATGAAGCGCCCCTACCCTTTTCGCGTAGGCCTCTTCAAATTGGTAGGCCCGGTCCAACTTAAGAAGCCACTGTCCCATTGTAGGCACCTTCTGGGATCTCCAATTTTGCAACACTAATGATCTGGCTACCGCTAGGGCCGTGAAAACAAAATATTGCCTATATTTTGGTAGCTGACTTTCTGCATAAGAAGAGCCAAATAAGGCCAACGATGTTGATGATAGGATTACCATTGACATACAGTCACTGATAAACCTAAACACCTCCTCCCAGAAGTGTTGCAGTCTAGGACATGTGAAAAATATATGTGTCCAGTCACCTGCCTCCACCAGATTACATCTAAAACATTCATTCGGGATTGAAGGAAACCATTTATGTAGTCTGAGGGGAGTGTAGTACACCATCCACCTTGAAAGAAAGGACATCCGTTAAAGTTGGCCGCCCTCAGAGCCCTATGCCCAAGCTCGCACACTCATTACCATTCCTGGATATTAAACCAACAATTAGTTTCCTGAGCAATTTTAGGGAGCATTGTTTCGACGAGACTCTTATTCAAATCCTGTCGCAGTAACCGATACCAATTGCCAATACCAGTTAGATTCAACTCGAAGGCTGCTTTTAAGATTGTTCTTGCCCTCTTGTTGATTATTTTATAATTATTCGAGAGAAAGCATGTAATCTGCCTGAAGCTTAACCAGAGATCACAGCTCTGGAGTTCGAATTGTGCTACAAAAGCTTCCCACGTTATCAAATTAGTGCCATTGTAGAAGTCCCCTAGCTTGCGAAAGCTTAGCATATTATTTGACTGCATTCCCTTTTGCGAGAGTTGAAGACCCCATAGCTCACAGTCTTGGAGAAAGGTATATGCATGGTGTGTTGGAACATTGTAAATTTTATCGAACCGCTGCATGCGATTTAGAAATATATTCACGACCTTATATCTTGTCTTTTCGGGTAGTTTTGAAGTGCACAGGAATGCTGGTAGCTTAATTTTACTTTCTGTTAACATGACACTAAATAAGAAATTATCGAAATTCGAGGAAGGGGCTGCTAGCTGGGTTATTAATCTAAGTAGCGTAGCTTGATAATAAGTAGATAAATCAGGTAGTGAAGCCTTGCCTGCTCTACGTCCAATTGTAAAATGGATAGCTTAATCCGAGGTTTTTTTTTGCCCATACAAACTCACGTAATCACTTTATCTACTTCATTAAAATATGAGATTGGTATTTTTAGAGCCAGATTTAAAAACAGAAATAACAGCAAGGGAAGTAATGACATCTTTACTATGGAGACTCGGCCTATTATAGTCAATGGTAGAAGCGACCATCTTTCTAAAAGGTTTTTTATTTTATTAAGTGTTTTTACATAGTTTAAATTAAATAGTTGAGAGAAGTCGGCTGCAACGTATAGGCCCAAATATCTAATAGGTCTTAAAGGCAGAAATGTTATCCCTTAGGTAGATCGGCTCCCAATAAATTGAATAAGAGAAGCTCCGTTTTAGGCTGATTGACCTTATAACCCCCCAGCTCTGTAAACGCCTGGATTTCTCCAAGGGGCAACTGAATATTCGCCTTGTCTGGGTTCAAGTATAAGATCAAATCATCGGCAAACAACTTAATTTTTGCCATTCCTATTAGGGGAGCCCGAATTGATGTATTGGAGCAAATCTTTATCGCCAGTGGCTCAATAAAAAGAGAAAGTAGAAGGGGGGAAAGGGGGCATCCCTGCCTAGTACCCCGCCTTATCACCACTTCTCCCGCTTGATCTGAGTTTATGATTATTTTTGCGATTGCCCCCTTATAGATTCCTTCTAACATCTCAATCAGGCGGAGTGGAAAGCCAAACTTCCCTAAGATAAAAAAAAGGGCCTGCCAATCCACCAGATCGAATGCCTTTTCTGGGTCCATCATTAAAATGGCTACACTATCCTTCCTAGCTGAAAAATAGTCGATAGCTTGAATCAGAAAAAAGGTATTTGCAGACATTTATCTACCAGGCAGGAACCCTGTTTTGTCCACATGTATCACCTGTTGCGCACAGCCCGAGATCCTATTCACCCAAATTTTCATGAAAAGCTTGTAATCTACATTTAATAGACTGATTGGGCGGTAGAAGCTCAGTTCTTTAGGGTCCTTATCCTTCTTCAGAACAGAGATCACGACTGATTCCTTGAAATCTGTCAGAGACAGGCAGTCCATCCATAATCTGATTATACAGGGGTACCAAAAGGGGAGAAAGTTCATCTAAAAACAATTTGCAGACTTCAACCGGAACCCCATTGTTACCACTTGCCTTGGCACTAGCCATTTCTTTTACAATTTCCCTTAGTTCTGCAGATGTAATCAGTTCATTCAGCGCCTTACAGTCCTCCTCGGAGATCGTGGGTAACTGGACTGTCATAAAATAATCCACAAGAGCCTGGGTGCTGACTATCTGGGCTTCCGCATAGATCTTCCTAAAATGAGACACAAATATTTTGGCAATTCTATCTTTATCATTAACCAGACTCGCAGTGCTGGGATCTCTTATTTGTGGGATTAATTGCCTACTCTGATGCGTTTTTGTTGACCAGGCTAAAAATTTACCTATGTGCTGGCTCTCTTCGTAAACTTTTTGTTGAGATGCTTTGCTCCCAAAAATCTCCTCGAGAATAAAAAAGTTTTTTAATTGCTCTTTCGCCCTTAGTAATTCCTGCTGGAAATCCTCTTCCTCAAAATCTCCTGGGGGCCTAGACATAAGATCTCCCCTAGCCCGATCCACAGCATTCTGAAGTCCTACTATTTTATGTTGCCTTAGTTTGTAGAGATTCGCCCTATATGCAATCACCCGTCCCCTAAAAGTTGCCTTAAAAGCATCCCAGACCATAAAACCTGATGCTGTGTTCATATTTTCCTTAAAAAACCATTGTATAAATTCACGATTTTCAGCAATCCATATTGGGTCCGAGAGCAATGCTCTGTCAAAATACCACCTGCTATTATTTTTTTCTTTAGGGGCGGGTAAATATACTACCAAAGAGACTATAGAGTGATCTGAGAATGAATTAGAAAAGATAGCAGATTCCCCTCTTGTGAGAGGATTACTTATCAAAACAAAATCCAGTCTGGATGCTGTTTTATATCTAGCTGAGTAGCACGTAAACTCAGTAAGGCCTGGGTGGTCGATCCACCATGGATTTAATAGGGGCGAAATCTTCTTTCATAATTTTTAATAATCTAGCTGTCTTTGGTTTTAATTGCTGTTTACCCTTATTGGATGTATCCAGGCCTACATCTTGAATAAGATTGAATTCTCCACCCATAACTATAAAACCAATAGCATTTGTCAACAAATCATAAATCTGTTTCAAGGCCTTAGTGTCATCAAAAATTGGCCCGTAGTAATTAAGCAGCACAAAGGCTATCCCACCCTGAGACTTTGATCCAGGTGCGTCTTGCTCCCTCATCCCGAATCACCGTTCCCAGCTCCCAGTCTAGCGCTTAAGAAAGTAGGATACCCACACCACGTACCGCAGTATGTGCCGAAGCAAAGTACGCATGAGCATACTTCTTGGGGAGTGCAAGGTTAGGGGAATTGGACTTAAAATGTGTCTCTTGTAAAAATATCACCAGTGGGAGTGGGAGATGGGCGGCAGGTGAGCCCAATGTCCTGCTTCTGAGGCACGCCGCCCCCCCCCACTTACTCTCTTCCAGCTGCTTCCATGTCATGATTCGTTCCGAGTCTGAGCGCTGCGAGACGCGGTGCTGGGCACAGCGGCAGAGCAGAGCAACGATAAGCCGAGCCCAAAGTCAATTTTGGGAACTCTGAAAAGGATTTTTGGACGCCCCCGCGAGGAGATGGAAGGACCCCCCTCGAGGAGATGAAAGAAGCAACGAGCGGTTGAATTGGCAACTCATCAAAGCCAACCGGGCGCTGTGCGGACACTCCTTAGGGCCACCACGGCCGTCATTAAAGTTTGAGAAGACTCTGGGGGAAAAAGTGCATAAAAACTCCTCCTGGGATATTTGCGAGCTATTAATTGACTGTTATTTGTCTGACCAGATGCCTCCACGTGCTTTGGTTGTGGTGACTCTGTGGTTTGACTGCTTTATGACTGCAGCTGGAAACTTGTTGAAATTGTTGAAAATAATCCCAGCTGCCCTTAGTTCAGATCTGCGGTGTGGTGGTATAGGGTCCTATAGCTCAGGAGAGAGCTACATATTCTGAAGGTCAGTATTGGGAATTATGCGGAAGATGGTCCTGAGAGGATCAGTAACACGAGCAAGAGCTTCAGCTGAGGTCCCCACTCCTCCACTGCTGACACAGAAGGCAAGGAGAAAAGCAGCGCAATCTCGAATTTTGGCAGCCAGGAGAGGAAGGACTAATCAGGAAAAGAGTGGGGCGATGAGCACTATGAGCACTGTGATGGATCTTGCACTCCTAGGTTCTTCTCCCTCATCACCTACCTTCCCAGGGAATTCCTCAGGGTCGTCACCAGAGATAGATATCAGTAATAATGGCCCTGGTGGGGAGGACGCCGCGGTTACTGGTAGGACCCAGAAGGTGGCGGGTGTGGCGCTGGGCAAGGCTGCCCCACGGAACTCTAGCATTCAGCAAGTAGACAATGAAGGCACTAGCGAGGTTGGAGCTTCACAAATGGCTATAAGAAAAATCACTGAAGCCAATAATAGGACCCTAGAAGTAGCTAGTCCTCTCAAAGACTACCCTGTATTCTCTAAGAATCGTAAGACAAATCAAATGGTCACCAAGGCGCCCCTCGCTGATCAGACACCACTTGAAGAGGCTGCTCAAGTTAACCAGGAAATTATATCTGTCACGACTCCGGGACATAGAGGACAGCCCGCCCAAGAAAGAGGTCCAGATGTGCCTATACAGTCTGCGCAGTCTATTCAAGGGATAGGTCTGGACGCACCTACACATGAGTCCATGAGATCAGGTGGCCCAGGGCACTCGTTTCCCTCAGTACAGCACAGTCTCTTGATGAAATTCAGGGCCGAAGAGCTGGATTCGTCTAGTCAGCAGGGGGCTGGAAGCAGTAATGTCTGCGCTGGGGGGAGCACCACTATGGCCCAGTCTCCACTGGTCTCGACACACCCAATGCAACAGCTCTTCGAGACTATCTTGGGAGAAATACGGGACTGTAAAACCTCGCAAGCCCAGGAGCTCTCTCTACTACATCAGAGATTAGACAAAATTGAGACTATGGTCCAGCAAATACCAGAGCGATTCAAGGAATCGGAGCAACATGTATCTGACATTAAGGACCACTCTTTGTCATGTGACTCTGATATTGCCTCTCTCCAGAAAAAGCTTCAGGCCTTGCAGTTAAAGATGGATGAGATGGAGAATTATGCTAGACATTCAAATTTGCGCTTTACAGGGATTCCGGAGGATAATGAGCGCCTTAATGGTCAGCCTAACCCGGTGGCTTATATAGAGTCGATGATCAGAGATCACATACTTGAGAAGCCACCAGAGGACCTTACTGTAATGCGGGCCCACAGAGTCCCCTCCCAGAAACTTCCGGGGGCGAAGTATCCCAGGACGATAATTGTGAACTTCTCTGATTACTGCATTAGGGAGGCTATTTTAACTAAGGCGATCCAAAAGAGGGACATTGTTCTACCCAACGGAGCCAAAGTAAGAGTCTTCTCTGATATGTCAGCATCAGCAGCACGTAGACGGAGGGACTTTGTGGGTATGAGTCAATTCAAGCGTGCGGGAGCACAGGTTTCTATTGCCCAGCTGTCTAAACTGAAAGTTTTATGGAAAGGAAGGTTCCATCTCTGCTCCATTCTTGAGGAAGCTCAAGAACTGTTACAAAAGATTGTCCAAACAAATGGAAAATAATGAAAGGAGGGGTATTTGAGCAGAGACCGTTGCTGGGTTTACATACAGTAATGGAAATCTGAGCTTGATCTTTTTGCACCTTAGGCACTTTAGACACTTAGGCACTCAGTCCACTTTAATTGTGTGTATTTTTGCCATTTGCACTTTGTTCTCCTCCAGGGGGATGATGTATTGGATACAGCTGCTATTACCGTTTCTTGCTAGATATATTATTTTCTCTGTTACAAGTATCCAGTATTTGAGTAATAGATTGCACCTGGCACTTTATGCACTGTGCTTACTTTCAATATTGCACTATTTAAAGCACAAGCACCTTTTGATAATGAAAGCACTTTATGTCAGAGATACCTCGGGGCTTAATTAATTATATGGTATTCTGCACGGAGGGGGAGGGAGGGGTTGGACGTGCAACCAGGTGCCAAGTCAAGGCGCCTTTGTTTGTTTGGGGGGGCTGGGGAAGCGAGGTAAGGGCTACCTCCCTCCGCAGATAGCCGGGGAGGGAAGGGGTGGTGGGGATGGGGGGTGAAACATCATGAAAAAATGGGCGGATGAATAGCGGGCAAGCATGGGATAATAAGCAAGATGGTAACCTAATCTAGCCTAGGGGTCAAGGGATATACAGCAGTCTTTATGCTCACTACATAAGGGGTTATATGTAACCTTAATATTAGAGACGGTACAATTTGAAGTATGGCGTAGGAGAGAGTATATCATGTATTTGTTAAGGTGGCATGGTTTATTTTGAAGAATGACACAATCACTGAAGGTAATTTCATGTAATGTGAATGGATTTTTAAATGTACAGAAAAGAGGAGCAATGTTAAAATGGCTGGGATCCTTTTCCCCACAGGTGATTTTTTTACAAGAGACACATTTTAAGCTCTTTTTAGTGCTTTTGTTTAAGTTTCCTTTTCCTTTGGGTGGGGGGGTTGATGTGTTTTTGGACTTGTTAATAAAAAATGTTTAAAAATATATATATATATATATATAATTGTTTAATATGTATGTTTAGTTAGTTGATAGCCGGGTCTGGTGGCTTAGTGGACTAATGCATCCACTGCAGGGACCTGTGTTCAACCTCATGGTCACAGGTTCAAACCCCGGCGGGTCCACTCAGCCTTTCATCCATCTGAGGTCGATAAAATGAGTACCATTGAGTTGGGTAACAATAAACATCTGTTATTCAGCGCCAAGATACCTACGGGTGAACGTGCGCTTTACAAATACACATGTTATGTTATGTTATGTATAGGTTAAGATGTCTTTGTGCCGTCCCAGATGTGCCGTGAGGGGGGTGGTGGGTTGATGTTTAACATATGTTGTTATGTGTACAGTCTTAGGTAAGCTAGTTAGTTTAGTGTAGTTTTATATTAGTACATGTTAGGTTAGTGTAGTTTAGGATTAGTAAGTTTAATTAGGTAAGTATTTTAAGAGTGTTTTTTATTAAAAAAAATAAACTTCCAATGGTTGATGCTTTGTGCTCCCATTCATTTTTGCTGTGTGGACATATCCTGTTGGATTGGTAGTGGATTACAACAGATGCATTCCCCCCCAATCAATTAGAATGTCTACAAATGTGATTACTGTATCTTCAAGGGACAGGCTACTAACAGACCTTATTTTAAATGTGTTTTAAACAAACTGATTGATGTTCAGGGTAACAAAGTTCATTTGGGGAAATAGTTTTTTATTGCTCTGAGGAAAAGTTATCCATGTGTTTTTTTTGCTAGGACAGATTTACACAGGATGCACTGTGTGCTTTGTGCTCTGCACAGCATTGGTTGACTGCTGTGGGTATGGTGTTGGTTTACTTTGTGGCATCTTTGATTACACTGGTCCACACAACGTCTTAAGTTTCCACGTGGTGTGCATGAGATGTATGCTTAGCATTCTTCACAAGTCATCCTGACGCCTCTTTACATGTTTCTACACTGACTTATACTTTGTGGACAACTCTGTGAACAAATTGGCAAGTGTTGGACGAGGGATGTAGTGATGTACGTTACAGCTAACCTGTGCACGTATTTAAACCATTATACATTTTTGAGTTATGCTTTTCTACAGCATTCCTCTTCTTCATGATTGATGGAATATTTGTGAATATGTGACTTGTTGATTGAACTGTCTTTACATGTGTCATGCCACGACATACATCTTTTCAAACAATGTCCTACACATTGAATATGTGTAGTTCTTCTGGGTATATATTTGTCATGTATTGTTTGTAGGCACTTCATGTGGCTTTACACTGACGTGAGTGTTGTTGCAAGTCACGATCAACATCATGGGCATGTACTAATTTATTTTTTACTGAGACAGTGTTGTCTTAGGGATCAGAGCATTATTTAAATCACACCTGTCAGGCCATCACAATGCCTCTCATGGACACAGAGTTATCATATTCACTTTGACAAATGTTCCTTGATTAGTAGTAATGGCTACCTGGCCTGAACATGCTTTGTTGGGACATTTTAAAAGAAATTGGTCACAGGCAACACACATCTTAGTGACTCAATTAATTTTATTTACATGTGCAGTATCTGAGGTAGTAGACTGGACCAGTTCTTTGTGCAACAACACACCATTGTGTGAATGCCCAGGGGGGGCCAGACAGAGTCCAGGGGGGAACATGTGCAGAGACATGTTGAGGAAGAGGTAGAGTTCTGTCAGCAGGCTGATTGAAGTGTCATTGGGAACAACACAAAATTGGCAATCCATATCAAAGTCCAAGGTGAGTGTAGCAGAGTCATTCATGGGACAGTGGAAGCTGAAGTTCCGGGGCATGATGGTAGGCACAGTTCCAAGCAGAAACAGTCCATTTGACAGAGATGAATTCTACTGCTGACTTCTTCGCAAGAATGTTGATTCATCCACATCTTCCTCCTCTGATTTGTCATGTGCATCCCGTGTGCATGATGGTGGGTTGGCTAGAGCACTGTGGGGCTGTGACACTTCAGGGGGTTGAGATGTGGATGTAGAAGATGCAGCAGCATTCATCTGTGCCAAAGGTTGAGGCAGCACTGCAGTGATGATTAGCTTCAGGGCTTGCAAGACTCCAGCAACGTCTCTGCGGTATGCAGCCATGGCTGCCAAGTGTGAGGCCTACATCCGCTCCATGTTCTCCATGATCATTCTCATATGACGCAACTCCTTGGTGCCATCGCTGGAGCCACTTTGACTGGACAGTTGTTCTTGTAATCCAGCGATGTCAGCCATGGAATGCTGGAGAGCATGGAGTGGACTGTGGGTGCCTGTGATGGACTGTAGGTGGTTCCTATTGGGACTGAGACACCCACGGACCCCATCTAGTTTGGCCGCCAGGCTGTCAAACCCCACCCGCAACTGACCAGCCATCTCCTGCTGGACCTCTACCGCACGGCATTGAAATCTTACAAGCGGTTCCACAAGGTCTGGGGAGATAGCTGTGGTGGTAGGTGCTTGCTGCTGTTTGTTTTGTGCATGTGGTGGGGCTTCCACGACGCTGCTGGATTTCCCTGCTTCCGGAGATGGGCTGCCAATGAAGTTGAGCAGCTCTTGGAGGGTGTCCTGGTCGTTGGTTGAGATGTTTTCATCTTCATCATTGAAGAGTGGGACAGGCTGCTGTACAGGAGGTGATGCTTCTCCCTATGCAATGTAAAGGTGAGATGCTGTTGTATGAGTGTCTCAAGTATGATTATGCATTTGATCAGTTTACAAGCAGACTGCATGTGAATGTCCGTTCAAAATGTTTTAGAGGAGATACCTATTACATGCAGGATAGTGAATCATTGTACCACATCACTGATGTGACATTAGTGTTGTCAATTACTTTCTCACAGTTTACAAGTATGCCAAATGTGAGTGTCCAATTTAAACACCAATGCTGCACCAGTTGTGTCCTCTGTTCAGTAGGGACAGTGGTGCAGGTTGTACCACTTTGTTGACAATGCAGATTGGTTCAGATTTTTGTGTCTGTACACTGCTTTGTGGTTGTCACCCCTACTCATTACACTACAAACTTTTTTCTGATTATCTAGTTTTGAAGGTGTGTTGTATTCCTCTTAGGGTATCCATAAACGGGCTTTCCAGTATCATGTCCTTATATAGGCACAATTCGCCCTGCCCTTATATAGACATAGAATCCCAGCCCTTATTTAGGCATTAAACCATGCACTCCAAATACAGGCATGGTCTCTGACATCCGTCCACCCTAACGTCACAACGAGTTCATGAAGAACAGACCCTTAGGCTGCGGGAGTTTCCCTGGTCCAGGACTATTGATTTCTTCAAGGACTCATATATTATGCATGAACCATTATTCCTTAGGGGGTTCATTCATGACGTCTTTCGCTGTCCAACTCACGTCAATGCTAACATTCTTAGGTGCTCTCAGGTATAAATATACCTTCCCTAGCCCCTGTAAACCAGAGGAGACCTCGACTTCAGAGGAGCCCGTTTCCCGGCCTGACGCACTGAGAAGACGCTGCCTTCCCTGCACGCAGAGAGCCCAGCTTCCAGCTTCCAGTGATCTGACTTCCCTTGCGGGGTGTTGGAGTTCGAGTCTGGCAAAGAGATTCCTACCTCTCTCATTCTTCAGGTATGGCGCTGACTAGAACCTAGAGGGACTCTTGGCATACTAGGCATACTAGACTTAACATACTCTTAGTATACCATAGTAAGGAATACTTCACCTACTTCTTCCTCTTCCTACACCTAGGTCAGGTTAGGTACATTGGGGTAGAACTAGCTTAGCAACGCATCGTATGAGTACTCGCATTTTTAGTCTGTGTTATTTATGTAAATGCATATGTACTAAAAGATAATGCTATCGCAGTATTATTTATTTCTACTGCTCACCCTGTACATTATTTATCTCGCATACTGTCTTGTGATCGTAACAGCACATTTTACTTACACCAGAAACAAGACTGTTCAATAAATCCTTTATTGAAACGCCCGTCTATTTCTTTCTGTGTAACTTGGAGAAAACTAAGCATGCACGACTGGGCTGAGTGAAATAGTTATCTATTGTTTCCACGACTCTGGGACACGTTCTGATTCTAAAGGGAAACACTGTGGTCATGTTTTGCGGCTGCCAGAAACTACTCCCTTCTTGTTGTCAAGAAGTTTCTAGTGGCCTCTGAGCTAGCTGGCACAAGTAATTAAGCTTAATATACTCGATAGGGACATACTGACCTTAGTCCTATGTCAAACCTATAGGATATATTATTCCAATGCTCAGAGCCTATTAGGGAAATAGGAGCTACACTACATGGCGCCCAACGGTTTGGTAAGGCAGTAATTCAACGTTAGATACTGAGTAACTCAGCTGTGCTTTTTCTCTCAAGACCCCTACCCATATACTCCAAAAGACGTCTGGAGTGGGCAGGGTTAGGTATCCACCACGGCTACATAGGGCAGTACCCTATATATTAGCTGTTTGGTTTGCTCAACGTTGAAGGATACAGTGTTCCACAATATTGTGCACCTTATCTTTGTTTCCTTGAAACTTGTTCTACATTTTTCAAACAACAAAATGCCTGGCTCCGACAATGAAACCGGAGACGGTGTAACTGTGGCTGATCCAGCCCTACCAGCAGTTTTTAACATTACAGGTTTAAATGAAACCGAGGAGGGTGTCATAGACATCGCTCCAAACTTAAGAAGAGCCATCACTCTAAAACTTATAAAACATGGCCTACCACCAAGAGGCGGTAGAGCAGTTTTCGTGATAGAGGCACATGAATCCTTTCAGACAGAGGTATTCTATTCATGGGTAATATTTCCTGAATCCAATCCAATAACACACATGTTTCACTTCTACAAAGAAGATGAACCACCAGAGGAATACATTCCTTTCGAGGATATAGAAATTCCATTAACATACCAAGAGCATCAGCTCTGGTTTAAAGGCGCCCTAAAACATCACAAAAACATTACCAGGCTCGGTCCACTAGGTAGACCAGGAGCAACATGGCCGATTTTAGCCGGCTACACACCTCATCCAGACATTGAAGAGATGTCAGATGAGGAGTTACTTACTCAACTCACAGAGTTAATAAAAATTTACAGACAATTGGTCCAATATGTCATGCGGACTTTTACAGTCCGACCACCATTGACATATCCAAATCCAACTCCCCAACAGGGGAATACACTAAAAATTACACCACAGACTCTATACGCAGTCATGGGTAAAATGCCCACAAAACGTGAGCAAATTCCATTTTGGATAGCTCAAAAAATTACTCAAATCGAAGCAGTATTTCCAAATACTAGCCCGCATGAGAAACACAGAATCCTAACAATCAGTTTACCGATGGGGATCACACCACAACTGGAAGACTGCACCACTTGGGGCTCAGTCTTTGCTGCCATCTATACTAAAACACATGGTATTCCATCAATTGCGGTAATACCTGATGTCCTAAAACAAATTCAAAACGAATACGGGGCAGAGCCTGCTCTAAATTTAGGTATGAAATTACTGAAAATTTCGACCAGGTCTCAACAATAATATTGTCTAATATTAAAGGGGAGGCAGCAGCAGTGGCGATCCGCCAAAAATTGAGGGAATTCGATGTTACAGAACATCAAACTGAGCTACCCAGAATAATAGAACAATCTTATGCAGAATTAGGCAGAGATAGTTTGGGTGGAAGACCAGTGAAGCCGAAACTATCTGAAAGTCCTGAGAAGGACTCAATAAAACAAACTCCTACATCTTCTAAAAAGAAGTGGGAGTCTACTAAACAAAAATCAAACGAGAAACGTTCTCAATCCCGAGGTAGGTCTCCTCAAAAGGAGCCCTCTGAAAGGAGGTATAACCTCAGGAATAGGGATAATTTGAGAAAACCTGATAGGTATCAAGATACTGATACACGTTCCTCTCGTCCCTTTCAGATCTCATCACAGACTTCGGAAAGAAGAGGACGATCAGAACATAGAGAAAAACGCGTGAAATCGACAGACGACAAACACGCTTCAAAAACCAAAGTAAAACCTCAATTCTCCAAAAGAAGGTAGCAGGTCTGAAGATCAGACATGTCGAGAATACTGAGAACACAACTCAAGAACGGAGAATGGGCTCAGACAATGCTGGACAGTGCAGCAGAAGTCACAATAGTTCGCCAGACAGTGAAGGAACTTCTGGAGATAGTGGACTTGAATGAGTACATTACAGTCGAGACTGTAGACACCAGGGTTAGTACTCCACAAAAGTTATATGAAATAACACTCCGGATGGAGGGAGACAAACCTAGACAGGTGAAAGCACTTTTTGGGAAAGACTATCAAGAGGCTATGACATACTTCTAGCAGAAAAGGACTGGCCACCACAATTTGTCAGGGAGTGCCCACACGGCGAGGACATTATTATGCCTGCCTTCTCCAACCATATTCCTATACATCTAAAATATACATATGCCAGGAAATGGGCAGTGGCCCAGGCCCCAGCATTATATAAAAATCATGTAGGATGCGATGAGGACTCACCTCAACATAAAATACATCTGAAACATGAACCAACTGCACAACGGCAGTACCCAAAAAGCAAGAAGCTAAAAAACAGGTCAGGAGATCTTAGATCAACTTGAATATCAAGGGGTGATTGAAACATGCACCTCCTCAATGAACAATCCTTTGTTTCCTGTCTCCAAACCAGACAATACATATCGTCTAGTTTTGGATTACAGACACTTAAACACTTGTTCTAAAACTTTTGCAGTGCAAAATGCACATAGCACAGCATTAATGAATAACATTGTGCATAAAAAATATAAAACCACATTAGACATCTCAAATGGTTTCTTTTGTCAAAACATAGCACCTGAAAGCAGGTACTTAACAGCATTCTCCATAATGGGGACCCAGCAACACTTTTGTCGACTCCCACAAGGGTTCAAAAACAGCCCAGGTTTATTCTCAGCGAGGGTAATGGAGTTACTACAAATTTATGACAATGAGGCATTGTCCTATGTCGATGACATATATCTGACAGACGATGACCTGAAAAAACACTTGAACAGGGTGAGCACCATTATACTGGGTTTCGCCTCTGAGGGCTACAAGTTCAACTTTAAAAAGTCCAGAATTGCCCATCTCAATGTCCTATTTCTAGGATATGAGCTTTCAAGTGAAGGCAAGAGCTTGGCAGCTAACTTTTTAGAAAAGTGTGCGCTGCTCCAACCTCCAAAAACGCTAAAAACTTACAATCCATCCTGGGTTTCCTAAATTTTGGAAGAACATACATTCTAAATTATGCAGAAAGGGTTAAACCTCTCTACGCATTAATCAAACCTGATTTTTCAATCAAAAACTGGACACAGGAACACACAGAAATCTTGCGTTCACTCCAGGCTAACATGTTAGCAACAAATCACTTACAAACACGTGTAAGTCAACGTAATTTGGTGATCCGAATAATTTCGGGTCAATGTGGATTCACCTACTTAACCTTCAATGAGGGTGAGAAAATACCAATTGCATACAAATCCCATTTGTACACACAAGCGGAAATGCGCTTCAGTTCAACTGAAAAAATTCTAACAGCAGTTCAAATCGCTGTAGCAAAAGAAAGAGCCTTAGCCCAAGGGAAATGCATTATTGTCGTAACCCCGGTACCGGCTTTAGAAGCTGTTACAAAAGCAAGCATTCCAAATGCTAAAGCATTACATACAAGATGGATACAATGGGTTAATTCTCTTGCTGTAACAGATGTTGAATATGCTTTTGATCCAGATTTAAAAACACAAGCATTCCTGCAATATGAACAAGAATGTCCTCTGCCTACTGAAATTCTGCCTCTTGATCAGTACGAATTTATAATTTACACTGACGGATCCGCACAACCCGCAATAGGGAGTAAGCAAGCTTACAGTGCAGCGTGTGCAATCGTTAAAGGTCGCATGCGAGATGGCATCTTCAGACCTATGGTCACAAAAACTCAATCTCTAGGGGATTGTACAGCTCAGCGAGCTGAACTACAAGCATTCAAACTGGCACTTGAAAGTACAGATCGAGAATTCCCCACACTAATAGTGTGCGATTCCTTTTACTGTGTTCAGTCGTATAATGACTATATACAGAACTGGCTTGAAAATGAGTTTCAAAGATGCGAAAGGTGGCACAATAAAGCATAAAATGCTTTGGGAACAAGTAGTTCAGTTGAAAATTGAACTACCAAAGGCTCACGTGATCCACACACTGAGTCATCAACGTGATGCCGTTCACGTTGCAGGGAATTCATTGGCTGACGAAGCCGCAAGGGCTGTGCAAACGGCTTCCGTAGCTGCGATCACTTGTTCAAAAACAAATATAGATGGTGAGATAATGTTGGCTGTCAATGCATCAAGCAAAGGCAGCAGTGCAGCGTTACCAAAAAAGTTTCCACTCAAGTACTCTTATGTAATTGATGCGAACAACGTTCCTTTTGCTCGAATCCCTGGAGTGGGGGATAGGGTAATTCCAAACATGGAACGTAGAGCAGCCTTGATTTATGAAACACATTTGGGGGAGGGTCTGTCACACCAAGGATCTCTAAAACAATCTTGACGTTAAAAGAGATGTACTGGTGGCCTGGAATGAATACAGAAATTCACATATTCATCAACAACTGCTTAGACTGTAAATTACAGCGAGAGAGCCACCAGACACCATGCTGCGAATGCAGCAACCCAGTCCAGACACCATTGTTAGACAGCATTCGACTATCTATGCGCCTGCGTCCTACTGGACAAAGGCATTCCCGCAAATACTGAATCTAGGTTCCTATGGTTATGGCCTCAGCGCTCGGCTGACGCTCGAACTGTTATAAAAGATTTGCGAGTCTTTATCGGCACATACGCAATAGGCACGCTACATTCTGACCAGGGTCCTGCGTTTAGCTCTAGGGCTTACAAAGAAGCCATGGCCAGTCTGGGCGTTGCATTGCGGTACTCCTCTCCATTCCATCCTGAGGGAAATTCGGTTGTGGAAAGGAAAAACCGGGACATAAAGCAGTCTATAACAGCTAGGGTATTAGGTTCGGGTGATGGGTGGGTCAAACACCTTAGTGGGGTACAGCGCTCATTGAACAACCTGCCAAGAAGTTCTCTAGGGGGGTCACTCCATATGAGATCCTATTTGGGACAAGAATGTGGGTACCAGACCTTGAACACGTAGGCACAGTGGTGGAAAATAAACCATTTGATATCAAAGATCGTTTGGCTGTTTTACAGGACTTAAACAAATTAAGAACGAAACAAAGCAACGTATTCCTACAGTCAACCACCACTGGGGATCAACCGGCTGTCCCAGCAAGGCCTGTCTGGATTCCAAAGGTTGGGGATCTAGTCAGAGAAAAATTGCGGACAAGAAGGAATTTGGACCTTCTTACAGACAACCAGTACCTGTCCTAGCAGTTCAAGGAACAAGAACAGTACTTCTGCCGCCCCTTGCTGGAAGAAAGGAGAAAAGATTTGTGTCCATCGACCTGATCAAACCACAGTATGTGGCCAATACTAAATAGTAGGCCTCGTGGACTCCGACCTAGTAGCAGACGCACTCCTCTCGCTACTATCCAAGAGGTTCAGACTGAAAGACAGATAACGATCGAGAATTCAGCTGTAACAGACGGAGGACTATGCAACAACGCTATGGAACTCATCCCTCTTGAACACCAAGTAACAGTTCGTCCAAATACACCTGTCTACACCAACATAACAAGTGATGAACTGGTTCCAGTGATTTCTACAAATCCTGATGCAATTCCAACAATTGACAGAACTGCTTCTGGCTACTTCATTAACTTTGATACGTTCTCAGAAGATCCGAGTGAACCTGAAACGACGCCAGTGTCATTGAAATTCAAGCAGCAAGTACAAGACTTTCTTCACTTTCTGAAAAAGACTTATTTGGTTTCTCCATGGATTGAACTCTGGATTACATCTGGACTTTTTGTTTTCCTGCTCTGGCTAGCTTTGGTTACAACTGTAAGCGTGCTTATAAGTGGCAGATACATCCATGTGAACACTGAAGGAAAAGACGTAAACGTACTTTTGAAACCTCATAAATCTTCCCATCGGGGGCGTGGCCAAGATGGCGACCTGAGCGGATGCACGGCTCGGAGGCTCCTCACCCCTGGCCCCATTTTCCCCGATTAACACAGCACAAACGCTCCTCCATACAAGGAGCTGGCAGCACACTCACTGGGGGAAGAGTCGCCGCCAACTGAGAAGCGCCAGCGGGGTGAAAGCTCCGCGAAACTCCCCTCACAGCACCGAAATATCCTAGATGGCGGCCGGAGAAAATGGCGCCTCTCCCCGGAGCTGCGGAGCTGTGTGAGCGCCGTTGAAACGCAGCATCTCTGAAGGTGACGGAGGCACCGACGATCCAGCCGGGAGCTCTACCTGCGAGCGGTGGGGCATCCGACACCAGCGACCAGGCCCAGAGCAATGCGGCGGTCGGAGAGGAGGGGCATAAGCGACAACCGACAGCCTGCGGACCAGGAGAGACGGTGGCAGCCACGAGAGGCCGAGGCTCGAGGGCCTGGAGGCACTGCGGACAGAGCCGGCCGCGTCGTGCACGGGGGAGGTGCATCCCCATAACTCAGCACTAACCACTTGCTGTGGTTACGAGACGAGCCCGCGACGGGATACCGATGACGGCAGGGGTGGCGGCTGACTACTACGCCGGGCGTCCCTGCAAGAAAGGGGTGAGTGCCTGCGGCCTGGGAGTAGCGCACCCTATGGGTTCTAAGAGGGCGGACTGGCTACGTCGGCGAAGGAGAGACTCTCCTATGTAGAAGCTTAGCACCGGGCTCTGAGGATCTGGGAGGGGAGACAGGATTCGAATCCTGACCACCACAGATCCGAAACGAAGGGCGACCCATACAGGAGTAGCAGAGCACCTACATCAGACCGAGGTAGGGCTGAAATCGAGCGAGCCCCTGAAACCCCCCCGGGGCTGACAGTTTGCTGGCGAAGGTCCTGAGAGCCATGGAGCGGCGACACGACCCCACTGCGGTCCTCTGGGGGCACACTATAACGCAAGAGCGCCACATAGCCCCCCGCACATCGGCAAAAGTTTGGAGTGATTTGCGCTGCAGAGGAACGGGGCCATACCGAAAGTACCCTGGGGCTGCGGCGACAGAGAGGAGGGGCTGACCCGAGGGGGCGCACCGAAACAGACGTCCACACGAGCAGAGAGGGCTCCATCGGTGGGGGCTGAAAAGTAGGTGAAGACCCGAAGATCCAGGGGGCTCTCACCCAGGTGCACAGAGGGGTGGAGAAGGGCCGCGGGCCCGTTCTGGACGAAGCGACCCAGAGAGGTGGAACCGCCTGGCAGGATACCCCGGTGGCCTAGGATAGAGGTTGACGGGATTGATAGACCTGATCATCACGATGGCCGCGCTAAGGAAGAAGGGGGATCGCAACATCAGAGACCTGCTGGCCAAGAGCTCCCCATCGGGTGAACAGGGACGTAAGGTGTCGACCCCCCCCCCACCACGAGAGAACCTGGAAGAAGGGGACATGCCTATCACACGAACCTTCCTGGAATCCCTTTTTAATGTCCTACGGGAGGATTTTCAGACGCTTAAACAGGAAATGAAGGGAGAAGTCTGTGAGATTCGTCGAGACGTGGACGAGATTGGAGAGAGGGTGGCTGCCGTCGAAGATCGTGAACTATCTAGAGGCGAAGAAATAGAGCAACTACAACAAGAAGTGATACGCCTCCAGGAGCAGCAGTTGGACCTCCAGACCCACACCGAGGACCTCAAAAACAGGTCCCGCCGCAATAACATCCGTGTCCGAGGGGTTCCGTCTCAAGAGGAAGGGAGCGACGTAGCCGGCTACCTACGGGGGCTTTTTAGAGACATTCTGGGGGAGGACCAAGACTTTGAAATTCGTATTGACAGAGCGCATCGAGTGGGCCCTCCACGACGAGCACCGGCGCCCCCGGCTGACATGCTGGCCTTCCTACCGGACTACCCCCTTAAAGAACGTATATTGAGGGAGGCCCGCCGCAAGCAACCTTTCACCCACCAAGGGCACTCAATAGCTCTTTTTCAGGACCTGGCCGCCATAACCCTGCAGAAACGGAGAGCATTTAAAGAGGTGACGACTCACCTGAGAGGGCAAGGGGTGGCCTACTCATGGGGACACCCCTTCCGATTGATATTTAAGTGGAATGGCCGTATGCACCAACTGTGCTCCCTCAAGGAAGCATGTGAGATTCTGGGCCTGACACATGAGAGCCCTGATGCGTCCCCTACTCGACCAAGGAGGCCCCCCGGGACCGGCTGGCAAAGAGTACAACGCGGAAGTAAGCCCCTTTCTGCCCAAAGGCCAAACCCAGACACTATGTCCCAGGAGAGGCGAGAGGCCATGGCAGCAGTGGCGAAAGACACTACCTCACCAACCCAAGACTGACAGTCATAGCAATCATGGGGGCAAGTAAACACTGAGCCTTGATATGCCGGGGGCGGGGGTGGGGAGCCGAGACCTCTTGAGCCACGAGTACAACCCAACTTTCTGGACTCCAGATGCCCACGCCAATGGACAATGGGCAATGGACTATGTAACGCAGGGGGATTCACAACGTTGGGGTTAGGGAGGGAAGGGCGGGGGAGCGCGGGTATGGGGGAAAGGGGGTTAGGGCGGGGTTGGGGAGGGGGGCGCGAGAGGGGTGGGGGGATGTTGTTAGTTGGGAGTTGGAAGGGCTAGGGAGGGGGGGAAAGGAACCGATGTGCTATCACTCAGGGGGGCCAACCAGGATCCATACTCTTGACAGACCCATACACAAGCGGCCAGTTATATCTCTCCCTCGATGACACCACCAGAGATACAGATCCTCACTTTGAATGTAAAGGGGCTGAATAACCCCATTAAGAGAAGAGCCGTCCTATCTTACTTAGAGAATTCGGGTGCATCAGTATGTCTCTTACAAGAAACTCACCTCCTCCCTAAAGATTGGCATCGGATGAAATCTCGAGCCTTTCCCCAACAATTCTTTTCATCCACATCGACCAAGACAGCAGGGGTTGCTATACTGCTTGCTAAAACATTCCCGGGCACGGCGGGAGATAAGGTGGCAGAGATTCGAGGACGACTCCTGGCATACACACTATGGGTAGGGGTCGCTCCTATGGTGGTGGGCTCTATATACGCACCTAACACGGGCCAAGAACAATTCCTTCAAACCGCTATGTCGGAGGTGCTGAACGCCCCTGGGAGGCGAATCACGGTGGGAGGTGACCTGAATTTGGTTATGGACATGGACAGAGACAGATCGGGTCACAGATATGGACACACGGGGGCCCTATCAAATAACGGGAGGGATTGGCTCAAGGAGAGGGGGCTGGAGGATATTTGGAGGGTGGTCCACCCCAACACTACACAATTTTCTTTCTACTCACATGCCCATCATACATACGCTCGGCTAGATCATTTTATAGGGACGACAGAGATGCTGTCGACCGTGGAGACAGTGTCAATCATTCCGGCCCCACTGTCTGACCATGACGCAGTGCTGCTGACGTTGACCATCCCCCAACACGGAAGCCACCCGGGAGATGGCGTCTCAGGGAGAATTTGCTACAGAGGGCGGGAGTAGTACAACAACTTCGAAACCGGGTCACGGACTACCTAGAGCTGAATGACTCTCCAGACACCCCCGTGACAGCACTATGGGGTGCACTTAAAGCTACGATTCGAGGCGAAATTATCGCTATCAGCGCAGCGGATGCTAGGGAACCCACCCGCCAGCTACGATCAACCAGCCACGCCCTCGCCACCGTACCACGCATCCGCAGAGCCACCGCCGGAGGAAGATCCTTCTCCTACCTGGCAGCCAAGACCTGGAACTCCCTCCCCACTCACCTTCGGCGAACCCAGGACCATCTCTCCTTCAGGAAGCAGCTCAAGACCTGGCTGTTCGAGCAGTAAGTTACCCCCTCCCCCAGCGCCTTGAGACCCTCCCGGGTGAGTAGCGCGCTCTATAAATGCCGTGATTGATTGATTGATTGATAGGGAACGAACAGAGAAAAGGGCGCTCCTCACGGCCCAGGTAACAGAACTAGAGCGAATACATAGCCGCACCTTCGCACCACGGATATGGCGCCAACTCAAAGCGGCCAGAACGCAATTAGCGGCCCTCGATATTGACAGAGCCGAGTACGCGGCCCTGCGACTTAAGCACACCTATTATATAGGGGGCGACAAAGCAGGGCGGCTACTAGCGAACAAACTCAGGGCACGGGAAGAGCGCGCAAGAGTAAAGGGGCTACAGACTCATACGGGAGAGAGAGTGGAGCGTGACGAGGATATAGCGGAGGCCTTTCGAAACTTCTATTCCACGTTGTATAGAGAGACCTCGCAGACACCGAGGGAGGCAGCAACCTACCTGCAGGGTGCTGCCATCACAAAATTAGACCTTGTGGGACGGGATGCGCAAGACGCACCCATTCGAGTGGAGGAAGTGGTCAGCGCTATCTCCCGACTCAAAGCCCTGAAATCGCCAGGCCCAGATGGATTCTCGGCAGGGTTCTACAAGACCTTCTGCCCACAGCTGGCCCCAATACTAACGCGCCTTTTTAACTCCTTTCAGGGTCCTGGGACTATCCCCTCGGACATGTTAGCTGCCGATATAGTAGTTATCCCGAAATCCGGGAAAGATGCAACTCAATGTGGTGCTTATCGCCCGATTTCCCTGCTTAATCTTGATCTAAAACTCTTCACGGGGGTTCTGGCGGCCCGACTGGGGCCATGTATGCCCGGCATCATTGAGCCGGACCAATGTGGTTTCGTTGCTACCCGTCAGAGTAGCGACCATACCAAGAGGATACTCCACCTGATCGACAAAGCCCATCGCACCAAACTGGATGCAGTGTTAATATCGATTGATGCTGAGAAAGCATTCGACCGCGTCAGCTGGGACTTTTTGGGAGACGCACTGACCCATTTCGGGATCGGCGATCGATTCAGGGCATGGGTAGCGAGCTGCTACGATAGACCCACCGCCACGATACGAGTGAATGGCATGGTCTCAAAGCCGTTTGACATCCAACGAGGAACGAGACAAGGGTGCCCCCTATCACCCCTCCTCTTCGCTCTCTACGTAGAGCCTCTTGCACAAAGAATACGGTATAACCCTGATATTCTCGGCATACCTTTCGGAGGGGAGCGGCATACGATTAGCCTGTATGCAGACGATCTTTAGCAACCCTGGAGTCCCCGAACGATCGGCCCGGCCTTTCTAAGGGAGTTGACCTCCTTCGGTCGTGTCTCTGGCTTTAAGATTAATGTCGGGAAGTCAATGGTGCTACCCCTGGGCAGCTGTGAAGAAGCACACAGGACGGGAACCCTGGCGATTGGTGGGCTCCAAATCTGTGACACGATTACCTACTTAGGAATTGACTTAGCGCCATCGGTAGCAAACACAGTCACGTTGAATTACACTAAACTGCTCTCTCAAACACAAACGGCTCTTGGACGCTGGCAGAAACATCAGCTGTCACTTCTGGGCCGGATAGCGGCAGTAAAAATGAATATCCTGCCCAAAGCACTTTATATCTTCCAAACTATACCAATATGGCCCCCGGGAGGGTCCCTACAAAAGCTACAGACAGCGGTACAACACTTTATCTGGGCGGGAGCACGCCCCAGGATGCGCAGAGAACTCTCCCATAAACCGCCCGATGCAGGCGGACTGGGTATCCCTAATTTCCTCGATTATTTTAAAGCAACCCAACTTCGCTACCTGGTGGAATGGAACAGACCGGCCTCTGAAAAACGATGGTTGTTCCAAGACCGGGCCTTGGCGAAAATGTCTCTATGGAAAGTCCCGTTCCTAAAATGCGCAGACAAACCACCGAACTTGAAGGGATCCCCGATCACGAGCACGCTACTGCGAGTATGGGACTCGGTAGCGGTCAAGAGAGAACTCACATCCTTTCCCTCCCCGATGACGCCCTTATTCGAGAACCCAGAGTTTCCACCCGGAATGGAGGAGAGGGCGTTCCTACAATGGAAAGCCACGGAATGTAAATCAGCGGGCCACTTATTTGACCTTGCGGGGTTCCTCCCTTACACGGAGGTGACACAATGGTACAATATCGCAGCACCGCAAAGGTACCAATATTTTCAACTTCGCCACTGGCTCCTACATCCGGAGATATGTCCTGGGGCTAGCAGGAAACTCACGACATACGAACGGTGGCTCCTTACTAGAACATCGGACAAACGACTGATCTCTGAACTATATCATATGCTGAGACCTCAGGTTCTCTTTTCCCCGTCGGCGGGACAGAAACGGTGGGAGCGGGAGATAGGGAGAGGATTAACAGAGAAAGAATGGACGGATATATACTTTAGAGCTAACCACACAGCACGTAACACAGCCAGTAGGGAAGCTGCGGTTAAGGTCACTACATACTGGTATCTAACACCAGCGCGACTGCATAGGGGGAACCCAGACAGAAGCCCGACATGCTGGCGGGGTTGTGACGCGGAGGGGACCCTGACACATCTCCTATGGGATTGCCCAGAACTAACAGATTACTGGCGTGCGGTCTTAGATGACATTGATCGACACTTCGAGACAGAGATACCCCGCTTCCCGGCATACACGCTACTAGGGCTACCAAATGCACTCACATACCCTCTAAAATCAATCCGGGGGAAGCAAATGGGCCTAACGATGGGAGCCGCAGTTCAACACATTCTATCGCTGTGGGGCAAACAGTCCAGACCGACACATACAGGATGGTTGCACAAATTATGGTATACAATCGGAATGGAACGAATCCAAGCCACCCTTACGGGTTCCTCCGACTCTTTCCGCACTCTGTGGGCACCCCTACTGTCCCTACTCTCGACAGAACTGAACGAACTCACATGCCCTAGATACTTACGTATTCTCCGACTCACGGATAATACAGAGGATGCTGCAGCCCCAACACGAGAGAGACAACAGGAGTCCTCCACACTGGATGCCCCGGAGACAGGCTGATACTCATGAACAAGGGACCCTAGTTGGGAGGATGAGGGAGGAGATACATGCTGGTCTAGCTTTCTCCAATCAGGATCCACAAGGAAGGGCCGCAACCCCTGAAGAGGACACCATTCAGGACTATCACATGGCACATCGGTTCGGGGAGGGACGGGGGGGCGTTGGGGTAATGTTAGTTTTAATTTGTATTTGTACAAATGCAGGGGATAAAAATGGAAAACACAAAGTTTCACAATCACACGTTACAATCTCACGCGGCCGACCTCCGGGTTGTGGCGGACACGCTGTGTATATTCAATAATTGTACGCTCTGCCGGCCGAAGGATGTAGGCAGCCAGCTGTGTGACACTATCCTCTTTTCCGTCAATAAACACGATTTAACCATAAATCTTCCCATCGTGAAGCAAGAGACTTATCATCAGTGAACATCACAGCTGTTCCTATACAGGATGGTATAGTGTGGGACAAAACAGATTATGATATCTTCGGCCCGAATGAACAATTGAACATTCCACATTCGTTTAAAATTTCACTAAGTGATCTAATTACGTCCAGTACCTATTCAGATGATTGGGACTTTGAGACTGTAAACGACATAATGTTTGACCTAGAAAAATCTGCTGCATTTTCTAAACATGAATATTTAGAGGGTTCATCAGACTATGAACAAATGTATTGTTATAACCACTATGGTCATCATTATTTGCATAAATCTGCATATCCAAGAAATGTGTTTATGTTTAACCAATGGGAACATTGTCCTACACCACCTAAAGGTAGTTCAAAAACATTTGCTAGTAAGTTTCCATATTTTTCAGGATACAATACATCTGAACCAGAAATGTTTTACTATAAAAATGTGAACAAGACAGGACTGAAAATGATGTTAACAAATACAAAACAGATTTATTCTGCATTATTTAATGCCCAACTGTCTAGACAGGGTTTCGACTTTTGGAAAGACACAATAGACACAAAAACTGTGTGGGGTACTAAAGATTGGCAAGTGCAGGGGATAGAAGCTTTATTTAGAGCCTGCATAATCCCAGAACAAATAATGTTTTTGAATGAAACTACCCAACAAACATCTTGTCTTGGATTAGCCAAGATAAAAAGAGAAGAACACACCTTCTGTACCAACACCTGCCAGTGAAAATAATACAAAGGCAGTGGTGACAGTTGACAATATACTACAACTCAACAGATCTAATCCTACTTGGAAAAAATGGTTGATCTGGCCCACAGACACGAATAACTGTCAGGAAAGATTCCTGAATAAAACTCAGGGCTTTACTATTCATAGGCGAGACCCAAGATACGTCCAAAGACAACATCCGGGGGTAGTAACAACATACAGTGTAGGTAAATTATGCCTCGATTGGCTGCATAAATCTACACTACAGGATGTGAAACAACACTTAACCTTACTTAAAAAGGACGCAGACCTTAGGGAATTCTTGCTTGGACCAAGAAAACCGTGTCAAAAACGTTTCATATATGCCGGCATTTATGCTGCTTATAATGAAGCTTGGAAGGTATCACAGATAGAGGCTGCAGAACGAATACGTGAACTTGATCGTATTAATTTAGAGAAAACACTCACTGTGGTCGACAATGGGTTAACAACTTTGTCCTCCAGAATATATTCATTGGATGGCATTGTATCCTCTGCTATCGACATTCTAGAACAAGATTTGGCGATGTTACAACAAGGCCAATCTCAATTACGTTCTATTATGTTATTAAGCTGGACGCTGCAATCTTTGCGAGCGGGCTATGTGCCTATGGCGTTTCATCAACACAACGGCTCTGTTTGCAGAATACAATCTCACTGATAAACAGATCGAACTGGCACAAAGAGGAGCAAAGTATACAGTGCTGAGCATTGAAAAATTGGAGAAGTTACCATTCACTGTGGCAGAAAAACCAGCTACAGAATGGCTTATTCATGGCAAAATAACGTTACCTGTGAGTACTTTTCAGTTTCCGTATTGCCTCAGACAAATGCAAGCAGGCAAATATGAAAGGTTGGGTAAGGAATACATAAGACATCGTGGGATTTTCCGTATACATATAGATGTTGGAGTGGGGATCGTGAAGTGTTTTTGAGCGGTTCAAACTGTAAACTTGCACTGAGTGGTTCACTTATATGTCAAGACATTTCCTTGCATGGGGCTTGTAATGGTTCAGTGGAAAATTTGTCTTGCCATCAGCAGGGTACTCCAGCTGCTGTGATTAATCCAGCGTTTGGACAACTTTCTAATGGGAGTTACCTCATGTTGAATGATCAGAGCTGCTGCGGAATGTTGCCAGGCATCCCATATCTAGTAACGGTCAACTCCAGGGTCACTTGCTGTATGCAAGTATTGTTTCCCCCAATAGACACAGTCAGGGAGTCGCCTCTATGGCCTTCGCTGAACGTCTCTTTTATAAGATTTGATACTTTAAGCAGAATGAAAGCCATGCTTTTACAGCAAACAGTGCCTTTGACCTCGGCCAAAGAAACCTATGATCTACAAGTAGCAAGGACTTCGGCTGAGATACAGACTTTAATACGTACAAACTGCCCTATACATTTCGTGGAAATGATATCACGTATCTTCAACATGTCAGATACAACTGGAATTGTACATGTATTTAAGAGCATCTGCTCAGGTCTGTTAGCACCTTTCCAGGCAATACTCGGAATCATCCCGAACTTTGCACATTCGGTGTTTGGTGGCATACCATTAATTCTAGCACTTGTTGCCGGGATTCTATTTCTCTTCCTGCTATTGCGCTATGGCCAGCCTATTCGCAGACATCACTCCGAGCGAAATGGAGAAAGCTCTCCTTGAACGAAAGTGCCGTGAGCAAATAGTAAAGCTTTTGGGCATGACTCGTCTACGGGACCTTAATACAACTTGGTTCCTGTCATTCAGACCAATCTGGCAAGATTGCATCTTACCTGTTCTACGATGCCTGCTATGCGGTGAAGAATGCGTGTTGGACACCTGTCTAACATTTCCATCAGCTACGCCAACGGATGTCGATACTCTGCTGGACCAGATAACCACATGCTCTGTGTTGTCCCCAGAGGCTTCCTATCCTGATGTCAGCATTCATTGAGATCTCACAGACGCTTCCGGCTGCTGCTGAGGTACGAGAAAGATCTACAGGCACACAGGTAACAACGGACGCAAACATTGCAGAGGCAACCTATGCTGGAAGCAATGCTTCCCATCTCTGTGCAATTAATCTACTACACGAGGTGTTCCAGCTGACACCAACAACAGTGGATGATGTTTTGTCTATTGAAATAGATGATCTCATGTTTACACCAGACCCGTGAACTAACTCGGATTCGGCATACAGTGTTCCAGAGATGCAGTGACAATTTGGCCTTCATTTTTTAAACAACTTGGAACTCTACCAAAATTGAACTTTTTCCCCATTTTCTTTGAACGAAAATGGCACATCGATCTGCTTAAAGTAGAACTAGCCTTATAATACAGACTTCTAGGTACTTCCACGGACACTTAGTCATCTTGTGTGTCTAAAACAGTTCATTAATTTTTCATGACATGAAATGACTTTGATTTTTGAGTAACTTATCGATCATTTTCTGTCACATGTAAATATTACTGCTTATTTCATTCCAATTGCATTTATTATTCAAACTTTATGCCTGTAATGAAAAGCAATGCTTCAAATGTACAGTACCTTTTGCATTCTAATAGGTTTTTTAAAGAAATGCCTTTTTTAAATGGTTTTATGAAAAATTTTAGAAATATGCGGTACTCCATTTTAATGTTTAGCATTTTAAATGTTTAGCATTTTAGTATTATCGTACACACGAAAGAGGAGTGGGTGTTGTATTCCTCTTAGGGTATCCATAAACGGGCTTTCCAGTATCATGTCCTTATATAGGCACAATTCGCCCTGCCCTTATATAGGCATAAAATCCCAGCCCTTATTTAGGCATTAAACCATGCACTCCAAATACAGGCATGGTCTCTGACATCCGTCCACCCTAACGTCACAACGAGTTCATGAAGAACAGACCCTTAGGCTGCGGGAGTTTCCCTAGTCCAGGACTATTGATTTCTTCAAGGACTCATATATTATGCATGAACCATTATTCCTTAGGGGGTTCATTCATGACGTCTTTCGCTGTCCAACTCACGTCAATGCTAACATTCTTAGGTGCTCTCAGGTATAAATATACCTTCCCTAGCCCCTGTAAACCAGAGGAGACCTCGACTTCAGAGGAGCCCGTTTCCCGGCCTGACGCACTGAGAAGACGCTGCCTTCCCTGCACGCAGAGAGCCCAGCTTCCAGCTTCCAGTGATCTGACTTCCCTTGCGGGGTGTTGGAGTTCGAGTCTGGCAAAGAGATTCCTACCTCTCTCATTCTTCAGGTATGGAGCTGACTAGAACCTAGAGGGACTCTTGGCATACTAGGCATACTAGACTTAACATACTCTTAGTATACCATAGTAAGGAATACTTCACCTACTTCTTCCCTCTTCCTACACCTAGGTCAGGTTAGGTACATTGGGGTAGAACTAGCTTAGCAACGCATCGTATGAGTACTCGCATTTTTAGTCTGTGTTATTTATGTAAATGCATATGTACTAAAAGATAATGCTATCGCAGTATTATTTATTTCTACTGCTCACCCTGTACATTATTTATCTCGCATACTGTCTTGTGATCGTAACAGCACATTTTACTTACACCAGAAACAAGACTGTTCAATAAATCCTTTATTGAAACGCCCGTCTATTTCTTTCTGTGTAACTTGGAGAAAACTAAGCATGCACGACTGAGCTGAGTGAAATAGTTATCTATTGTTTCCACGACTCTGGGACACGTTCTGATTCTAAAGGGAAACACAGTGGTCATGTTTTGCGGCTGCCAGAAACTACTCCCTTCTTGTTGTCAAGAAGTTTCTAGTGGCCTCTGAGCTAGCTGGCACAAGTAATTAAGTTTAATATACTCGATAGGGACATACTGACCTTAGTCCTATGTCAAACCTATAGGATATATTATTCCAATGCGCAGAGCCTATTAGGGAAATAGGAGCTACACTACAGGTGTGTATTGCATGCTACCACACCTTGATGTTGGCAATGCCACATGATTGTTATTGTGGCATGAGTTGGGCTATCATGGTGTTGAGATCAGGGTTGATGTGATGTGCCACATGATATGGGCAGGTAAATATGCTTGATTTGCCATGATCCAAACTGTGTAGTTCCATTTGAATGTTGCCAAATCACATTGACAAATGACATTCTGACTGATGCACGTTGATATGCAGGTATGGCACTGCTTCTGTTTTACTGCCCCTTATTCCTTTCACCCAGTGACCCTTGCACTTATGTTTATTTACAATGGTGAGATGCTGCAAGCTGAAGGGCATATGGCTCTTGGTCAAGGTTGGGACACTTGTGCATAGTTGGACTGCAGACGTCTTTCTTACATCAGGGTGTGTATGGATATGATGAAGTGACACAGTGAGGCCTTCTCCTTACAGAATTGACTCTGCACTAATCCACTTCAGTGACAGAGGCCTGCACCATGTTTACAAGTTTATGTTGCAGGCATGCGTTTCATCATGCACTGGCACTTGACTTGTCAGTGTGGCACACAGACAGGCACCTTAGTAGGGTAGTGCAAGTGTGTCTGTGTTCATGTCAAGAATGTTTATGTTGAAGGAGGGACCCCTTCAGGCACATAGCAATGATTGACAAATTGCTGTTTCTATGTGTGTTGCACAATGCAGTACACATGTCAACAGCAAATGTGTTGGCAATTGAGGTTTGTTTTTGAATTTTGAATTTTATGGGTCACGGTTTTCCTTGCATACATTGCTTACTGGAGTCCTATTGGCTTCAACGTTGCGAGTATAGGGCAGCGTGTCTTTCTAGGGGTGTTGCAGGGTGGACAGACATAACAACACCCATTACCCTCACCTTTCACACCACATGAAGTGTAAGTGGGGCTAGGCTACATGGCTGTGTATTTACACTGGCTTCTTAGTGGTGCTAAGATCCTATCAACACCCCAACGTCACATCAAGTGAGATTGGCATGGGGATGTGTGCTTGGGAATGTGCCACTCTAATGGACACATGGATGATACTGTTGTATTCCGCTTTAGGTGTCCGTATATAGGTTTTCCAGAAACATGTCCTTATATAGGCACAATTCGCATTGCCCTTATATAGGCATTAGCCATGCAATCCAAATACAGGCATGGTCACTTACATCCGTCCACCCTAACGTCACGACGAGTTCTTAGAAACCAGACCCTTAAGCTCTTGGGACTTCCCCTAGCACAGGATTATTGATTTCTCCAAGAACTCATTTATTATGCATGAACCGCTATACCTTAAGGGTTCATTCCTGACGTCTTCCTCTGCCCGACTTTACGTCAATGCTAACATTCCAAGGCACCTACCGGGTATAAATATACCTTCCCTTGCCCAAGCAAGTAGGAGGAGACCTCGACTTCAGAGGAGCCCGTATCCCGGCCTGACGCACTGAGAAGAGACGCTGTCATCCCTGCTCGCAGAGAATCCAGCTTCCAGTGTTCTGACTCCCTTCGCGGGGTGTTAGAATTCGAGACCCGGAAAGAGATTCCCACCTCTCTCATTCTCAAGGTATGGAGCTGACTAGAACCTAGAGGGACTCTTGGCATACCAGACTCTTAGTATACCATACTACAGACTACTTCACCTACTTCTTACCTTGCCCTACACCTAGGCTAGGTTAGGTACACTGGGGTAGAACTAGCTTAGAGAAGCATCGTATGAGTACTCGTATTTTTAGCTCATGGTATTTATGTATATGAATATATGTGTCATAGCTAAAAGATAATGCTAGCGCAGTATTATTTCTTTCTACTGCTTACGCTGTACATTATATATCTTGCATACTGTCTTGTGATCATAACAGCTCATATCTCTTACACAAGAAACAAGACTGTTCAATAAATCCTTTTTATTGAAACGCCCGTCTATTCTTTCTGTGTAACTCTGAAGAAACTAAGCATGCACGATTAGCTGAGTGAAACTGTTATCTATTGTTTCCACGATTCTGAGAGTGTTCCGATTCTAAAGGGAAACAAAGTTGTCATGTTTATGCGGTTGTTTACAAGGAGTTTCTAGTGGCCTCTGAGTTAGCTGGCACAAAGTAATTAAGTTTAATATACTCGATAGGGACATACTGACCTCAGTCCTATGTCGAATCTATAGGGTATATTATTCCAATGCGCAGAGCCTATTAGGAAAATAGGAACTACACTACATGGCGCCCAACGGTTTGGTAAGGCACTAATTTAATGCTAGATACTGAGTAACTCAGTCGTGCTTTTCTCTCAGAGGCCCCTACTCACATACTACATAAGACGTCTGGAGTGGGTAGGGTTAAATATCCGCCAAAGCTAAATAGGACAAAAAACCTATAGATTGGCTATTTTGGTTTGTTCAACGTTGAAGTATACAGTGTTCCAAAATATTGTGCACCTTATCTTTTGTTTCCTTGAAACTTGTTCTACATTTTTCAAAAAACAAATGTCCATACACGAGGATAATGGCACCGAGAACGGTGTAGCTAAGGCTGACCCAGTCGTAACAGCTTTTAACTTTACCGGTTTAAATGAAGCTGATGAGGGTGTTATAAACTCCATCCAAACTTAAGGAGAGCCATCACTCTAAAACTTATAAAACACGGCCTCCCACCGAGAGGTGGTAGAGCAGTTTTCGTGATAGAGGCACACGAATCCTTTCAGACAGAGGTATTCTTTTCACGGATAGTATTCCCAGAATCAAATCCAATAACAAAAGTGTTTCACTTCTTTAAAGAAGATGAACCACCAGAGGAATATATTCCTTTTGAGGATATTGAAATTCCACTCACATACCAGGAGCATCATCTCTGGTTTAAAGGCGCCCTAAAACATCACAAAAACATTACCAGGCTCGGTCCACTAGGTAGACCAGGAGCAACATGGCCGATTCTAGCCGGCTACACACCTCATCCTGACATCGATGTAATGTCAGACGAGGAATTACTTACTCAACTACAAGAGTTAATAAAAATTTACAGACAATTAGTCCAATATGTCATGCGGACTTTCACAGTCCAACCACCAATGACCATTCCAAATCAAACCCCTCATCAGGGGAATACACTAAAAATTACTCCACAGACTTTACACGCAGTCATGGGTAAAATGCCCACAAAACGTGAGCAAATTCCATTCTGGATAGCTCAAAAAATGACTCAAATCAAAGCAGTATTTCCAAATATTAGCCCTTATGAGAAACACAGAATTCTAACAATCTGTTTACCAATGGGGATCACACCACAACTGGAAGATTGCACCACTTGGGGCGCAGTCTTTGCTGCCATCTATACTAAAACACATGGTGTTCCATCAATTGCAGTAATACCAGATGTCCTGAAACAAATTCAAAACGAATACGGGGCAGAACCTGCTCTGAATTTAGGTATGAAATTACTGAAAAACTTAGACCAGGTCTCAACAATAATATGATCTAATATTAAAGGGGAGGCAGCATCAGTGGCGATCCGCCAACGCTTAAGGGAATTTGATGTTACAGAACATCAACATGAACTACCCAGAATAATAGAACAATCTTATGCAGAATTAGGCAGAGATAGTTTGGGTGGAAAACCATTGAAGCCAAAACTATCTGAAAGTCCTGAGAAGGACTCTATTAAACAAACTCCTACATCTTCTAAAAAGAAGTGGGAAACTAATAAACAAAATTCAAAAGAGAGACGTTCTCAATCCCGAGGTATGTCTCCTCAAAAGAAGCCCTCTGAAAGGAGGTATAGTCTCAGGAATAGGGATAATTTAAGAAAACCTGACAGGTATCAAGATACTGATACACGTTCCTCTCGTACCTTTCAGATATCATCACAGACATTGGAAAGAAGAGGACGGTCAGAACATAGAGAAGAACGTGTGAAATCCAAAGACGACAAACACGTTCAGAAAAATAAATCAAAACCTCAATTCACAAAAAAGAATGTAGCAGGTCTGAAGATCAGACATGCCGAGAATACTGAGAACACAGCTCAAGAACGGAGAATGGGCTCAGACAATGCTGGACAGTGCAGCAGAAGTTACAATAGCTCGCCAGAACCTGAAGGAACTTCTGGAGATAGTGGACTTGAATGAGTACATCACAGTAGAGATTGTAGACACCAGGGTTAGTACTCCACAAAAGTTATATGAAATAACACTCCGAATGGAGGGAGACATACCAAGAAAAGTGAAAATACTCTTTTGGGAGAAACTTTCAAGGGGTTATGATATACTTCTAGCAGAAAAAGACTGGCCACCACACTTTGTCAGAGAGTGCCCACATGGTGAGGACATCATTATGCCTGCCTTCTCCAAGCATATTCCAATTCACCTAAAATACACTTATGCCAGGAAATGGGCAGTTGCCCAGGCCCCTGCATTATATAAAAATCATGTAGGATGGGATGAGGACTCACCACAAAATACATCTAAAAAATGAACCTACTGCACAAAGGCAATACCCAATAAAGTAAGAAGCTAAAAAACAGGTCAGGGAGATCTTAGATCAACTTGAATACCAAGGGGTGATTGAAACATGCACCTCCTCAATGAACAATCCTTTGTTTCCTGTATCCAAACCAGACAATATATATCGTCTAGTTTTGGATTACAGACACTTGAACACTTGTTCAAAAACATTTGCAGTGCAAAATGCACATAGTACAGCATTAATGAATAACATTGTGCGTAAAAAATATAAAACCACATTAGACATTTCAAATGGTTTCTTTTGTCAAAACTAGGCCTGGGCGGTAAATTCCGTTCCGCTCGCGGAATTTGGGTAATTTTGCGTTCCGCAGAGAACGCGGAATTACCAAAAATTCCACGATCCGCGGCTTCGCGGAATTGTTTGCTTGTTCGCGCTTTCAAAATGCGTGTTCGCGAGATATTTCTCCCCGAGCACGCAAACAGTGTTCGCGAACAGGAAAAAAGCATCGCGAACGGGCGGAACAAGCAATTCCGCGTGTTCGCGGAACTTTTGCGTGCTCACGGAGATTTTTTACCGTTTCGCGGAGCTTTGCGTAGCGCGACTACGCAAATTCCGCCCACCCCTAGTCAAAACATAGCACCTGAAAGCAGGTACTTAACAGCTTTCTCAATAATGGCGACCCAGCGTCAGTTTTGTAGACTCCCACAAGGGTTCAAAAACAGCCCGGGGTTATTCTCAGCAAGGGTAACAGAGTTACTACAAATTTATGATAATGAGGCATTGTCATATGTCGATGACATCTATCTGACAGACGATGACCTAGATAGGCACTTGAACAGGTTGAGTACCATTATATTGGGCTTCGCCTCTGAGGGCTATAAATTCAACTTTAAAAAATCTAGAATTGCCCATCTCATTGTCCTTTTCCTAGGATATGAGCTTTCAAGTGAAGGCAAGAGCCTGGCAGCCAACTTTTTAGAAAAGTGCGCGCTGCTCCAACCTCCAAAAACGCTGAAAAATTTACAATCCATCTTGGGTTTCCTGAATTTTGGAAGAACTTACATTCTAAATTACGCAGAAAGGGTTAAACCTCTCTACGAATTAATCAAACCTGATTTTTCAATCAAACATTGGACACAAGAACACACAGAAATCTTATGCGTTCACTCCAAGCTAACATGTTAGCAACAAATCACTTACAAACACGCGTAAATACACGCAATTTAGTGATCCGAATAATTTCGGGACAATGCGGATTCACCTATTTAACATTTAATGAGGGTGAAAAAGTACCAATAGCAAACAAATCACATTTGTATACACAAGCAGAAATGCGCTCCACTTCAACAGAATAAATACTGACAGCAGTTCAAACCGCTGTAGCAAAAGAAAGAGCTCTAGCCCAAGGGAAACGCATTATTGTCATAACTCCAGTACCAGCCTTAGAGGCGGTTACAAAAGCGAGCATCCCAAATGCAAAAGCTTTACATCCTAGATGGATACAATGGGTTAATTCTCTTGCTGCAACAGATGTTGAATATGTTTTTGATCCTGATTTAAAAACACAAGCGTTCCTGCAATATGAACATGAATGTCCTCTGCCCACTGAAATTCTGCCTCTAGATCAGTACGGATTTATAATTTATACTGATGGATCAGCACAACCCGCTACAGGGAGTAAGCAAGCTTACAGTGCAGCGTGCGCAATCGTTAAAGGTCGCATGCAAGATGGTAACTTCAGACCAATGGTCACTAAAACTCAATCTCTAGGATATTGTACAGCTCAGCGAGCTGAACTACAAGCTTTCAAACTGGCACTTGAAAATACAGATCGCGAATTCCCCACACTCATAGTGTGCGATTCTTTTTACTGTGTTCAGTCGTATAATGAATATATACAGAATTGGCTTGAAAACGGGTTCAAAGATGCAAAAGGTGGCACAATAAAGCATAAAACGCTTTGGGAACAAGTAGTTCAGTTGAAAAACGAACTACCAAAAGCTCACGTGATACACACGCTGAGTCATCAACGTGATGGCGCCATCGGTGGTGGCATACTAACTTTAGTCACAGAGCAGTCTGGTTCACGGGACTGCATCATATTGTTGTCAATGAGATGCAGCCCTGTGTAGCCAATTTGTATGAGCATGGTGTTGAGGCAATGAGGCCAATTTGACACTCTGCCACCTCTCCAGGAAATATGCCACGTTGCTTGTTCATGTTGCCCTTAGTTTGTATTCTGATATATATTATTTTTGCTCTATATTGTCTTTTTTTATGTGCAGCTTTCCAAGTCTGTGACACCACCATTATGCGTTTTTAACATATATTCAATGACTAAGGTGATATGTGGCTATACCCCCAGGGACCATTGTGTCTGGGAAGAGATCAGCAGTCAGTGTGGGTGTGCACTGAGGGATATTTGTTTGGACATGAGTAACATTGGTGCCCAACCCCCCTCCCCCCAGTCCCTCGTTGTTACTTACCCTGTTGCTGATGTAGCTGGTCATGTTCAGCACTATCCTGTCCCTGGACTCCAACCAATGACTCCTCGCAGATGACTGCGGACACCTGTTCCTCCAAGGCATCTAGCTCCTCCTGTGGCGCTGGATTGCCACCTCCGGTCTGCAGTGCTGCCTGGCGATTGTTGGACAGTTTCTGCTTGGTCAAGCGCTTATCATCATGCCAGCGCTTCTTGCAGTCAGTCACTGTCCTCTTGACCTCTGCTACAGCAGTCACCTTGGCTACGATGGACTGCCATATTGCATTTTTGGTTCCCAATGACACCGTGGAACTGACAAAGAGCTGGTGTTGTTTGTCTGTCACCTCCGCAATCAGGATCTCATTTTCCTGCTGGCTGAACCTGGTTTTCCTCTGCCACTGGGTCTCTGGCTGGTCCCCCTGGCTGTTTGAGGGGTTAGGGGGTTGTTCTCTGCTGCATTACTGGGTCCAGCTTCCTCCATGTTTCCTCTGGGTTGTTTTTTTGAGTGTTTTGTGAACTTTGCAGGTGTTTTGTAGTTAATTTTCCTGCGAAACGTGAAAAGGTTCTGTTGCGCTGATTAGCGTGCAGTTTCTGCCCGCTGACTGGCCGGCTGCCACTTTTTTCATGTTTGCGCAAGATTTTTATCGCCATGACGCAGGTCTTACCATCGACAATTCCCGTCGCAATGAGAAACTATCGCCATGTAGCGACGTATTGTAAATACGTCGGTACCATGGCAATCGTTTTCAGCGAAACAAGGCGGTAAATAAATTGCTGCTTAGTTAGCGGCAATTCTTATCCATATCCCCCTCTTTCTCCTCACAGGAAGGAGGGACATATACATTCAGTAAGGGAGGCATAGCAATCGACTCCGACTAAAACCCGCCACTAAAGTTTGATGCCAATAACTGCGAGTTATATTGAATTCACTCTGCGTCAGATATTAAAATGGCTTCACAATATTGGGCTATTACAGCCCAATATTTACAGGAGTCACCAGAAAGTGTGACTTCTCTCAGCTTAATCCATTTCTGATCCTCCTCCCCTCTACATTCGGACACCTTCAGTCTCTTTCTCACCCGCTTCAAATCGATTGATTTCCCTTTGCCTCAGTAGTGATGACTGCTTAAATTGTTCTCTTACTAGGGAGTTTAGCTCCCAATTTAGCTTTTTACCTCCTGAGAGGTAGTCACCAAGGGTTTAGCGCTAGTCACTTGTTTCTTGCTCCCACACAATCAAAATAAAGACATCTGCTTCTCAGACCAGGCAATAGGGTTTCCTTGTATATGACCAGAATTCACTGTTTTAACAAGTTCTGCAAGGTTTATCGAAATTTTGTTTGACCAAAAGGTACGTCCATTGATTTATTATAGACAATCATATCATTTCAGGGATTCCAGGACTTGAGCGCCTTGAGTTCTAAATCGATGACCACCGAGAGAAAACTGTGATCGTTCAGATCCGTCCTCAATACCTTAAACTGTGTGCAAGCATCAAACATTTGGTAGGTTACCACAATATAATCTATTAGTGATTGCCCTCGAGAGGAATGGAAACTCAAAGAGGCTGGGGGAATCCTCTGGAATCTGCCATTTAGAGCAACAAGGCCATTGGTTCTCGGGCAATCCAAGAAGTTTAAACCTTGCCTGTCTGATCTAATATTACCAGGCAAAATTGCCTCTGGGAGACTCCATACCTCATCCAACTCCAGGTTTCCAAAGGTCAAAGAGGAACAATTCGAGATTTTAGCATTAAGATCTCCCACCATAATTATCAGTGTGCATTCTTCTAAGATGCTACTAAAATGCACAAAAAAGAACATAGACACAACTAGAGTCAGACGACCTCCCAGAGGGATGTAAACATTTACCAGAAGAAAAGATTAATACAATCCTCCTATAGCACTGCCCAGAGCTAACTTCATACACATACAAAGATTTGAGGGAGGGACAAAGACCAAGGGATTCCAGTTTATACTGCTGCTAAGTAAAATAGCTAAACTTCCACTGGCATGGCCTTTTACTGTAGGTTTTGCTGCACAAGAGAAACAAAATAATTCTCATATTTAAAATCAGAACAACTCCAGGTTTCCTGTAAGCAATTTATCATTGGTTAGAGTTGCATATAAAAGTTTAGCGTGGAATTAGACTGTTCTAAGCCCGCCATATTCCAGGAGAGAATTTTACCCAAGGGGCTATCTCCGCAGCTTAGGGAGTTTTATGTATTCTTTGGAAGCATTCCGTGTACCTGCTACCCAACTCCAGGGGGCCAACTCATCTCCCTTTCTAGATTCCCTGACCCTCGGATCCTCATGTTCCACAATATTTATCACTCTTCTCCCTGTGACACTACCAATAGAGATTATGATATCCTTTTTTTCAGATAATGGTCAACATTAGCCAGTATTAGCATTACAATAATCCTGGAGCTAAATGTTACTCTAGAACTCGGAAGTTTGCTTCGAGAATACAGGAACACCCTATCAATGTCTCTACTTAATACTAAGGGTGGGCGAAGTTGGCAGAGTACCACTATGCGGAACTCTGCAAACATAACTCCGTTCCAGCTCATCCCAATTATTATAGCAGACACCTCACATACCTTTGAAAAAACAAGTAACTCTATCTTTATATGCTAAAATGCATATAGTCATCTCACAAAAGTGAAAATGAAAATTTAGCAAGCAGTGAGAGAGGTGATGATTTTGAGGTCCTCCCTAACCTAGGGGGAGAACCAAGCAGATGCCTTGAACACAAAGAGCACATCATGCTGAACGATTCGGTGGTGGTCCCATTCTCCTAGGACCACCCCAAGCACGGTTATGGGCAAAAATACAATCCCAACAAAGGCCTTGCAAAGCATTATGGGACGAGATTCTAGAGTGCAGTGAATATTATAGTATCCCATATCAAAACCTTCCTCAAGGGGCAGGCTCTCCCGGCTCAGCTGAGAGCTAATACTATAATATTCACTGCACTCTAGAATCTCGCCCCATAATGCTTTGCTGGGCCTTTGGTTGGCATTGTATTTTTGCCCATAACTTTGCTTTGGTGTGGTCCTAGGAGGCTGGGACCACCACCGAATCGTTCAGCATGATATGCTCTTTGTGTTCAAGACATCTGCTTGGTCCTCCCCCTAGGTTAGGGGGGACCCCAAAATCATCACCTCTCTCATTGCCTGACATTTTTCAAAGCTCACTTTTGTGAATTAGTTATATGTTTTTTAAGCATGTAAAGGTAAAGTTGTTTTATCAAAGGGTTGTGGGAGCAGTAGCTAACTCTATGTGGCAGAGTCAGAGTTTTTCCATGAATTCTGTGCTTTCAGCAATCTCTGTTAGCAGAGCGGAGTTATTTGCCCACGGTTGGTTACTTGATACCATGCTCAAAACATCAATATCTGATAAAAGCTGCAGGATAAAACTTCTATTTGGTGGGCCCAGTTCCCTCTCAAACAGAGAAACAGATTTCTGGGTATTAGATAAATGGCCAGGTCCCAGTCCTTCGACTGGATTATTACTCTGCCTTGGCCCAACCCCCGATTTGAACTGATGGGGAAAAAGAGGGAGACTCCCCATTGAGAATCCTCACATGATTAGGATCAGTCCGTACGGGGAAAGATTCTGCACAAGAGAGGATTGGGGGAAATCTGTCAGAGATCCTTCCTACCTCTTGCGGAGCTCCATTAACTTCAACATCTGTGCTCACCGATTCTACAAACCCTATCCCAGCATCCTCCTTCACTTTTCCAATGCCCAACCCACCACAGTTATTATGGACTGGTAGTCCCATATCCGTGAGCTCCTCCTCCTTCCCATGGCAGCCTGAAATTGGTACTTCTGATATAACAGAATAAGAGAGCAGATTATTTACTTCTGGGGACTCTAACTCCCGACAAGTTGGACGTCATGCCTTCATCAACTCTTACTTTTAATGGCTGGATAATGGGATAGGACTCTTCAAGGGTGTTGGAAAACCTCAGTTTTTTTAGCTTACGCTTCGTGTTGCGCTGGATCCTTTCCTTTTTCTCCTTTCAGGATTTTGCCCCATTACAACCCAAGGGAGAGGATTCCTACACGGGAGAGACACCTTCTTGTTTAGCCCTTGACAGTTTAACACTAGGAGGGTCATTTTGTAAAACTACAGCCCCGTGACTAAGGGGGACCTCTTTTTTAAATATCAGGAAAATGGGAGAAGAATCCTCAAGTACAGATACATTTACATTTGCCCCTTGGGCAGCCTGTCGTTGGTCCCCAGATACATGGTTTGGCATATTGGCACGCTTCTTAATGGCCTTGAAGATATCTTTGGATTGCCCAATAGGAGTGGTCCCAGGACCATCATAATTAACCCTGGGCGGAGTTGGCGGAGTGCCACTACCCGGAGTTCAACGGAGTTGAAAAAAAACTCAGTGGAACTCCACTCCACCCTAAATAAAAAAAGGGAAATAATCACTTACCTGCTCTGGAGTCTCAGGGCTGTCCTCCTCGCTGTGGTCTCCTCCTCGCCGGTCACAAACCCCTGCTTTGTACATCTTACGAGGACTGCGCATGCACGCACGCGTGCGCAGTCCTCCCAAGATGTACAAAGTAGGGGTTTGCGACTGGCGACGACACGAGGATGGCAAGGAGGAGAGACCACAGCGAGGAGGAGAGCAGCCCGGAGATGCCAGAGCAGGTAAGTGATTATTATCCTGTTTTTGGGCGTGGGCGCAGGGGCTAACTCCGCTACGCCGCGGAGTAAGAGTTTTTGCCTGAACTCCGCATTCCCAAGGAGCGCGGAGTTGGCAAAACTCTGCAAACTCCACTGGCAGAGCAGAGTTCGCCACCTGGGCTTAATCATACTTTCCCACCTGAACTCCCATTTCTGCCACCCCATTTAATGCCACTATATCAGTTTGGGAAACCTGAGATCTCATTTCAATGCCCCTTTCTTCCTTCCCTGGACGTAAACTAAAAGAGGTGAGGTGCTCCACCCCACTTAAAATGGGGGACAACACATCCAGCACATGATCAGAATTAGCAATTGATTTATCCAACAAAAGCAAGATTGAGGAAAGAATCCGCTCTATAGAAAATAAGATATCAGAGCGAACCCTCCCTCCACCCTTCCCATCGATTTCCACATTCAATGACTGCACAAGGGCTAGTGCCCCGTGTGTATAGAGACATCACATTTCAGGGATTTCATTGAACCTAAAAGAGAGACACTCGAAGAAGGCATACTGCTATACAATGCTGGGTCTGGAGGACGACTAATAGGACAGTCCAAAGACGGACTCAAGACCATGTCTGAGGCAACTGGTGAATTTAAGTTAGCCTCCATAGCTCGGTTTTTCTCCATGAGAATGGCAATGTCCGGCAAAGAATAATCCTCCAATACATCAGGATCACCGCTACAAGCATCGCCACATAGTTCATTGTGAGTAACTTGAGAGGCCTCTTTAGTGGAAGACATTCCTAACACAGGAGCAACATTTAGGAAACCAGAAAGGGCCACAGGACTCTTAGGCCCAGTCTCGGAGTCCAATTTGATACCGACGATGTTTGTCTCTGAGACAGTCCTTGCGTCCTCTGTATCCATTTCTTCCACTGCTTCCCCTATGCGATATGGCTCGCTGAACTGACTTTGGGAAATGAGCTGCACTGGGTTATGCATAAGGAGATTAATCTGACATGGGGCTGTGCCCTGAGAGAGAACCGTAACTAAACTCAACTCTTCTTTGATTACGCCTGTAGACATCCCCTATTCCTTGTTTCCTACCCCTCTCTTCCTCTTTGAGTACAAAGACAACACAGAGAATGGGACTTCAATAGGGACAGATGGGCTTGGGGCTTCTTTTGCCGAATAGCTTTAAAAGTTTAGGGGAGCTGATGTGATTAGCAATAGGACCAGTTGAACCTGAAGGGGCGATTAAACAACCAGAATGCAGGCACCTAGAAGGCATCTTCAAAACCAACTTATAAAACCTTAAAAAGGTTGTCCACAGATATCCACGTGTCCACTTGACCACAGATGCCACAAACGCCTGATGCCTACTTTCCCTCTTCCACCACTCTGCAACTTTACTCTGTGACTCCACAATAGGGGTTAACCCTCTTCCTCGAGGGTAGAGCAGGGGCACTAAAGGGTGCACGGGAGAGAACAGGAGAGCTTACGAGTGAGGAATAAGTGAGGATAAGTTTTCATACAGGGAGCAGATCCCTCCCCGAGGCACAACCTGCACCAGCCTAATACTGGCCATCCGCACCACCGGAGAGGGGGGGCTGCGGCCTAGGCCTCCACAACACACAGAATGAATGAATGAATGAATGAATGAATGAATATTAGACTTATAAAGCGCAAACTTTGCCCGGAGGCGTCAAGGCGCTGCAGAAAGGGCCATCAGACAGTAGTACATGTGGAACTCATACTGAAAGACTGGTAAAAAGCCAGGTCTTCAGAGCCTTGCGAAAGAGAGAGTGAGACACTTGTCCAGAAATTGCAGAAGGGAGGGAATTCCAGAGCCTGGCAGCAGCGACGGAGAAAGCTCTGCCCCCCCATCTGACTCTCTTGAACCTGGGGACTACCAACAGATTTTGACTGGCGGATCTTGACTGTTTGGTAGGAACATAGCGTCGAAAGAGCCCTTTAATACCTTCCGAACCTAGATTGTAGAAGGCCTTGTGGGTGAGACAAAGAGCCTTAAACAAAATTCTCTGGTTTAGAGGGAGCCAATGCCGCTCACTGACAGAAGCCGAGACCACCAATACCACCAATACCACCACCACCAATACCAATACCACCACCACTAATACCAATACCACCACCACCAATACTAATACCACCACCACCAGTACCAATACCAATACAACCACCAATACCACCACCAATACCACCACCACCAATACCACCACCACCAATACCACCACCACCACCAATACCAATACCACCATCACCAATACTAATACCACCCCCACCAGTACCAATACAACCACCAATACCAATACCACCACCAATACCAATACCACCACCAATACCTATACCACCACCAATACCAGTACCACCACCACCACCAATACCACCACCACCACCACCAATACCCCACCACCAATACCAGTACCACCACCAATACCACCACCACCAATACCAGTACCACCACCAATACCAATACCACCAAAACCAATACCTTCACCACCACCAATACCACCACCACCAATACCACGAATGCCATCCACCACCAATACCACCACCACCAATACCACCACCACCAGTATCACCATTACCACCAATACTACCACCACCAGTAACCGCCATCACCAATACCACCACCACCAATAACAATACCACCACTTCAGCGCCTCTCGCTCACTAGTAATAGCAGGGGCACTGTACGAGGCCGGAGCTGCAGCCGAGACCATGATAAAAACATGTTAAGAAAACATGGTACTTCAGTTCCGGGCATTAAGGCAAATTTAATTACAAGCAAATCTTATTTATCAAGGCAGTCTACACAAGGAATCATAGAGATGAGTTTAGAACAGCGGGCTAGGTAAGATGTAAGCAGAGATGTAAACGATGGTGGAACTTCCTCAGGAAACAGTGATTGAAGAAGTGGGGAGAGTCACTCAAGAGAGGGGCAAGTCGAAAGGATATCAATTGAAGTGTAATGAGTCAAGGTGGGAGGGGAATGCTAAGGATTTAAGGGAGAAATTTGCTCATCAGAAAGGTTTTAGCTTCCGTTTTGAATGTTGTCGTTGAAGAGATTCTTCTGATGCTCGGTGGGAGAGAGTTCCAAATTCTTGGTGCAGCTCCGGAGAATGCTCTATCAAATGTTTTTTTCTTGCTGAAGCAAGAAGGTTTTAGGCGCAGATTGTCGGAGCTCCTAGTGAGTATTTCCACCCAATAGCGTACATTTCTGGGCTAGGTATTGCAGTGTTTTGTAGTGTAAGGCTTTATGAGTGATGCAGGCCATCTTTAGCTGTATTCTTGCTTCGTAAGGCAGCCAGTTGAGCGCTTTCAGGTGTGGCGAGATGTGGTCAAATTTTCTAGAACCTTTTAAGAGTCTTGCGGCTGCGTGGAGGCAAGCTTTTAAAGGGGCTGTGGAGATCTTGGGAAGGCCCATAGCATTGTACATCCATATTCCAGCCTCGGGATGAATAATGCTTGAACTGCAGTTTTGAGGTCCGGGGTCTCGATGAATGGTTTCATTTTTCTGATATAGCTGAGGTGAAAGCGGGCATTTTTAGATAGCATGGGGATGTGTGTTTGCATGTTTAGGTTCTTATTTAGCGTGATTCAAAGTGATTTGGTGGAGTTCACTAGGATCGGGGTACAGAATTACCAAGGCGTTGTGAGAAAGCGGTTTCTGCTATGGTGTGTTGTGAGACCTCACCATGTAATAAACTCAATACCTGTACTGGGTCAATCAGATTCATTTGAAAAACCTTAGCTCAACCCTTGTTAGCTGTGGCTCTAAGCTCTCAGGTTTTATCAAAAGAACAAGTGTAACGCATTAAGAAGTACCAAAACAGACGAACAAGGACTGAGACACAATAAAAATGCGACACCAATTTAGAAAAATAGGTTAGATTTTTTGACACCTCAATGACAAAAGTCCACTTGAGGGTTCCGGAGATAACACAATAAATCTTTGTAATGGACTGTGATTGTGGTCAAACTTTGGCAAACTCTGGAAAACTTTTATAAGATTCTAAACTAGTACTCAGGCCCCCAGGGGGCGACCACCTCTGGCAAGGACTGCAAAAGAACAAGGTGATGATAGAATGCTTGAAGCAATCTCAGCCACTGGCAATTGCTCGGGCCCCAATCCATCGTTTTTCGCCCACCATGCTATCTCAGTTTCAACCCAGTCATATGCGAATCAGTCTTGACCCTGTTCCTTATGGGAACAGTCAAACCAGAACTGCCAGGCCTGGTCCTCCCTAAACCGAAACGCAAGCAACACAGGACTGGTTTCACCCTTGTTATGGGCTGTTCAGCCGGGTGCAGCTTGGTTTCAGTGGCATAATGAGCCCGGGACACTTGGTGCTCTTAGGGCGTCAAATGCAAAAACAACAAGGTGATTGATGAAATGGTTGAATTAATCTCAGCCACTGTCAATAGCTCAGGGCTGCATCCCAATCCATCGTTTTTCTTCCCCACGCCACCTCAGTTTGGACCCAGCCATATGCAAATCAGTCTGGATACTCTTTCTTATAGAAATAGTCCGGCCCAAACTGCCAGGCCAGGTCCTCCCTGAACCAGAACACAAAACACAGGACTGGTTTCGCTCTTGCTATAGACTCTTCAGTCGGGCACAGCTAGGTTCCATTGGCATAGTGAGCACAGGACCCACGTCTGGGCATACCCAATTTTAATTAACTGCATCACAATTAATAAAATAAATACAAACCCTTCTAAGGAATGGGTAATCCCTCTGCCCATTCAAACATTGGCTTCTATGCTGAGAAAACAAGGAGGAGTGTGGTATAAAGATTTATAAGGCAAAGCAGAGGATTGAAGGTACGAGATAAATCAAAGAGGGATTGTGCAGCTGAGGGAATGAATGTCCTGTGGGTGACTGGGACCAGAGGGGGTCTCAATAATGGAGCTTCATTAGAATAAAAAGCGCATGTCATGTCCTAATGAGGACCTATTATGGGCTGCTCTAGGACGAACTGAATATTTATATTAAGATTTTTGGTTCCAGTGGCAGTGTGCCTAGTAACCACTGCTTGCTCGAGCTTGCCCCTTCCCTCCAAGTGCTCAAGCGGCCTCATTAGTCGAGGCGCTGATGGAGCAGGATTTTACAAGAAAAAGGAAAGACTGCTCGAATTGACATCCCCGTAATACTTACTAACAGTGTGCAGTGGAAATTAACATACAAATCACATAAAATACACTGGAAACCGCTTTTGCACATGCATGCACTAATGTGAACTAATGCATAAAAGAACCAGGCCACATTCTGCATCTAGCATCTTGCTTCGAAAATAATAATAAATAACGCAGCTTTTGCTTAAAAGTTTTGCTAAGAAAAATATTAACAGGGAGTAGTGGAAAAGAAGGGTGGTAAACAGTGAAAAGTACATATCCATGTAATTAATAAATGTTTATGTTTTATTCGTCATAGTTAGCTGAATGAGCCTGCATTTTCCTAAAGTTGACATGGTAGATGGGGACTGGAAGAAAAGCATGAACAATCCAATAAATAGACAGAAAAGCTGAGCGCTGCAGAAGAGTACAAAAAGTCAAGGTTGATCAGCTACGAAACCTTGTTTGTCTGCCAAGAGACGAGACTGGCCGTGGGACCCGAGACTTCTTCCGCGGACGAAGCAGAAAAGCTCATGTGAACGATGAAATTGTTACATGTTTTATGAACAAATGAACTAGTCGAAAATGATGTCATGAGAAAGATGTAAAACAAAGAAGACTGTAGAATCATGAATGTGATCATGGTGGTGTGATCGAACACCCCCCAAACCATCCAATGAGAGGCTGAGTTTTAAAAATTGTTTCAACTATTGTGGGTTGGACATGTAGGTTTTAGGGTATAATTGGGGTGCCTTTAGGGGTGTGGTTTTTAGAAGGGAGAGGATTACGAGCGCGGAGTTAGCGGAGATAGCGGAGCACGGAGGTGGAGAGAGCAGAGAAGGAGAGATAGAGGAGTGATTCGTCGCTGTCCGTCGGTTTGCAGAAAGGCCTAGCTGATCCTCTCCTTGTCCCGCTCCTGTATCCTGACATCTTTGTTCTCTGACTCTATTTCGTGGGACCTCCACTACCTCCTTGGCCAGGAGGGTGGTATTTCTCTGATCTTTTGGGTTAGTATATCTTCATGATTCATACTTTGCATAAACATTTGCAAATAGATATGTTTTTGTCTCTGAAACTTATGTCTCTTCATCTATCCACGCCTTCATATGTGCATCGTTCATTTGATGAGTATGACACTGTTTGCATTTGCTAATGTTTCTTTTTCCTCTTTGTGAGATTTTTTATTGTTTGCTTTATGACCTGTATGCGATGAGCATTGATTTCACATTATTTTGCGATAAATCTTTATGAATCATATCTCGAGTCTGTGATTATTTAGCCAAATCAGATAGATAGATAGATAGATAGATAGATAGTACTATTATTACCATCAACTTCTCAACTAATTGGTCCATCGACCAGAAGAAAGAGAGTTGATATACAGGTTCAGTTATGTATTTAGAAATGTTAGATATGACCTTATAGAAGAAAACTAACGAATAACGTAATTAAAACTTGACCCCCAGCGCAAATGGGATTTCATGCGTTGGGTGAATGTGTATGGGCCATTTGTATGTAATGAAATTGAGTATCGATCTCTGATTAAGTGTAGCGCTGGATCAGTGCTAATTGGAGAGGAAATTCTGCTCGCCTCGCCTCCCCAGCCCACTCCATCCACACACTAACTGCTCCGTGTTGCAGTAATTATGAATTGACTTAATTGACTCAGCTCTGAAACCAGCACCAGATTTTGATTCGCTGACATTCTTACGTGACTTACGAAGGAGGACGCTCTTCCATCATCACCCGAATTACCAGTCATTGTGTCTGCTGCCCACGTCACCATTACTGTAATGAGCGGAGCGCTGAATAAACATCTAAGCAACAGAGAGGGAAATGGACGTGGTCTTGTTTATTTGCGAACAGCAAAACAAAAGATAAAAGAATCAGCTGGAAGGACAGGTAACAGTCAACCCTCCAGTCATTACGAGTCAATAAAACCCACACAGGAGTGCAAATTAATGCATGTAAAGTCTGAAACAAGTTTCTCACAATAAAAACAACTGCATCCAAATAAAATGGAAACTTTAACAAGGAGCACATCTCGAATACCAGGCTGATGTAGTATTGGTGTTATGTAAAATGCATGGTGTCACATATAGAATCTTAAGTTTAGAAAAATGTGTTACATTCCATGTTCCACTTATAAATGTAAGGTCATAGAATGTTACATTCATTCTTGTCTTGCACATGAAGCTGTTCGTGATTGCTGTAGGGTTGATGAATAAAGAGATCCCTTTTGGATTATTGCTGTCTTCATTCTTTGACGAAGTTGCCACAGTATTTTGGCGATGACTTGGGATATCGCTATCAATCCCTGGACCCACGCATTTGAAGAAGTCCGCTTTACTTGCAAGGAATTCTGATCAGCGCTGTGGAGGAAATGTCTCTTGGATTATTTTTTTTCTTCACTTTATTTAACCTGAAACGTGAGGATTGCAGCGCCCGATGGAAATTTTGCCGTTTAGTCTTTGACATCGACTTCTAGTATCGCCTTCCAAAGAAGGTTATGCTGCGTCTGTTAGACCTCTCCTCGCGCTATCATTCAAATCTTTGAGCGCGCTCCTCACCGTTGGAACAGTCATTTCTCGCGTGCCTCTCATACTGCCGGACGTACCGTGAGAAGGCTTACGCATCTGTGGCACCCTGTTTCTTCCTGTGTTCTTCTCTCTCGTGCTGTGCATTCTGGGGCGATTCCAACGTGACTATGTCAAGCTTGTACGAGGTCACGCCCTGTGATCTCTACGTGCTTCCACTTTGTTTACTTTGTGTCTGGAGTTTCATTCTGTGTTATCCGGGACTGCCCTTACTTAATTTACATTTATGTCATCGCTTCTACCAAGGCATTTTACCGCTTTTACTGTACACAGCAAGTACTTCCACTCAAGTAAATCCTTCCGCTGATGCGAACGACCTCAACAACTTCCGCCCCAGGACTAACCTCCCTTTTCTTGCCAAAATCACAGAAAGATGTGTAGCGAAACAACTTTCCCTACATATTAAGGATAATAATCTTCTTGACAATTTCCAGTCTGGTTTCATTCAAAACTGCAGCACCGAAACAGCCCTACTGTGAGTGATCGACGATGCGCTGCGTGTACTCGATGTGGGGGAGTCTTGTCTTCTGATTCTTCTAGACCTTTCTGCAGCCTTTGACACTGTTAATCGCAACACTCTCCTTAACACTCTTCAACAGAGAATGGGCTTGGAAGGCACAGTGCTTAAATGGTTTGCCTCATTCCTCTCAGACAGATCTGAAATGATCAAAATAGCGAACAGTCTTTCGTCTTAATTGGCGGTAGGTCAAGGCGTCCCTCAAGGTTCTATCCTTGCACCTACTTTGTTTAATCTTTATTTGGAACCATTGGGAAATCTCCTAAGTAAATCTGGGGTCCTTTACCATCTCTATGCGAATGACACTCAAATCTACCTTAAGGTGTCTTCCGCACACAATATCTCAATCCTCAACTCTACTCTCAACTCTATTCAAAACTGGATGTTAGCTCATCAATTCATTCTGAATCCTTCCAAAACTGAATTCCTCCCCTCTCTACCTCATTCTCTCCTCCTGTTCAATCTTGGATGGATCAGCTGAATTTACTCAACAATAAACCTATCGTTGTCGACAGCGCAAAATCCCTTGGTGTCATACTTGACAAAAGGCTCAATCTACTCTCCCACATCAATTCCATGGCAAAGAATGCACAATACCAACTGCGCCTTCTCTGGGGGATTCAACGTTTCTTTCCGGAGCAAGACCTAAAAACTTTGGTCCAATCTCTGGTTCTCTCTAGATTGGACTATTGCAATTCTCTTCTTACTGGCCTCCCCAAATCCCACCTCTCCCCTCTTAAATCCGTCCTCCACTCAGTGGCTCGTTTTGTCTTTGGGGCCAAAAGAAGTGATCACATCACACCCATTTTGTCTTCCCTCCGTTGGCTTCCCATCGAGGCAAGATCAATCTACAAGACGGCCTGTATCACCCACAAAGCCTTGCACACTTCCTCCCCTCGATACCTGGCGAATAAACTTAAAATCTCTGGAGGCTCTAGACCTTCTCATAATGCGGAAAATTTACTGCTTGAGCCCCCCACCTTTAAAAGGGAAAGATCGATGGCTCAATCCTTCTCAGGCAATGCGGTTAGAATCTGGAACTCACTTCCTCCACTACTCCGTACCACCACCTCTACCCGGACCTTCAAAACTGACCTCAAATCTCTTCTCTTCCAAAGACACTTCCAGAACTAATACATCCCTTTTCATGTCCCTCAAGGAAGTTCTTTCAATATTGTAAATTTGTAATCTATGCCTGCACGATCCTAATGTGTTTTTTTTGTTTTTTGTGTGACTGCCATCTATTGTTTTATTTTACTTTTTCTTCTTTCTGGTTTGTATCTGTAACGGGTAAATATGTAAAATTCTCCTCATGTAACGTACCTGGTTCTATTGTTAAGCGCTCTGACACCTTTGGGAAAAGTCCACGCTATATAAAAATGCATTAAATAAATAAATACTTTATTTATCATTTAATGCTGGTGAATTCACTATTTTAAAAAAATAGTAATTTTATAACCCTTTTTACTATTGTATTTTTGTTTCATCTCAACAATGGAGGGTAGTTCTTCCACAGTCATCATTTCAAGCAACACCAATGTGGAAATGAATTTGAATACCCCTAAAAAAATTCTCACCAATCCTGGTCAACCTGTAGTTAAATGGGAAGAATGGAAAGAATATTTTTTTAATTACATTGCCACACTTGAAGATAATCGCAGCATTCTGTCTCCTGGAAGACAAAAAATTATTTTAATTCATTGCTTAGGTCCTGAAGGTCTCAGGGTGTATAATCAGATGCAAAAGTCAGAAAAATCTGGTGGTATTGATGTTTTCACGTGCACAATTTTGGATTTAGATCATCACTTTTCTCCTATGGTGTGCGTAGCAATCACGAGACGCACATTTTTCAAAAGGAAACAGTTACAAAGGGAATCCATTGAGGAGTACGTCGCAGTTTTTAAAAATCTTGCTTCTACATGCAAATTTGGGGTACGGCATGATGAGATGATACGTGATCAAATTGTTATTTGCACCAAGAATAAAAGCATCCAAGATAGACTTTGGATTGAAGGCGATTCGAGCTTAAAAGACATAATTGCGTTAGTGAAGAAAGCTAAATTGCCAGAAAGAAACGCCAAAGCACTTTCTTCACAGAGTGACACTCCCTCTGTTAACAAAATCTCTATAGATAAAAAATGAGAGCAACAGCAACACCAGAAATGCTTCGTATCGCGTGGTCAATAACAAATATGCTAACAAAGATAGCGTGATCAACCAAGGGAAGGCTACTGCTTTTGCATGCTATCGCTGTGGTAGTATTGCACACAATGCTAGATCAGAAAAATGTCCGGCTAAGTCAGTGAAATGTTAAGAGTGTGGTATTATCGGACATTTCGCGAGGGTGTGTAAGAAAAAAGGGAGAAAAACAAGCAAAGTAACTTGTCTAATGGAAACTGATTCAGATTTTTCTGGCGATTACTCCCAGGAGTCCAAAGAGTTACATTCCAGCAAAGGAATTACAAAGAAAAATGTTGTACTCAATATCAATGGGAATGATAGAAGCAAACCATTGTGTATTATTAACTTTGGAGGTACTCCTTTACAGGTTGCTGCCGACTCAGGATCACCTTTTACCATTATTGCCCGCTCAGTCTGGGATTTTTTTTTTTAAATGCTATTGGTCCACACCTTGAGCCTACTGATGTCAACCCTGAAAGTTTTACTGGTAAAAAAATAGACATGTTGTGGTTCAGTCACCTTTTTTTAAAATTTAAGGGGAGGAAAGCTATGTGCAAGCTCTATGTTGTGGAGAAGACGACGCTGGACACGATGTGGTTGGTAAGTGGTTGCTTTATTCCAAGAGACACAGGAAGCACGGACCAACACTTGGCCGGCAACAACGCTAACCACCGTTAGCCCCCCAACCGTTTCTCCCTCCAGTTCAAAAACCGCACATTCCAAACCCGACTGACCACGAGACCTGGAGGCACGAGGCGTCCTCGAGCTCTCGTGGACATGAGCTCTACATAACACATCCCTTCCCGTTCAATAACAAAACAGAAAATGGAAGAGAAAGGAAGAAGAGGCCAACAGGTAAGAACCGAAGGAGACAAAGAAAACCATGGAAAAGAGAAAAAGGAAGCTAAGGTCTGAAAAAGACAAAGAGAAGAGAAAAGAAAAAAAGAAGACTAAGATATGTAGTCCTTTAGATACTTAGGTGGTCTACAAACTCTGCCAACCCTAGAGGTTGCACCACTCTCGAAGTTCACATCAGTGGTGCTCCTTTCATTACAACACATGGGAAACACAGGTTCTCCTGACGCAGCAGGAACTTGTTTTCTTTGTTCACATTGGCCAAACACCACACCATCCATGAACAGGTAGCCATCACACTCTCTTTCTTCCTTTCTTGAACAAACACCTCCTCTTTGGTACAGAGCAACTCAGGACCGATTCCAGCGTTCACCATTCTCAAGAATGACATAGTGGTCGAAAGCACGTGAAACTTTGTAGGGTCCTATAAACTTGGACAGCCCCCTAACTGTGCGCCCAGACCTGATCTTGACCCAGTCACCTTCCACCACACTTCCCTTGGGGCGTGCATCATTCAATTCCTCTGGGTTCAGAGAGCCATCTCTATGTACCAACTCCTTCAACCAAGAAGGCACCATCTTGCTCCCTGGAGGCCTCCCTCTCATAATCTCAAAAGGGGACTTGGAAGTAGCTTCCTGAATGGTTGTGCGATAGGCCCAAACAAGGTCTTGCACGGCTTTCTTGACATCCAAAACCGCAGATACCGCCATCTGTATAGCACCTATCACCGTTCCGTTGGCCCTCTCAACCATGCCATTGCCCTGGGGATTGTATAAAGTAGTGCGATGGTGAGTGATACCATGCTTCCTAAGAAAAATTTCCATATCCTGGGAAACTAATTGGGTACCATTGTCAGTGATCAGGAGTGAAGGGGTACCTTCTTCCAGGAAAAGTTTGTTAAGGCTTAAAATGGATGAGATGGTAGAGATTTCCTTCAAAACCACAACAGAAAGCCAGCTGGAAAACACATCCACCACAACCAGGGCAAATCTACAATCTTCGTCCAAATCTGACATTGGGCCAATGAAATCTATGCAAACACTATGCCAGGGTTTGCCAGGATTGAAAATGTGACCCATGACCGATTGTTTGCCTATCTTGAGTTTTTTCTCACCCTCCTTACAAACTTTGCAATTAACAACACAATCCGTAATCTGACCATCCATGCCTGGCCACCAAAATTGAGCCTTGACCCGGCGTTGAGTCAAACCCTGGCCAAGATGACCCTCATGTGCCATTTTAATAATTTTGCTTCTCAAACCAAATGGAGGGACAAACCTGTCACCTCTCATGAGTATCTCGCTGCCAAAAGTGGACAAGTCATCCAAAACTTTAAGAAAAGGTCGAACGGATGTAGAAACACAACTGTCTATCCTTCTACCGGACGACACCAGACGCATCACTTCACCAAGAGCATTATCTTTAGACATCTCCACACTCAACTCCTCCAGGGAAAACGCACCTGCTCCTTCACATACCACATCTTCCACAGAAGCAACAGGATCATCATGTTCGTTCGAGATAAGTGTGTTGCCCACCTGAGAATTGTCAACAGCCAACCTGGATAAACAGTCTGCTTGTTTATTCTGCCAACCAGGAATGCACTCAAGAAAGTAACAATATTCTTGTAGTCTAGCTGCTAACCTGGCTAAGCGTGCTGATCCTTTGCCTGCCCCTCCAGGAGAGAGAATAGTGAGGAGAGATTTATAATCTCAGCGTAATAAAAATTCTGAGCCCCAGACAAAATTGAGAAAATACTCCACCCCCCAAGCAGCAGCCCAGGCCTCCCTCTCAATAACTGAATAGTTCCTTTCAGACTTAGGGGTATATTCACAAGAACGTGTGCTAAACATCTCCAAAAAATGTTAACGCAACTTCACACATCGCAGCCCATCGTGGGAAAATAACCCCGTGTTAACCTGGAATTCACAACACGGCAGTACCATGCGATAGTGCCCCGAAAACGCGGACGATGTCCGCGATACAACAACCGCGACCGTGATAAAAACACAAACCTCAACGCGAAAAAACATGCGATGGGCCAAAGCGCGATGAGGAAATCAGCGATAAGCAGCGCCAGGCCTGCAATACACACATGGCAGGCGAGAAAAACCAGTATAAAAGTATAAAAAACACACAAACACAAAATCACCAACACCCAAGCACCATGGAGGCATCCGGAGCAGGCGCAGAGGACGAGCGCAACCCCACAAGCACCCCGGACGAGCAGCCTGGGACCTCGGGGACAGGGAAGGGCAAGGACAAGAAGAAGAGGAAGACGAAGTTCAGTCCGCAGGAGAATAGGCTCCTGGTCAAGGAGGTGATGGAACACCATCAACAACTGTTCGTCACCTCCAAAGTGTCATTGGGCAAAAAAAATTGAATATGGCGGGACATCGTGGACAAGGTGAATGCCATCGGAGAGCACAAGAGGTCAATGGACGAGGTCAAGAGGCGATGAATTGACATCAAGCGCAAGACCAAGGAGAAACTCGCAGCCAACCAGAAGGCAGCAATGCAGACTGGAGGTGGGAGCCCTGCGCCACAGCAGGAGCTGGATGACATGGAGGAGCTGGTGTCGACAGTGTTATGTTATGTTATGTTACCACAACTAGTAAAGCGCAACAGCTGGCCCAGCAGAGAGGCGTCCCAGCGCTGACAGCAGAGCAACTGACACGTTCGGATGGAGCAGAGAGTAGGTCTACGGTGCAGGAAAGAGGTGAGTTTTAAAAGCCTTCCTGAATTCCAGGTAGTTGTTAAGGCCACGGATGTGAGCAGGCAGTGAATTCCAGAGGAGAGCCACCCTACTGCGGAAAGGGCGGCCTCCAGCACGAGCTCTCCGTATCCGGGGAACCACCACCAGGTGTTGCCCCAGGGAGCGGAGATGTCGTGGAGGAACATATGGCAAAAGCAGGTTGGCCAGGATACCAGGGGTGGCAAATTTTAGGGCCTTGAAGGTTATGCAGAGAGCCTTGAATTCAATTCGCCTGGCCACAGGCAACCAGTGAAGTCGACGAATAGCGTCTGACACCGGGCAGGCCTTACGCAAACCGAGAAGGGTTCTTGCAGCCGCGTTCTGTGCCCTCTGTAGCCTGAGAATTTCAGCCTTATTGGACCCCAAATACAAAGAGCAGGCATAGTCCAATCTTGACATTATTGATGTCTGAATAATTACCTGCCGTGTAGGTGCATCAAAAAAAACCAATAAGGGTCTGAGCCCCCGCAGTAGCCCGAAGCAGGTCCCTGCCACCTTTTTAGTTTGTACTCGGAAGCTAAGGGACGAGTCCACCCACACCCCCAAATTTTTCATTACCTGCTTAGGAGGGGGGGCGCTACCAAGGCTCGCAGGCCACCAGAGTTCACTCCACTGACCATGGTCCTTCCCCACCAGCAAGTCCTCCGACTTGCTGGCATTCAGCTGGAGACAGTTGGTGGTCATCCACTCCGCGACTACCGCCAGATTGCCCTGGAAATTAAGGGCGTCCCGCTCGGTGTCGTTCGAGAGCGCCACCACCAACTGTGTATCGTCGGCGTAGGAGACCATGGTCAGTCCACTGCTTTTAGCTACTGCTGCCAGGGGTTGGACGTAAAGATTGAATAGCAGGGGACTTAGGGAGGAGCCCTGTGGCACCCCTTGTTTGATGGGACAAGGAACGAGGTAAGCCACTCCAAGACCGAACCCACAATTCCAGCCTCCTTCAGACATCGCAACAGAATAGCATGGGACTAACCCTGGTCATAGTTTGCGTAGTAGCACTACACGTAGCTACGCGAAGTACACTTTGAACTACACGTAGCTAGGCAAAATGCATAGTGCGTAGCTGTGTACTTGTCTGCACTGTGCAATAATTACCAACAGCATCTTGCACAGTGCAAATTAAGATAAAATAATTATCTCTGTCTTTATATGCTAAAATGCATATAATCATTTCACAAAAGTGAAAACAATATATTAACAAGCAGTGAGAGAGGTGATGATTTTGGGGTCCCCCTAACCTAGGGGGAGGACCAAGCAGATGCCTTGAACACAAAGAGCATATCATGCTGAATGATTCGGTGGTGGTCCCTTCCTCCTAGGACCACTCCAAGCACAGTTATGGGCAAAAATACAATCCCAACCAAAGGCCCTGCAAAGCATTATGGGACGAGATTAGCAGTGGGCAGTGAATATTATAGTGTCCAATATCAAAATAATTCTACAAAGAGCTGCAGTTCAACTAGTCGTTACTAGATGTCCCTCACGAGTCAAATGCAAAAGCATTGAAATTATTAATACATCAAGCTGCAGTTCCACTCAGTCGTTACTAGATGTCCCTCACGAGTCAAATGCAAAAGCTTCATGAAAGGGTTTCAATGCTTTTGCATTTGACTCGTGAGGGACATCTAGTAACGACAAGTGGAACTGCAGCTTGATGTATTAATAATTTCAATGCTTTTGCATTTGACTCGTGAGGGACATCTAGTAACGACTAGTTGAACTGCAGCTCTTTGTAGAATTATTTTGATATTGGACACTATAATATTCACTGCCCACTGCTAATCTCGTCCCATAATGCTTTGCAGGGCCTTTGGTTGGGATTGTATTTATTTTTGCCCATAACTGTGCTTGGGGTGGTCCTAGGAGGAAGGGACCACCACTGAATCATTCAGCATGATATGCTCTTTGTGTTCAAGGCACCTGCTTGGTCCTCCCCCTAGGTTAGGGGGACCCCAAAGTCATCACCTCTCTCATTGCCTGATATTTTCATTCTTAAAGTTCAATTTTGTGAACTGGTTATAAGCATGTAAAATTGCTTTATCAAAGCATTTGTCGGTGTTGATGGATTTACTGCTATGTTACGTCAATTAGCACATTTTATGCACTGTGCTCCATGTAATTCATGTAGTGCGTAGTAGCACAAACTACGCATGCTCTGTGAGCGTAGCGTAGTACTACGCCCAGGGTTACATGGGACACCGTGTCAAACGCGGCACTGAGATCCAATAAAATCAGTGCCGATGTTCGCCCAGCGTCCAGTGCTGATCAGAGATGTTCTGTCACAGCCAGGAGAGTAGACTCCGTGCTGTGACCTGGCCGAAAGCCATTCTGGGAGGGGTCCAGAGTGTTGTTCATGGTCAGAAAGTCCGTCAGGAGGGAGTTGACATATGCTTCCGTGATCTTTGCCGCCCAAGGGAGCAGGGAAATAGGGCGGTAGTTTTCCGGTTTAGCCGGATCCAGAGAGGGTTTCTTGAGCAGGGGTATCACCCTGGCCTGTTTCCATGCCCTAGGCACGGTAGCCCTGGCGAGAGACCTGTTTATCACTTGGCCCAAAGAAGATATGATCGCAGGTAGCACTTTCCTAAATTGGTCTGGTTTAAGAGGATCAGCAGGGGATCCTGACTTAATTTTACTGCACAATGCTTGCAGCTGGTCTGCAGGAATCGGCGGAAAGGCATCTAAGGTATTGGCATTGTGACAACACAATGCCTCCTGCAAGTTGATAGGTGCAATCGGAAAAGACCTATAGATGTTGTCCACTTTCCTATTAAAAGAAGGTGGCAAGGTCATCACACTGCTGATTGGACGTAATTGTAGGCCCTGTAGCGGCCTGCTGCGATTTAAGGCTAGAGAGTATCGAGAGGACACTCTTCGCCGGATTGTCGCTCTCGCGAATTTGTTTGGCATAAAATGCTGCACGTGCCAATTGAATGGCCTTGTGGTACCTCTTAATCGCCACCCGATAATTGTCCTTCGAGACGGGATTAAAGTCCCTTCTCCAAATGCGCTCAAGCCTCTTACAGACCTTGCGCATGACAGCCAGCTCGTCTTTATACCATGGTCTAGATTTAGATTTGCGGTTCACAGACCATTTCTCCGGAATTAGGCTGTCTAACGGCTGGCTGATCCAGTCAGAGAACACCCTGTATGCCTCATTGGGATCGTCCGGCAAACTTGGGCTAGTAGTCGAAAGACAGGCGTAGAATTGGTCCCATTCCAAATTGTGCCAGGGGCGTTCGAGGGAGTCATCAGTGTGGAGACCGTGGCAGGAGTCGGGGGACCGGACACTGCTCGACAGGACACAACACAACCGCAACAGGGTGAGTGACCACCAGGTACTGGGGGGATGGTGGGAGATGGCCACAATGGCACACATGCACAATCAAGCAGAGCACAGTGCACACCCACAATCACTCTGGATCATGGCCCTGATCCACAGACTGTCACAATGTACAATGCCATTGCTGTTTGAATGTGAACCTGTACCATGCGGCTACATACATGCGGACACATTGTAATACACCATCTCCCCTTCACCTTGCAGGGGCACCGTCAACACCTTCTGCAGAGCAGTTCCAGCCACTCTTCACTGATGACGAGGAGGACACCACCAGCATCGACACCCAAGGCCTCCAAGACATCATTGAACTCATCCGCCAATCACCTCCAGGACCAGGGCAGCCCAGCTGCATCGAGGAGACCCCACCCACTCCACAAACCACCCAGCAGGAGGTACCCACAGCCCAGGCAGTCTCCCAAGACCCCCAGGAACAACACATGGCCTTCCAACGCCGTGTGCTGGAGGGCCAGAGGGAGACGGCTGAGCAGGTGCGGGTGGGGTTCGACCTCATGGCTACCAAACTGGACGCCATCCATGGGTGTCTATGTCCCATCAGGGACCAGCTCCAGTCCCTAACGGACACCCACGGCCTGCTCCATGGTCTCCAACGAGCCATGACTGACATCGCTGGAGTCCTGACTCGGAGACAATAACACCTGTCTGCTCAGAGTGGCTCCAGCGATCCCAGCCGTGAGCTGGCACACATGCGGAGGCTCATGGAGGACCTGGTGCGGATGGAGGCGGAAAGGATGGCAGCCACCGCTGCACATCAGCGAAATGTAGCTGGGACCTACCATGCCCTGCATGTCCTCATCATGGCATTGCTGCCACAAGGCGTGGCGATGATGAATGCTGCTGCCCCCACATCATCCACATCTCCGCCCCCTGGTGTGTCAGTGCCTCCCAGTGTGGCAGGCGTATCCACTCCGGCACCTGATGTGTCACTGCCACACAGTGCGGCCGACAATCCTCCTCCGGCCCCTGATGTGTCAGTGGCACACAGTGCCGCAGCCGGTACTGCACCACCCACAGGTGGGGCAGAGAGAGCACACATCCGAGGACGAGGACGTGGATGGGCTTGGGTTCAGAAGGAGGCACTAGCATTCATGTCCGCCACCTTGCCTGTTTCTGCTTGGTGCCGCACATGGCCCCATGACCTGCCACTGACCCCTGATACACTCCGCTGCACTCACCTTGGACCGCGACATGGACTGCCATATCCTGTTTGATGACCAATGACATGGCGACCAGACTGCAGACTGTACCCTTCCTCTTCCGCAGTACTTGTCATCCCCGGATGGACTCTGGCTGGCCCTCCACGGGCCCATATTGTGTAGTGTGCTTGGCATGGCCCTGTACCGCTCCAGCTGCAAAACTCCACTGGATGTGCAATAAACATCCAGAAACGCACTGCTGTGTCATGTCTTTCATCATTCATGTATGAATGTGTGGATGAATGTAGGGACAGTGATTTCCCTCACGTCAATGATGCTCATCTAGTGGGATGCCAGTCACAGTGTGCTACATTGCCTATTGTGTTCCGCTTGCCGTGGACACTACAACAGGGACACACGCAATAGTCACTCCCTTGTCTGGACATTGACTGAACCACGCCCAGAGCCCCCGAGTCATTGTTGCAAGCCCTGCGCTGGTCCGGCGTTCGCCAGGCCAGACCACTCCGCTTACGCTCTGAGGGGGGGCCCACATAGCTACATGTCGCAGGTGTACTCGCTGGTGGTATGCAGGTCACTGGTCTAGTTGTCAGCATGTCACGGCCACTCCCTGAGGGCAGGTCTGCACACACACCACACCCATCCGGCACAGGCGTCACAGGCCATGTGACCCCGCAAATATAAGGGGCCGACGACGTCACATTCCACACTGCCGGTGGTGACTGTATGACGGACGCTCCACGGTTCTCAATCATAAAGGGCCCATGAGTTGTGACGCACAGGGTTAGTGGCACCCGAGGCCTTGCGGCCGTCACGGGCCTACCACCACGTGGCGCTGACTGGGGTTGCACAGGGTTAGTGGCACCGGAAGAGCTGAGCGGGTGTGCAGCCTGCGATGATGACGTGTGCACTGATGTGGTCTCTGCCATTGATGCCTCAGGACTCAGCGACATGTGTGGGACCTGCTGGGCCGCGGGGCGTGTCCGCATGATGTGGACCATGCCATGGTGGCGGGACCGGGGCCTGGAGCTTGCACGGGCACTTGGTGTGCCCACTGGTGGACACGCCGTTGGCGGCAGGTGAGCAGTGGGCCCGGGGTGCGCAAGTGCGGACAGCCAGCGCTGGCCGGCGGGAGGGGGTGGGGTGCGGCTGCATGCGTGCGCAGGGACGGACACGCGTTGTTGCCGTGTGCTGTGAGATGGACTCTGCCATGATTGACTCTGGCCTTGATTACAGATTGCAGTCCTGGTGTCTTGCAGTGTATCCCGGCACGTGGTTGGAGACACACCGGTGGCAGCAGGTGAACAGTGGGGCCTGGGTGCGCAGGGGCGGCGGTGTCTCTCTCTCTCTCTCCTTTACTTCCCTCTCTCTCTCTCCTTTACTTCCCTCTCTCTCTCACTCTCTCTCTCTCTCCCTTCCTTCCCTCTCTCTCACTCACTCTCTCTCCTTTCCTTCCCTCTCTCTCACTCTCTCTCTCTCCCTTCCTTCCCTCTCTCTCTTTCTCTCTCTGCCTTTCTTTCATTCTCTATTTCTCTGTGTCTCACTCTTTAGATGTGCGCATGGCACACGTTCTGATTTTGTGCTTTATTTTCCAGGCTGTGACGTCGTGATTGTCCCGGACGGACCCGACAGGAGTCTGCCGCATTGGTGTTTTGTGTTGTGTTTCAATAAAGTTTTTGGTTGTTACTTCAGTGCTGTGTAACTGTTTCTCGTTCTTCTGGCCACACATGTGTGTTATTTTTTGACAATGTGCATCATCATGCGCTTTTGGTTGCTCTTGTATCGTGCACGGTATGTGTATGTCTGGGGGGTGGCAGGGGGGGTGCTGGGGGTGGTGGCGGTGGGTGTTGTGGCCCTCATGGGTATCCGGGATGCATGATGTTTGTCTCCATGGCATCTGTGGGTCTTCGGGTGTGGATCTTGGCTGGGCTCCCTTTCATGCTGCAGGTAGTCGTCCTGCTTAACACCAGCAAAAGCAGGTGTTAAATCACTGGTGCTACCGCGGCTTATCGCCTATTTTTGGTTCGCTTCGCAGATCTGGCAGTTCGTTGTGAAAGTGGTGTTGTGATTTTTTCGTGTGTTTTTGCACGGGAACGCCTACTCTGCATCTCATTAGGGTTAGTTGGTGGTGTCCACCGTGGAGTTAAATTTTGGGGCAGTTGTTGCGGGAATACTGGCGATGTCTGCAGTTTGCACCCGCTTGTGAATGGGATGTTAAATCTATCTCCACTTTTGATGGGTTAAGGTGGGGATAAATCGGCGGTAGGTCCTTGTGAATATCCCCCTTAATGTCCTGGATGTGAAGGCTACTGCACTTGAAGAGAACGCCCTTTTCTCATCGAAGTTTCTTGATCTTCACCTGAACTGGCTCTCCCCTTTGTTCAGGACAGACTACTGGATCTTGATCTTTCCATACAGCAGAGCCAGCTTGTTGTTCCGGCGAACCAGCTGAGTCCCGAGGATGTCCCTCTCAGTGATCACCTGGCCCAGTTCTTTTTTCTGCCTTAACCGCTCAGTGTCAGCCTCTGGGATGATTTTCAAAAGCTTCCGTTCTTCAGCTTCCTGGTTTTCAATAAACTGCTTGGTCTCAAGGTTTTTGTGCTTCATCTTTTGCAGTTCAGCCTTCAAAGTATCTTTCTCCTTTTCTATTCTTTGGTGGTCCAGATGAACCTTTACCAGAGCAGCTTCTTTGGATATGATTTCTTCTTTTAGTTGATCCACTTGATGATTCATGATCTTCAGTTTCCTCTTCATTTCAGTGATTTAATCCTGAGCTTCAATGAGATTTTTGCTGTAGAGGTTCCCGTCTGATCTCACGGCTTCGTACAGATTCTGCTGTTGCTTTAATTTCATCTCTGTCTCTGCTATCTTCTTCTTGTGGTCGAAGATCTGCATCTCCCGCACTTTAATATCCTCCATGTGCTGCAGGACCTTCTGTGTCAGATCAATAGCTTCATTGATGTATCTGTCTCTCTCCTTGTCGAGCTGGTAGATGATATTTCTCTGCTTGTGAGCCTCCTCTTTGAAGCTGTTGATCTCCTCTTCCAGGTTTTTCTTCGATTGCTCATGGAGCTTCACCAGGTTGAGTTGTTTCTGAGTGGCATTAGTAGCCTTTATCATATTCTTATTCAGTATGTCTCGCTCTCTCACAAGCTCCTCTTTGGCCTTCCGGTCCAGCTCCGCGTGCCTCTTAGCAGTGTTCAACCCCCTCTCGAGACCCGTGTTTTGGTTTTTTAGGGTCTCCCTCTGGTGCTCCACGTCAATCTTCTGTTCTTCCAGCAGGCGGTACTTCCTCTGGATTGCTTCCCTCAGCTTGGAAAGTTTGGCAATCTCCTGACGCATTACACTCACTACTTCTTCTTTGATACCGTCCTGGAACCCAAGGACATCATCACACCCACAAGTTACCAAGGTGAAACTATCAATATTCTTGGGTTTATGGAATCTTTAATTGAGTTTGAGGGAAGATCTGTTTGCGGCAAAGTTTATGTATCAGAAAATGGGCCAGCTATCTTAAGTTGGGTACATCGGTTCAACCTTCACATCAAAATTGATCCTAGAGCTCCCTCACAGGTAATGGTTGTAGGTGATGAATCTCTTGAAGACATATTGATCTCTAATAAGGATGTTTTCAATTAAAAATTGGGTCTTCTTAAAGGGTATGTCCATAGGATTGTACTTAAGAAAGGTGCGATCCCTGTGCAACACAAACTCAGGAGAGTTCCTATTATGGTCAGAGATGGTGTTAAAGAACTATTGCATGACATGTTAAAGGAGGGGATCATTGAACCGGTGGAAGCCTCAGACTGGATTTCTCCAGTGGTGGTCACGCGCAAGGCTGATGGTCGCCTTAGATTTTGCGTGGACTTGAGGTCACTCAATCAGAATATTATTGCTGACACCTACTTGTTACCTAATATTAATGAATTGGTGATGTTGCTGAAAGGGGGGAAATGTTTTTCCAAACTTGACCTTAGGAGCGCATATCGCCAAATCAAACTCCACCCGGACTCAATGTCCCTCACCGCTTTCATCACTCTAGAGGGAACTTTCCAATTTTCTTGCATGCCTTTTGGTCTCTCTTCCGCGGTCAGCGTGTTTCAATGCATGATGTCTCAAATTTTCAAAGGTATGGCCAATATCCTGTTTTTTCAGGATGACATCTTGATTTTTGGAGCAATTGTCCAAGAACACAGTGCTGTTTTGAAACAAGCTTTAAAAAGAATTGCTGAGGTTGGTATCACTTTGCGCAAGGAGAAGTGTACTTTCCTTTCTGAGAGTGTAGAATATTTAGGCTACACCTTGTCATCTGAGGGTGTTAAACCCAAACTGAGTCTCCTTAAAGCCATCGAACAAGCTCCAAGACCCATTGACAAGGACCAATTGAGATCTTTCATGGGCCTAATCGAATATTACGCTAAGCTTGTCAAGTGTTTTTCTAGCAAAACTGAAAAATTTAAGGTTCTCTTGCACAAGGGTCAGAGCTTTGTTTGGAGCTCAGAGAACAGGAATGCTATGAGTCCATCAGGAAAGAAATCTGTGATGCTGGAATTGTATTTCCCTTTGACATCAAACTTCAGTCTATCATCACTGTTGATGCAAGTGCTACGGGACTGGGTGCTATACTCTCTCAAAAACATTGTGGCACTGAAAGGACAGTGCTTTTGCATCTAGGACCCTATCCAATTCGGAAAGGAACTATTCTGTTGTTGAGAGGGAGGCCTTGGCAGCTGCTTGGTGTGTGGAGTACTATTGCACATTTGTGTGGGGTACAGAATTTTTGTTGCGCTCAGATCATAAACCCCTTCGCGCTATCCTTTCTCTTGGTGGGACGGGTAAAGGATCAACCCGTTTAGCCAGACTACTGGCAGCTAGACTACAAGAATATCACTATGTTCTTGAGTACATTCCGGGGTGGCAAAGTAAACAAGTAGATTGTCTCTCCAGGTTAGCGCTAAACAATTCACAGGTTGATGACACTACTGTCTTTGTAACTCATGATGATCCTGATGCATCTGTTGAGGATGTTGTATGTGAAGGAGCAGGTGCGTTTTCCTTGGATGAGTGGAGTGCAGAGATGACTAAAGACAATACTCTCATAGATGTGATGCGTTTGGTTACCCTTGGTAAGAGAAGAGAGAGTTGTGTCTCTGCATCAGTGCAGCCATTTCTCAACATTTTGGATGAGTTATCCACTTGTGGAAGCAAGGTACTTATGAGGGGGGATAGGTTTGTTCCTCCTTTTGGCTTGAGAAACAAAATCGTAAGCATGGCTCATGAGGGTGATCTTGGCCAAGGTTTGACTCAGCTACGTATCAAGGCTCAGTTTTGGTGGCCTGGAATGGACTGTCAAATCTTAGAGTATGTTATTAAGTGCCAAATCTGCAAGGAGGGCGAGAAGAGACTCAAAGTTGGCAAACAAGCAGTTATGGGTCACATTGCTGATCCTGGCAAACCTTGGCACAGTGTCTGCATTGACTTTATTGGTCCCATGTCAGAGGTAGATGAGGATTGCAGGTTTGCATTAGTTGTGGTGGATGTGTTTTCCAGATGGCTCTCTGTCTTCTTTTTATGAGAAATCTCTACCATATCTACCATAGTGGCACTCAACAACATTTTCATAGAAGATGGTGCCCCTTCTATTCTCATCACAGATAATGGCACTCAATTAGTTTCTCAGGATATGGAAGCCTTCCTCAAGAACCATGGTATCACTCATCATCGCACCACCTTACATAACCCCCAAGGCAATGTCATTGTAGAAAGGGCCAACAGAATGGTGAAGGGTGTTAAACAAATGGCTACTGGCATAGATGTTAAAAAAAGTGTCCAGGATCTGGTTTGGGCTTATCGCAACACCACTCAGGAGACCAAATCCAAGTCCTCCTTTGAAGTCATGAGAGGTAGACCTCCGGGGAGCAAGTTAGTACCTTCTTGGTTGAAACAATTGGTATCATTTGGTGGCTCTTGTGACTCCGCGTTGAGTTCTGATGTTGTTTCTAAGGGTGCTGTTGTTGAAGGGGATTCGGTGAAGAACAGGTCTGGTCGCAGTGTTAGAGGCTTATCCAAGTTTAGAGGACCCTACAAGGTCTTGCGTGCTTTTCCCTATTATGTTATTCTTGAGAATGGTGACCGCTGGAATCGGCGTAGAGTTGCCTTATACCAAAGAGTAGGAGTTTGTGAAAGAAAGGAGGAGAGAGTGTGTGGCAGTTGCCTTTTTATGGATGATTCTGAGTTTGGCCTTTAGCCAAAGAAGACTATCTCCTGCTGCATCAGGAATACCTGTTTAACACACAAGTCTTAATGGGAGGAGCACCACTGCTGGAAACTTTGGGAGTGGTGCTACCTCTCGAGCTGGAAGGGTTTATAGACCACCTTCGTATTTAGGGGACTATGGGGCACATGCATCAACATAAGGAATTGCGATTCCTTAATAGCAATTTTTAGAAATCGCTATTTCGGAATCGCAATTCCTTATGCATGTAGGAATCGCTAAAAAAATTGTGATTCCTACATATTCCTTAATTGCGAATTGCAAATTACGATTCGCAATTAAGGAATAGCTTCCCATTCATTCCTATGGGCCTAGAGGCCCATAGGAATGAATGGGAATTGCATGCGCAATTTGAGAGTACCAAATAGCTACTCGCAAACTGCGCATGCAATTTCAAGGGTGCCAAAAGAACACCCTGATACACCCCTGAAATTGCCATGTGACCACATGTTGCGCACACACATGCCCCAAGGGCATGTGTGTGTGTAACATGGAATTTTGAAAAATGCACTTTAGTGCATTTTTCAAACTTTTCGCAAATTACTATCAAATTTAAATTGATGGTAATTTGCGATCCCTAAATGCGAAATCTCAATTTAAAATCGCATCATGCATTGTATTTGCAATTCCCTAAATGCATTCGCAATTTAAGTAATCGCAAATTTTGCGATTACTTAAATTGCGAATTTGCATTTGGGTTGATGCATCCCAAATGCAAAAATACCGGTCGCAAAGGGGCAGATTCTGCGAATCTGTACCTTTGCGACCGGTATTTAGAATGATGCATGTGCCCCTATGTCTCCTAATCTTTTGTTCTTACTGGTTTCTTTCTTTTTCCCTTCTCTGTTCTCTACCTTTTTCTTGATCCTCCATTTTCTCATTGAACGAAGGGGGATGTGTTATGTAGCGCTCGTGCCCTGAGGTCTCATGCTTTACAATGGAATAGAATGCAGGAGGTTTGAATGCGGGTGGGGGGCAGTTGGGAGTTGGAAGGGGATCGTTGCTGCGGGCTGTTGTGCCGGCCATGTGCTGGGGTCCGCTCTTACCTGTGCTTTCCAGAATAAACTGTGTTTTCTCCCCGTAGGGCCGAGACTTTGACCACGCGGGGTCTGTTGGTCTGCTGTAAAACACGATGCTGCTGTGTCCCAACTGGTTGCTGCACGTCTTCTCGGTAACACCGGCCAAGATCGTCGCCAAAATTGTTGTGGAGAAGATGACGCTGGATACGATGTGGTTGGTAAGTGGGTGCTTTATTCCAAGAGACACAGGAAGCACGGACCAACACTTGGCCGGCAACAACGCTAACCATCGTTAGCCCCCCAACCATTTCTCCCTCCCGTTCAAAACCCACACATTCCAAACCCGTCTGACCACGAGACCGCAAGGCGTCCTCGAGCTCTCGTGGACACGAGCTCTACATAACACTCTATTTAGCAGCTGATGGTCCTTCTGTTTTAGGGTGGAAGGACCAAAGGGCTTTGCACATTATTTTTGACCCCAATAGTCCAGATCAGGTTTTAGTTGCTGGGGAGAATAATAACACAAAAAATGAGTTTTGAATGAGTTTCAATATGTTTTCAGTGGTAAAATTGGTAGACTCAAGGGGTTCATTCATCTTATTAGAGTTAAGCCTTCTGCTATTCCTAAAATACATAAAGTACTTAATGTTCCTATGATTGTGAGAGATGAGGTCAAATTGGAGCTTAAAAACTTCAGGATGCAGGCATTATTGAACCTATAGAGGCTTCTGAGTGGATTTCTCCATTTGTGATTGCTAGACGATCCAATGGAAACATTTGTCTGTGTGTGGATCTCAGAAGTTTAAATAAAAACATAGTAGTGGATCAGTTTCCCCTACCAAGAATTGATTAAATGTTTTCGCTAACCAGGTGTGCCAAGTGGTTTTCCACCATGGATCTTTCCTCTGCATATCACCAGATCGTTTTACATCCATCGGGTAGAAGTGTAACAACTTTCTGCACTCCTTTTGGTTGTTTTCAGTTTCGCCACATGTCTTTTGGTTTGGCCCCTGCGGCCGCTGTATTTCAGAGATTAATGTCACAACTATTTGGTGATATGCCGGGAGTTGTGTTTTTTCAGGATGACATCCTCATCATGGGTCGTGACAGAAATGAACATGACTAGAGAATAACGATGGTTTTAAATGAGTTGAGTCAAAAAGGAATACCTTCGGAAGCATCCAACTGCAGGTTTGCTGAACGGAAATTTGTTAACTTAGGACATGAAGTTAGTAGCAAAGGAATGAAACCCAAAGATAAATTAGTCAATGCAATTATTAACGCACCTTCTCCCAAATCCAAGAATGATCTGAGATCATTTTTGGATTTGACAGAGTTTTATTCCAAATTTGTGAAAAGTTTCTCAGAAAAACTCATGATATGAGAGCTTTGCTTAAAAATAAGGCAAATTTTGTGTGGTCCGTTGAGTGTCAACAAGCATTTGAAAAGATTAAGGAGGCCATCAGCAAAGCACCTAATCTTCGGGGTTTTGATCCTTTTGCAAGCACGATTGTAACCACGGATGCCAGCAGTAAAGGTTTGGATAGTGTCCTTACTCAAATTGATGAAAATAAAAAAGAAGTTGTCATTGCTTTCGCTTCAAGATCACTCACCCCCACAGAGGAAAAATACTCTGCAATTGAAAGAGAAACTTTAGTGTATATGTGGGCGTTGGAGCATTTTAGAAAAATTTTATGGTGTAGGCAATTCATTTTACGGTGTGACCATAAACCTCTCAGTAAATTGTTAACTACTGAAGGTTTATTCAGGGCAACTGCTAGGATTGCTAGACATTCCATGTGATTGCAAGACTTCAGGTATGTTGTTCAATATGTTCCAGGAGCAAAACTGTTACCGCAGATTTTTTAAGCAGAATGGCTTTACCATTAACAGAAGTTGTTAAAAATTCATGGGATGAATATTCAGTGGCTAGTGTTGCACAAGTGAATATGTTGCAAAGTAGCATAGATAAGGAAGAATGGTTAAATGCTGAAAAAGAAGACGCTATTTTAGTAGAGGTGAAATCGAAGGTGGTCAATGAGAAAAAACATTTGGCTGATGACTTAAGAAGGTTTTGGGAAGTCAGAGATGAATTAAGTGTGTATGAGCATTTTCTTTTTAGAGATGAAAAAATGTTCCCCCTAGAACATTGAGAGAGAATCATACACCTTTGTCATGAAGGACATTCAGGTATTTCACGCACCAAACAAAGACTCAGAGACCAGTATTGGTGGCCTGGTGTTGACATTTCTGTGGAAAGGTTTGTGAGAACATGTGTAAGTTGCGAAGTTGCGGACAAAACTTTGAAAACTTTTAATCCCCCGTTAGGTGCGTTACGTTGCCCAGATTTACAGTGTGCGGATGTAGTGTTAGATTTCATGGGACCTATTAACTGGCAGGATGGTACTATCAAGTAAATTATTGTATTATGTGACATGTTTTCTAGATGGTTTGATTTGAGTGTTGTAGAGAAAGTTGACACTAAAGTTGGTCTCGAATTGTTAGACAGCGTGTTTTTAAGAGAAGGATTGCCTGCATCTATTCTCACTGACAATGGGGTGCAATTTAAATCTAATGAAATAAGTCAGTATCTTAAAGCTTCAGGAATCAAACAGAAATGCACTGCTCTTTATCATCCTAATGGTAATGGTGTTGTGGAGAGAATCAATAGAATCATTAAAGGCATTTTGCAACTCTCCAACAAGGCTAATATTTCCTGAGAAAATGAACTAAAAAAGATGATTTGAGCATATAGAGTTACTTGTCATGGCTCTGTAGGTAGGAGTCCATTTTCAGTGCCGTTTTCAAAGGTCAATCTGGGATGGATGAAAAGAAGTAAAATGGTACAGTGTGATTTGGAAAGTGTGAAAGACAACATTAAGAAGTCACAAATGAAGAACAAACACTATTTTGATACTAAACATGGTTCTAAATTAGTCAATCGTCATGTTGGTCAATGGGTACGAGTTAAACGTTCTAGGAAAGTTGCTAAAGGTGAGAGTAGGCTCAATGAACTCAGGAGAATTGCTCAAGTAAAAAATAACACAGTTGTGTCAGACAATGTTGAAGTTTGGGACATGAGTTGTCTCGCATTAACTGGTAGAAATGATGATGGAGGTTTGAAGATTTATGTTACACCTCATGAGGATTATTGGTGGGTAAATGTAAGACATCAAAATTCTGAAATTCCAGATGTAAGTGATTTGGTTGTACAGGATGGTATGGGTTTCAATGTGAGCAATGAAGGTTTAATTAATGAAGATGTTGTTGTGGAACTTAGCAATACTAGTTTGGTTGATGGTGATGAACAAACTCGGGATGAGCAAATTCAGGATGCTTCTCAGTGTCTTTCAGAATTAAGAACAACTTGTGGCAGGATTATAAAGAAACCTAGTCATTTTAATGATTTTTTGTGTGATTGAGTATTTTTTCTTCTTCTTTTAATTCCTTTTCCTCTGTTTCCCCTTTATGCTATTTCTCTACGCTATTCTTTTTTCCATCTTTCCTTCGCTTCTCTGATTTTTTTTTATTTAAAAAAATAAATAAATAAAGGGAAGGTATTGTGTAGTATTAGTGTTATGCAAAATGCATTGTGTCACATATAGAATCTTAAGTTTAGAACAATGTGTTACATTCCATGTTCCACTTATAAATGTAAGGTCATAGAATGTTACATTCATTCTGGCCTTGTACATGGAGCTGTTCGTGATTGCTGTGGGGTTGATGAATAAAGAGATTACTTTTGGATTATTGCTGTCTTCATCTTTTGACGAAGTTGCTTCAGCAGACTAAAACCAGACTAGCGAGAATTAATTTCAGTCCAGAACCTGGAAAATACAAGACCATTGAGATAACATTCCGCCTCGTCATCATGCAACTTCCATTAAAGGAAATGGCTCAAGTTTTGGTTTAAAATGGTCCCTTGAGAGATGAAGGAGTATTGAAATAGAGAGGGGGTTCTGTAATTTAGGGATTGCTGCTCTCAGGGACCGACCACCAAAATCAACCCGGATCCACCTCACGGGGGTAAAAATGCGAACTGAGGGGCATATTTACAAAGGCTTTATCTCCGCTTTTTTGGCTTAAAAAGCCAAAAAAGCGGAGATAAAACTATCGCCCTATTTACAAGAGGGTGCTAACATGCATAATCGCATGTTAGCACCCTTTTCCCAACGCCTCCCTTTGCATCTCTAATGAGATGCAAAGTGGGCGTACCCCGGATGGACTACCTTGCAAATATCGCTGATGTTCACATCGTGATATTTACAAGGCTGCTCCAACATTTTAGCACACGTTAGTTTTTGGAGAAAACCGCTGTTTTCTCCAAAACTAACGTCTGCTAAAATGCAGACTTACCTATCCCTAACATTGGGGTGGATTATGGTGATACAACCCTGTGGGTCGTATCAGCAAGGTTATTGCCGTTTTGCCGGGAACATCGCTGGAAAACCAGCGATGTTCCCTGCAAAACGGCGATAACCTCGCTATCTCTGGAATTTTTATCGCCCTGGAGAAACGAGTTGTTAATAACGCGGTACCAGGGTGATAAATTCCAGAGATAGCCTGCGATAACAAAATTATCGCTAAGCACGGCCAGCGATAATTATCGCTGGCCGTTGATAATATGCCCCTGAGATCCTTACCCAAACTCTGGGTCCTTGAGGGTCGACAGGTCTGAAAAGATCTTGGAGAGGATGGAAAGATCTGGAAGGGGCCTGATTTTGGATATGATTCCATAGAAGTCATAACACTTACATATAGATTCTTCGTTCAACAAGCAGTTCAGTGAAGCCCAATGGTCAGAGACGTGATAATACTGAGTGAAACCCCGGATGAACCTGCAGAGCATGGACTGGCCAGCAGGGGGAGCCTCATGTTGCTTTTCCTGACTGGGTTTTGGGCTTCCTGCTGTGGGTATACTGAGAGTAGAGGCTCAAAAAGGAGCTTAAGGAGCCAAAAGGAGAGATTCTATGATGTATCCAGGTGCCATGAGGCGTGGCTCAGCGGCGGGCCCAGGGGTTGAGAGTTGGGCCCTCAAGGCTGCATACAGGGGGTGATCTGCAAAGATTACAGGTGCTGAGAGGAGGGACACAGCAAGAGTTACAGATACTGAAAGGAAAAGCTTAGTGAGGGTACCTGGTGCCAATAGGAGTGGCTGGCCAGCATAGGCCCCTGATAATGAGAGGGGAGGCATGGGAGGGTGCTAGTGCCGAGAGGAATATCTTGGCATGCTGTCTAGGTGTTGCATCAATGGAACAAGTGAGGGATACAGGCGCTTAGATGAATAGCTTAGCATGGGTTTCAGGTACTGAGAGTTGTGGCTCAGCGAGGGTGCCTGGTGCATAGAAAACTAAGTCAGCATGGAATGGCCCAGCAAGGGTGTTTGGTGGTAAAGATCCATTATTACGAGGCTGTTACACCGCGTACCATTACTTCGCAAGTTGATACATCGCATGCGTTGTAACGCTTGTGAAGTAAAGGCTATCTACATCATTGTGTGGAAACGGGCGCGCTTCCGTTTCATCACAACGACGTGCAACACTGACGACGCAGGAAGCCGGAGAAGACAGGAACCGAGGAACCGAGGAGAGAGAGCTTAGAGGGGCTGTGTAGTATTTAAGGGTTTAGGGTAGGGGGCGGGTCGTGCAGGGGGTAGTCTTTTTGGTTTAAGGGTAGTGTAGTTGTGTTTGTATAGTGTAGAGTAGTGAATTTGGGTTTAGGGTAGTGTCTGGGGTCTTGAAGGGTAGTGTTTGGGAGTAGGGACCGTCTTGGGGGTACGGGCAGGGTCGTGATGGGGTAGTGTTTTAGGGTTCAGGGTAGTGTTGTGGTGTTAGTGTAGGGTAGTGCTTTAGGGTTTAGGGTAGTGTTGTGGTGTTAGTGTAGTGTAGGGTAGTGTTTTAGGGTTTAGGGTAGTGTCGGGGGGTCGTGCAGGGTAGTGTTTAAGTGTAGGGACAGTCTTGGGGGTAGGGGCAGGGTCGTGATGGGGTAGTGTTTTTGGGTTTAGGGTAGTGTTCTGGTGTTAGTGTAGTGTAGGGTAGTGCTTTAGGGTTTAGGGTAGTATCGGGAGGTCGTGCAGGGTAGTGTTTCAGTGTAGGGACCGTCTTGGGGGTAGGGGCAGGGTCGTGCTGGGGGTAATGTTTTAGGGTTTAGGATAGTGTTGTGGTTTTTGTGTAGTGTAGGGTAGTGTTTTAGGGTAGTGTTGGGGGTGCATGCAGGGTAGTGTTTGGGAGTAGGGACAGGAAAGGGGGTAGGGGCAGTGTCGTGCTGGGGGTAGTGATTTAGGGTTTAGGGTAGTGTAGTGTTGTTTGAGTAGTGTAGGGTAGTGTAGTGTTTGAGGGTTTGGGTAGTGTTTTAGAGTTTGTGATGTGTAGGGTAGTGTATTTGTATTTAGTATTTAGTGTAGTGTTGGTTTTTTTTTTACATTCAAAAAAGGGGTTAGGAAAAATAAGCGGGGTAAATGTCTGTTTTTATTACTAGGCATGTTTTTAGTTCGCATACATTAACACAGCCGGGTCTGGTGGCTTAGTGGACTAATGCATCCACTGCAGGGGCCTGTGTTCGACCTTGTGGTCACAGGTTCAAATCCCGGCGGGTCCACTCAGCCTTTCATCCATTTGAGGTCGATACAATGAGTACCATTGAGTTGGGTAACAATAAACATGTTATTCAGCGCCTTGAGACCCATGGGTGATAAGTGCGCTTTACAAATACAAGTGTTATGTTATGTTAAAGGTATGCGAACTAAAAAAACGTGCGTAGTAACGGTATTTGCTAAGTAAAAACATCGAAGTAAAAAGCTGCGAAGTAATGGTATGCGAAATAACGAGTCATATTCGCGTTTGGTGCCTAGAAGACTAAGGGCCTCATTACGAGTTTGGCGGTGCAGGAGCAGGGCAATTTACCACTGCCCCCCTCCTGCACCGCCAAACAAAAACACTGGCCGCCCGCCAAATTACGATACAAATCATTGTCTGACAGGTGGGCAGCGTGGCGGTCCAGCGGTGGTGCAGTTAAAAGGCTCAATGAGCCTTTAATACTGCCACGCTGTGGGACCACCACATAGCGTAAAGTCCATGCTGTGCTGGAACTGGGAGGGGGTGCTTGCACACAGGGAGACACAACATGTGCCCCTCTGCATGCACCTACCTGCATGGGGCAAGAGGGCCCTGTAGGATCCCCTTTTTTTCCCCCAAAAGCCAGCTTTTACATGGCAGTGCTGACTGCCATGTAATGCTGGCGATCAGGAAACTCAAAATATGCATGACAGCACTTAAGCAGCACCACCAGCATATTCTGAGCACCTGACCGCTGCGCCACCACCAGGGAACATGGTTCACTGGCGGTTGCAGTGGTCAAATGGTGGTCTGACCGCCAAACATATAATACGGTGGTCGGACCGCCGGTGTTGCGGTGGCTGGACCGCAACCACCGCAACTCAGCGAGTCTGGCGGTCCATAGACCGCCAGACTCATAATAAAGCCATAAGTCATCAAGTGCTTCAGGTATTTAGAGGTGCGGCCCAGCAAGAATGGCTGGCGCCCTGAGGAGTAAAGTCAGCATGGGTTCCAGGTACTGAGAGGTGTGGCCAAGTGATGGCGCTTGGTGCCTAGAAGGGTAGGTCAGCATGGGTTCATGGTAATGAGAGGTGGTGCCCAGGCAGGGTGTCTCGAAGGGTAGGGCAGCATGGGTTCCAGGTACTGAGAGTTGGGGCCCAGGGAGGGTGCCTGGTGCCCAGAAGACTAAGTCGCCATGGGTTCCAGGTACTGAGAGATGGGGCTCAGCAAGGGTGCCTGGTGCCTATAAGAGTGGGTCAACATGGGTTCAAGGTGCTGAGAGGTGGGACGATGTATTGATGCCTGGTGGCAAGAGTCTGAAGTTTCAGATCACGAAACATTCCTTGGTGATGACCAACTTGATAACAAATAATATAATTCAACATTCACATTCATACCTCATTCATACATTATATAGACAAAAACACAGTACCTCAAGAATTTTATTATAAAATATATATATGGCTTTAATAATACTCATATAAAACTATAAAACTCTTTAAAATGTTATAAAAAATTCAGGAAGATATAGTAAGACATAACAATCTGTCTTTTAAACATACACGTCTACATTCACAATTCACAGGGTATCCATGAAACAACGTCAGTAACATGTCAAGACACCCAGTGTTTATGGATCCTGCACACTAAGGGGCCCATTAGGATCACGGGCGGATCGCCACCGCCGGCCCGGCGGTGGCGATCCGGCCGCCAAATGTCCCTGTGTCACCCTCCGCCATATTAGTATGGCGAGGGGCACCGCGGCGGACGGAAAGACCGTCCGCCGCTTTTCTGCCGGTCGGATTGCCGGCCAGGCGGAAAAGGCACACAATATGGTGGCGGTGCCTTGCAGGCTCCGCCATCCATATTACGATGCCTGCGGTGACATGCCTTTCCATGGCAGAGACTCCGCCATGGAAAGGCATGTGGTGAATGGCTTTGGGGGCCCGTTGCGGGCCCCCGGGGGGGTGGGGGGGTGGGTGGCTGCACTTGGGGGGTACCTATGGTACCCCCCTTCATTGCCACGCACAAGGTGGCAGGCACCGCACGGTGCCTGTCACGTTGTGCATGCCAATGCACTACATGCAGCTTTTACATTGCGGCGGGTGCTGCTGACAGCACCGCCCGTCGCAATGTAATAGATGCGGGATGCAACCGCCAGGGTGGCGGTCGCATCCTAATGGGCCTGGTGGGACCGCCGCACCTCTGGCGGTCGGTCCCGTTTGCCGTTATGGTGGCGGGCAGACAAAGTCCGCCCCCCATCGTAATAGGCCCCTAAGATTCTTCGTCATTAGTAGGCCATGGTCGTCATTAGAAAATTATATAAAAGTCTTTGTGGTCCTGTGTTTCTCCCCGTATGGTATGAGTGAGATATAAATGTGAATGTTAAATAATATACCTGTTATAAGATTGGTCATCACAATTCTTGTGATCTGATTTAAATAATCCTGTCCTTTCGGGTTGAGGGGTCTCTCGTTTATTTGATAAGTTAAGATTCTGATGTTTGCAAATAGAACCAAGATCAGGAGAGGGCTGATGGAAAAAGGCAACGCTTCTTTGGTGTGAAAGAGAGTTTGAAGCATTGAAGAAATGTATTGCTTCCTCACCTTGCTTAAAACCATTCAACATGAGTGATAAGAGTATATTTAATAAGGACGCCAGCAAACCATGCACACCTGCTCTTTAATCTAGTTGCACATCATCCTGCTGATTTAGCAGTCCTTGTAGGCCTCAGTATCACTTTCTCCCATCCTCTGACTCCCTCTACTTTTGTAAACATAGTTATTGTTTCAATACTGTGCCTGCTGCTGCGTTTCGTAGTATGATACACACAGTGAGCAGTAAACACTGCAGTGGGGCCCTGCACCAGTACTTACATCACTCAGAGGTGTATTGTTCTCAGCAGAAACCATGGGGATGAACTGGTAGTAAGAAGGTTACTGCTGACTTATTCTGCATGTTTCAACTGCCCAAGGCCTCTAATCCTTCGATGGTAGTAAGCATGAGACCTGAGAGTGCTAATGGGGTTATATCTGGAGAAACTGTAAACATGTGCGATAACCTGATTACTGACTGTCGCACCACTCCTCTGTCTTACCACAGTACTCTAAGGGGGAGATTTTCAAACCGTTTGCGCTGGTTTAGCGCCACAAAAAGTGACGCTAAACAGCGCAATTTTTATTTTGTTGCTATTTTCTTTCCACCGCAAAACTTGTTTTGTGCTGGAATGCACCCTCTAAGTAGTGCAAAGCAGCACTAAGCACTGCTTTGCGTTACTTTGCGCCCAGGGGGCGTTACATGGGTGGTACATGGGCGTTCCCATGCAACCACCCATGCCTTTTGACGCAAAACTATATTTACAAAGATTCGTGAACATGGTTTTGCACCAAAAGTTAACACTCCTTCAAAGCAGGCGTTAACAGGAGAAATGCATTCATTTCTCCGTGCTTTTCCGACTTTCCATGCTTGCTGCACTGTGCAGCACGTATGCAAAGTGGGAAAAGCTTTGCTTCATGCCTAGCATAGTATTTTGCACAGGAAGGCTAACCTTCCTGTACAAAACCTATGCTACACTCATGTACACACCCTAGCGCTGCGGCGCTAAGGTGTGTGCATGGCGCACGGCAGCTGAAATCAGTGCCGGCGCAAGGGAAAGGGGAAGAGAGAGACATATCTGCGCCCTCCCTGTCACGCAACGTAGCGCAGCCTCGCTGCATTGCGTCACTTTTTTCAAAATCTCTACCTAAGTGTGAGGCTTAGCGTTAGCATCCTACTCAACAGTGCTTAGTTTCCCTCAGAAGGATGTGAGGTGCACATACACTGCTGCGCTTCATGATTCTTACCTACAGGTGAAGGAACACACAAATAAGCCTTGTGTTAATCACTGGAAAAGTTACTTTTACTTTTATTGTTAGTAGAGGTGTCTCATACTAGCCATCAAATGGCATCGCTGGCACAAATGGGGCAACACCTCATTGTCACACCTATTGTGATCTATGCCCCTCCCACAGACATTCTGATAAGTTTCACACATTTCACATAATGCAAAACTCGCAAGTTGTGACTGCAAACTTTACATTTCTCAAGGCCTAATTAAAGAATTGCCTGAGAAGAACTCAGGTGGTCCTATAAAAGTAACCTAACATGTAAGGAAGTTGGAAGAGCCTGCTGTTTGTGTGACTCAATGATCAGTGCATATATGCGCATGGCTTGGAACTTGTGCCACACGTCATGGATGGACCACGCCCCCTTTAGCGTGCATTCCTTTGCTCTCCCTTCTTAATGCCACAGGCCCCAAAAAGGAGCAGCAGACGGTAAGACTGTGGTTCTTCCTGGAAGGCTGATACTGATCCACACAGATGACCCAAGAGCACATGGCCTGGTGTCATGTTAACCCACACATGTAACACATGAAGGGCCTCATTGCACTTCAGTGGGGCATGAAGGTACCAAGGCCAACATACTCTTTAGGCCTCAACCAGTTGCTTGCACATACTGGTTTGTGGCCTCCCCTGTGATACTTGTGAATTTAATTCAAAAGTCTCCTCACACAATTTCAAACCTCGCTTTATAACTTTCCGGGTGCTCGCGATGTTTGGTCATTCACCCCCCCCCCCACCATATATATTCAGATCATAGGTTGGTTCTTTTAATCAAATAATTGTGCACACCTTTCTCGGAATTCAGTCGTTTGTCATTCCTGTGATTTAAAAAAGTCTTTAAATATACTTTAAAACAAACTTGTAATTGATCAAACATTTCAGTCCATCATTACTTCCATTTCTTTAACAAAACCTCAGCCCTTGGGATCTTAACATTCCTTCTTCAGGAGGAAAACAGTGTTCTAAAAAGAAATAACACAGAATCTTGAACCTCTCACACCAGCCATTAATCGACATGAGATTCCGTCCCAAAGCCTTCTATGAATTCCAACCTCTGATCGGTTCCATTCGGACCATCTGCAAGGTCACAGTGGCTTTCGTTTCCGGCTGAGAAAAACCCACTTGTCAGCAAAGAAAAGGTAATTTAATGTGAAAAAGTAGCACATGTTTTTCAATTTAATGTTATGGCTACAAAATAAATGTTTTCTACTACGATTTTTACAGTTTAATCTGCAAACTATGGGCCCGATTCACAAAAGTAATCTGAGACAAAAACCTAACTTTACGACTTTCGGTATTCACAAAAGGCATTTAGGAGTAGTAAAGTTAGGATTCCTAATTTTACTACTCCTAATCTGAGACAAAATCCTAACTTTACGACTTTCGGTATTCACAAAAGGCATTTAGGAGTAGTAAAGTTAGGATTCCTAACTTTACTACTCCTAATCTGAGACATAATCCTAACTTTACGACTTTCGGTATTCACAAAAGGCATTTAGGAGTAGTAAAGTTAGGATTCCTAACTTTACTACTCCTAATCTGAGACATAATCCTAACTTTACGACTTTCGGTATTCACAAAAGGTATTTAGGAGTAGTAAAGTTAGGAATCCTAACTTTACTACTCCTAATCTGAGACATAATCCTAACTTTACGACTTTCGGTATTCACAAAAGGCATTTAGGAGTAGTAAAGTTAGGATTCCTAACTTTACTACTCCTAATCTGAGACATAATCCTAACTTTATGACTTTCGGTATTCACAAAAGGCATTTAGGAGTAGTAAAGTTAGGATTCCTAACTTTACTACTCCTAAATGCCCTTTGGGAATACCGAAAGTCGTAAAGTTAGGATTTTGTCTCAAAAGTTAGGAATCCTAACTTTACTACTCCTAAATGCCTTTTGTGAATACCGAAAGTCCTAAAGTTAGGATTTTGTCTCAGATTACTTTTGTGAATCGGGCCCTATATTTTTACCAAAGACTGTAATTCTACAATTCTTTTTATTTAAGTCAGCCCAAATAAGCACTCGGTTGGAAGAGCCTCTTTCCACCCACACTCTCTGTGTAATAGTTTGCGGTCGGATCCCCTCCTCTTGGGTCTGATTTCACCACTTGTCAATCTTGAAATATTAATTGTGCAACTTTACGACCAGCTTCTTCAATGTGTCTTCACTCACCAGAATTGTGAACTTTCATTAAAATGTTGGATTTGTGTCCAATAACTCTGGATTTAAACATTCAAGATACTTCATACCATATATATTTACTACAACTTTTTCCTTAACAAACCCTGATTTGATTCACAGTCTTGGAATTTTTGGAGAGCTAAAAATTCCAGACAATTTCTACTGTTAGAGGTAGTGGAAGATTTTGTGAGAAAATAAAGCTTAGGTTTGAGGTGTTTAAGAATGTTTTACAAAGAGTGAGCAGCCATCTTTCTGTTTCTGCATCCGGTGGTCCTGAGGGCACCTTCTATAGATGAATCAGCTGCCATGACAGAAGGGGAAGTCAAGTTCCTAACTTGTAACTTTAAACTTTAAAACTTTTACTATAAACCTTTGTGCATGGAATTCAAAGCTTAACTCGCAGTGGGGTTTCGAAAGCTGACTCTATTTTTAGAAGAAATAATTGGGCACACTTGGAGCGAGAGGGGCAGGACTCAGGGGTTTCTGCTTATTCTAATTAGAGTGATGGAATAAAAAGGAAACAGAAGTTGAAATTGGGTTAGATTATTTTGACAAAAAAGGAAGAAGCTGGTTCTTTTCAAAAACGATCTCTGTCTCTAGAGTGACTTTAACATTGCCTTGTTAAAGAAAAATCATTTTAATTTTAATAAAGGAATTTCATTTAAACCCCTTTATAAGACATATGTTCAGGCTGTGACACGCGGAGGGTTTTGTGGGGACACAGAGCAAAACAAGGCACAAGGAAAGAGAAGTCAAAGAGTCAGTGGTAGGTGCACCACTCACCTGTGAGGAAGCTAATAGCTACTTTGTGTCCAGGCCTCAGGTCCCCCATCCAGCAGGGCTTCACGCGCTGTGACAGTTCATTTCTTCTAAGCTGCATCATCTCGGGGTGCACTGAACCAACGTCGAGGCAAAGGGCCAAAGAGCACAAGGGTAACTTATCTTTCAGGCTGCTAGGGGCCGGAAAGGCTAGGAGGTAAAACTCTCCTTATCACTGGACTCCTGCAAACAGGCTCCCTAGGCACAGTATTACACCCTACTACTGTGCCCCCTACAATGCATCCTGCAAACAGGCTCCCCAGGCACAGTATTCCACCTTAGAACTGTGCCCCCTGCAATGCATCCTGCAAACAGGCTCCCCAGGCACAGTATTCCACCCTAGAACTGTGCCCCTTGCAATTCTCTAGCACACACATCTTGCCGTTGCTAGGAGACATCCTCCTAGGAAACAAAATGCTGAACACACAACCTGACATCAAACCAACAACCACCACAACCGGCAAAACAACACTGCACTGTTGTTTGATAAGCACACTAAATAAGAAATCAAGCATGCCTATGACATACATGACCTCACAAGAGACAACAACCTTGGCTTTCTACTTATCACCAGGGCCTAGTTCCTTTACCTCTGAGCTCAATCCTTTGGAGAGAAAGTGTCACCCAACTAAATCCTCACACGTGAGGACAAGCACATGAGGAGTGATGATGAAGCTGATGAAATGAATATGTTTTTGCTACTTTGTTTGTGCATTGTTCCATGTAAGTTAGCATTCGCGGCACCATTTTATGTTTAGCCGCCATTTTGAATTATGCCAGTAACTGCGTATTCCCTCCTCGAGAAGCAGGCTGTGGAAAGTTTCATTTCTCCAAGGTTAGGCCTTGCTCTGCTAATGAATACACTGCTCTTATTAGCGCATACCTTTCCCACTAGATAGGGGCCTTCTCCCACTAGTCTAGTGGTAGGCACGGACAGAACGACCTTGTCATAGAGATAATGTGTGCCCGGCCTCAGAGTCGAAGCTCATCCTACTGTACTTCTTTGTTTTACCTGCACCTGCTTGTAAAATTCCATTATGGGCGGGTCTTCCTTGGTTCTGAAATGTACATAATGTATCTCTATGTTTGCTGAAGTCAGTCCTCTCTGCAGCACCCCTAAGCGACTGGGCAGACAGGGCTCCGCTCGAGTGTATCTGAATAAACATATACTTGGTTTGTATTCTCTACTGTCTGACCAACTCTTCATTTGTATGGAAGGCTGAGAGGTGGTCACGAGTGACCCGGGTGGCCCTAATCCGGTAACTTCCTTCAGTTGGCGCCCGAACAGGGACTCCATCGGGTGACTGATCTCCTCCCGCGGACGAGTGGGGAGGTCGAGGCTGCCGTCGGGTTGGACGGACGGACCAGGGATCACTGCACAAGAGAGTTCCTGAACTCGCAGCTTCCCCTTCTGTCCCGCCAGATGGTGCCTTGCCCAGCGGTCATCCTGACTGGGGTCCTGAATGCCGAAACCCTTGGATCTGACCGTTTGGTCCGAAGAGTCGGCAGTGGAGAATAAACTCGTTTGACCTGTGTGCACCAGGTGAGTTTGTTTTGGTTCTTTGTGGATATGGTACCATTTTGGTTTGTATTTGGCACGGTCTGAGGACCGATTTTGGTACAAAGTGTTTGTGAACACTTTGCCAGGCAACATAATGAATTTGGCCCAATTTTGAAAATGCCTTGATTTAGTAGGTTTTTGGTTTCTTGTTGTCGTTGTTGCTCTGCAGATGCTCGATTGGAAGAAAGTCAGCTGGCACCTCCATAAGGCACTCCGAGTTTTGATTGTATGTGAAGAATGGCCTTGGCCCTATTATGTTTAGTACGCTATGGCACAAACATACGAGGGACAATGCCGAGTTGCAGTGGCCGTTAACGGGCACTTTTGATGAACAAAAAATTTGGTTTTTACAGGAGAAGTTGTTTGCAAGAAGAAGTAGGCAGTCTATGTTTGATTCTCTTTGACCGTGGCAAAAGGAGGCTAAACAGAGGCGAATGAAAGCAGAGAAAGAGGCCCAGAAGGGGAGAATGCAAACATGGACTGAGAAAGCTGTAGCACATGATATAGAGAAACAAGAGATAGGAATTGAACGTGAAGATAGGAGGTTTCGATTGAATATTGATAAATCTTATGTGACCCAAGAAGAAAATGATACGTTTGTGGAACAATTGTTAGATACTCGACCCCCACCCCCATATGCCCTGCAGAGGATATATCCCGCTCTTCCCTCGCAGGCCCAGCTACCCGGTTCTTCTGTCTGCTGTTTCTGCTTCTGTTGCTATTGATCGGACTGCCTTGGCCACGGCACCTCCTGTCCTCTCTTTGCCTTCACCATCTGTGGCAACTATGACTGTTAGTACTCCTGCAACACCTATTGCTTCGGTGTCTCTTTTGCCTGCTCTTACACCTGCGACGCAGCCGGCAGCGACATTAGTGCCTACTACCTCTGTTATCACTCCCACTGTGTTCTTCCATTCCCCGACATCACAGAGTAGTGGGACACCAGTACGTGGATTTGAGGATAGAAATTGGACGAAATTTAAGGAACGTATGGGGCGGACGTTAGTCCGATCTGATGTGGGAGATGAGGAGAAAAAGGTGGTGGCTAATCAGGCTACGGTGTGGAGGACGTGTGGAGTGTGATGAAAGATTATGAGCCTTTTCTACAACAGCATGCCCTTAAGCACATGTCCGCTACTTTGATCGGTCTTTGGGAGCAGTGTTTCAGTGATGCAGCACCGCAGATTATATATGATATTAAGGATCATGTATATGTTACCGATATGGCGCCTGCTCACGTCTTTGGTAATGTTGCGACGTTGGTTGCTTATCGGGGTAGACTGCTTGAGAAGAGCCCCACCCCGTAATCTCAGTTTCCAATGCAGGAGGTTCATCCTATCTATCATCCCGAAATACCAGAGCTAACGGATCAGCATAATATTGCTACTAGACCAGGGGTAGTGGCCCATTTCCAAGAACAGTGGGTTTATACTCCATGGAAAAGGAGTGAGGTTTTGTCCCTTAAGACTCAGTTACCTGACCCTAGGAAAAATCCTACTGCATATTATAAAGAATTGACGGAGGCAGCCTCTTCAACAGTAATGACGCTTGCGGATATTGAAATGTTTTTTGGTTTACTAGTTCCGGTTGATATTTGGAGACAAGTGCACACGCAGGATCATGTTGCTGAATTGGGTGGTACATGGTACCAAATTAAAGTATGGGATCAGGAACGGAAGTCAGGTGATAAGCCTAGAGCGGAGATACTTGCTTTGCCTGGCCTTATCATTACGTATATGCATTCTCTCATCCCTCTGAGAAAAGTTGATTGGGACAAGTAATCTGCTTGCTGTCAAAAGAAAGATGAGAGTGTGTCTGATTTTTTTCACTCGGTTTGAAGGTGTGTTTCTAGACTATAGTGGGCAGGATTTGTCGATCGACTGTGGCGTTCGATTGTTTGTTAATAGATTTGTTTCTAATTTGCTTCCTGAGATTGCGACCCGATTACAGGCCTCTGAGAGTACCTGGTCCACATCTTCCCTTTCTGTTATTTTGAATATGGCGCAGTATTATGAGCACAGGGAAAATGAGGATAAGGAGAGGACGGAGAAGAAGCACATGGATTTGAAGATGAAGGTGTTGTTGCAGCAGGCTTCTATGGGGAATGGTAGAGGACGTGGTGGTTTGGCCCGACAGCTTCCACGCACTAGCAGGCCTACAAATACCACGCCTTTAGGGCCGAATCAGTGTGCGTATTGTAAAGAGGAGGGACACTGGCGTAGCGAGTGTCCGGTGCTTTTGCAGAAGGTGGCGGTCCCGAGAGGACGAGGTTCCCGTGGACGAGGTCGTACAGCTGGTGGTCAGGACAGGGCTCAGAATGCTGTGGCCCCACAGGGTCGTTCTGATCAGAATTATTTTGATGATCCCCGGGGAGGACAGTATTATCATGATGATTATGATACGGATGAGGTGACAGGGATGTCTTACAGCTAGGACAGCCAGGGACAGAGTGAGGGACCAGTTCCGATACCTGTAGATCAACGTGGTCCGTACGGTAGTGCGGATGTGCATGGTTTGACTAAGGAGTTCTTGGTGGATACAGGTGCAACAAACAGTTCTATTTCTCGTTCCTTGGTCCCTGGGGCGGCTCTTTCTGGCCATAATAATGTTTTGGTAGGATTTTCTGGTGTACATGTTGTGAGCCCCATTTCAAAACCCCTTGCATTGACTATTGGACCTTTCACTGTGGATTCGCCATTCTTGTTGATGGCTAATTGTGGAGAAAATTTGATGGGTTTGGACTTGTTGAAAAAATTGCATGCCACGATTTGCTGCTCTCCGGCGAGTGTTTACATGACAATGGGTCCGGATGTCGTGCACGCTACGCAGTGCCTGTCCAAAGATGCGCCTCTTCTTGCGGAGTTTAAAGATGTACCACCCACCCTTTGGGAGACAGGTGACACAGATGTGGGACTGTTCCAGATACTGCCAGTTTCGATCTGAGTTAAAGACAATGCTATTTTACCTTGCATCCCTCAGTATAAAATACCACAGGCAGGTGAGCGAGCTTTATTGCAAATTATACAGGACTTGATTGAGAAAGGAGTGGTTGAGGAGACGACTGCTAATGTTTGTAATAGCCCTATTCTTCCCATTCTCAAAAGGACACCTTTGGGTTACTCTGATGATCATACAGATGTTTATCGCTTTGTGATTGACTTGCAGGAAGTTAATAAAATAGTGATTCCCCAGTTTCCAGTGGTTCCTGACATTACGACTCTTTTGACAATGATTCCTTCTTCTGCTACATACTTTTCTGTCATTGACTTGAAAAACGCATTCTTCAGCTTTCCCATTCATCCTGACAGCAGGTATCTGTTTGGGTTTACCCTAACTGGTAGAAGCTATAGATTCTGTCACACTCCTCAGGGCTATACAGAGAGTCCGAGTATCTATAGTCAGGCATTGAAAGGTCAGCTGGATTCCTTGTCGCTCCCTACAGGTAATGTATTGCTTCAATATGTCGATGACTTGCTCATCGCCAAGGATACAGAACAAGGTTGCAGAGACAGTACGGTTAAATTGTTGTTACATTTAGCTCAACATGGCCATAAAGTATCCTTTTCCAAATTTCAGTATTGTTGACAGGAGGTCACCTACTTAGGTCACCTACTGTCGAAAGAGGGTAGGAGATTGACCCCTGAGCGCATCAGTACCATTGTTAAAATGCCCCTTCCGCGAACTCAGAAAGATGTGTGCGCTTTCATAGGTATCACTTCCTATTGCAGGCAGTGGATACCTAGCTATTCGCTGTTAATTAAGCCCCTGCTTGCTATAACACTGAAAGATGTTCATGAACCCATGCCCTGGACGCCTGAATGTCAGCAGTCTTTCGAGCAATTGAAAACTGCACTTTGTTCGGCTCCAGTACTCGGCACCCCAGACTATGCTAAGCAGTTTGTGTTGTACGTCCATGAGATGGCTGGTTGCGCGCTTTCTGTTTTAACACAAACATTTGGAGCCAAGCAAAGGCTGTGTGCTTATTTCTCTGCTGTGCTTGACCCTGTCGCATGAGCCCTCCCGAGCTGTCTAAGAGCGGTTGTGGCTGTCTCGATAAGGCAATTGGCTGGACTCGTACTTGATACCGACCTCACAGTCATGGTACCCCATGCTGTAGATACACTTTTGAATAAGACAAAGACACAGCACCTCACCAGTGCACGTCTGACAGGTTATGAGCCAAATCTGATTGCTAAACATATTACGATTAAACGATGTGCCACTCTGAATCCAGCCACGTTACTACCCCTCACTTCTGATAATAATGAGATTGATAAACATGACTGTATCTTCCGTACGGAAGAGGAGACGAAAGGACGGGTAGACCTGACTGATGTTCCCTTATCTGACCCTCAAGGGGAACTATATGTCGATGGCTCTTGCTTTAAATTACCAGATGGCACTACAATTGCTGCGTATACTATTACTACGCTGCGTACGGTAGTTGAGACATCACGAGTTCCCTATCAGTCGGCCCAAGCTGTAGAGCTCGTTGCCCTAATACGAGCCTGTGAATTGAGTGAGGGACTGGTTGTTAAAATTTATACTGACAGCCAGTACGCCTTTGGAGTCGCCCATAATTTTGGGCGACTCTGGGCAGAGAGAGGGTTCCTTACTTCCCATGGAACAAAGATCCAGCACGGTCACCTTATCTATAGACTTTTGTCTGCTTTGACACTCCCTAAGAAATTGGCAATAGTAAAGTGCAGCGCCCATTGGAAAGTTACTGACGATGTAGGTAAAGGGAACGCTTTTGCAGATCAGACAGCTAAGGAAACAGCCTGGACTAGGATGAAAAGAATGTTCGTAGCAGGTCCCACTAGGTGGGTGCCTGAGGTCACCATGTTTGAGGATACAGTTGAGAATGTGAAGGAAATACAGAGTAAGGCCACAGTGCAGCAATTAGCAGTGTGGCTAGAAAGTACAGCACAATTGAATGACGAGGAATGTTGGATCGACAAGTCAGGGAAGCAAAGGTGGATGTTGCCAGATGCATAAGTTCTTCCTGTAGTCACAATGGCCCATGGCCCAGCCCACATCAGTGCTAAGGGTATTTGAAAGCTGTTAGACCCTGTGTGGCAGAATGATAACATCTCCAAAACTGCTGCACATTTAGTGAAGTATTGCATGGTGTGCATGATGCACAATCCTGGGAAGGGTACCCCTACGCGACCCGGTAATTTTGCACCACCCACTTTCCCTTTTGAGGTCCTTCAGCTAGACTACATCGAATTAGACAGGGTCAATAATTTGAAGTATGTGCTGGTGGTTGTTTGTGCGTTCAGTAAATGGGTTGAGGCTTACACCACTAAAGACAATACAGCTATGACGACGGCAAAGGTACTCCTAAAGGAGTTCTTTCCTCGTTTCGGCTTGCCCCGTTTGATCTGGAGTGATAACGGAAGTCATTTCAACGCCAAAGTTATCCAGTTAATTTGTGACGGTTTGCACATAAAACAGAAATTCCATGCTGCAAACCACCCGCAGTCAGCAGGTTTGGTTGAGAGGTACAATGGTACTCTCAAACTGAAGTTGGCCAAGATTCAGGAGACAACAGGGTTACAGTGGCTAGATGCTTTACCATTAGCTATTTTGTCGACAAGAACAACAGCACATTCTAGAACAGGATTGTCACTAACCCTGGGCATAATACTTCGCTATGCTCACGGAGCATGCAAAGTTTGTGCTACTAAGCACTACGCAAATTGCACATAGCAGAGCGAAAACTGTGCTAATTGACGTAGCGTAGCAGCAGTATAATAAACACCTACAAATGCTTTGATAAAACAATTTTCAATGCTAAAATGCATATAACCAATTTACAAAAGTGAACTTTGACAATAAAATATCAAGCAATGAGAGAGGTGAGGATTTTGGGGTCCCCCCTAACCTAGGGGGAGGACCAAGCAAATGCATTGAACACAAAAAGTATATCATGTGAACGATTCAGCGGTGGTCCCTTCCTCCTAGGACCACCCCAAGCACAGTTATGGGCAAAAATACAATCCCAACCAAAGGCCCTGCAAAGCATTATGGGACGAGATTAGCAGTGGGCAGTGAATATTATAGTGTCCAATATCAAAATAATTCTACAAAGAGCTGCAGTTCAACTAGTCGTTACTAGATGTCCCTCACGAGTCAAATGCAAAAGCATTGAAACCCTTTCGTGAGGGACATCTAGTAACGACTAGTGGAACTGCAGCTCTTTGTAGAATTATTTTGATATTGGATACTATAATATTCACTGCCCACTGCTAATCTCGTCCCATAATGCTTTGCAGGGCCTTTGGTTGGGATTGTATTTTTGCCAATAACTGTGCTTGGGGTGGTCCTAAGAGGATGGGACCACCACTGAATCGTTCAAAAGATTTGCGTTTTGTTTTCAAGGCATCTGCTTGGTTCTCTCCCTAGGTTAGGGAGGATCCCAAAATCATCACCTCTCTCACTGCTTGTTAATTTATCGTTTTCACTTTTGTGAAATGACTATATGTATTTTTAGCATATAAAGACAGAGATATTTATTTGGTCTTAACTTGCACTGTGCAAGATGCCTTTGGCAATTATTGTACAGTGCAGTCACGCACACAGCTACGCACTACGCAATTTGCATAGTTACGTGTAGTTGAAAATATACTTTATGTAGCTACATTAAGTGCTACTACGCAAACTACGCCCAGGCTTAATTATCACCCTACGAGGTTGTGTTTGGATGCCTGGCAAATGTCTGGGGCGTCCCGCGCCCTCGCAGATTTTCTCATATTGAGTATCCATTATTGACAGACTATCTGTGCCAGTTAACTGAAAATTTGCGTTCTATTCACCAACAGGTCCGGGACACTCTCCCAGATATACCAGAGGTGCCCGGACACAACATTCAGCCCCTGGTGACTTGATTCTGGTACGAAATGATCAGCGGAAGAAGAGCTTGGAGCCCGGCTGGAAGGGACCTGAACAGGTCCTTCTAGCCACCAGAAGCGCAGTCAAAGTCGCTGGATCCATGGCACTCATTGTAAACGAGTGCCCCTACCGTTGCCCTATGATCAATGGGTCGCTGATGGAGTTGGGGACACTGAGTGTGAGAAGGTGCCTCAGTTTGTTCCCTTCGTAGATGCAAAGCTTACATGGACCCAAACGGATGCAGAGAATGATGATGTGCTAAATGCAGCGGTCCCTCCAGAAATTCGAGCCATTAAGGAGCCGCTGTTTTCTGGCCCCTCTGTGCCTGGAGTCACCAGGTACAATTTGCGCCCTCGACTGAGGAATGGTGCACCAAAGGGGAAGTCAGATTAGTTAGGGATGGACTGTATAAGTTAGGGTGTACTTTGCTATAGTACCAACGGTGTTAGTTTAGGGTGTCGTGAGATTGGTGCACTGTTCTGACATTGGACAGGATAAATTGAATGTGCTCCCTAGGAAGGGGGGTACCTTATCCTGTGCGACGTGGGATTTATTGCGACCTTAGGACTGAGCAAGCTCCACCGCCAGTGCTCAAGAGCGCCAACGTTGATGAACAATAGGAGCCTCTACCAGTGAGGCTCTGACGGACACTGGGACCACTTACCTTTGTTGTCAGTTTTATTGCATTCCTCTTCTTGTTCTATAATGCATCCGTTTGGTCGACCTATTGAGGAGGAGGAACAGCTGTTTGCACCACTGCGTTTAGCATGGGGGTGGTCAACAAATAGTAAAATAGTTTGCATATTAATTGTTATGATTACGCTAATAACAATACTTGGAATATCTTGGTTTTTAGAGGAAAAGTATCCTATACAGACTTTGGTTGGTACCACGCCCACTCCCCCTGAGCACATTTTTGTTACTTTGGCCCCTCACAAAGAAGAGCATAGAAAGTCTTACACAGACAATGTATTTATACAAATGTTGCATCAAGCCCATGATGTGTCCAATACAACTAATTGTTGGGTTTGTGGATTGCTCCCCTCAGTTACTCATAAGAGCGACAAATTGTTGTCCATGCCATTGTCATATATTGGTAGCTGCGAAGGTTGGTTTGAATTGTTCATTATGGTGCACTACCATTTCCAACTCTCTACTCTCGTTATGACACCTGCTGATTCTCGCACTGTGGTAGAGTATATAAGTTTTCATCACAGGTTTACTCCCATAGGATCAGCAGGACAAGGGACCTCTGGTACACTATCCCCAAAATCCTGTATGAGCACATATGAAAAAGTGAAGAACGAAACATGGCTTCGAATGGAAATGGCTGATTTCCAAAGGTTGAACACCTCTGGGTATTTTCAATCTTTCCAAGCTCGCAAGATTACTAAGGACAAACTGATGCCGGTGTCCGTGGTCAACACAACAGCTAGTTTCTGTGTCCAAGGGACTGGGGAGGTAAGGGTGGGGGAGAGTAAATGCAATTTCACCTACCGACTGAGGGAGATATTCACAAGAATGTGTGATAATCATCGCAAAATTAGCTGAACGCAACTTTGCACATCGCAGCCCATCGCGGGAAAATAACACTGTGTTAACGTTGTATTCTCAACCCGGCGGCACCATGCGATAGTCTCACGATAACGCACCAAATGAATGCGTTAAAATTAACGCGATGCCGAAACAATGCAAAACACGAACCCGAAAAAAGGTGCGATGCCCCAAATCGCGATACAAAAATCAGCGATAACTAGCGACAGGCCTGCAATTCCCACGAGTCATGCAGGAAAAAGCACTATAAAACCACCGAAAAACACAAACAAAACAATTCAAACTGCGTAGCACCATGGATGCACCCGGACGGACTGCAGAGGACAACGTGAACCCCACAAGCCCCACAGATGACCAGCAAGGAACCTTGGGGTCGGGGAAGGCCAAGGAGAAGAGGAAGATGGGGTTCAGTCCGCAGGAAAACAGGACCATCGTTACGGAGGTGACAGAACACTAACAACAACTGTTCGTCACCTCCAACGTGTCATTGGCAACAAAGACGCAAACATGGCAGACTATCTTGGACCATGTGAATGCAGTTGCAGAGTTGAGGAGGACAATGGAAGAGGTCACGAGGCGCTGGAATGATGTCAAGGGCAAAAACAAGAAGAAACTCGATGCCAACATTAAGGCAGCAACGCAGATTGGATGTGGGGGTCCAGCGGCACACCAGGAGCTGGATGACATGGAGAAAATGGTGGCTACAGTCATCAGTCTGGATACGGTGCCAGGAGAAGTGGATCCGGACACTGCTCAACATGACCTGACACAACATCAACAGGGTGAGTACCGACCAGGGACTGGGAGGACGGGGGGGAGATGGGCACAATGGCACACATGCACAATTAAGTAGAGCACACTGCACACCCACAATGATCCTGGATCATGTCCCTGATCTCCTTGGCATACTGCAGCACACATAGAAACAGCAAGTAGGCCCCCGTCAACAATGTGCCCGGAGGGGGCCCTCCCCACACATCACCAATCTCACAACAAACCCATGCACATGTGCTGAACCCAGCAAAGCTGCGGGTCCGTGAGCCACACTGACAATGCAAGTGACACTGCATGACGATTAGCATGGCTGCAGTCCAATTACCATGACATGGCGCACACCACAACACTGAGGTGACTGAGTGTGGACCACATCCGGAAAGGATCAGGTCACACTCTGACACAACCATGTGCACAAACAACTCCGACGTCAACAACACATCTGCGGACAAACCATGCCCAAGAGTCACAACTCGACCAAGAGCCCAATTTACCCAAGCCCGCAACATCTCAGCACTGTAGAAGCATAGAAGTCAAAGGCACACCGCCTGAAAGGGAGAAGGGGCAGCCAAATCAGAGCTGTAGGGGTGACTCACCCACAATGCAGCACACACACATAAGAATAAGAGCACCTCAACACTGATGACAATGTGGTACAAACTGCAACACTTTCACAACAGAACACAGGACACAACTGGTGCCGCATGTGTGTACAAAATGGCCAATCACACCTGGCATAGCAGGAAACTGTGAGATGACAATGTACGAGTACAGCCTCACATCCGTGATGTAGTACAAATGTCCACTGTCCCGCATCAAATAGGCATCTCCTCACAAACAGTCACAATGTACATTGTCATGCAGTCTGTATGTAAACTCTGCCAATGCGTCAACATACATGGAACACACTGTGAAACTGCATCTCCCCTTCACATTGCAGAGGGGCAATCAACACCTCCTGCAGAGCAGACCCTACAACACGTCAGTGATGATGGAGACGACCCCCAGGACATCGACTACGACGTACTCCAACGGTTCATGGACAACCTCCGCACCCCACCTCCAGTAGCAGGGTAGCCCAGCACCATCGAGGTGATCCCACCCCCTGCACAGACCACACAGCAGGAAGCACCCACCACCACTTCTGGTTCCCAGCACCTCACCTAAGAACACATGGCGTTCCAACACCGTGTGTTAGACTACCAGAAGGAGCTGGCTGAACAGGTGCGGGTGGGGTTCGACCTCATGGCAGCCAAACTAGATGCCATACGTGGGTGTCTAAGTCCCATCAGGGACCACTTACAGTCCCTAATGGACACCCACAGTCCGCCCCATGCCCTCCAACAATCCATGGCTGCCATCGCTGGAGTCATGACTCGGAGACAACAACAACTGTCTAGTCAGAGTGGCTACAGCGATGTCATCCGTGAATTGGGAAACATAAGGAGGGTCATGGGGAACATGGAGCGGATGCAGGCGCAAACAATGGCTACCACGGCTGCACACGAGAAAGCTGTAGATGGGATTTTCCATGCCCTGCAGATCCTCATCATGGGAGTGATGCCACAAGACATTGCGCAGATAATGCTGCTGCTACTCCCACATCCACATCTCCGGCCCCTGATGTGTCAGTGTCACACAGTGCTGCAAACCAAACACCAACACCCACATGTGAGGCACATGAAATGTCAGAGGACGAAGATGAGGATGAATCTGCCTCAGTGGTAAGGAAGAAGCAGTAGCATGCACCTCCGCCATATGGCTTGTTACTGCTTGGGTCTGCCCTCTGCATCATGCTCCGGAATAACACCTTCCACTGTCCCCCGACACACTGCGACACTAACCTTGGACCTCGACATGGACTGCCATTACTTGTATGCTCAACAATGACACAGCAATCAGCCTGTGGACTGGACTCTTCCCCTTCCGAGTAACTTGTCAATCCCTAAAGGACTCAGGCTGGCCCTCCACGGGGCAACATTGTAAAGTGTTGTCTGCATGGCCCAGTACTGAGACAGCCTCAACACTCCACTGAACGTGAATAATACATTCTGATACACACAGATGTGTCATGTCTATGAATAATCAAGTATGAAAGCATGGACGAATGTAGGGGCAGTGATTCCCCCTTACGTCCATGTAGCTCATGTTGTGGGACATGTGTCACAGGGTGCATCCCTGCATCATGGTGGTACATATTTGACCCCAAACGTAGCCCTGTTGACAATTGTAGGTCACAAATGACAGCCTATATGTAATGATTTGGGACACATGTGAAACGCTGATGAGTGGGATTCCGTACTATCTTTGACACACAGAAATGGCATTTCGAATACGTGACACCCAAACAGCCTCTCTGTACAGAGGTGACACACCCACCATCTTTTTCCAATTAGTGAGATTGTTAGCACTACATGTTGCACTTACACTTGTCAGAGTGATGTGCTTGTACAGAGGAGTAACCTGCACACAGGGAATGTGTGTTGTAATGAGTTTATTTGCACATGCTGTGCCTGTGGTCATTTTGTACTGTTCCATGATTGCTAAGGACCGTGACAATGTGACGTGCTCATGTGAAGAAATTGTCAATGATGGTGTTCCTACGGGCTAGTCCTGCTGCTGCTGCAGTGGGGTGTGGTCCACCTGCCTCATCTTCCTCATCATCGTCCGGTGCATCTGGCACTTGTAGCCATGGGGCATTGGTGCGCACACATATGTTGTGCAACACACAACATGCAACGATCATCTTGCACACGATGCCTGGGCTGTACAGGAGCCTTCCACCTGTGATGTCCAGGCAACTGAAACGTGACTTCAACACGCCAAATGTGCGTTCCACGATTCCCCTGGTGCATTTGTGGGCTGCATTGTACTGCCTCTGGGCCTGTGTGTTCGGGGCTCGAGGGGTGTCATAATCCAAGGGCAGAGTGCATATCCTTGATCACCTGTGACAGTGCATAGAGACATGAGTCAAAAGTTGGTTCTGCATGATGTGTTGGCAGGCCCACTAGTTCATTAGTGTGTGATATGTGTGACTTAGTGATTCCCGTTTGACAGGTACTGATTGTAGCAAATGAGCGGCATTAATGTGTATTACGTAGCCTCACTTCTGCCCCTCCCCGTGCATATTTACTAGTGTGCGCAGCGCGGTTGCATCACTTGCACTTCTACGGCACACCATTGTCTTGCCTGTCTGCGCATGTCCACAAGCCTGACAACGACACTGTGATGTTGTGCGTCGAAGGTGGGCGGCCACGTGTGTGTAGGCCTATGGTAAGGATAGGGCGGACACAGATGTAGAGTTCATGGCTGGCTGAACTCGCGATGAGGTTGAGGGTAGACCTTTGGCCTATGCTGCAGTAATAGCGACACACATAATAGTTGGCATGTATGATCCCAGACCCCGAGCGGGCTTGCGCTCCTTCATTTATCCCTTCGGCCGAGCCTGCACTCCGGGGGCATGCTACATCGCAACATTGTCCATTGCGGGACGTGTGGCGCTGACACTACAACAGAGACACACGCATTAGTCACTTCCTTGGCAAGGCCAACACTTAGCAACGCCCAGGTCCCAGGGCTGATTATCCACACCCCTACGCTGGACTGTCGTACGTCAGCCCACTACGCTTACGCTGACAGGGGGGGTACGACACAGCTACATGTCCCAGGTCTTCCCCATTGCCTGAGGTGACATGGTTGCGTCCGCTGTACACAGCACAATGTCATGTGGTAGGGCCCGGGGCCCTCATGCATACATAATGACCACACAGACACACTTAGATAGTTTGTGGAACTGGCTACGGGCACGTGCGCCCGGCCCCTTTTATTGCCAGGGCCACATGTCCAGTGACGCCTGTGCTGGATGGCAGTGGGGTGAGTGTAAGCCAGCCCTCAGGGAGTGGTTGGTGCTGGCAACAACTACAACAGTGATCAGACAATCAGAAGTTCAAAGTTCAAACTGCAAGGGTCCATGACTTGTGCTGCACAGAGTTAGTGGCCCCGGATGCACTGCGGCCGGCACAGGCACACTGCCACGGGACGGTGACTTGCGGTGCACTGAGGTAGGGCCACAGGAGCTGAGCTGGTCCTCGTCGGTGTCGAAGGTGAATGTCGCGCAGTGTTTCGGGGGACAGTGGAAGGTGTTCTTCCAGGGCATGATGCAGAGGGCAGAACCAAGCAGAAACAGGCAATATGGAGGAGATGAATGCTACAGATTCATTTTTTACACCAAGTCAGTATCAGCTACATGATGATGAAGACAACCCCCAGGCCATAGACTCAGACGCCACCAAAGTTCAACCAGAGAGTGTCCATGAATTACGTGGCACAGAGTTAGTGGCACCAGAGCTGAAAGGGGATGCAGTCTGCGATGAGGCCTGTACAATGGTATAAATTCTGCCATGAAAAAAGCAAGACTCAGTTCCAAATGTGTGACCTACTTGACCGCAGTGTAGGCCGGAGGCAGCGGGCAGCAGGGGCCCACAGCCACGTGTCGTTGGCTTGCGATGCACAGAGTTGGTGGCACCAGATCGAAGGGAGTACAGTGATATAAACTCTACCATAAACATATGAACTCGGCCATAATGAAATCAAGACTCAGTTCCAAATGTGTGACCTACTTGACCGCAGTGTAGGCCGAAGGCAGTAGTCAGAAGGGGCCCACAGACACGTGTCGTTGGCTTGCGATGCACAGAGTTGGTGGCACCAGATCGAAGGGAGTACAGTGATATAAACGCTGCCATAAACATATGAACTCGGCCATAATGAAATCAAGACTCAGTTCCAAATGTGTGACCTACTGGATCGCAGTGTAGGCCAGAGGCAGCGGTGGAGTATGTCAACGAGAAAGGAGTGCTGGGGGCCTGTGTCGCGGAGGCCGTGATGGTCTGAGGAGGCTGCCATGGTCGCGTGCCTCGGGCTTGGAGCTTGCACCGTCACGTGGTGGGGCCCTCTTTGACACACGCCGGTGTCGGCAGGTGAGCAGTGAGGCCTGGTTGCGCTGGGGCGGCCAAGACGGGTCTGGGGACCAGTGGCCTGGGGTGCAGCAGGCGCACAGGATCGCAGGCACCACCGCTCATGGCGTCGACCTCGTGGCGGGCTGAGAGGCGCCGCCCTGGCAGACACGTTGGCCATTCTGGAAGAGAACCACACCCCGAGCAACGGGCTTTTTATTCACACCCCTACGCTGGCCTGGCGTACGCTGGGCCAGCCCACTCCGCTCATGCTTACAGGGGGGACGTAACAAGCTACATTTCCGCGATCTTCCCCACTGCCTGGGGTGACATGGTTGCGTCCACTGTCCACTACACTCCAAACACCAGCAGTATGTGTCAACATGGCCATGTCTGTGGTCTGCATACTGCAGTGTGGCCAGCACATCAACGCCACACTTGGCATTGTGTACATTCTCATTCACGGGTCACTTGCCTCCTTCGCACATGCCTGGTTCCCACCACTCCCCACATTCTGCTATTGTGTGGCTGAGGTGCCATGCCGTTGATGGCTTGTGTACATGGCTAGCCCAGGTTACCACAGTAAGTTGTGCTGTCGTGTCTGGTAGGTGGGCATGTTGTTTGGCATGTTGTATGTGTGTTTGTGACGTGGGCATTCCCAGAGTCGTGACTTGCATGACTGTGGAGTTGAGATGTGTGGTGTGTTCATTTGGTACTTACCAATGAGCAATGCATTCCCATAGGTGCCATCTTGGAAGCGCTGGTTGATGATGGACTGTTGGAAGATGAAGGAATCATGCACACTGCCTGGGTAGTTAGTGACGACATTGGTGAAGAGTCCCCGGTGGTCCACTATTGCCTGCACATTGATGGAATGCGTGTGCTTCCTGTTGCGGTAATTGTGTGCTGTGTCGGCAGGGGGCATGAGGAGTACATGTGTGCAGTCGATTGCCCCCAACAGGTGCGGGAAGCCAGCTATGGCGTAGAAGCCTTGCTTGGTCTCCAGCTGTTCCTGCGCAGTGTGGGGGAAGTGAAGGTACTGGGGTACCAAGCTGATGATGGCATCCAAGACAGGTGTGAGGAACTTGGATAGGGCTGGCTGTGAGAATCCTCCGACTCTGGCAGTTGTTGGATGGAATGTACCAGAGGCCAACAGGTGCAGCACAGTCAGCAGCTTTGTCTGCCTGTGGGCAATGTGGGTCAGGATGCGGAGGATGGTTGTCCTTTTGAGCCTGTAGTGGGCAATGACTTCCTCTGGCTTTAAGTCTGTGAGGCTGGTGCATTTTCTGTAGGTCCACTGTCTTTGTCTGCGCTGCCTCTGTGGTAGTCCGGGGGGGGGCAGGGGGGGAGTCCGGGGGGGGTTGCGGGCCTGGGTGTGGTGGCGGTGGGTGTTGTGGCCCTCTTGGGGCTCCGAGCTGCATGATCAGTAGCTCCATGGCATCTGTTGTTCTTCAGGTGTGGCTCTGCTCTGGGCTCCCTTTTGTGGTGCAGGTTGTCGTCCGACTTAACACCAGGTAAGAGCAGGTGTTGAATCCCTGCTGCTAACGTGCCTTATCGCCTGTTTTGGGTTCTTATCGCCGATCTGGCTGGTCGTTGAGAATGTTGCGAAGTGGTGTTTTCGCGGCTTTTTGCACAGGAACGCCTACTCTGCATCTCATTAGTGTTAGTTGCCGGTGTCATCCGTGGCGATGTTTTTTGCGGCTGCTATCGCAGGATAACTGGCGGTATCGGCTGTTAGCACCAGCTTGTGAATGGGGCGATAACTCTATCACCACTTTGGCTGCGATAAAGTGCCGCTAACTCGGCGATAAGTCCTTGAGAATATGCCCCTGAGAACGATTAATAGTCTGCTTTTGATCCTACCCCATAATGTCTATTTTGTCTGTGGATCCCAAACTCATGTCTGGCTTCCGAGGAGATGGTCAGGCAGATGTTACCTCTAAGGGTGGGCAAAGTTGGCGGAGTACCACTACGCGGAATTCTGCAGAGTTGATCAAAATCTACGTGAAACTCCACTCTTCCATAACTCCGTTCCATCTTATCCCAATTAATAAAACAGAAACCACACATACCTTTGGTAAAACTAACAACTCTATCTTTACATGCTAAGACACATATAGACATCTCACAAAAGTGAAAATATAGCATGCAGTGAGAGAGGTGATGATTTTGGGGTCCTCCCTAACCTAGGGAGATAACCAAGCAGATGCCTTGAACACAAAGAGCACATCATGCTGAACGATTCGATGGTGTCCCATCCTCCAAGGACCACCCCAAGCACAGTTATGGGCAAAAATACAATCCCAACCATAGGACCTGCAAAGCATTATAGAACGAGATTCTAGAGTGCAGTGAATATTATAGTATCCAATATCAAAACATTCCTCAAGGGACAGGCTCTCCCGGCTCAGCTGAGATCTAATACTATAATATTCACTGCACTCTAGAATCTCGCCCCATAATGCTTTGCTGGGCCTTTGGTTGGCATTGTATTTTTGCCCATAACTTTGCTTGGGGTGGTCCTAGGAGGATGGGACCACCACCGAATCGTTCAGCATGATATGCTCTTTGTGGTCAAGGCATCTGCTTGGTCCTCCCCCTAGGTTAGGGGGGACCCCAAAATCTTCACCTCTCTCATTGCCTAATATTTTTCAAAGCTCACTTTTGTGAATTGGTTATATGGTTTTTAGCATGTAAAGGTAAAGTTGTTTTATCAAAGGGTTGTGGGTGCACTAGCTAATTCCTCTACGTGGTGGAGTAGGAGTTTTTGCATGAATTCCGTGTTTTCAATGTAATGCGTAGTTAGCAAACCACAATCTCCGCTAGCGGAGTGCAGTTCATTGCTCACGGTTAGTTATCTCTCTTTCCTCCTTCCCCCTGTGTATGTTACCCCGTCCAATTAGATCATCAGCTGCAGCGTAGGAGTACATACTTGCCCTGAGTCAGAAGTGTTGTTGACACAAAGGATATAGATCAGACAGATACCACCTCACAACAGTTTGGGGATGCCATAGAGGGTCTCCTACCTTTTGGGGCCCCATGGCTAATAGTCTTCAACTTCGATGGCTAACAAGAGCTGTGGAGGGGGTTATTAATACAACTGCTGTAATACTGACAAACATCAATACTGAGCTTCAGGCTACGAGATTAGTCACTTTGCAGAGCAGGATGGTGTTAGACGTCATCCTTTCAGATCGGGGAGGGGCCTGTCACGTCATTGGCAGCAGCTGTTGTATTTACATACCTGATCACGCTCCCAACGTGTATGCAGCTATACAAAAATTGCATAGACTTTCGTCTGACATACACCAAGAGACAGGTACTGGGACCCTATCAGGGTGGTTCTGGAACATACTCACCTCCTGGGGTTGGAAGATCCTCACTTTTCTGGCTGTAGTTGCCGGTATTTTCTTCACGTGCTGCCTCTGCCTACAATGTCTCCCAGCTTGTTGTTCCTATTGTGTCACTATCCTTATTCCCAAGCCAAAAATGCCAGTTCATGATACCAATGCAACAGTTATGTTACAGAAACAGATTGATAAAATGATGCAGATTGATGAGGGCATCTTTGATTCTACATCATCTCTTGCAGCTTCTATTCCTGACACTGAATCCGAATAATGATGTCCTTTTGCTTCTTAGAATGTTATGTCTTTTCCGCTCACCATATAAAATTAGTTAGCGAATGCTAAAAGGAGGGTCTGATGAAATGAATATGTTTTTGCTATTTTGTTCGTGCATTGTTCCATGTAAGTTATCATTCGCTGCACCATTTTATGTTTAGCCGCCATTTTGAATTATGCCAGTAACTGCGTATTCCCTCCTCAAAAAGCAGGCTGTGGAAAGTTTCATTTCTCCAAGGTTAGGCCTTGCTCTGCTAATGAATACACTGTTCATATTAGCGCATACCTTTCCCACTAGATAGAGGCCTTCTCCCACTAGTCTAGCGGTAGGCACGGACAGAACGATCTTGGCATAGAGATAATGTGTGCCCGGCCTCAGAGTCGAAGCTCATCCTACTGTACTTCTTTGTTTTAGCTGCACCTGCTTGTAAAATTCCATTATGGGCGGGTCTTCCTTGGTTCTGAAATGTACATAATGTATCTCTATGTTTGCTGAAGTCAGTCCTCTCTGCAGCACCCCTAAGCGACTGGGCAGGTGGGGCCCCGCTCGAGTGTATCTGAATAAACATATACTTGGTTTATATTCTCTACTGTCTGACCGACTCTTCATTTGTATGGAAGGCTGAGAGGTGGTCGCGAGTGATCCGGGTGGCCCTAATCGGGTCACTTCCTTCATAGCCACAATCAACAAAAAGAACATCAACATCATGCACTTCCGCCATCATCCCAGGGCCTGATTCTAGTCGCCATAAAGGCTTACCCAACAGAGGTCACAGTACACATGCAGCACGTTTTCCTTAAATGCACCGGGCGCACTTTTAAAAAGGTGCGCTGGGTGCAATGAAGGAAAAAGCACCGCATTATGGGCAATGCGCTGCTCCCAGCGCAGCCACAAACTCGTGCTGCCCTGGGGCAGCGCATTCACGTGAAAAACCAAGCGGCTGCTTTACAGCTGCTCTGTGCTTTCACAGTGTAGGCGGCATTCCGCCTGCGATTTTAAAGGGAGATCCCCTTGCAGGCGGGTGCAGACAGTGACTACACCCACCTGCAAGGGGATGTCTAGGGGGCACATAAGACCCTTTTTACCCCCTGCAGAGGGCTGCTCTCAGGTGGCGCACTGTCAGTGCGTCTCCTGAGGGCTTCCTTGCCTCTGTGCCTCCGTCGGTAATACGGCACAGCCGCAGAGGCTAAGGAATTCCCTGTGCCCCATGCAAATGAGGGAACGCCCCCTTGAAGATAGCGCTGGCGCTTTCTGTCTGCCAGCGCTATTGGTATTTCAGAAGGGGCCGCAGAAGCGTCCGTGGCCCCTTCTGTAATACCAAAGTGCCCCGGGGCGCGCAAAGAGGGCACAAACGCCCGTTGTGCCCCCGGGGCACTTTATGTAATACAGCCCAAGGTCTTTAATATACTTTCATCCAATTGGCTAAATAGATCAGTATCTCTGTTTACAATCTCACAATCCTCATTCATACCCAACCACTTTCACATTGGTAGAAGCTTGTACTTCTTGCTAAAAGATGACTTATTTCCCTCCTCAAAAAATCATTACTTTTGTGGAAATCTAGGCCTAAAATTCATGGTCACAAACCAAATATCTTCCATTCAACTTAGCACTCCCGAACAAACATAATACAAAGAGTAGTGTAAATAAAATAATCCTTTTCTGTTAAAAATGTTACCACAACCATATTCAATTAAATGTGAGATACTAATGACCTCTTTACTATCAACCAGCGTAACAACAACCAATTCTCTTTAAGGCACTCAACAATGCTGTATCTCAAACTGTGGAGACATATGCTTTCTCTCAAAGGGTTTGACTAATGACTTTCAAAGGTGAGGCCAATTGGCTTTGACAAAGATTGTTTCACTTCTTGTCCTCTCTCCTATCCCATTCCTCACCCACATCTTCTTCCATTCTTTGTTTCTCAGCTCTTCAAACATTGGCCAAACATACATGTTTTTTCATTCACACCAGTTGCGGGCGGCATGGCTAGCGGGTGGGGGGTGGGAGCGGAAGGGAGGTTGCGCGGGAGGGAGCATAAAAAAAAAAAATCAAAACGTACCTTGAGGCATGAACAGGAAGCAAGCTCCCTCCCCTAGGCCAATCAAAACGCTGCAATGCAGCATTGTGATTGGTCTGAGCACGGTGACACAGCACTCAGCCAGGGGCTGGAGAGGTGGGCATGTTCTCCATGCAGGCTGTAATGCAGCCTGGATGGAGAAGGGGAAAGTGTGCATGACTGGTTTGGGCGACCCGAGAGGGCCGACCAAACAGTCATTGCTCACTTAGGAGTGGGCACACCACTCCTCCCCTGCCCTGCTACGTTAGCAGAGCAGCCGCGCCCACCCGCCTGCCTGCAAAGAAAAAACAAGCATTTGCAATGCAATAGGTCTCGCATTTGCGAGAGTTTAAGCTAATGGCATTGCAAATGGCAATGCCTTTTATTTATCTGTTTTGATAATTTAAACATAAATAAAAGGATTTGTCATTTACAATGCCAATAGCTCAAACTCTTGTAAATGCGAGACATATTTCACTTCAAAGAAGCGGCCGCTATTGCCCCGGCTGCTTGGAAAGTGAAAGCGGGCATGGCACGCTGAATGTTGCAGGAAAGCATGTCGTGGAGACCTGGGCGTAGTTTGCGGAGTTTTGCTACTCAGAACTCCGCGAAGTTACAAAAAACCTCAGTGGAGTACCGCAAGTGGCGGAGTACAGTGCGAACTGCAGTTCGCGCTGATATTCCTGCCGCTCTGGTAGAAATTTTACCCGAGCGGCAGCTCGCGCTCACGAACTTACCATTCGCGATCGCGAACTTACCGTTTGCGATCGCGAGCGGGGAAAAAACTCCACTGCACTACGCGAAGCGGAGTTTTCTGCACTCCGCGAGCTCCGCGGAGCGCAGAGTGCAGAAAACCCGCATACTCCGCGAACAGAGCGGAGTTCACCGCCAAGGCCTAATGTCGTGCCTGCAGTACGAGAAATTCATTAAAGAAAATAGTGGTTACAAACTAAAGAAGACATACCGTGTAACAACAGAAGTAAAAGAGTCAGTCCTCATGGGAGGTTATAAATGAAGACAAGGCGGCACTAAGGAGGGACTAATTAGCCTATTAACGAATCAGAAGCCAGCATTTACAAAGGACAAAGACATCGGCCAATGAAAAATATGGGCGGAGAGTGGGCAGAGCTTCAAGTCCATACTCGATCACAGCATACCTCGCAGTGCAGCGCATGCGCTGCCCAGGCTCGACCTAAAAACAGCACATGCTCTTCAGTTTCATCAGAAATATTACAGATAGGGCACCATCCAGATCCAGAGTAGGATGCCAATGGGAGCGTGGCCAGTCTGAGCTTCACCTATAGATTCCTGCATAGGGGGGGTTTAACAATCTAAAAAATCTTCAAAATTGTAATTATTTTTCATATTCACAGGTATGAACTCTATTACAGCAGCCATCAGGACAGACCCCTAAAAACGAGAGCTGAAACGCCCGCTTTTCCAAAATAATTTCCACTTGTGACTTTTTTCCTCACTAACTCCACTATACTGAACACTCAATATAAATGCTGCAAATGTATACATGTCTACATTGCATCTCTCTTTAATTTGGTCTAACCTAATCGAAAATTGTACACATGGTTGATTTATTGCAACTACGAATATTTTGTATTGCATGTAGTTTGGACCTCTGTTAAATCCTCTATTAGCCCAGAGAGTATAATATATATGAAAGAGGGAGATGATTAAGTCCTCAGAAATATGAACTAGAATAGACGTTTCCTTACAATAAAAGGTTGAAATATATCGAACACCAACAAGTTAATTCAATAAATCTTGTGTGAACCAAATGATGCATGCAGGAGAAAAGTGAGACTGTACACACCTTCCAACGGCATTATCTGCAGTAATATATATCATGTGCTCTCTTCACAGTTAAGCGGCTCTATGAGCAGGGCCACTGGAATTATGCGGCAGGGAACGGACAAATTATGCAGCAGCATTGAGTAAATTATGCGACAATAAAAGGCAAATTAAATGGCATTATGTGGCATAATTTGTGATTTTATTACTTCACTATTTTCTCATTTTTACACTTGTTAGCAGCATCTTGGCATTGGTTGCACCTCAGTAGTACCAGTAGTTTAACATCCAAATATAGCAATAAGCAACAGAAAGGCGACCAGTAGACCTTTCCAAAGGGTCTTCCACTGCTCTGCAACATGTTTTGCTGCGTTTTTACTATCTTTTGAACAGTTTGAGCTAGTAAGAATTATTTTTTTGTTACAATCTGCAGATTATGTGGAAAATGCGGCAAATCTCTAGTTATGGGAAAATCGCCACACAATCGCATAATTCCAGTGGCCCTGTATTTAAGCAAGACACACACCATATAACGCAAGATCTGCGTGTCTATCTGGCAATCACAACCATATGCCAGCTAGGCAAAGCCTAGTAAGTAACTTACGTTGACCATACTTTGGCCCGCTGCACTAAACTGCTGATTAACTATTAAATAACGGACGATAAAGTTTCGATACAGAAATTATCAATTTATTAGCACAGTCGTAGGCCTGTCAGTGTAAGGAACACTTAATTTATCATTGTCTCTAATGATAGCTATAGCCATAAATTGACTACCACTGTAACATTGTAGTAAACACTGATTTTTCTACAACGCTCATACACGTCACCAGATGGTTATATAAACAGGCACTAGTTTCATATCATGAGGTGTGTTGTAAAGTCACTTCAAAGGCCCACGCTAAATAGTGATCCCACGCTTTTTCCAGGGATAAGACTGCATTAAAGCAGTGCATTTAATGGCTTCTGTGTCAACCACTGGCTGCAATGTTAATTATAGTTAAAGCAAGAGAAAACTCAGCCGTTAACTTTGCCTAAAGCTTCCTTTAGATTACATGTGTTGAAAGATTAAATAATTGGGTGGCTTTTATAAAATGTGCTGAGGTCCACAAGTCTGCGACAACCATTGAATTATGCCTAAATATGTGTTATTGCAAATGTCAACTAACGTTTAATGACAAGGCACACAAAGTACAATTGGGGGTGTCTTTAGGGGAGTTCTTTAATTCAACATTGCATGTAGTCCTTAGGCACATAAAGTGAGAGTTAGCAAGCAGGAGCATGGGATGGGGGAAGAGCACGGGATGGAGGAGCAGCACGTGATGGAGGAGCAGCACGGGATGGAGGACCAGCACGGGATGGAGGAGCAGCACGGGATGGAGGAGCAGCACGTGATGGAGGAGCAGCACGTGATGGAGGAGCAGCACGGGATGGAGGACCAGCACGGGATGGTGGACCAGCACGGGATGGAGGAGCAGCACGGGATGGAGGAACAGCACGGGCTGAAGGAGGAGCATGGGCTGGAGGAGGAGCACAGGATGGAGGAGCAGCACGGGATGGAGGAGCAGCATGGGATGGAGGAGGAGCACGGCATGAGGAGGAGCTTGGAATGGAGGAGCAGCACGGGATGGAGGAGCAGCACGGGATGGAGGAACAGCACGGGCTGAAGGAGGAGCATGGGCTGGAGGAGGAGCACAGGATGGAGGAGCAGCACGGGATGGAGGAGCAGCATGGGATGGAGGAGGAGCACGGCATGAGGAGGAGCTTGGAATGGAGGAGCAGCATGGGATGGAGGAGCAGCACGGGATGGAGGAGCAGCACGGGATGGAGGAACAGCACGGGCTGAAGGAGGAGCATGGGCTGGAGGAGGAGCACAGGATGGGGAGGAGCACGGGATGGAGGACCAAAACGGGATGGAGGAGGAGCACGGGATGGAAGAGGAGCACAGGATGGATGAGCAGCACGGGATGGAGGAGCAGCATGGGATGGAGGAGGAGCACGGCATGAGGAGGAGCTTGGAATGGAGGAGCAGCACGGGGTGGAGGAGCAGCACGGGATGGAGGAGCAGCACGGCATATGGAGGAGCAGCACAGGATGGAGGAGCAGCACGGGATGGAGGAGGAGCAAGGGGTGGAGAAGGAGCACAGGGTGGAGGAGGAGCACGGGGTGGAGGAGGAGCACGGGTTGGAGGAGGAGCACGTGGTGGAGAAGGAGCATGGGGAAGCATGGGGTGGAGTAGGAGCACAGGGTGGAGGAGGAGCACAGAGTGGAGGAGCAGCACGGGATGGAGGAGCAGCACGGGATGGAGGAGGAGCACGGGATTGAGGAGGAGCATGGGATGGAGGAGGAGCATGGGATGGCGGAAGAGCATGGGATGGAGGACCAGCACGGGATGGAGGAGGAGCACGGGATGGAGGAGGTGCACGGGATGGAGGAGGTGCACGGGATGGAGGAGGAGCACGGGATGGACGAAGAGCATGGGATGGAGGAGGAGCATGGGATGGAGGAGGAGCACGGGATGGACGAAGAGCATGGGATGGAGGACCAGCACGGGATGGAGGAGGAGCACGGGATGGAGGAGGTGCACGGGATGGAGGAGGTGCACGGGATGGAGGAGGAGCACGGGATGGAGGAGGTGCACGGGATGGAGGAGGAGCACGGGATGGAGGAGGTGCACGGGATGGAGGAGGAGCACGGGATGGACGAAGAGCATGGGATGGAGGAGGAGCATGGGATGGAGGAGGAGCATGGGATGGAGGAGGAGCATGGGATGGAGGAGGAGCATGGGATGGACGAAGAGCATGGGATGGAGGAAGAGCATGGGATGGAGGAGGAGCATGGGATGGAGGAGGAGCACGGGATGGAGGAAGAGCATGGGATGGAGGAGGAGCATGGGATGGAGGAAGAGCATGGGATGGAGGAGGAGCATGGGATGGAGGACCAGCACGGGATGGAGGAGGAGCACGGGATGGAGGAGCATCATGGGATGGAGGAGAAACAGGGGGAGAAAGGCAGACAAAGAGATAGACAGACGTGGGAAGAGACGGGGAGGGAGGGGCATCAGTCAAGAGAAACACTCTAGACCTAGTTCTTTGAGCACGCTTTGTCAAACGGCATGACTCTGAAGACCAGCGAGGCTAACAGACTATAACCCCCCGCTGTTCCCCATGGCGCCTTTACATTCTGCGAGGAAAGTACTGTGAACATTGTGCGTCATGTCTGATTGCATCCTCACTGTGGCTTGCTCCCCACCTCACTTTGCTGCACTGCACGATCATAGAAGTAAACTTCTGTCAGCGGCCAAAGAGCCGTTCTCTAACAGAGCATGAAAAATAGCCGTATTTGCGATAACATGCGACATGAACGGATACACCAAACAAAAATATTGAACGTCTTTGGAATTACAAACTACTCAGTGAAGACAGTTTTAATGACGTACTGTACATGATACACAATACACACTACACACTGCAATGTCATTGTATTAGTGAAATTATTTAAGTTGTTTGGTAGTACCCGGAGACGTGTCAGCGTGGAACAGACAGCGCAGTTTATAGTTGTATAAATGCAAAGGTTTAACATTGTATTAACGCTGCAAACAACAGAACGTGCGCTGAACAGATCTGTGCATCAAAATATAACACAGGGAGTGTAAGGGGCAATTTACACAGGCTGGAACAGGCGGCCATGGTCACAAAAACGCTAAGACAACGAACACCAGATAATGCTAACAGAGAAGCACATCTAAAAAGAGGCTTATAGTAATGCCCGTACTCCGGCTTATCAGCGACGCAATTTGCGCACGGAGCGTGCGCCTTGAAGCATTGCACCAAGGCGCTGTATGAATCACTCAAAACTGGAAAACTCTGCCCCTTGGTGGTGGTGCTGCTGGCAACCTGAGAATATTCACGAAGCACTGTTCATCCACATGAGCAACAAATAGGTCTCGCCTTTGGGGCCTTGTAAGTGTTTAGCCATGCAGCACATTATTAGACTACCCAATGCATCACAAAAACTAAAATAATTAAATAAAGACGGTCTGGTAATCATCAACTACTTTCCGGAAAAATTTACAGAATTGATTTGATCCGCACACATTCACAGCTAACAATTATTAGTTCCACCAATTAGATTTATTCAAACTTTTCTTTTTATTCTTTAAACTTTATCCTTTTTCTTCCGCGTCTTACACCGTCAGTTTTGACGGTGTAAGACACGGAAGACTACATGTTTTAAAAGATACGGGCCGACCATGACCACACACCGCCTAAGGGAACACACCCAATAGCACCAGCCCCGTTCAGGATCTTAATCCAATACAAGTAACATACAGATACGGAGATCGCTAATTGTCCAACACAACCCTTACTTTGAGGAGAGAGGTCACTTATGTTATGAAACGGATTATTGATGAGCCCTGAAGAAGTCCTTAAATAGGACGAAACGCGTTGGCTACCAGTGAAGGAAAAAAGGATAAAGTTTAAAGAATAAAAAGAAAAGTTTGAATAAATCTAATTGGTGGAACTAATAATTGTTAGCTGTGAATGTGTGCGGATCAAATCAATTCTGTAAATTTTTGATGTGAAAATTAATTTTCATATGTTAGGAAATCATGAGGTCTGATTCCCTTTGATCAATGCACCATATGTTAGAACTTTCCCAAAGAGCATAAATAAGTGCGGTATCTGATCCAAGACCTCTTTCTGTAAATCTTTTACTTTCCGGAAAAAGCCTGGAGCACGTAATGAGCTCGTGGCACACTCAATAATAATCAAAATTATAGTAATTAATTTAATAAACTGGCCGGAGAAGCCACAAAATATATTTCAAAACCCATAATTTAGACAAGCACCTTGGTTTTATTTGCTCTCTGCAGCTGAGTCGCATATCCCGTAACACATGTGTAGGGCACTCCTATGAGAGATTAACGGGAGTCAAGGTAGAACAGGAGGTGTGAAGGGAAAGAAGGAAAGAGAGGAAGGACAAGAGGGGGTAGCATTTTTCAGGTCACTACAAAGGAGGATAGAGAGAAATACAAAAGGAGAAATTATTAACAGAAAGAAAATAAAGGGAAACGAGAAGCTGGAGAAGGATTCTGACATGTAAGAAAGAAAAACAGAGGGGACATGTGTAGAATAGGACTACAGAAAGGTTAAGTAGGGAAAAGTAACAATGGTTAAGGAAGATGGGGAAAGAAAGTGGTAAGAGAGTTGAGAGAAAATTAAGAGGTGGAAGAAAAGAGTGGTGAGAAATATCAAGAGGGGTAAACTACCAAAAAGGGAAAGGAAAATATATACCTGGGAGATAAAAGAGAGGCTAAGAGGAAAAGCTTAAGGAGTGTTGACAGAAATAATGTATCTAATTATAAAACGATTAGAAGAGGAGGATTGGAGAGAAGCTTCACTGAATGCTTGTCTCCTCGCCCTGCCCTTCCCCGCTGTCGGCTCCACCTCTAGTCCTCAGAGGAGTGTGAGCACCCACACTTATTGTTCTCCGTTTGAAGCACTGGTGATAAGTAAATACGTTGCCCAGACCCCACAGTGCCCCTAAAAACAACTGTGTTGGGCTTCCCCTTCTACCTAAGGCACAGCAGAGCTACCCAGATTCTGTTTATTTAGCATGTTTTATAATTCACCCTAATATTTATCCCACTTCTGCTCACAAAAAGTGTATCTGTTGTAGGGCCCGGGAAAGTTACCAGCTGCGATGTGCAAAGCCCTTCACAATTGTGATAGATCCTGAAGCCCTGCTAGCCATCTATTAGAACCCCAAGGCAAAGAATGCCCCATCTCTAGAGGTGAAGAATGACATTTCTAGAATACAGCTTCAAATAATACACAAGCAACGGTAAAATAAAACCCTGCAGAAAACATGTCCAGACACACCGTCCTTCTAGCCAATGCCTGATCAGTGGCCGAAGAGTAACTGATCTCCTTAACAGAACAGTCAATCCTTGAGAACAGATCCCTCAAGCATCCTTACTTAGCACTCGCACATTCGAGAAACAGAACAAAAGACACTGCATGTGACCAGCTGTGCAGAAAAGAATACTGAAAAAGAGACAAGTCAATGACACCGGGAAATGCCCTTGAGTTTGAAGATTAAGAACTGAGGGGCCTATCATCAAGGCCCCGCGATAAAATTATCGCCGCTTTAGCGTCCGTTTTCGGGCGAAAAGCGGCAATAATTTTATCGCACTATCAGCAAGGTCACGCTATCGCGTGAATCCATGCCTTAGCGCCCTTTCCCTTAACGCCCAGCTTTGCATCTCTAATGAGATGCAAAGTGGGCGTTCCTCCCCAAAATAACGTGAGAAATGTCACCAACAGACATTTCTCCTATCAGCAAGCTGATCGCTAACTTGCGTAGCGATAAGAAAAGTAGCGCTAATCGCGGTTATCGCTACTTTCCTTAAGCCTGCTTTCAGTCTGACTGAGCCATTATATCCAATGGAAGGTGGATATAATGGCTAAGTCTGCCCTGCCCTATCATCAAGCTATCGCCAAGCGTTGTGCGATTATCGCTGGATTTCCAGCGATAATCGCACATTTGGCAGCTTGCGCTTGGAATTTTATCGCTTTGGAGATAAGCGTCGCTGATAGCGCGCTATCTCAGCGATAAAATCCAGCGATAGCCGGCGATAATTATCCTAGCGCTAAGTGCGCCTATCGATAATTATCGCCGGCCCTTGCTGATATGCCCCTGAAATCCTTCAAACAAAACGGAGAGGTCTGGGACCATGGCTGAAGTGCTACTCCATGGGACACGGACTATTAACAAGTTATGGATATTATATATAAGAAGAACTGCGGTGGGACTACAGTAGAAAGATCTCTCAGACAAAAAGCATGGTTCGTGGAGTTAGACTGCATAGTACAAGACACCACAAACATGCACCACCCTTGTCAATACTCCAGCAAAGCGCCATGCTCTTGAACCCTACAAATGCTCGACATACCAGACACTATGTGGACGTGCCAGGTAGGCAGTCTCCAAGCTGTCATGGCCGATTAAACTTTGTGGTAATGAGTAGAGAGAATGAGTGCATGTTTAGATATAAGCTCCAGTCGTGGACAGACCCAGTGGTGATAATAGTAATTTAAGACTTATAAAGCACAGGAGACGGCGATCGCAATAATAGACAACCATACAATCCACAGAGGGGTGAAGTGCTCAAGCAATATAAAATCTATTCATGCGTATAACTTACTAGAGTGTTGATGGAAAAGTATTGCAGAACACCCAATCTGAGCAAGGTTTATTATTGTCCAAGAACCTCATTCTGAAAGGGCAGCAGAAATTGTAGGTAGGATTCAACACATCTTGTATGTATGTATGTGTGTATGTATGTATGTATGTATGTATTGGTATTTATAGAGCACAAACCTAGCTAGGAAGCAAAGGAGCGCTGTGCAATGTAAGGGAGCATGAACTATAAGTGGGGCATTTGCAGTAAGTTGAGCAAGTAATGATTCAAGGGAAGAGAAACTGTAATAATGCAGAGAGAAATGTCATACAAAGCTGTGATGAGAAAGACGACAATGTAAAGTATTTTAGGTGCGCTCGAGGCAAACGATAACGCAAGTTAGGTAGAAAGATGCTAGATAACCATGTACACAATCCTGGTGAGGAGCTGTGCTGCACAGCAGCAAGTAAGAGGGCAATTCATTGAAACATGTTGGTGTCAGGAGGAGATAGTCCCGCTCCTTGAACTCAGGTTCACTTTACACCACCACAGGCAATCAATCAATCAATCAAGGCATTTGTAGAGCGCACTACTCACCCGTGAGTGTCTCAAGGCGCTGAGGGGTGGGGGGGGCAGCTACTGGTCGAACAGCCAGGTCTTGAGACGTCTCCTGAAGGTCAGCAGGTCCTGGGTCCGGCGCAGGTGGGCGGGGAGGGTGTTCCATGTCTTTGCCGCGAGGTGGGAGAATAATCTTCCGCCGGTAGTTGTTCGGCGGACGCGTGGGACGGTGGCGAGGGCGAGGTTGGCGGAGCGAAGCTGGCGGTTCGGGTTGTGGAAGGACAGTCGTTCGTTGAGGTATGCTGGTCCGGTGTTGTGGAGTGCTTTGTGAGCGTGGGTGAGGAGTTTGAAGGTGATCCTCTTGTTGACCGGGAGCCAGTGCAGATCTCTTAGGTGGGTGGTGATGTGGCTGTGGCGAGGGAGTCCGAGGATGAGTCGTGCGGAGGCGTTCTGTATGCGTTGGAGTCTCTTCTGGAGTGTCGTCGTGGTTCCTGCGTAGAGGACGTTGCCGTAGTCCAGCCTGCTGCTGACGAGTGCTTGGGTGACCGTTCTCCTGGTTTCGGTGGGGATCCATCTGTAGATCTTGCGGAGCATTCGGAGGGTGTTGAAGCAGGAGGAGGAAACAGTGTTGACTTGCTGGGTCATAGAGAGCTTTGAGTCCAGAAGGAACCCCAAATTGCGTGCGTGGTTTGTGGGTGTTGGGGCAGCTCCCGGCGAGGTCGGCCACCAGGAGTCGTCCCATGCGGAGGGGGTGGAGCCGAGGATGAGGGCCTCCGTTTTGTCTGAGTTCAGCTTCAGTCGGCTGGTCTTCATCCAATCTGCGACGGCCTTCATTCCCTTGTGGAGGTTGGATTTGGCGATGGCCGAGTCTTTGGTGAGGGAGAGGATCAGCTGTGTGTCGTCGGCATACGAGACGATGTTGAGGTGGTGTGCTCGGACGATGTTGGCGAGCGGTGCCATGTAGATGTTGAAGAGGGTCGGGCTGAGGGATGATCCTTGGGGTATGCCGCAGGTGATCGTGGTGGCTTCGGATCAGAACGGGGGGAGGCGGACTCTCTGGGTTCTGCCGGTGAGGAAGGAGGTGATCCAGTCCAGGGTTTTGCCTCGGATCCCTGCGTCGTGGAGGCGTGTACGCAGGGTGTGGTGGCAGACGGTGTCGAAGGCGGCCGAGAGGTCCGGGAGGATGAGGGCCGCGGTTTTGCCCTTGTCCAGTATGGTCCTGATGTCGTCAGTGGCGGCGATGAGGGCGGTATCGGTGCTGTGGTTGCTGCGGAAGCCGGATTGGGACGAGTCCAGGACGTTGTTCTCCTCCAGGAAGTGGGTCAGTTGTCTGTTGGCGGTCTTCTCAATGACTTTTGCCGGGAACGGGAGCAGGGAGATGGGACGGAAGTTCTTGAGGTCCTTTGGGTCCGCCTTGGGTTTCTTGAGGAGGGCGTTGATCTCGGCGTGTTTCCAGCTCTCTGGGAAGGTGGCAGTCTTGAAGGAGCTGTTGATGATCTTTCGGAGTTGGGGTGCGATGATGGAGCCTGCCTTGTTGAAGATGTGGTGGGGGCAGGGGTCGGAAGGTGAGCCGGAGTGGATGGTGTTCATGATTTTGAATGTGTCTTCGTCGTTGACGTTGTTCCAGGAGAGCAGAAGGTCGGTGTGTTTGGTGGGTGATGAGTCGGGGGTGTCGGCGTCTGTCGTCGGCGCCTGAGTGTCGAAGTTGTTGTGGATGTCTGCAATCTTGCGGTGGAAGAAGGTAGCCAGGGAGTCGCAGAGTTCTTGTGACGGCAGTATGTCATTGGAGTAACCCTGGGCATAATACTTTGCTACGCTCACGAAGCATGCAAAGTTTGTGCTACTACGCACTACGCAGTTTGCACGTAGCAGAGTGAATAACTGTGCTTATCAACATAGCGTAGCAGGAGTATAATTAACTCCTTCAAATGCTTTGATAAAGCAATTTTTTATGCTAAAAAAGCATATAACCAATTCACAAAAATGAATTTTGACAATACAATAGCAAGCAATGAGAGAGGTGATGATTTTGGAGTCCCCCTAACCTAGGGGAGGACCAAGCAGATGCCTTGAACACAAAAAGCATATCATGTGAACGATTCAATGGTGGTCCCTTCCTCCTAGGACCACCCCAAGCACAGTTATGGGCAAAAATACAATCCCAACCAAAGGCCCTGCAAAGCATTATGGGACGAGATTAGCAGTGGGCAGTGAATATTATAGTGTCCAATATCAAAATAATTCTACAAAGAGCTGCAGTTCAACTGGTCGTTACTAGGTGTCCCTCACGAGTCAAATGCAAAAGCATTGAAATTATTAATACATCAAGCTGCAGTTCCACTAGTCGTTACAAGATGTCCCTCACGAGTCAAATGCAAAAGTATTGAAAACCTTTCATGAAGCTTTTGCATTTGAATCGTGAGGGACACCTAGTAACGACTAGTGGAACTGCAGCTCTTTGTAGAATTATTTTGATATTGGATGCTATAATATTCACTGCCCACTGCTAATCTCGTCCCATAATGCTTTGCAGGGCCTTTGGTTGGGATTGTATTTTTGCCAATAACTGTGCTTGGGGTGGTCCTAAGAGGATGGGACCACCACCGAATCGTTCAATAAGATGTGCTTTTTGTTTTCAAGACATCTGCTTGGTTCTCTCCCTAAGTTAGCGAGGATACCAAAATCATCACCTCTCTCACTGCTTGTTAATTTATTGTTTTCACTTTAGTGAAATGACTATATGCATTTTCAGCATATAAAGACAGAGATATTTATTTTATCTTAACTTGTACTGTACAAGATGCTTTTGGTAGTTATTGTACAGTGCAGTCAAGCACACAGCTACGCACTATGCAATTTGCATAGCTACGTGTAGTTGAAGCTGTACTTCACGTAGCTATGTGAAGTGCTACTACGCAAACTACGCCCAGGCTTACATTGGAGCTGGGGGTGGCGAGTTCTTTAACTATGTTGAATAGCTCTTTGCTGTTGTGTGCGTTGTTGTCGATGCGTTCCTTGAAGGAGGTTCTTTTGGCGGATCGGATGAGTTGGTGGTGCTTGCGTCTGGCATTCACGAGGGCTGCGTGGTTGTCTGGTGTCTGGTCATTGCGCCATTGCTTCTCGAGTGTTCTGCAGGTGTGCTTGGTGTTCTGGAGGTCGGCGTTGAACCAGATGGCTCTCGTGTCGTTGTGCCTGTTGGAGGGTTTCCTGATCGGGGCTAGGGTGTTGGCACAGTCGTCGATCCATTGTCTGAAGTTGTGGGCTGCTGCGTCGGCCTCGGAGGGCTCGGGTGGAGGGTCTCGGGCGAGTGTGGTGATGAGCTGGTGTTCGGTGGAGGCAAGGGTATGTTTTACTAAATTGGTAATGAGGGCTCCTGTTAGGACAGTGGGCTTTTTATAATCATATTAGGCACTGCAGAGCTTGTGACTGGGGCACATATCCATTGTGGTCAAGGAGGAGTTAAGGAAGGGTAAGGACTCGTTGATCAGGCTGTACAGATGGACAAGACCCAGCGCAACATGTAAAAGCTGCACAGTGTACTGGTGACTTTGAGGAGTGAAAAAACTGGGTCGACTGTACAAGAAAGACTAGCTAAAAAGGTGGCGTCTTCAGGGTGGAACGTGTCATGGGTTATGGCTAAAAGCCTAGTTAACGCTTGGAATCTAAATGCCAACATCTGCTTGGATTAGCCAATAATGGTGTTATGTTTTCTTGTGAAGAGAGGGCTCTATAGGTGATGTGCTATGGGAGAGAGATATGCAGGGGAATGTTGTGGCTTTGTAGAATGATCTGCAGGTGAATATGTGCTCTCAGAGCATATCACACACCAAAGAATGACAAGTCCTGAGAAATACAGCTGCAGCAAGGGGGCGGTGCCCTGAAAAAGTCAGACATCGAAGTATCCGAGTAAACCTTCAACCTGTGAAGATGTTCAACTTTTTGTATGAAGTTTTTAAATCCTCCAAATGTACTGGAGGCAAAATGATGGTTTTCGCATTCTCGCTTAGCAATGTTTCTGTGTCCGAGAAACATAACCTGTGCAAAATAACCGCTCCGCAAAGAAAATATATAATACTACTACAATGACAAAACTGAACTCAATAGGCATGTAATCATACATAATAATTAAGAGAAACTTCGGTTGTGAGCATGTCTCCCCAGTTAGTGCATTTGACCCACTGAGCAAAGGCTTTTTTCTTACGTATGTATACTGTAGACCCAATCCTCACTATAGTTTAGTAAACTGTAGTTTAGGAGCAGAGCACGCTTCCTGCACTCCCCAAAACAGGTGCAGATCCGGCTCCACCACCGAGGGGGTACACTTGCTACCTTGGGACCTCCAGGTACCCCAACCTCTGTTTCAACCCCTAGAGCAAGGCTTTGGTTGTTTCATGTAAGAAATGAAGCCGTTCATGAGCTGGAAGTCGGATTGCACACCTCGGGTTTAACCAGTAGTTCTTCAAGAGACACAGAGCAACGAGGCCCATCCCAGACATAGGGAAGCAATGACGTCATCTCGGAATGCTTGTGATATGCATACATTTACAGAGAAACATAGATTGCGGTTGCGTAATAGCGTATTTTTGAAATAATGACATGACAGTTTAACCTTTCCATGTGTATTATTTTTAAATCTATGTAAAATTGAATCACCATATTTAACTAGTTTATAACTTATTGTAAGGTGTTATTAATTTCACACTCGTCTAGTCTAATGGAATGTCCACAAAAGTATCGTTCTAAGCCGGCGACGCCTGGAGCCCAAAAGTGGTCAGATTTATTATTTGCTGATTCTGTTGTGTTAGGCTTGGCACCATTGGCATGGGTCTCCATTCCGTTTTTTTGCTGTTGCCTCTTATGTTTTGCTGGTTTTAGATGCTTTTGGGCACTGTGCCACTGCTGTTCAGTGCCACAGTGCAAGTGCTCCCTACTGTAAATTGATGTATGGATTAGTGACTCCATGATTGGATGATTGGTTTATTTGTCAGTCCCTAGTACAGTGCACTGAGTGTGCCCAGGGCTTGTAAATCCAATGCTGCTGGTGGGCTTTCAGCACTGGTTGTGCCACCCACAGAAGCAGCTTATAAAATGTGTCTCAGGCCTGCCATTGCAGAGCCTGTGTGCGGTCTGTGACTGCCATGTCGACTTGGCAAGTGCACCCACTTGCCAGTCCCTAAACCTTCCCTTATCTTCATATCAGACACCCCTAAGGTAGGCCCAAGGGCAGGGTGCATTGTAAGTACAAGGTAGGACATGCCCTGGTGTGTGTGGCATGTCCTAATAGTGAATTACAGCCATTTTCGTTTTTCACTATTGCAAGGCTACCTGTTCTCCATAGGCCAGAATGGGCAGTTTGATTATTACACCTTATAATCCTAACTGACCCAGGGAACATGGTAGAAAAACGAATTTAGTATGCCTGAACTCAGAATGATAAAATACATCTTTTAGTGAAGTTGGTTTTAACATTCTGTGTTTGAAAATACCACTTTTAGAAAGTGGGTATTTTCTTGCCTAAACTTCCAAGCCTGCCTCTGCTAGGTTGTGTATTCCTTGTCTGGAGATTGAGTGACAGGGGCTGGGGGTGGCTACAGGAGACAGGGTGAGTCAGCACAGGGCTGAATAGAAAGATCTGCATCCAGAGTGGAGGGAGGAGTTGCACCTGGGTCTGAATAGGGCTGTGCCTGCCTTCCACAATGCTGGCTCCACCTCCTGCCGGGCGTCTGATGGCTCTGCCCCTCACTCACAAAGGAAAGAAGGAGTCAGAAAAACAAAGTGCTCCAGGACTGACCAGAACTGGTTTTGGACTAGGCAGAGGCCTCTCTGCCTTCAGAGAACAAAGAGAAACTGTGTATAAAAGGGGACCCAGACCCCTAGGAAATTAGATCACTTCTGGGAAATCAAGAAACCTGTTGCCAAGGAGAAGAACCGGAGAAGCTGAAGGAGGAGTACTGCCCCTGTGCTGTTTTGCTGATTGGGGTTGGCCTGCAGTGGTTGCTTTCTACCAAGGACAGGAGAAAAGACTTTGCTGTGCTTTGTCATCTTGAAGAAGAGAATCTCCAAGGGCTTGAACTAGAGCTTGCCTCCTGCCTGAAGTCTCAGGGATACAAGACTTCACCAACCAGCTCCCCCTGCATTCCCTTGCTGGGAATTGAAGTGCCTTCTGTTGTGCTGGGCCTTCTGAGAGACTGCGTGTCGCTGGGAGCTGGAAGCGCGACGCAACAACGAGAAGCGTGTCGCCGCCGCGGTCATCGCATCGCCAAGGAAGCGAGACGCTGCTGCCGCTGTCATCCTCACATCGCCGAAGCGCGGCGCATCACCGGAGAAGCGGGACGCTGCCACAGAGGTCATCGTCGCATCACCGGAGAAGCGCGTTGCAGGGCCTGTTGCGGCTCCAAAGATCATCGAGTCGCCGCACGGCCGTCGGGCGTGCACGCATCACACCAACGTTGTCACATCGCAACCAAGACGCCATTTTGTCGAATCGTACCGGAGAAGAGTATCGCATCGAGGTGCCATCTTGAAGCATCGCACCGGAAAGCAGTAAGAAACCGACGCATCACCTCCCCACACAGTAAGGAAGCGAGCATCAACTCCCCTGCGCAGCAGTAAGGAACCTACGCATCCACTCCCCTGAGTGTAAGGAACCAATGCATCACCTTCCCTGCGACCCTTTTGTTTTCTTTGCGTTACGCATTCAAGGTACATTGAGAGTAAAGTGTCGCATTTACAACTTGAGAGAACTGAACTATTTTATAACCTTTTAAAGTCTATTTTTGAGTACAGTATTGTGGATTTTTGCTATTGGGTCTTGTGATAAGTCTATATAAAGATTACTTATTTTTACATAACAACCTGTGTGGTGTCCATCTGTAGTGTTTTCACTGTATTACTGTATGTGTTCCCAAATGCTTTACACACTGCCTCTGAGATAAGCCTGTCTGCTCGTGCCAAGCTACCAGGGGGTGAGCAGGGGTTATTTTAGGAGTGTATCCCCCTTATCCTGACTAGAAGCAAGGGTCCCTATTTGGACAAAGGTGCAAACCATTGCCAACTAGAGACCCCCAGTTCTAACATTGGTGGTCAGCGGTGAGGATTTGGACTTGCATTTGTGATTCATGTACAGTGATTGGTGTACACTACTAGTGAGTGCAGACCAATACGCGACCACATACATTTTGAAAGGACTTTTTTTCCTGGGAACCTTTATTTTTGTTGAGAACTGCCAATTTTCACAATGAGCAAAAAGGATCCATTGCACCTGCAGATATTGAATTTGAAGAAGATAGGGTTGATACCTACACTGTGCCAGAACTCAAAGCTGTTTGTAAAAAGTTTAAAATCTCTATGAGAGGCCTCACCAGGAAGGAGGAGCTTCAAAAGGCGCTGAGGGCCTGGTTGGAAGCACGGAATGCCAGTGGGCAGCCCGAGGAGCCTGTGGAGGAGGCAGAGAATTTAGATGAGCAGCTTGAGGGGCCATTAGGCTTACCTGGGAGGAGAGTGCCCTGGAGGGCAGCAGTGTTTCTCAAAAGGGCCTGTCTCCAGAGGAGCTGGAGGACAGGGAGAAAAGCAGGATGCATGAAATGGAGATGGCCAAACTGAAACAGGGAAGCCATGATAGCCTTGAGCACAAGAAATTGGAGTTGGAAAGTAAGAGGTTGGCCATGGAAGAAAAGAAGATGCTTTTAGAGCATGAGAGAGTGGTGAGGGAGCTAGAGCTAAAGGCTAGGAGCCTAGAGATCACTCCCTCTGGTGGCAGCACACCTCCAGTGCCTGTAGAAAGTAGAGTATACATCCCCAAGGAGGTTATTAAGGATTTCATGAAGGGGGAGGACATTGGGCAATGGTTTAAAGCATATGAGATCGCCATGACATCACACCGGGTCCCTGAGAAGGATTGGGGAGCGGGGTTGTGGGGCCGCTTTACAGGTGAGGGAAGGGAAACCTTGCTAGCCTTGCCCACAGAGGATCAGATGTCCTATGCCCACCTGAAGGAAGCTTTAGTGGCAAGGTATGGGTTAACTCCAGAGCTTTATAGGCAGAAGTTTAGGAACTGCAAAAAGCTGGAGTCTAGTACCTGGGTGGAGTATGTGTCTTATTTTTGCAGAGCATTGGATGGATGGGTGAAGGGTAGCAAAGTAAATGACTTGCAGGGGTTCTATGATTTAATTGCATGGGAGCACTTGTCCAGTTGTTGTTTTCCAGAGCTACGCCAGCACCTTGTTGACAGTAAGCTGACTAAACCTAGGAAGCTTGCTGAGGAGGCGGACCGCTGGGTCAGTACCCGGGTCCACAAGGGTCTTGTGGGAGACTCCGCCAAAGGTGGGCAGGGTCCCCAGCAGAAGAGTGGGGGGGACAAGGGTAAACAGAAGGAGTTCCAAAAAGGGCCCCAAAGTAAACCCCAAGAGAACCAAGGTAAGGGTTCCCAGCCTCCCACTGAGAAAAGACCATGGGTCCCAACAGATAAGTCTGTTCAGAAGAGGCCCAAAGCATGTTTTAGTTATGGTCAGGTGGGTCACTTTGTAGGAAGTCCCAAGTGCCCCAATACCGTGACCACTGCACCCACTGGTGCACCACCCCGGCAGATGGCTAGTGTAGCCCTGGGGGAGGAGTTGGGTGCCCAAAGTGGGTGGGGTCCCGCAGAGATGTCCCTGGTCTCTTTAGGAGACAGTGAGATGGTCCCTAGGACCCAGCTGCCTGATAACACTAAAAATACAGGCAGTGGGTGACCATCAATGGCCATAGGGTGGAGGCTCTCAGAGACATCGGGGCCAGTGTGACAGCTGTCAGTTGTCGGCTGGTGTCTGAGGAGCAGGTGGTCCCCAACGTATTCTACCCTGTAGTTGCCGCTGACAACTCAGAGAGCCACTGCAAGGTGGCCCAGGTTCCCTTTGAGTGGGGGGTCTCAGGTATCCTTCAAGTAGCTGTGAGGCCAGCCATGCCTGTTGACTGTCTGCTAGGCAATGATTTGGAGAGCTCCCTTGGGCGAAGGTGGAGCGGAGGTCTCATTTGGAGATGTTGGGTCTGCCAGAGTGGGCGTGTGTGACCACTCGGTCAATGGCAGCCGGTAAGGGTATTCAGGAGAACCTGGAGCCTGGAAGAAAGGCCCAGGTGCCTGCCTTAAAGAGAGGAGGCGGGGGGCACGGGAAACCGGCCCCCGAAGTTCCCACGGTCCAGGAGGAGGCAGACCTTGAGGGGGATGCCCTGGAACCTACAGGGGAACAAGTGGCTGAACTGGGGGACCTGCCTGAGCTGACCCATTGGCAGCAGGAAGGAGGCCCCTCCAGGGAAGAGTTCTGCGAGGAGCAGAAGAAGTGCCCTTCTCTTGAGGGCGTGCGGCAACAGGCTGCAAGCCAGGCAGCAGGTGATCAGTCTGGATCACACTGGATCTACTGGGAGAATGGTCTCCTGTATAGTGAGCCTAAGGTTGCTGAGCCTGGGTCAGCCCGTGTGCTGGTGGTACCCCAGCGCTTCAGATCCTTCCTACTGGGTCTGGCTCATGATGTGCCTTTAGCAGGACATTTGGGGCAAGACAAGACCTTTCAAAGGCTTGTCACCCACTTTCATTGGCCCCAAATGCGCAAGAGTTCAGATACTCATTGCAGGACCTGTCAGACTTGCCAGGCAAGTGGTAAGAGTGGGAGGAAGCACAAGGCTCCTCTCCAACCTTTCCCTGTTGTCAGCACCCCTTTGAGAGGGTGGGTATTGACATTGTGGGGCCTCTGGATCCCAAGACAGCCATGGGCAACAGGTTCATCCTGGTCTTGGTGGACCATGCCACCCGGTACCCGGAATCCATCCCTCTTCGGACAGTGACGGCCCCCGTGGTGGGACGTGCACTGATGGGGATTTTCTCCTGTGTGGGGTTCCCCAAGGAGGTGGTGTCCGACCGTGGTACCAACTTCATTTCCAAGTATATGAAGTCCCTGTGGCAGGAGTGTGGTGTAACCTATAAGTTCACCACTCCTTACCACCCCTAAGGTAATGGGCTGGTTGAGAGATTCAACCGGACCCTGAAAGGCATGATTATGGGTCTTGAAGAACCCATGAGGCGTAAGTGGGACGTCCTCTTGCCATGCCTGCTCTTTGCTTACAGAGAGGTGCCCCAGAAGTCCTTAGGGTTCAGTCCCTTTGAACTGCTGTACGGCCATCCTGTAAGAGGACCTCTGAGTCTGGTCAAGGAAGGCTGGGAGGAAGCTCCCAGGAAAACTCCCCAGGATGTATTTAGTTACATGCTGGCCTTCAGGAACCAGACTCGGCGTTTCAGACAACACGCTGAGGCGAATCTGGAAGCCAGCCAGGAAGAGATGAAACGTTGGCATGATCAGAATGCCACTCTGATCGAGTTTCAGCCTGGACAAAAGGTTTGGGTCATGGCCCCAGTGGAGCCCTGTGCGCTCCAGGATAAGTGGACCGGACCATTTGAGGTGGTGGAGCGCAAGAGTGATGTCACCTACTTGGTGGACTTGCAGTCTCCCAGGAACCCCTTGCGGGTCCTGCATGTGAACCGCCTGAAGCCCCACTTTGAGAGGTCTGAAGTGGGCATGCTCTTAGCAACAGATGCTGGGATGGAAGAGGAGACTGAACCTCTTCCTGACCTCCTGTATGCAAAAGAGCAAGATGGGTCAGTGGATGGTGTGAACCTCTCTCCCACCCTGACCCCTGAGCAGCAGAATGACTGTCGCCAACTGTTGGGGCAGTTTTCTGATCTGTTCTCCCTGACTCCCAGTATCACTGAATGGTGCATCCATGATGTGGACACTGGGGACAGTCCTCCTGTGAAGCACAAAACTTACAGAGTGACTGACAGGGTGAGAGCTTGCATCAAGGAGGAGGTCTCCAAGATGTTTGCCTTAGGGGTGATTGAGTCCTCTAACAGCCCTTGGGCCAGCCCAGTGGTCTTGGTCCCAACGGCTGCCGCGCCTGGTGCCACACCCGAACTCCGGTTCTGTGTGGACTACCGAGGACTCAATTCAGTCACCAGGACTGACGATCACCCCATCCCCAGAGCTGATGAGCTCATTGATCGGTTAGGGGCTGCCCGGTACCTCAGCACGTTTGATCTAACGTCTGGATACTGGCAGATTGCCTTAACTGATGGGGCCAAAGAGAGGTCAGCATTCTCCACACCAGATGGGCACTACCAATTCCGGGTGATGCCCTTTGGGATGAAGAATGCCCCTGCCACCTTTCAGAGGTTGGTCAACCAGGTGTTGGCTGGGCTGGAGGATTTCAGTGCCGCCTACCTGGATGACATTGCAGTGTTCAGCGCCACTTGGGAGGAACATCTGCACCACCTCTGGGAAGTGTTGAAGGCGCTGCGGAGGGCAGACCTCACGATCAAGGCGAGTAAGTGCCAGATCGGGCAGGGTTCTGTGGTGTACTTGGGACACCAGGTTGGGAGCGGCCAGGTGGCGCCCCTACAACCCAAGATAGATACCATCCTGGCTTGGGAACCCTCCAAAACCCAGACAGAGGTGAGAGCCTTCTTAGGACTCACCGGGTATTACAGGAGGTTTGTCAAGGGGTATGGCAACATTGTTGCACCCTTGACTGAGCTGACTTCCAGGAAGCAGCCCAGGAAAGTGAACTGGACTGATGCCTGCCAAAAGGCTTTTGATGCCCTGAAATCTGCCATGTGCACGGCGCCCGTGCTTCAGGCGCCCAACTTCTCAAGGGAATTCATTGTGCAGACAGATGCTTCAGAGCATGGTGTTGGGGCTGTGCTTTCACAGATGAATGAGGAGGGCCTAGACCAACCTGTAGCCTTTATTAGTAGGAGGTTACTCCCACAGGAACAGAGGTGGAGTGCGATTGAACATGAGGCATTTGCTGTGGTCTGGGCACTGAAGAAGTTGAGACCATACTTGTTTGGGACTCACTTCCGGGTTCAGACAGATCACAGGCCCCTCAGATGGTTAATGCAGATGAGGGGTGAGAACCCAAAACTGTTGAGGTGGTCCATTTCCCTACAGGGGATGGACTTCACAGTGGAACACCGCCCTGGTACAGAACACGCCAATGCTGATGGTCTGTCCAGATTTTCCGCCTTAGTGATGAGAACTCCCAGGAGGAAGGGTAGTTCTCCCCACATTTCAGCTGGAGGGGACACGTGTTAGACTTGGCACCATTGGCGTGGGTCTCCCTTCCGTTTTTTTGCTGTTGCCTCTTATGTTTTGCTGGTTTTAGATGCTTTTGGGCACTGTGCCACTGCTGTTCAGTGCCACAGTGCAAGTGCTCCCTACTGTAAATTGATGTATGGATTAGTGACTCCGTGATTGGATGATTGGTTTACTTGTCAGTCCCTAGTACAGTGCACTGAGTGTGCCCAGGGCTTGTAAATCCAATGCTGCTGGTGGGCTTGCAGCACTGGTTGTGCCACCCACAGAAGCAGCTTGTAAAATGTGTCTCAGGCCTGCCATTGCAGAGCCTGTGTGCGGTCTTTGACTGCCATGTCGACTTGGCAAGTGCACCCACTTGCCAGTCCCTAAACCTTCCCTTATCTTCATATCAGACACCCCTAAGGTAGGCCCAAGGGCAGGGTGCATTGTAAGTATAAGGTAGGACATGCCCTGGTGTGTGTGGCATGTCCTAATAGTGAATTACAGCCATTTTCGTTTTTCACTATTGCAAGGCTACCTGTTCTCCATAGGCCAGAATGGGCAGTTTGATTATTACACCTTATAATCCTAACTGACCCAGGGAACATGGTAGAAAAACGAATTTAGTATGCCTGAACTCAGAATGATAAAATACATCTTTTAGTGAAGTTGGTTTTAACATTCTGTGTTTGAAAATACCACTTTTAGAAAGTGGGTATTTTCTTGCCTAAACTTCCAAGCCTGCCTCTGCTAGGTTGTGTATTCCTTGTCTGGAGATTGAGTGACAGGGGCTGGGGGTGGCTACAGGAGACAGGGTGAGTCAGCACAGGGCTGAATAGAAAGATCTGCATCCAGAGTGGAGGGAGGAGTTGCACCTGGGTCTGAATAGGGCTGTGCCTGCCTTCCACAATGCTGGCTCCACCTCCTGCCGGGCGTCTGATGGCTCTGCCCCTCACTCACAAAGGAAAGAAGGAGTCAGAAAAACAAAGTGCTCCAGGACTGACCAGAACTGGTTTTGGACTAGGCAGAGGCCTCTCTGCCTTCAGAGAACAAAGAGAAACTGTGTATAAAAAGGGACCCAGACCCCTAGGAAATTAGATCACTTCTGGGAAATCAAGAAACCTGTTGCCAAGGAGAAGAACCGGAGAAGCTGAAGGAGGAGTACTGCCCCTGTGCTGTTTTGCTGATTGGGGTTGGCCTGCAGTGGTTGCTTTCTACCAAGGACAGGAGAAAAGACTTTGCTGTGCTTTGTCATCTTGAAGAAGAGAATCTCCAAGGGCTTGAACTAGAGCTTGCCTCCTGCCTGAAGTCTCAGGGATACAAGACTTCACCAACCAGCTCCCCCCCTGCATTCCCTTGCTGGGAATTGAAGTGCCTGCTGTTGTGCTGGGCCTTCTGAGAGACTGCGTGTCGCTGGGAGCTGGAAGCGCGACGCAACAACGAGAAGCGTGTCGCCGCCGCAGCCGTGGTCATCGCATCGCCAAGGAAGCGAGACGCCGCTGCCGCTGTCATCCTCGCATCGCCGAGCGCGGCGCATCACCGGAGAAGCGGACGCTGCCACAGAGGTCATCGTCGCATCACCGGAGAAGCGCGCCGCAGGGCCTGTCGCGGCTCCAAAGATCATCGAGTCGCCGCACAGCCGTCGGGCGTGCACGCATCACACCAACGTTGTCACATCGCAACCAAGACGCCATTTTGTTGCATCGTACCGGAGAAGAGTATCGCATCGAGGTGCCATCTTGTCGCATCACACCGGAAAGCAGTAAGAAACCGACGCATCACCTCCCCACACAGTAAGGAAGCGAGCATCAACTCCCCTGCGCAGCAGTAAGGAACCGACGCATCCACTCCCCTGAGTGTAAGGAACCGACGCATCACCTTCCCTGCGACCCTTTTGTTTTCTTTGCGTTACGCATTCAAGGTACATTGAGAGTAAAGTGTCGCATTTACAACTTGAGAGAACTGAACTATTTTATAACCTTTTAAAGTCTATTTTTGAGTACAGTATTGTGGATTTTTGCTATTGGGTCTTGTGATAAGTCTATATAAAGATTACTTATTTTTACATAACAACCTGTGTGGTGTCCATCTGTAGTGTTTTCACTGTATTACTGTATGTGTTCCCAAATGCTTTACACACTGCCTCTGAGATAAGCCTGCCTGCTCGTGCCAAGCTACCAGGGGGTGAGCAGGGGTTATTTTAGGAGTGTATCCCCCTTATCCTGACTAGAAGCAAGGGTCCCTATTTGGACAAAGGTGCAAACCATTGCCAACTAGAGACCCCCAGTTCTAACATGTTGCTTCTAGACCAGCCGCGTGTTTTCGTCACACTTTGTACGCTCAAGGACCGCCCCCAGCAAAATATTAGCACGCTTGTTCATTATTAGGAAACACTTAATGTCACACAAGCATGGGGAAGACAATAGCGGCATAGTTGAAGTTTTCAATGAATGCAACAGAAATGCAGCAACACTCTAAGCTAGAGCGCACCTCGCACTTGGAGTCACAGCTGAGAGAAGCGCTGGGGACATCTGCACTGAAAGCCACATCAGCCGGGGTCGGTGCTACAACACGGGCGGTTCGATCACAAGACCGAGGTACAGCGGCTGATAACCCTAACTTCATACAATGTACTTGCGACGAAACATACATCGACTGCAGTTGGGCAGCAAAGACACAATGGTCAGAAAACCCAGCACATATGCATCGGCGTGATGGAGTTCACCCTCGTCGCATGGCTCCTGTAACTCAGGCGGAGATTGAAGCTGTGCCCGCACCGCTGCCACATATTCTACATTGACGTGCAAGCTGAAAGGAAGCTCTTCCACCCTCCCGGGGTTTGCTTAAGCCTCTCAAAGTGCTGCGATCAGTGTGGCGCTCCAGCCCTTCCACCAGCTGATTCCAGGGAAGGAAGAGGAGCGATGATTAATAGATGCGGGCTCCGAGTCAGTGCTGGCACAATAACATCAAGCTTAAGACGAGCGCCCATGAAAGAAACTAGACGGCCTAGGCTTGAAGCTAATGACATCATCGTGCATGACCAGCGGCCACCATCTTAAATTGGGGCAATATACACTAACAAGCCCGCGAGTGGTGCGCGCGCGTGCGCGCGCTGTAAGGAATGCAGCTGCCATCGTGCCCACCACTGCACGCGAAAGTGAAACCTGATCCAGAACAGATGGCACCCTGCGCGCTCCCGAGACCCCTAGGCCATGGGAGTGAAAGTTTTGAGGAAAGGCGGGACATGCACCCGTCTTTGGCCATTTGCGTGCTTTCAATTATTGAAAGCCACACGCAAAGGCCAATGGGATGTGTGGGAGGAGGCACACCCACACGGAGAAGGCTCTTGGAAGTCTGAAGTGATTCCAAGAGCCCTCTTCTAGTGCAGCGCATGCGCGCTGCGCTCTAGGCGAGACCTAAAAAAGCACTGTCCCCCGCCCCACCCCCCCACACCACACACACGCACGCACACACACTGCCTAGATCGGCCTTCGCTTGGACTGAAGAATCAAGCGCCGGGTCTGGCAGTGGCAATCAATTCATCTTCCTTGAGGCGCTCTACCCTGATGCAAAAGTCGCCTCAAGAATTCCATTTGAAGGGTTGGTGTCCGGTAAGACAGACCTCACAATCACCCCAACCCCCAAAACCCGACATTGTTCCTTCTGGCACCAACCCTAGGGCAGTAAAACGCACAGGGCAGTGTTCGCTATCATCAGCACACAACTGGGCAGTTAAGTGCCGCTGCCGAGGTCCTTTGTGAGGTTTAGACGGTGCTCATTTATATTTATAACACCCAGGAAGGGGTGGGGGCGGAGGAAGAGGTTTCAGGTTACACATTGTCTTTATGGAAGGTGAGAGCCAACGTACTTGGTATGATGGGAGCGGTGGGGGAGGGGAGGATGGTGGCAACACACCTCCTTGCAGCCCTCCACGCTCAGCATTTTATTTGCGTGGAAAACAGCCCCCAACAGTCCTCCATATTTTTCAGCAGCACAGATTTTCATACTAATTGTTTCCGTAGTGGTAAGTATTCTATTTTAGCTTCTTTATAACAGATTCTGGACAGTATTTTATACAAGTACTTTGAGTTTGCAGACTATATCACTTTTGCATATCACATGTAAACTAAAGTCCCTTGAGACAGTTAATATGAGGTGTAATTTCCCGATTTGGTGATCCTCACTGTAGGTCCCTAAGAAAGTTTGAAGGGGCATTCGGTCCATTGCAGCTTTGAACACGTCAGTCTGTAGGTTACACACATCTCTGAAGCACGTGCATTGGCCAATGAGCTCTCTCACTATAGAAAGAGGGACACTCAACTCCTATTGAAAAAAAAGCATTTGCAATACAATAGGTCTCGCATTTGCGAGAGTTTAAGCTATTGTCATTTACAATGGCAATAGCTCAAACGCTTGTAAATGCGAGACCTATTTCATTTCAAAGAAGCGGCCCCCGTTGTCCGGGGCTGCTTGAAAGTGAAAGCGGGCATTGCGTGCTGAAAAGCACGTCGTGCCTGCAGTAGGAGAAACCCATTAAAGTAAAGAGTGCTTACCGACTAAATAAGGCATACCGAGTAGCATCCGAAGTAAAGGGGCCAGTCGCCATGGGTGTTTACAAATGCAGACAAGGCGGTACCAAGGAGGGACTAACAACCCTAACAACTCGCAAGCCAGTCTTTAGGAAGGACAATGACACAAGCCAATAACAAATATGGGTGAGGGAGTGGGCGGAGCTTCTCTTCTATACTCCACCACAAGAAGTCTTGCAGAGCAGCGCATGCGCGCTGACTCAGGCGCGACCTAATAAAATGGTAATAACTAAAAGTTATTACCATTTTATGTTTTTGCTTCTCGCACTGCGAGAAAGCAGTGGGGCGACGCTCCTCCGCCATAGCGGAGGAGCCGCCACTGTTTCACACTCTATCTATCTATCTGTCTATCTATCTATCTATCTATCTATCTGTCTGTCTGTCTGTCTGTTTATTGATTTACTGGTGTATACATATGTTTGTCTATCACACTACTTCGACATCTCCCCATTTTCTATAATCTTTCTCATATTCTTTCTCTGCCTGTACCTCTCTACCTCTCTACCCCTTTTCCTCAATCTCTCATTGGCTCTAGAACTAGGGAACAGGAGCTGTGGCAGCACCGTTAGGTAACCTTGAAGGAATTCACTTAAAAAAAAAAAGCTCCATAGGGGCCTTTGCATATCTGTCTTGCAACATTTTGTACCTGATTTCGACTTTGGCTGATGGGTTACTCCGTCACCCTATCACAAGTTTATTATTTCCTAATGCACTTCCAATGAGGCGGACTGGCTATCTGTGACATTTGTGATGAAGTAACCCATCAGCCAAACTCTAGATCTGGCGATAAATGGTTTTCAAAGACACCCTATCAAATGCCAGAAAGCTGATTGTTCTTCCACGGTGCTTATTTTTCCTTTCTCTGCCTGCCAAGTGAGGGCATTTTGCAAGTTGACCCTATTAACTCTGTTGCTGGGATACAGGCGGGAGTGAAAGGAATAGGCTGCAGCATGTCCATGTTTGATGACATATATGTAAATAAAACATTTGCTTTCATTAGAAACTAAAGGCTTCAGGTATGTGAAGAGATATCTGCAGCAATCATACACATTAGGGTTTATTAGGGGATGCTCCTGCATCTAGTAAACACAGCTGCAGTGTGGTATTTATCAGATATGCTATTACCCACCTATTCTGTACCTTGGGGTGGCAGGGAAATGCTTATTGTTTGACATGATCTGAGCTGCAAACTCAGAATATTCCAGGTTTTCTGGATGCACATTCTGCCAGGTTTTCCTTCAACCCTGCAAACTTTGTGTGGGGGATGCAGTATTTTCGGACAAGCTGGAATTCCAATCGAGGACCAAACCAAGCGTACTCCTGTATCAGGATGTTCTCTCTTAATTAAAAGTTTGAAGGGAGCTGTAATTGTGGTGGGATTAAACAAACAAAACAAAAAAAACACTTTCACGTTGCTTTATGAAAACCGTAAAAATCTATGAATTTCATTTAAAACTGACACAACCGCAAACCACAACATTGCTTGTATTTTGTGGGACGACAGGCAAGTCAAATGTATTGTTTCAATACAGTTTTATTGACCTTCCATCTTCAGTATGTGCCATTGAAGGCCTGTTGTCGAGATATATTACTGTTTGCATGCATTATTAGTTTAGTGTAAAACAGCTTGTTGGATACAATTTTAAAGTGACATTTACATGATGAAAACCACAGCACAGCACTGAGAAGCTGACACATATCCATCAGCAAGTGGGACATGTGCCGACAGAAATGTGCTGACAGATGGAGTCGCTGTTACTGCTTGTAACACCTTATTTGTACCAGAAAAGAAAGCTGATGGGGGAGGGGTATAGGGGGGGAGGGTAGAGTTCAGCTAAGCATTATTACCACTGGTGGGTGTCACCTACCAGTGTAGTGGTGTGCTTTACGTGCACATTATCGAGTATTGTTCCACACAGTAACCGAGTGTCATGGTTTCTTAACCAATGTTATTAATGCAGAAAGCGCATTATCCCAATCAAGCCTACGTGAGTCCTTAATTCTAAGGACCTACCAAAGTCTGCATGCTGTGAGTGCGACAGTAAGATGTGACAGTAAATAAAAATACATTTTGTTTAAATTTCACTTTTATTAAGCAGGATGTGAGGATGTAGCCTAACGGTGGAGAAGTGTGGCTCAATGGTTAGAGCGGCAGACCCTGATGCAGAGATCTGGCCCGGAACCAGGGTTCAATTCCCGTGTCTTGGGCTCAATTTCCTCGGACCTGATAATTCTTGCCTCGGTGCCTATTCTAATCATGGGTCCCACTCTGCAACTCTGGGCAATAGCTTGCTTAATCTCCACAACGGCCCCAACAGCGCTGGGATGCCTGGCTTCACCCTGGGGGTGCCCAGGAGTGGACATTTCACAGGGAAAAGCCAGGAAGGGTTCCACAGCGGTATGCGTACAGCGCCAGGACACCTCTTTGGGGGTATAAGTGCGCTTTACAAGTACGAATTTCAACGGCTAGGACGGTTGACCTCGAATCTGGGGGCCCGGGTTCGAGTCTCGGCAATGATATAACATCTTGTGATTCTGGGCAAATGACTTAATCTCCCCGTGCCTACCATAAATGAATGTGTCCTTATGTAACGCAACTGGTGCTCATGTAAAGCGTTCTGATACCCTCGGGTCTAGTTCACGCTATATAAAACTTCCCCCTACCCCCCAAAAAAAGGAGTGGAGTTCCACACCAGATAAAACGCGACCACAAGCTTTCAATGTCATTATCAATCATTAAATAAACATTAGACGGTGCAAAGTTGGAGTTATCAATATTACTTGTATCATAACTGACTTGAGGGATCGAAAGGCTCAGGGGGTTCATAAGTGACAAGGGGTCTGCAGCAGCCTATAGGGTCCATCTGACATTTGTAGGTAGTCCTGCCTCATGTGGTCTGCCCGCTGCAAGCCCTCTTCCCAACAGTGAATTGCCCACAGCTGTGTCCAGGATTAGGTTGCCAGATTGACTCCTGTGGCTAGGACATATCTTTCCAGTTTGTGCTTTCAATTCAGGAATAAGTGCATTTTGTGAGTTGTATTTTTCTTTTGCTTTCAATGAGACTGGACTAGCAAGGACTGGCAATGTGGTGTCCTGAAGCCAGGGAGTGATCTGCACTCATTGTTAGGGGGCATGAGATGCTTGGAGCTGGTTTCTGTTCTTGGCGCAGTATTCTAAGAAGCACAGCTGCATGAGATCGTGTTGAGGGCCACTAGTCCATTGCAGAGCACCTCTATATGGCATTATTCTATGGGCACACAGTAATTCTGAAGGTAGTGCTTGGCACATTACGGTTTCTTGTTTATTTCAGAAACACAGTGTTCTTCAGGGCTATTACTTCTTCTCGATCAATGTTTATGCAGAGCAGTACTTCTGTCTTAACCCTGTTTGGACATGAAACAAACTGAGTGCAAAATGCTTTTTGTGAATATACATGCCTTTTGAGCTACTTTATCTAGGCACTTGTGAAGTTTTAAGTCTTTTGTGGATTACTCTATAAAACAAGTTTGGTTTTCATGTATTTGTATTTTCGTGTGCGCACTGTCGAGAGAAGGGACAATGGAGACTGAAAATGATAAAACCTGCACCAAGAGAATTGTGTACATCTATTTGCACAATCCCAGTGCCAGTGCAAGTGACCTCCCTCGTTTTTTTCCACACCAGTTTGGTATTAAATAATTTTTGGTGTTAGAGACTGCAAGGGTAAAAGACATGTTTCGCTTACTCCATGGTCTCTTCTCTGAGGCACAATTTTCTGGATGTGTGAAACGGCTGAGGGGGTTTTGTGATGGGAGACACCAATAGCCAAACAGGCAAAGCACGCCAGTCACGAGTTGGGCTTAGTCAACCTTTCATGGACCAATCACCAGTGGAAACTGGTTATTAGAATCTGTCCACCCAGAGGTGACAGGCTCTTAAAAAGTGCCACTTTGTGTTGAGACACCTGAGCCTAGATTTACTATGATTTTGCATGGGGGATGCGTCATTTTTGTGGTGCAGACCTGACCCCAAATCCTTTTTGGCATTTACTAAGCCACTCAAAGCCACTTTGCATTGTTTAGTAAATACAAAGTAACGTAAAGCAGCGCATATCGGAACCTTGCTTTACTTTGCATCGGGCAGGCTTTACATAGGTAGAGCATGGGCGTTCTTATGTATTTTGATGCAAACTGAGGGGCATATTATCAAGAGAGATATCGCCGCTTTTTCGGCACATAGCGCCGAAAAAGCGGCAATTTTTTATCTCAATATCATCAAGGACACGCTAACAAGCGTTAGCGCGTGTTTCTTTCGACTTTGCATGTCAGCGATCAATATCGCTAATGACATGCAAAGTAGGCGTTCCTTTGTAAAACAACATGGGAATCCTCGCTAACACGGCTTCGGGATATTAGCAAGCCATGCAGCAGACCCGCGAGCGATAATAATAACCGCGCTAACCGTGGTTATCGCAGGAATGTAACGCCTGCTTTGAAAATGACTTAGGCATACTGATAATGGGAGGTGGATTGCCAGGTTAGGTCCACACTCCCCTATCAGCAAGCCTCTCCTTAGCGCTGTGAAATCACCGCTGGATTTCACGCGCTATTCATGGGAATCAGCCTCTATCGCTGGAATTACATCGCCTGTTAGCAAAACGTTGATGATACCTCGCTAACACAGCGATGTAATCCAGCGATAGAGTAAATCGCGCTAAGCGCGATTTGCGATAATTATCGCATCTCCTAGGTAATATGCCCCTCAGTTTTACAAATATCTGTAAAGCTGGTTTGCTCCAAACTGGTGTGATTACTTGGCAGAGCTGTAGCACAGAGAAAAATCTTCATTTTTCCCCCCGTTACTGCCTCTATCCATGTGTGTATTTTGCAGCACACTTAGAAAGAGGAATATGTCTCTACGGATTGTTTTCTGTGTAGGAAGGTGAGCCTTCTTGCACATAAAGAATGGTTCCGGGTGCCTTCATTGGCGCTAGGCAGCACAAAGTGAGCCACCTCAAGGAGGCAGCAGAAATGCACCACATCTTTGCAAATGTCGAGTATTTCTGCTCCCTCCGTTTCACGCAACACAGCGCAGACAGTCCCCTTTCTGCACCACGTTGTGTGAAATAGGAGTGAATTTGCACCCTGGGGTTACCAGACCCTTCGTTAAATCAGATCGATCTCTTCTTGCTTTCTCTTTTTGCCCTTTCCCTCTCCTGTCTTCTTCGCCGCCTCCATTTCCACGCTTTTATAAGGGATATTCTATCTTTATTTTTCAGTCCTTTCTCTCTTTCTGTTTCTCTCTTCCTTTCTTTATTTGTCTCCTTTTCTTGTCCCACCTCTCTCTATCTCTGGTCCTTCATACCAGCAGCATCTGTTTTATTTGCACAGTGCTTCTCCTCAGCCCCAAGCCTCTAAATCTCTATAGTCTGCCTCCCTCCCCCTCCCCAGAAGACATGAAACTGTATGGGTGTCTGTGAAGGCTAATGTTATTACCTTACAACATGGCTGTCCTGAGTCACATGAGGGGAAGGGAAGGGAAGGGAAGGCACATGCTATGTACACTGCTGCACTGGAGAGGCAGACTTCTTTTCAGCCAACCCTTGTCATATAAGAACATCTATGAGGTGGGAGAGATGGGCAGAGCCAGTCACTTGTAGGCCGGAGTGAAATTAAAATGACACCACAATGCGTAATGTATGCCGCCGTTCAACGCAAAGGTATAGCACTGGGACAAAGCAAACTACCAGATTGCGAGCAGTTTTTGTTCATGGTGATCATATTTTTGCACTATTCTTTTAGCGTCAAATGTATCCGTGCATAAAAAATTGATGTAAGGATGCATTTTGCGCTAAAATATAATGCTCACTGACGGATTTGAATTTCACTTAATTATGATTAATTTTTCTGACACAATTACGCAAAAGCAAATTACATAAATTTCACATTCCCCTAGTTACATGCAAGGTTTGTATTTGAAAGTTGGTAGGGCTGGGGCACAGTTAGGCACATGTCAGGTAGATGCCTCACATGGCTGAATCTAGGCATGCATGTCACCCCTTCAAAGCCACTACGAGCTGCTCCCTCCAGGATGCAGGTTCAACCTATGGTGCACATATGTGACCAGCTGCTCCTTACTTGACAAGGCCCAGTTGTTGACATCATAAGCATGCAAATGTATTCTTTGGTCCATAGGAATGTAAGTAGGGGTGGGCGGAACTCACAGAGTTTCACTTCGTAGAATTCCGCAGAGTTACATAGAAAATCCACAAGATTCTACAGAGTTCTGCCAACGGGTGGAAAATATGCATGTTGCTCTGCTCACACTGCAATTTAGTACTGGTTGCGCAAGCAGCACTGAAAAATCAGCGCAAGCGGCACCACGCGGTGTGCAAGAGTGAGCAGCCATTTGAGTTGACTTTGATGCAGCTCGAGAAGAAAATCTGTTTGAGTGGCTGCAAATCTGCTCAATAAACACCCCTTTGACCATGCCCACTCATGACCGCCCGCAACCGCCCTCATTAGAAAATTACTCTAGGGAACGCCGAATTTCACTAGCACTCAACAGCTCGCATTTCTAGAAGCCTCATGGGGAAAAAAATCTGCCCACCCCTGAATGTAATCAACCAGCACACGCTTCTGTGTAAAGCCGCAATCAACGTGCACGCTTACGTCATTGTGAATGTGTATTAGAAGCAGAGATGTCTATGTGCAATTACCTCTAGGGTGGAAAGTCATCTATTGTTGAATGTCCATAACTGGACGGCCACAACCAACTTATGTTTGCAACCATTTCTAAGGTGGAAGCTTAGACTTCTTCTCTATGTCCGAACCCAAGTCTCAAGAAGCAGACACCTCTAGGTTCAGGTCCCCGTAGTGATCACTGTGCAGCCACCTCAAGTGCAGACTTTGTCTTTTACACTGAGTACTGACCAAAATAGAAAATAGGAGACTTGCAAGACATTTTTAAGGAAGATATGCTCTGCCATAATTGGATCACTTAGCACAAGAAACAGGCCTTAGCAATGCCTCAGTTCTATGTCCTCTCAGGTAGAACAAAGAAAACCCTTCACCTTTCCTTCTCAGTTTCTACTCTCTTTTGATAATATGTGGATGATGAGTCTCAAAAGGTGAAGTCTGACAGTGAAACTCTCAAGGTCCCAGACATGAAAAAGAGGAGGGGATCTCACAAGGTCCAGTTCAAGGGATGTGGCAGACACCACCACCAGACTCATATTCCTCACTAGCAGAGACAAACCCAGTAGCAATAACAGCAACAACCACAGAACACCCAGCGCCAAATACTATCCAAAGGTATAGGCAACCAGCAACCCTTGCCCAAAACTGGAAAAACCTTTGGCTATCTGCAACCTCCTACCTAGCAAGAGATATTATTTGATGGACGGGTGCAAGATATGGTGCAGAATAGATTAAAAAAAATCTGAGTTTTGACTTCTTCACCTGTAAATCTCTCAGAATTCCTCTGTAAAAATAATAACCTCCATATACAGCATCTTCGACCCTCAACCGGACTCCATCACTGTCGCAACTCATCTTCCTATCATGGACATAGAACGAACCCTGTCCTTGTGTCCCACCGTCACCACTGTTGAAATCATTGCTACCATGAAGTCCATCCTCTCGGGCTCCATCTGACTCTAGCTCTCACAATGCATTCACCAAAGGATTCCTACTAATCAGCGAAACATTAGCAACCATCCTCAATGCCTCCATTAACTCAGCTGCATTCCCGGATACCTGGAAACATCCAATCGTCATGCCCCGCCTCAAGAAACCATCCACTGACCCAGCCGCGCTTTCCAACTATAGACCTATCTCCCTTGTTATGTTATGTTATAAGGAACTTGTAAAGCGCAAACTTTCACTCCGAAGAGCATCATGGAGCTGTGCGGATCCCTAACGAACACCATGACTGAAACTGGGAATTGTTTAGATGAGTGATCTGCATAGAGCATCAGGGGCCGTAAAGATCCACGTTTTCAGAGCTTTCCTAAAAAGGGTTTCTGATAGGATGAAGCGTAGGTGGTTGGGGAGTCGTTTCCAGGCCTTGGTCCCAAGAACTCCAATAGATTTTCCCCCTTTTGAGACACATCTGAAAGCAGGGTTTTTTTATAGATTTGCGTTAGACAATCTGAGTGTACGGTGTGGCACATAGCGTGCAAACCTGGGCCGAAGGTAGTGAGGGCCTGAGGAGTGATAAATTCTAAAGGTATCAAGATCTTAAACAGGATTCTTTTGTGGATGGGTAGCCAATGCAGTGCTTCCAGTGCAGCAGATGCTGATGAGATCCTAGGCCATTTTAATACTAGTCGAGCTGCTGCATGTTGTATCATCTGTAGGTTGTGTAGGACCGACTTATTAGCTCCTGCATAAAGGCTGTTGCAGTAATCCATTCTGGAGGTGATTAGGGCCACTGCAACTGCCTGTCTAGCCGTGCAGGGGAGTAGTTCGAAGAACTTTTTAAGTGACTTTATTAGATGGAAGCAGGTCCCAGCCACTGCTAGGGATTGCTTGTGAAAGGAAAGTGCTGAGTCAAATTTGACCCCCAGATTCCTAGCTACCGTTACTGTACTGGGGAGGAGGGATGTCAGAGGGCCACCATAGACTAGGGGAGAAGGTGTTCACTTTCCCTAGTGGCACGATTTCCATTTTTTCTGAGTTGCATTTTAAGTGACTTGCATTCATCCAATGAAAGACTGCTGTGAGACATTGACGAAGATTTTCCTCAGCCAGAGTGGTATTTTTATCTAACACCAGAATTAGCTGAGTATCGTCCACGTATGAGATGGTAAAGGACGATATCAGACTAATCAGGGGAGCCATATAGGCATTGAAGAGCAATGGACTGAGAATGGACCCTTGTGGAACCTCGGAGGGTAGGGGTGTTTCTGCTGACTGGTATTGGCCAAGAGTAATGACTTGTCTTCGGTTTTGTAGAAATGATTTTAGCCAGGCCAGGGCAAGATGAGAGATACCATATGACGCGAGACGGTCCAAGAGGATAACATGTGAGACCGTGTCAAAAGCGGCTGATAGGTCTAATAAGACCCAAACAGCATTCCTTCCCTGGTCTAAAGCGGCTTTGAGGGATTCAGCAGTGTACAGGAGAGCTGATTCCGTAGAGTGCTGAGGCCTGAAACCTGATTGATTAGGATGTAAGATATTCGCTTCTTCCAAATAGGTCATAAGTTGAAGATTAACTAGTTTTTCGGTAATCTTACTGAGACATGGGAGTAAAGAGATGGGTTGAAGATTAGTAAGGGTGGTGGGATCAGCAAGTTGTTTCTTTTGGAGCAGTTTGACTGCTACAATTTTCCATTCGTTGGGAACTTCTGCTAGAGAAAGAGAGGCTTTTATTATGTTATTGATGACTGGGTTGACAATATCTATGAAGGCATGTAAAATTAAAGGGGGACATGGGTCAAAAGGAGATCCTGATTTAACTGCAAGAGTAGCCTGACGGGATTGTTCTAGGCTAATGACTTGAAAGGCTCAAAGGGACAGTCTATTGTTTCCTAGATCAGCGGTTGTCATTGCGGGAGAGGCGGGAGGTCCTGAGAAGTCTTGTTGTAATGACTGGACCTTCTGTTCGAAGTAGTCCGCTATGCGATCGCAGAGAGACTGCGATAGGGGAATCTCTTGTTTGAGGAATATGGGGTTGGTGAAAGAGTTAACTATCTTAAAGATAGTTTTTTGATTTGAGTTGGCCAGTTTAAGCATCTCAGTGAAATAGGATTTCTTGGCAGCTTTGATTTGTTGGTGGTAGTTTTTAAGTGCTGCTTTGAACCAGGTTAGTTCTTCCTGTTTGTATTTTTGTCGCCATCTACGTTCCAGTTTCCTGCAGTGGCTATGTAGTTCTCTCAGGATTTGGGTGTACCATGGGGCGGAGGGTTAAACGATCGGTTATCCATGGGCGGAGGGTTAAACGATTGGTTATCTTGTGAGGCAGGAGGTGCAAAGCGATCCCTCAGTGTGGACATCCACTGTATGAAACGTTGGTTATCCACTGATGGATCCCCCGACAGCCTAGGCCTGCAGACCGAAGCTTCTAAACTGAGGTCTGGAAAGGCTGCCATATCATTCCACCTGGGTCTGGTGTTTTGAATAATGGGGATGTGGCCCTTGGGGGTTTTCGTGTGCTGGTGTCTGATTTCTAAAGGTATAAAGTTGTGATCAGACCAAGTTAAGCTAACTGGGGCCTTGACTATAAGGGTCGTGAGATTTGAACAAATGCCATCCAGAGTGTGGCCTTCATTATGGGTGGGGACCTACCATGCCTGGCAAAGGTCTTAGAGATACGACTCAACTGACACCACACCGACCACCTCAGCAACCATCTTCTACTTCATGCTGCGCAGTCCAAAATCAGGCCCAACCATAGTGAAGAAACACCACTCATCGCTGCCACAGACGGCATCCGCATGATCCTGGCAGCCCTCATTCTCCTGAACATCTCTGCAGCCTTTGACGGTCTCACATCCCATCCTTAACAGTTGCCTTCATGAGATTGTTATCCAAGAACCTGCACTTCATTAGATCTGCTCCTTCTTAACAAATAGAACACAAGCTGCCAGCCTGGAGCATTACTTCTTGAAAGCTGGCAAACTTATCTGAGGAGTGCCTTGAGGTTCATCGCTCAGCCCCACCCTCCTCAACACATACCTGATCTGACCAACATCATCCATGCACATGACAATCACATCCTCTCCTACACTGATGATACGCAACTCATACTCTCCCTCTCGGATTAGACCCTCAAAACAAGAAACAAATTCACTGAGTGCATGACCGAAATGGTTAACTGGATGAAAGCCAACTGTCTCAAGCTCAACACCGACAAGACAAAAGTAGCGATCTTAGGCAAGAACATTTCACTGTGGGACTCCAACTGGTGGCCGGACAAACTCCGACCCAAACTGGATATGAGTGCACAAGTGAACGCCGTCACCAAATCCTGCTTCCACACCTGAAGACGATGAAGAAGATCTTTAAATGCTCCCTAGCAACATTAGAAAAACTATCACTCGTGCCCTAGCCTCCAGTACGTTGGGCTATGGGAACACCCTCTATGCTGGGATCACCAAGGAACTCACTAGAAGACTAAAAACCATCCAGAACTCATCAGCCAGACTTGTACTCAACCTCCCACACAGGCTAATCATACAGAAGCACACTAATTTCAAACTCCTGGCGCTCACATTCAAGGCATTATGCAACTCAGACCCACCTACCTAAACAGACGCTTCTCCTTCCACCAATAAGCCAGACATCTCAGCTCTGCAGGACTCCTAGTCACACACATCCCACACATGCACAGAACCACATGAGGACCAGAGTTCTTTTACATTGCTCCTAAAGTGTGAAACAGCCTCTCACTCCACATCTGAGCCTCCTCCTCTCTTCTTGAATTCCACAAGAAGCTGAAGACCTGGCTTTTCAGTTAGCCAACCTACCATAGGCAGGGCTAGGCACGCACCAGCTCAGTGCCAGGATACCGTTGTGGGTGGTAGTGTGCTTTGCTAATATAATATAATAACATCACATAACATAATTGCACTAAGGTGGTAAACTACCTTCGGTTAAGAATGTCAACATCATGATACAGGAGAAAGTGGTTGAATATATTGCAAACATCAAATTTAGAATGTTGTCATCAATTTTCTAGTAAAAACATAGGAACCAAGCATGAATGTAGTCCTATAATGAACATGAAGAGAGTAAAGTGGAGGATTTTGGTTCTACATGAAATATGTCCACAATTACAGCCAGGGGCTGGATGTGTGCCCTAGATCTCCAAGTTGCTTGCTTTCATATTCTGATCAGAACAAATCACATGATTCCTACGAATCAGGGTTTAAAACAAACACCAGCAATATAGAATTCTTCCCTTTTGCTAGACGGCAGCCCTCACAGAGGTTTCAAAATACATAGCAATGGTTGTTAATTTTTTTCATCGCAAGGAATGTTTACTTACCGCTAGCTCACTGGCTTTTATCAGGAAAACATTCTGCACTCCATTAATCTTCTGCAGGATTTTAGTCTCCAAGTCACTGCAGCCAAATTAATTCTCCTTCCTGATCAATGCATTGAATACTGTGAAGAAGTGCTAGACAGAATAAAGACAAAATTGGTTCCTTCGCAGGACAGACTATTGTTTACACATCACAAGTGTCAACACCTACAAACAATGTCTAATTTGATGGTCAGACAAGTCCTTTCTATTGGGATGGAGAGCATCACGAGCCCTCTTCACAGGGATATTGAGATGATCAGTGGGGCCAGACGTGCAGTCAGGGGACAGTGGGATTCAGCAGAGCTTGACACTTGTGCTGTCACTGGCACGGTGATGTCAAAAGAGGAAGATGCTAAGAGGGGACCACTGATCACCTCTCAACTAAAATAATACCATATCTTTTGTATAGCACTTCAGACTGCTGTCCTGCTGGTGCTAAGTGCTGTAAATAGATAAGTTGGCCTTGCCAGATAATTATGTATGGTCTTCAGATCACTGCATTTCTCAGCAGCAAGGATTTAAGCACTTGGGACCAGAGCTCAAGGATGGAAGTTGGGTGCTCCATCATAAGTATAAGGAAGTTGTCTTATTACAAGTGCATTCTTTCCTATGGCACTTGTACTGCAATGGACAGTATATCTATCTCGTGTGACATAGGAAACCATCCGCCAGACTCTAGATCAGGCTCTCAGCTATCCTGCTTGCCTAAGGAACAGAGTATTATAAAAGACTCATCGCTGGAGGGTTGGGGTGCCCATGTGGATGAACAAACGATAGCACAGGGCACAGGGCTGAAGCACCAACATCAAATCAACAAAATTGGAGTTGGGGGTAAGAGGCAGTCCATCACTCCATCAAACCCTTCCTTCCAGCAATCAAATCCAGTCTGAGTCTCAGGGTAGCTTTCATGCCTCACTTTTCAAAACTAGTATCATTCGTCACCTTCAATTTGGAGCTACCAATATTACCAAGATTTTTTGTTTTGCGCTTTACGGTTTTAGTTCCTAACTCGGTCTTTGTTACGGAGACACTTGACTCCTTTCATGTGCATACTAAGTGCCGGGTGACACTGTGGCTACTTGGTGTAGTCAACCTTTCCTAGGGGTATCAAAAAGGAAACAAGAGAGACCTTCACAGTGTCCAGTCCTTCACATGTCCTTCCATTTAGGAAGACAACCTCTCACATGCCAGGGTAGCTCACTGAGTGTGTAGGGCTAATACTTGAGACCCTTCTCAGGGAGAGGGCCTGATCCATGTTAGGCATCAATGTGAAAGCCAATGGTGAAGTAAATTGGGAAGGGAAGCTGATCCTGTTTGGCTCCTGATGTCAAGTGGCCCCCAGACTTCACCTCACTTCTCTGAAGCATTGCCTGATTTGAACTCAAGCGACATTGGACCTTGGTGTCCACCTTCCTTGTGATTGCTTTCCTCTCGTGATCACAACACGAGACAAACGCTTATAGAGCTCTGCACCCAGGAGCCTTCTCTCTTTCCCTGGCATCTGTCTGGCATGGAAAGAGTGTTTCTATGGTGCTCCTCTGTAAGCCTGGAGGACCACTTCACAATGTGAGTTCAGAAGCAAGAAGGTTTCCCAATGGATGACAGGACCGCCATAGGACCACAACAAGTGTCCAGTAGCCCATCCCTTACTGGGCCAGTCACCCCAGGTGAGGAAAGCAAATGTGCCCTACTGCCACCTGCCTACTACTCCATTGAGTGTCAAAATCGCATTACATGTGTTTCCTGTCCAGGTGCCAGCATCCTCCTCATCGTGATGTAGGCGTCTTTCTTACTTAGTGTCGGGGCCACACTTGTTCAAAGTGCTTGTTTTATTGCCATGAGTCAGAGTAGTTCTTAACTCAGTGTCACTGTGTTTTCTCTTCCAGCGTCAGTGACTATTCATTTTACTGGTCTCAGTGTGTTTCAAGACCTGGTGGGCGTGGCTGCCTGTGCCAATCAAACACACACACACACACACACACACTGCTAGTAAGTGCTTAAAACTTTGTCAATTGCATATTATCACAAAAAGTCTTGTGTGAACTGCTCTCACCACCCTCCCTTACCCAAGTAAGTTTGCTGGTTCCCTTTTACCTGTATAAAGAGTTGAGATCTGCCTGTCTCCAGTCAATAATGCTATAAAATAAACATTTTAAAGCCCTGCTCTCCATCCAAAGAAGATAACCCAAGAGCTGCTGATCATCAATATTCAGACTCATCCAGGCCCTCCCCAGAGGCAGCTCAGCTGCAAGTCACACAGCCACCATCAATCCTCACAGCAGCTCAAAGATCAATGCTGCCTGAGCCTTGCTAATCCAGAGCTTTAGCTGATTCTAAACTCCAGCAGCTTAAAATACACAGCCAGCCGGAGAGGCATGATACCGATCAAGCTCATTGTATTATTGCCATTTACACACTTTAAAGGGTCCTGGCCCAGAGCCAGGGATGGAGACCGAGGGAAGCAGACAGGCGGTGCAGGGGTGACCATAGCCAGTGCAAGGCTCTGGGTGCAATGTTGTACCATTTGCTTCAGTGCAACTTCTGTTGAGGCTAGGGCACGAGCTACTTACCTGGAAGGCATGTACAGAGGACCTGTATACAGTTGTTGCCTTAGTAACCCGCGCCCAGACACATGCGTGTCTCCGTGCACCATGCACCCATTGCACTGAATAAGGTGAGCACTGAGTGGGCTTATAAAAGGTGGTTCTTGAGCTCAGATGGATACTAAAGACCACTGTCGCACGAATGCTGTGTGCGTACTGTGTGTATATGTCGGTGCGTGACCCACAATGTAGCGTTTGTGACTCATTATGAATTGTTAGGAATAGGGGCATGAAATGGGTACCCCACTCCTTAGCAATTCGCAAAATAATTTATCAATGGTTCACAACCTCTTTTGCAGCCTCACAAACTATTGACTGGGTATTGACACTGGAAAAGGGGATTATCCATTCAGAAAGTAGAACATGTCTATGATGGATAGTTTCCACTCTATAAATGTATGTATTTGGTATTTCCTTAGCACAAACCTAGCGAAAAGGCAGCAGAGCGCAGTACAGAGTCAAAGACAAGCATAAAGTCAAGGAGTGACAGGAGAGGTAGTGGTTTGCTGGCTGTTAATGCCTTGTAATAAAGGTGGGCTGTCAGCATTGAGGAAGTGCATAGTGGTCCAGGGGACAATTGCTTGCACCCTCGAATCCCTTCACTATCTGCCAATTTCACTTTGTGAGTGCAGACCCTGCCCCTCTGTGGCGAATGGGCTGCAATAAAGAAAGTTGCCATTCTGCAAAGGTGATTGCACGGACGGAGGACTGCTGTCCTGCGCAGGCCACCATCCCTGCATTTGCTGCTCTTTCAGTAGAATTCAAAGGCCATGCACAGTGGATTTGGAAATTATGTACATCATTATCATTATACACCAAGTGGAAGGATTTTCACCAAATTTGCCACAGAGGCTGAATCATATCGACTCATTAAGATGGAGGGTTTGGATTTTAATCTTGCCTGGGAAAGATTAAACCCAATAAACTTAGGGGAAGATTTACTAAACTGTCACCCAACGCAGTGCAGCAGCCACAAATTCTGGGCTGCAATGCGTGACAGGGAGGGAGCAGGAGAGCGCCATACCTACAGAGATATGACACTCTACTCCCCTACCTCTAGCGCCAGCGCAGAATTTTGCCGTGCACCAGTCACACACCTTTGCGCCATAGTGCAAGGGTGTGCACGAGAGCCTAGCATAGGTTTTGTACTAGAAAGGTTCCCTTCTAGTGCAAAATACTATGCCTACACAACTTCTAAAACATATCCTACTTTGTATGTGTGTGTACAGTGCAGCACACCTGCAAAGTCAGTAAAGAAAGGAGAAATAAAAACATTTCTCCTTTTAATACCTGGTTTCAAAGGGCGTCATTTTTTGACGCAAAACCCGGTCTCACATTTTTGGTAGGTAGGGTTTTGAGTCAAAAGGGTAGGTGATTGCAAGGGAGCGCCCATGTAATGCCCCCTTGATGCTAACTAACGCAAAGCAGCGCTTTGCACTACTTTGCATTACTTTTAGCCAACTTCCAGTGCAAAACAAGTTTTGCACTGGAAAGTAAATAATAAAAAAACATTTTATGCTGGTTTGCGTCACCTTTATGACGCAAACTGTTAGACCTGGCACCATTGGTGTGGGTCACCCCTCCATTTTTCGCTTTTTGTCTCCTCTGTGTTTGCTGGTGTTAGATGCTCTGGGCGCTGTGCCACGGCCATTCCGTGCCACAGCGCGAATGCTCCCTATTGTAAAATGACTGTATGAATTGATGTTCCCATAATTGGCTCATTTGGTTTACCTGTTAGTCTCTAGTATAGTGCACCGTGCGTGCCCAGGGCTGGTAGACCGAATGCTGCTGGTGGACCTGCAGCTCTGATTGCGCCACCCACAGAAGCAGCTTGTAAAGTGGAAAGTAGAATTTAGTATGCCTGAGCTCAGAATATTAAAGTACATCTTTTAGTGAGGGTTATTTCTATATTCTGTGTCTGAAAATACCACTTTGGGAAAGTGGGTATTTTCTTGCCTAAGTCTTCCAGTGTGCTCTGCTGTTATGTGTATTGGCCGTCTGGTTTTGGAGGGACAGGGTAGGTTGAACCCGACCTGGGTCGAGTAGAGAGATCTGCAGCTGGAGTATGGGGAGGGGTGACCCTTTGATCTGAGCAGGGCTGCGCCTGGCAAGGTGAATGATGGCTCCCCTCCCACGGCGCGTCTGATGGCAGACCCCTCTCCTAAAGGGCAGGATGCCGCCTCGTAAACAACGTGCCCCCAGGACCTCCCGAACTGGTTCTGACTGGGTTCAGTGACTCGTGACTTTTGAGAGAACAAAGGCGAGGGGGTATAAAGATGTGCGCGAAAACCCCCACGGGGGTGTTACTTCTGGATGCCAAGACGAACCTCTGTCCGTGTAATAGAGGGAAAGGACTTTGAAACTTTCATCCATCTTGCTGAAGCAACTACCCAAGGGCCTGATTTGAGCTCGCCTCCTGCTGAAGTCTCAGGGACATTAGACTTCACCCATCAGCCGTCTGGATTCCTATTTGAGGGGGATTCTACCAGCAGGTGAGGCCTCTGTTGAGAATTCCAGAGCCTCTGGTTCTACTGCGGGGAACGCGGGCTGAAAGTCGCTATTGCTATTTTGGGCCGCTGCAGCTGAGGAGCTGTGCCGCTGAGTGCCCGCATTTGCCATCCTACGGAAATCATCGCTATCGCTATTGTGGGCCGCTGCAGCTGAGGAGCTGTGCCGCTGAGTGCCCGCATTTGCCATCCTACGAAAATCATCGCTATCGCTATTGTGGGCCGCTGCAGCTGAGGAGCTGTGCCGCTGAGTGCCCGCATTTGTCAGCCTACGGAAATCATCGCTATCGCTATTGTGGGCCGCTGCAGCTGAGGAGCTGTGCCGCTGAGTGCCCGAATTTGCCATCCTACGAAAATCATCGCTATAGCTATTGTGGGCCGCTGCAGCTGAGGAGCTGTGCCGCTGAGTGCCCGCATCTGCCGTCCTACGAGAATCATCGCTATCGCTATTGTGGGCCGCTGCAGCTGAGGAGCTGTGCCGCTGAGTGCCCGCACTAGTCACCACTTCCAGGATCTTGTTACCACCTGCGGGTGCCGCTGGGTGCCCGCCTTTAAGCCCCTTCCCAGGATTATCATGAGTGCACGCCGCAGACCGCTACAGCCGGGAGCTGTGGCCGCTGCGAGTCCGCCTGTCATCACCGCGGCTTCCTTGTGAGGCTGCGTGCCGTGCCCCTTTACATCTCAGGTACATTGTGCATCACCGGGTCGTGTGGACCCCGGCCCCGAACTAAGTCCGTTCCACCCCCGTTTCGAGTGCCTTTATTGCTTTTGAAGTGAATCTGTAATTGAGTGCATTGTGGCTCCTTGAGTGCTTTTAGCCTCGTGTTCAGTCTATATAAAGATAACTATTTTTCTATAACTACTTGTGGTGTCCGTTTGTAGCATCTCTCCTGTGTTATTGTGTATGGTCATAAATGCTTAACACACTGCCTCTGAGATAGGCCTGTCTGCTCGTGCTACGTTACCACAGGGTTGAGTAGGGGTTATCAAAGGGTGTAGCCCCCTTACTCTGACTTAGGAAGAAGGATCCCTATTTGGACCTCGGCGCCAGCCGCGGCCAACTAGAGATCCCCATTTCTAACATTGGTGGTCAGCGGTGAGGATCAGGACTTGCATTTGTGATCCACATACAATAACCAGTGTACGCTACTAGTGAGTGTAGGCCTAGGCGCAACCACGTACGGTTTGATTTTGTTATATTGTCGATTGTAATTGCCAGTTATGTCTACAACGGGTAGGCCAACGTCCAATGCTTCGGAGGATCTCATCTTTGAGGAAGAGAGGTTACAAACCTACACTGCCAAACAGCTAATGTCTTTTTGCAAGCGATTCACAGTCCCTGTTGGGGGTCTCTCTAGGAAGGAGGAGTATCAGAAGGCCCTTAAGGCCTGGGTAGAAGCGAGAGAGTCCGCTATGAATGAGGGCGAGAATGCTGGAGGGCAGCAGGATGACGAAGTGGATTTAGTGGGAGGTAAAGCACTTTCCAATCCAGGTACTAGTGTGTCCTCAAAGGGTCTGTCTCCAGAAGAGATGGAGGACAGGGAGAGAGATAGGAGGCATAGTTTGGAGATGGCCAAATTAGAAGGTCAGAAGGACCTAGAGAGTAAAACATTGAATATTGAGAATAACAGGTTGGCATTTGAACTTGAGAAAATGAAACTGGAGCATGAGAGAGTATTGAGGGAGCTGGAGATCAAGGCTAAGAGCTTAGAGATCTCCCCTCTGGTGGCAGCATACTGTTCGTACCTACCGAGAGTAGAGTGTATATACCCAAGGATGTCATCAAGGATTTCCATAAGAGTGAGGATATTGGGCAATGGTTTGCCGCATATGAGATAGCCATGGTGTCCCACCGGGTCCCTGAGAAGGATTGGGGAGCGGGGTTGTGGGGACGCTTTGTGAGTGATGGGAGAGATACCCTGTTGGATCTGCCTGAAGAGAGCAGGATGGTGTATGCCCATATGAAAGAGGCCTTGATGACGCGATATGGTTTGACCCCAGAAATGTACAGGCAGAGATTTAGAACCTGTAAGAAGTTAGAGGGTACCACTTGGGTCGAATATGTGTCTTTTTTTGCAGAGCAATGGATCGCTGGGTAAAGGGTAGCAAAGTGGAAACTTTTGAGCAACTGTATGATTTGTTTGCATGGGAGCATTTATCTAGTAACTGTTTTCCAGAGCTACGCCAGCACCTTGTTGATAGCAAGCTAACTAACCCTAGGAAGCTTGCTCAGGAGGTGGACCGCTGGGTGAGCACCCGGGTTCGCAAGGGTCCTGTGGGAGACTTCGCCAAAGGTGGGCAGGGTCCCCAGCAGAGAAGTGGGGGGGACAGGAGTAAATCGAGGGAGTTCCAGAGAGGGCCCCAAAGTAATTCCCAAGGGAACCACGGAGTGGTGTCCCAGTCTCCCCCTGAGAAGAAGCCAGTGCCCCCGACAGGTAGGCCTGTTCATAGGGGGCCCCTTACTTGTTTTAAATGTGGTCAAGTGGGCCACCGGTATTATGATCCCCAGTGTCCCCAGAAGGACCTCAATGCCCCACCCCGTGCACCACCCCGCCAGCTTGCTAGTGCAGCCCTGGGAGGGGAGGAGATGGGTGCCCAAGGTGGGTGGGATCCCGTGGAATTGACCCTTGTCTCGCTAGGAGACTTTGAGAAGGTCCCTAACCCCACGCTGCCTGATAACACTAAGAAGTACAGGCAGTGGGTGACCATCAATGGCCATAGGGTGGATGCTCTGAGGGACACCGGAGCTAGTGTGACTGCAGTCAGCTCCCGGTTGGTGTCCAAAGAGCAGGTTGTCCCCCATGCATTCTGCCCAGTAGTGTCAGCAGACAACTCTGAGAGCCAGTGTGAGGTGGCTCAGGTTCCCTTTGAGTGGGGGTCTCAGGAACTCTTCAAGTAGCTGTGAGGCCAGCCATGCCGGTAGACTGTCTGTTGGGCAATGATTTAGAAAACTCCCCGTGGGCTATGGTGGAGAGGAAATCTCACTTGGAAATGTTGGGTCTGCCTGAGTGGGCGTGCGCGACCACTCGGTCCATGGCAGCCAGTAAGGATGTTCAGAAGGACCTGGAGCCTGAAAGTATGGCCCAGGCCCCTGCCTTGCAGAGAAGGTGTAGGGGGCGCGGGAAACTGGCCCCCATAGTTCCCACGGTCCAGGAAGGAGCAGACCTTGAGGGGGATGCCCTGGAGCCTACAGGGGAACAGGTAGCCGAACTGGGGGACCTGCCTGAGCTGACCCATTGGCAGCAGGAAGGAGGGCCCACCAGGGAGGAATTTTATGAACAGCAGAAAACGTGCCCTTCTCTCGAGGGGCTGCAGCGACAGGCTGCAGCCCAGGCAGCAGGTGATCAGTCAGGGTCACATCTGATCTATTGGGAGAATGACCTCCTTTACAGCGAGCCTAAGGTTGCTGAGCCTGGGTCAGCCCATGTGCTGGTGGTACCCCAGTGCTTCAGAGCCTTCCTACTGGAGTTGGCTCATGATGTGCCATTGGCAGGACATCTGGGGCAGACCAAGACCTTCGAGAGGCTGGTCACCCACTTTTTTGGCCCCAGATGCGCAGGAGCTCAGATGCTCACTGCAGGACATGTGAGACTTGCCAGGCAAGTGGGAAGAGTGGGGGAAGATCAAAGCCCCACTCCAGCCCTTTCCAGTTGTCAGTACCCCGTTCGAGCGAGTGGGCATTGACATTGTGGGGCCTCTGGACCCCAAGACAGCCATGGGCAACAGGTTCATCCTGGTCTTGGTGGACCATGCCACCCGGTACCCTGAACCCATCCCACTCCGGACAGTGACGGCCCCCGTGGTGGGACGTGCACTGATGGGGATTTTCTCCCATGTGGGGTTCCCCAGAGAGGTGGTGTCTGATAGGGGTACTAACTTCATTTCCAAATATATGAAGTCTCTGTGGGAGGAGTGTGGGGTAACTTATAAGTTTACCACCCTTACCACCCCCAAGGGAATGGGCTGGTTGAGAGATTCAACCGGACCCTCAAAGGCATGATTATGGGCCTAGAAGAGACCATGAGGCGTAAGTGGGACGTCCTCTTGCCATGCCTGTTGTTTGCTTACCGTGAGGTGCCACAGAAGTCCCTAGGGTTCAGCCCCTTTGAACTACTCTATGGTCACCCGGTAAGAGGGCCTCTGAGTCTGGTCAAGGAAGGCTGGGAGCAATCTCCCAGGAAACCTCCCTAGGATGTGTTTGGTTACATGCTGGCATTCAGGAACCAGACTCTGTGTTTCAGAAAGCTTGCTGAGGCAAATCTGGAAGTTAGCCAGGAAGAGATGAAACGTTGGCACGATCAGAATGCCACTCTGATTGAGTTTCAGCCTGGTCAAAAGGTTTGGGTCATGGCCCCAGTGGAGCCTTGTACGCTCCAAGATAAGTGGACTGGACCATTTGAGATGGTGGAGCGCAAGAGTCCTGTTACCTACTTGGTGGACTTGCGGTCTCCCCGGAACCCCTTGCGGGTCCTGAATGTCAACCGCCTGAAGCCCCACTTTGAGAGGTCCGAAGTGGGCATGCTCCTGGCCACAGATGCTGGGATGGAGGAGGAGAGTGAGCCTCTTCCTGACCTCCTCTGTGCAAAGGAGCAAGACGGGTCAGTGGAGGGTGTGGTCCTCTCCGCCACACTGACCCCTGAGCAACAGAGTGATTGTCGCCAACTGTTGGGACAATTCAGTGATCTGTTCTCCCTGGTGCCTAGTGTCATTGATTGGCGTGTCCACGAAGTGGACACTGGGGACAGTCCTCCTGTTAAGCACAAGGCTTACCGAGTGACTGACCGGGTTAGGGCATCCATTAAGGAAGAGGTTTCCAAAATGTTTGCTTTAGGGGTGATTGAGTCCCCTAGCAGCCCTTGGTCCAGCCCAGTGGTCTTGGTACCAAAAGCTGCAGAGCCTGGTGCCACCCCAGAACTTTGGTTCTGCGTGGACTACCGAGTAACCCTGGGCATAATTTGCATAGTAGCGAAGTACATTTTGAACTACACGTAGCTGTGTGCTTGACTGCACTGTACAATAATTGCCAAAGGCATCTTGCACAGTGCAAGTTAAAATAAAATAAATATCTCTGTCTTTATATACTAAAAATGCATATAGTCATTTCACAAAAATGAAAACAATAAATTAACAAGCAGTGAGAGAGGTGATGATTTTGGGATCCTCCCTAACCTAGGGAGAGAATCAAGCAGATGCCTTGAAAACAAAAAGCACATCTTTTGAACGATTCTGTGATGGTCCCATCCTCTTAGGACCACCCCAAGCACAGTTATTGGCAAAAATACAATCCCAACCAAAGGCCCTGCAAAGCATTATGGGACGAGATTAGCAGTGGGCAGTGAATATTATAGTATCCAATATCAAAATAATTCTTCAAAGAGCTGCAGTTCCACTAGTCGTTACTAGATGCTACCACAAAAATGGTTCAGCACCACAGACCGTCAACAACAAAATCCACAATTGTACGAAACAAGTAACAGTAGAAACAAGTCACTGCTAATGCAAAATCTTCTTGTCTTATTCTTCTTTATTATTCCACTTAATCAATAAAGTTTTTTTCAACAGCCAACGCGTTTCGTCCTATTAACTTAGGACTTCTTCAGGGCAGAAAAGTGGCAGACCAGCCACAGATAAATCAAGAATTATAATTGTCCATTTTTAACCAGATATTGTTATCATGAAATTTCTATATTAAAATATTGCCAAATAATCCAAATCAGAACAAGGTAAAGTATGCAGATGTCCAATATTCATCTGTGATTACACATTGATATCCAAGGAATACAGTGGCTTGATAACCATAGCCTTAGAAAAGAATAAAGCCAAAAGGTTCCATTAAGAACATATGGCAATGGATGGATAGTCTCCGGTTCAACTTATACTCGAAGCAGACGTAGCCTTCCGTATGGTCATCTAGATGCTCTTTGTAGAATTATTTTGATATTGGACACTATAATATTCACTGCCCACTGCTAATCTCGTCCCATAATGCTTTGCAGGGCCTTTGGTTGGGATTGTATTTTTGCCCATAACTGTGCTTGGGGTGGTCCTAGGAGGAAGGGACCACCACTGAATCGTTCACATGATATGCTTTTTGTGTTCAAGGCATCTGCTTGGTTCTCTCCCTAGGTTAGGGGGGACTCCAAAATCATCACCTCTCTCATTGCTTCATATTTTATTGTTAAAGTTCACTTTTGTGAATTGGTTATATGCTTTTTAAGCATAGAAAAATGCTTTATGAAAACATTTGTAGGTGTTTATTATACTGCTGCTATGCTTAGTGTGTAGTAGTAGTACAAACTTTGCATGTTCCGTGAGCATAGCGAAGTATTATGCCCAGGGTTACTACCGAGGTCTCAATTCAGTCACAAAGATTGAAGCGCACCCCATCCCCAGAGCTGATGAGCACATCGATCGGCTAGGGGCTGCACGGTACCTCAGCACGTTTGATTTGACGTCTGGGTATTGGCAGATCGCCTTAACTGATGGGGCAAAGGAGAGGTCCGCATTCTCCACACCAGATGGGCACTACCAGTTCAGGGTGATGCCCTTTGGGATGAAGAATGCCCCTGCCACCTTTCAGAGGTTGGTCAACAGGGTGTTGGATGGGCTGGAAGATTTCAGTGCCGCCTACCTGGATGACATTGCAGTGTTTAGTTCCTCATGGGAGGACCACCTGCGCCACCTCTGGGAAGTGTTGATGGCACTGCGAGGGCAGGCCTCACAATCAAGGCAAGTAAGTGCCAGATTGGGCAGGGTTCTGTGGTGTACCTGGGACACCAGGTGGGGAGCGGCCAGGTGGCGCCCCTACAGCCCAAGATTGAAACCATCCTGGCTTGGGAGCCCCCAAGACCCAGACACAGGTGAGAGCCTTTTAGGACTCACGGCTTATTACAGGAGGTTTGTCAAGGGGTATGGCAACATTGTTGCCCCCTTGACTGAGCTGACTTCTAAGAAGGAGCCCAAGATGGTGAACTGGACTGACACCTGTCAGAACGCTTTTGACACCCTGAAGACTGCCATGTGCACAGCACCTGTACTTCAGGCGCCCAACTTTTCAAAAGAATTTGTTGTCCAGACATACGCTTCCAAGCATGGTGTGGGGGCCGTTCTGTCACAGATCAATGAGGAGGGCCTAGACCAACCTGTAGCCTTCATTAGTAGGAGGTTACTTCCACGGGAACAGAGGTGGAGTGCAATTGAGCGTGAGGCATTTGCTGTGGTCTGGGCACTGAAGAAGCTGAGACCATACCTGTTTGGGACTCACTTCCGGGTTCAGACAGACCACAGGCCCCTCAGATGGTTGATGCAGATGAGGGGAGAGAATCCATAGTTGTTGAGGTGGTCCATTTCCCTACAGGGTATGGACTTTACGGTGGAACACTGCCCTGGTACAGAGCACGCCAATGCTGATGGTCTGTCCAGATTTTTCCGCCTTAGTGATGAGAACTCCCAAGTGGGTGGGTAGTTCTCCCCACATTTCAGCTGGAGGGGACACGTGTTAGACCTGGCACCATTGGCGTGGGTCTCCCCTCCATTTTTCGCTTTTGTCTCCTCTGTGTTTGCTGATGTTAGATGCTCTGGGCGCTATGCCACGGCCATTCCGTGCCACAGCGCGAATGCTCCCTATTGTAAATTGACTGTATGAATTGATGTTCCCATTGGCTCATTTGGTTTACCTGTTAGTCTCTAGTATAGTGCACCGTGCGTGCCCAGGGCTGGTAGACCGAATCCTGCTGGTGGGCCTGCAGCGCTGATTGCGCCACCCACAGAAGCAGCTTGTAAAGTGGAAAGTAGAATTTAGTATGCCTGAGCTCAGAATATTAAAGTACATCTTTTAGTGAGAGTTATTTCTATATTCTGTGTCTGAAAATGGGTAAAGTGGGTATTTTCTTGCCTAAGTCTTCCAGTATGCTCTGCTGTTATGTGTATTGGCCGTCTGGTTTTGGAGGGACAGGGTAGGTTGAACCCGACCTGGGTCGAATAGAGAGATCTGCAGCTGGAGTATGGGGAGTGGTGACCCTTTGATCTGAGCAGGGCTGCGCCTGGCAAGGTGAATGATGGCTCCCCCTCCCACGGCTCGTCTGATGGCAGACCCCCTCTCCTAAAGGGCAGGATGCCACCTCGTAAACAACGTGCCCCCAGGACCTCCCCGAACTGGTTCTGACTGGGTTCAGTGACTTGTGACTTTTGAGAGAACAAAGGCGAGGGGGGTATAAAGATGTGCGCGAAAACCCCCACGGGGGTGTTACTTCTGGATGCCAAGACGAACCTCTGTCCGTGTAACTAGAGGGAAAGGACTTTGAAACTTTCATCCATCTTGCTGAAGCAACTACCCAAAGGCCTGATTTAGCTCGCCTCCTGCTGAAGTCTCAGGGACATTAGACTTCACCCATCAGCCGTCTGGATTCCTATTTGAGGGGGATTCTACCCGCAGGTGAGGCCTCTGTTGAGAATACCAGAGCCTCTGGTTCTACTGCGGGGAACGCGGGCTGAAAGTTGCTATCGCTATTGTGGGCTGCTGCAGCTGAGGAGCTGTGCCGCTGAGTGCCCGCATTTGCCATCCTACGGAAATCATCGCTATCGCTATTGTGGGCCGCTGCAGCTGAGGAGCTGTGCCGCTGAGTGCCCGCATTTGCCAACCTACGAAAATCATCGCTATCGCGGGCCGCTGCAGCTGAAGAGCTGTGCCGCTGAGTGCCCGCATTTGCCATCCTACGGAAATCATCGCGATCGCTATTGTGGGCCGCTGCAGCTGAGGAGCTGTGCCGCAGAGTGCCCTCCTACGGAAATCATCGCTATCGCTATTGTGGGCCGCTGCAGCTGAGGAGCTGTGCCGTTGAGTGCCCGCATTTGCCATCCTACGAAAATCATCGCTATCGCTATTGTGGGCCGCTGCAGCTGAGGAGCTGTGCCGCTGAGTGCCCGCATTTGTCATCCTACGGAAATCATCGCTATCGCTATTGTGGGCCGCTGCAGCTGAGGAGCTGTGCCGCTGAGTGCCTGCATTTGCCATCCTACGAAAATCATCGCTATAGCTATTGTGGGCCACTGCAGCTGAGGAGCTGTGCCGCTGAGTGCCCGCATCTGCCGTCCTACGAGAATCATCGCTATCGCTATTGTGGGCCGCTGCTGCTGAGGAGCTGTGCCGCTGAGTGCCCGCACTAGTCACCACTTCCAGGATCTTGTTACCACCTGCGGGTGCCGCTGGGTGCCCGCCTTTAAGCCCCGTCCCAGGATTATCGTGAGTGCACGCCGCGGACCGCTACAGCCGGGAGATGTGGCCGCTGCGAGTCCGCCTGTCATCACCGCGGCTTTCTTGTGAGGCTGCGTGCCGTGCCCCTTTACATCTCAGGTACATTGTGCATCACCGGGTCGCGTGGACCCCGGCCCCGAACTAAGTCCGTTCCACCCCCGTTTCGAGTGCCTTTATTGCTTTTGAAGTGAATCTGTAATTGTGTGCATTGTGGCTCCTTGAGTGCTTTTAGCCTCGTGTTCAGTCTATATAAAGATAACTATTTTTCTATAACTACTTGTGGTGTCCGTTTGTAGCGTCTCTCCTGTGTTATTGTGTATGGTCATAATTGCTTCACACACTGCCTCTGAGATAGGCCTGTCTGATCGTGCTACGTTACCACAGGGTTGAGCAGGGGTTATCAAAGGGTGTAGCCCCCTTACTCTGACTTAGGAAGAAGGATCCCTATTTGGACCTCGGCGCCAGCCGCAGCCAACTAGAGAGCCCCATTTCTAACACAAACCTAGCGCAAAATGCTAACAAATCATGCCCTTAATGTTTTTCCAAGACATGTTTACTTTTCTACAATGTAACCCATTAGATCCCATAGAAAAAGAAAGAAAAAAGAAACAAAGAGCTCCCACCACAGTGGTAGAGCCCACCCTGTCACCCAGTTTGTCAGGATGTAGCGCCCGGTGATGAAGCACACAACAAATTGTAGGTGAGGGCTATTTTTACAAAGTAATGAATGCCCTTTCTCCAAGGAGCATCAGAAAGCACCCACACTCTGAAAGTAAATCATAGTTTACTATACTTTTTTGTGTGATGCGTAATGTTCACCCACGCACTCATAACAAACGACTGGACTACGGAAACGCCCTCTACGCTGGAATCAACAAATCCCTTCTACGCAAACTCCAGACCATCTAAAACTCCGCAGCCAGACTCGTCCACGACATCCCACGGCATGAGCACATCACCCAACACCTGCGAGACCTCCACTGGCTCCCCGTCGAGAAGAGAGCAACCTTCAAACCACTCATGCACGCCTACAAATCCCTCCACAACATCGGACCCAAATACCACAACAAAACCCAAAAGAAACCCAAAAGTACCCAAAAGAAACCTCCGCTCCGCCGACCTCGCCCTGGCAGAAACCCCGCGCATCTGCAGAACCAGAGCGGGTGGAAGAGCCTTCTCCTACATTGCAGCCTAAGCCTGGAACAAGCTCCCAGTCAACATCAGACAGTCCCCTACTCTGCGCCCTTTCAGGAAGAGCCTCAAGACCTGACTCTTCGATTGATCCAGAGCTGCCCCCCCCCTCCCAGCGCGCCTTGAGACGCTCACGGGTGAGTAGTTCACTTTAAACCCCCTGATTGATTGATTGAATGTTATGTGTCCCCTCATCTGTAATTTTATTTACGTGATTCCCGATTGATTCTCTCACATCATGAGTGAGGTCATGGGCATTGAATTTGGTGTGCGAGTTATGATTTGCATGGCTGTTGCGCAGGTTCTGGATTGCAAATCTAACCGTAATTTGTAAATGTTTGTACTGTTCTATTTTTAATATGCACTATAATCTGTACTTAGACTGTTGTTTTATAAGTGAATTTCTGAGGCTTTTAAAACATATGTTAAGGTGTTTTTCATTGAACATATATATAGATTCACTGAAAAAACCATAGGTTTTAGGGACAGTTATAGTTACTTGGACATTGCACTCGTACAAAACCCGTGAAATTCCCCCGTTATAGTTAGTTCAGCTAACTATAACTCGCGCCCCGCAATGCACTGCTGATGACGTCACATATTACATCACTCATGACCTGGTCAGTGACATCACTGATGACATCACTGATGACATCTCAAATGACATCACTGATGACATCATCCAGTGATTGTGTGTTTCTCTAAAGTTTAAATATTTTTAATATATATAGGAAAAGACGTATTGAAGAATGAGTGGGTGTGTAAGTGTCTGTATGGATGATTTAGTAGGTGCGTGACTGACTGTATAAGTGAGTGATTTAACGTATCTTACTGAATGCATGGGTTAGTGACTAAACTGGGTGAATGTCTGTATCCGTCTGTCTGTTGCTGTGTAAGTGGCTGCATGTGTTTGTGAATAGCTACATGAGTGTCTATTTGAGTTATTGAATGCTTGTGTGAGTATCTGTATGGGTGCCTGAGTGTTTGTGTGGGAGGGGTGTGTGCGACTCTGTGCATAGATGTGTGAGTGGGTGATTCACTGGGTGGATGGTTTCAAGAGTGCATCTGTGATAGACTGTATGGGTGGGTAAGTGTGTGTAAGAGTGTGTTAGTGAGTGAATGTATGTCCCAGTGGTACATGTGTGAGTAACTACATATGTGAAAGGCAGTATATATGTGTGTTGGAGTATATAAATAGCTATAAGCGAGAGTGACTGATTGTGATAGTGGCTGTATGGATGAGTGTGTGCTTGTATCAGTGATTGTATAAGAGCGTAAGAATGTGCTAGTATTTGTATGAGTAAGTGAGCTGGTGTGTGTATAACTGTATAGGTGAGTAAATGGTAGTGTGTTTAATTATTTGCATGACTGACTAGGTGTGTGAGTACCTCTATGGATGAGTGGCGGTGTTTGAGTGTCTATATAGGAGTATGAGTGCATATGATAGTCCTGTACTGAGTGACCGTAAGTATGAGTGACTGTACGGGTGAGTGAGTGGATGTGTGTGTGTAGACCTAAGAATCAGTGAGTGGGTATGTAGTTATTGGTGTTGGAGTGTCTATGGTTTTGCGAATGGCAGTCTGTAATTTAGAGTGGGTGTATCAAAGGTTATATTAGGGTGTGAGGAGGTGCATCAGATTATCACGTGGATGATGTCATCAGTGATGTCATTTGAGATGTCATCAGTGATGTCATCAGTGATGTCACTGACCATGTCATGAGTGATGTAATATGTGACGTCATCAGCAGTGCATTACGGGCGCGAGTTATAGTTAGCTGAACTAACTATAACGGGGGAATTTCACGGGTTTTGTACGAGTGCAATGTCCAAGTAACTATAACTGTCCCTAAAACCTATGGTTTTTTCAGTGAATTTCAAAGGTTTTTTAAATGCTAATTTGTAACTATAACGTGTCTGAAACCTATGGTTTTTTCAGTGAATTTCAAAGGTTTTTTAAATGCTAATTTGTAACTATAACGTGTCTGAAACCTATGGTTTTTTCAGTGAATTTCAAAGGTTTTTTAAATGCTAATTTCTAACTATAACGTGCCTGAAACCTACGTTTTTTTAGTGAATTTCAAAGGTTTTGTAAATGACAATTTTTAAATGTATTAATTGTTATATTAATTTTTTTCATACTGATTTACTACATTTTTAGAAACAATTTTTTTTTACATATTTTATTTTTTAAATTACATTGTAATTACATTATACATTACATTACAAAAATACTTTCTCTTAATGAATTACTTTAGTTTAAATACTTTGCAGATAGGCAATACACTTTTAAGTACAGTAGTTACAGTTGTTGCAATGGGCAACACATTTTCAAACACAATGCAACATTCAGCTCAATGTGAATTTCTAGTTAAATGCAATTAGTTACTTTATGGATTACTTTTCTAACCACAGGACTGGATCCTAGATTCAGTCCTGGTACATCTCCTGTAAACAGTTGAGTAAAAGCGTTTTGGTTACAGTCGTGATTTTTAAGGAATATTATTGTATTTTAAAAGTTGACACTTAGAAACTTTTTCTCATAGAATCACCAATGTTATCCTATGGAAGGAAATTCACTTAGCAGGTAAAAACTGTTATCGTTACTTTTTCTTACTCAGTGTTGGATCCTGGATCCAGCACTGGTGCATCTCCTGTAAACAGTTGAAAGAATGCGTTTAAGTCATACAGGCGATTTTTAAGGAATATTTGTAGTTTGTGAAAATCAACACTTTGAAACTTTTTTGCTGAAAACCAGTCAATGTTAGCCTATGAAGGAAATTCAAGTTACCGGTAAGTACGGTTAAAATTACTTTTGAGGATCAGTACTGGGCTGAAACATGCAGCACTGAGGTCTCTCCTGATAACAGGTGAGTAAATCGGAATTCGTATTTCGGCTGATTTTAGAGGAATATTTTAAAGTTCCAAAACTCCACACTTAGAAGAATTTCCAAGTGAAACCAGTCAATGTTAGCCTATGGAAGGAAATTCAAGTTACTGGTAAGTACGGTTAAAATTACTTTTCAGGACCAGTACTGGGCTGAAAGATGCAGCACTGAGGTCTCTCCTGATAACAGGTGAGTAAATCAGAATTCGGATTTCGGCTGATTTTAGAGGAATATTTTAAAGTTCCAAAACTCCACACTTAGAAGAATTTCCAAGTGAAACCAGTCAATGTTAGCCTATGGAAGGAAATTCAAGTTACTGGTAAGTACGGTTAAAATTACTTTTCAGGACCAGTACTGGGCTGAAAGATGCAGCACTGAGGTCTCTCCTGATAACAGGTGAGTAAATCAGAATTCGGATTTCGGCTGATTTTAGAGGAATATTTTAAAGTTCCAAAACTCCACACTTAGAAGAATTTCGAAGTGAAACCAGTCAATGTTAGCCTATGAAGGAAATTCAAGTTACCGGTAAGTACGGTTAAAATTACTTTTCAGGACCAGTACTGGGCTGAAAGATGCAGCACTGAGGTCTCTCCTGATAACTGGTGAGTAAATCGGAATTCGTATTTCGGCTGATTTTAGAGGAATATTTGCACAATGGTGAAGGGTGGGGGCGGGGCCTGAGGTGACATCTTTGCAAACGCGCCCCGTGGCGCGTTTTAAGTTGGGGGATTAAGTCCCCTTGAATCCTGAGGATCCCTAGGGGCCAACTAGACCACCAGGAACCTCCAATATGCGCCAGGGGGCTGTGTTACAGAGAGTGTAGAGAGGCCACACCCCTTTTTACACCTCTCTGCAACGCAGCTCTGTGGCGCATTCTGGATGTACCTGTTGGGCTAGTTGGCCCCCAGGGACCCTCAGGATTGAAGGGGATTTAATTCCCCATCTTAAAACGCGCCACGGGGCCTGTTTGCACACATGTCACCTGAAGCCCCGCCCCTCCCTTCACCACTGTGCAAACGCGCCCCGTGGCGCGTTTTAAGTTGGGGGATTAAGTCCCCTTGAATCCTGAGGGTCCCCGGAGTCCAACTAGCCCACCATATACCTCCAAAAGCGCCACAGAGCTGCGTTGCAGAGAGGTGTAAAAGGGGTGTGGCCTCTCTACACGTCTCTGCAAGGCAGCCCCTGGCGCATACTGGAGGTTCCTGGTGGGCTAGTTGGCCCCAGGGACCCCCAGTATTCAAGGTGAATTTGTTCCCTCTCTGCAAACGCGCCAGGGGCGCGTTTGCAGAGTGGTGAAGTAGGGGCGGGCCTGCGGGCCCGATCGTTTTTTTTGTTTTTTGTTTTTTTGTCCCCTGAAGGGGGCTGTGTGGCCCCCCTTCCTTTTTCTCTTTTTGGGCCCTGGGGACCCCATCCCCCAGGGCCTTACCCCTCTTTTAAATTACCAAAAAAAAACGGGAAGGGGGCCGCGTGGCCCCCCTTCCCTGGGCCTGTATTTTCCCCGGGGACCCCATCCCCCGGGGCATGGCCTCTATATTTATTTTTTTGAGGGGGGCAGCGTGGCCCCCCTCCTCTGGCCATTTTAAGGCCCCGGGGACCCCATCTCCCGGGGCCGGCCTTTCCATTTAAAAAAAAAAAAAAAAATTCTCTTTTTTGGGGAGGGGGGCCGCGTGGCCCCCCTCCCGGGCCACTACTTGCCCCGGGGACCCCATCCCCCGGGGCTGGCCCTCTCCGTTGGGGACTGTGGGGGGTCCCCAATCCCCCACAGTCCCGCTGGCTCCCCACGTCCCTTGGGAGCCGGCATTGCTGTTCCACATGGGGAGCAGCTGACATGCTGCTCCCCATGTGGAAAGCATCGCTTTGGATATTGGAAGAGAGAGCAGGTTTCCCTGCTCTCTCTTCCAATATCCAAGCAGTTTGCTATGGCAGGACGGGAGCCGCGAGGCTCCCGTCCCTGCCATAGCAAACTACAGTGTCCCGGGGTAGGCACCCCGGACACTGCAGGAGCCGGCCCTGGGGGTGGTGGTCCCCAGGGCCATCAAGGGCTCCAGGAGGGGGGCCGCGCGGCCCCCTCCCATTCAATACACAGCCCTGGGGAGGTGGTGGTCCCCGGGCTCTGGGGTCCGTAACGGACCCCCATATTAAAATGTTTAGTGCCCCGGGAGGTGGCGGTCCTCGGGGCGTGTGGGGGCTGGAGCCCCCCCACACAGGTTTAATAATGTATCAAAAAAAGCCCCGGGAGGTGGTGGTCCCCGGGCTGCGGGAGGGCTCAGAGCCCTCCCGCACCATTTTTCAAAAAGCCCCGGGGGGTGGCGGTCCCTCGGGCTTGGGGGCCCTTGAGGCCCCCCACACATTAAATTATCCCCCCCCACCATGCCACCGGGACTTGGGCCACCCGGGGCCAATTAACATCGAAGCGCGGAGACCGCGCTTCGATTTGCTCGGCAGGATTCGCGCACCCTGAGCGCATCCTGCCGATTTTTAAAAAAAAATTATTATTTTTGCCCAGGGGTCCTTGTGGGACCCCTGAGCAAACCTAGGGGGTCAGGGTGTTTCTACCCTGCCCCCTTTGTGCGCTTGCGCACTTGTTTCTGTCCCTCGGTTCTACCGAGGGACAAAATGGCTGCCAACATTTCCTGAATCGGAATGTTGACAGCCAGCTGACAGCCAATTAACATGCAGCTCGTGATCGGGACGGTGCGCGCAGGGTGCGCTGAGGGTACGCGGACCCTACTCGGCCATAGATATCACAAACTTTTTACTTTTCATTTTCTCAGCAACTACTGAACGGATTTACACCATTTAACAAAAGGGTTCTTTCTGAACCAAGAACTACCTCTTTGCCAAATTTGGTGTAATTCCGTTCAGCAGTTCGGGCTGTAGCCGTGTCTAAAGTTTCCTATGGAAAAGTGCATGGGGAAAACACGTTTTGGGACCCCCTTTTTCTCGGCCCCCGCTTGACGAATCCCCCCGAGACTTTCAGGGTAGGAGCGGACCGGAGCGGGCCACAAAGTTTGAAAATTTCGCGAAGATACGTCAACCGGCAAGAGAGTTCTTTCAAATAGAATGTCGCGGATTTCCTATGGATAATAGGTTGTAACTATAACTATCTACTGGCGACCGCCAGTAGATAATGTAATTGATGTTCAGTGAACGCACATCAGAAAAGCCACTGAAATTTACCAGTGATGGTAAACAATGCAAAAGCCCAGCCCAGTGGATGCCTCTCCCATGTTTTGCTCCAAGTAAACAGTTCTTTATTCCCATGCTTTTGCATAGGGGTATGCTAAGTATGGAGGGGCATCAATTATGGTGTGCGTCATGCAGTGCATACCATAATTTGCAGTGGTGGCCGGCATGGCTCGCTGATGCGGGGTCGCGGGCGGGCGAGGATGCGCATAATAATAAAAAAGAAAATGTAATTACCTTCCTGCCGGGTACCGCGTTTCTGCTCCTGCTTTCCTCGAGGAACAGGAAGCACAGCCAGGCCTCACTGAACAATCACAACGCTGCAATGCAGCATTGTGATTGGTAGGCACCCAGGCTCCCTGACCAATCACAACGCTGCAATGCAGCGTTGTGATAGGTTTTGAGCATCCTGGTTTGACGCTCAACCAAGGAATGGGGCCCTGGGCATGTTCTCCACGCAGGCTGTAATGGAGCCTGCATGGAGAATGGGGAAAGTGCGCATGACTGGTTTGGGCAGCCCCAGAGGGCCAACCAAACAGTCATTGCGCACTTAGGAGTGGGTAAACCACTCCTCCCCTGCCCTGCTCCGAGAGAAGAGCAGCCCTCCTCCTGCCCCCAAAGCAGCACGAACATAAAATGATAATAACTAAAAGTTATTATCATTTTATGTTTCCCCTTCTAGCACTGCTTGAAAGCAGTGGGGCGACACTCCTCCGCCATAGCGGAGGAGCCGCCACTGATAACTTGTGAATAAAAGTGTTCTTTTTTTTTGTTTTATGTTTGCTGATCGATAACTCACTTTATACTACATATATACTTCAGGTTTGTATTTTCAATTATGCTTAGGCAGCAACCAAGGATTAGAAGCCTTGGCCCGTCCAAGAAATATAAAAAAAAAAATGTCATGGGTAAAATATAGAGGGGTGAACAAACAAGTTCCACTGTGAAAGAAATGATTTTCGTTTCTCAGACAGACCATCGCTGCACATGCCTCCTGGCTGTCTAAGCGAGCCTATGAAATCCTGCCTTCCTTCCCAGGGAGAAGGAGGGAAGTTGGAATATAGTTCCAAGCACTGTGCCCTGCAAAGGGCCTGTTTATTCTAAAAACTGCTGCTAAACACAAACATTGCTTGGGCCCTCGCGTACCTACTTCCTTCCTGCTGGTACAGGTCATTATGCCCTAGAGCACTATGATGTCACGAGTTGCTTGTAATATCTTATTACAACTGAATTGGTGTGTCATTTTCCTATTACAGCCACTTTCTGACATCAGCACATTCAGCAGCAGCTGAATCCTTCTTACCCTCTCTCTCTGCTGGTCTTGCCGTAGGGCCTGATTTTGATCTTGGCGAACGGGTTACTCTGTCACAACGGTGACAGATATCCCGTCCGCTGAAATATAAATCCCATTATATCCTATGAGCCCAAAGTGATGATGAATGTCTTTAGCCCAGATGGCAATATAAGTAGAGACCAGAGCAACATGATGAACGTTTGAAACATAAAAGAAAGCTGCTTTGACATCAATAATAGGGCTGATCCTTCTTGGAGGCACGGTTTGTACAGGGCTGATAATTGCTCTTGGTTCTTGGGCTCTCCCTTATCTATCATCCGTGAGAACGATCGGGATAATGCATATAAGATATTCCATAGACATTTTCCTGTACAGGAAAGGTCAGCATTAGAAATGCTACATTTATGTATCTGTCTCCATCTAGGTCTTTGTCTCGTCCATCCATCCATCATGGCGTCGCTGCGGACCATCCTGAGGCGGGCGTTCTTTATCTGTGCCTTCTCGGCTCCTTTGTTTTACAAATGTCGGATCTATCAGTAGCTGGGATTAGTCTCTGGACTCATGTTCCTGTACTCTCTGTACATCTCTTTTGTGAGCGTACCCAGCACTATTTATACTGGCCTGGGGGAAGGGTCATTTGGAAATGATTCCATCCATGACGGTTACAGGAACCAAGCAAAGTTGCAGCACAAAACCCATTGACAGCAATTTATGAATCTGGCACGAGATTCAGTTAACAATGTTACATTTTGATACTGGTCATAAAATACAAATCTAAATGAGAAAGTAACCGCTTGACCCACTGTAGTAAAAAATAAATATAATATAGAAAAAAAATGAAAAGAATCAAACAACCAGTTGGTTCAAGAGGGTTATTGGTTGAGGGAGTGGGAGCCCCACTCAATTAATAAACACAATCCTGCTCAGGGTGAACTAAAAAGTAACTAAATTAACCTGTGCTTAACCTTCTGGTAGCATGGCAAAAAGCAGTCAGGCTTAACTTAGAAGCAATGTGTTTGGTATTTATGACACACACAAACAGTATTAAAGTGATAACACAACACAAGCAAAATCCTCACCAATTTAGAAACATAGAGTAAAGTTTCATAAATTAAATTATACCAAAATAAAAAAAGCCAATCAGTAGAAGCGGAGGTACTGAATTTTAAAGTTTTAGGTAAGTACAGCGCCTAAAAACTCACTGTCATTTAGATGTGCTAGACCGGGGGAAAGTCACAAGTTTAGACTGACCGCAATGGAGTGTGGGCTGGATAAAGGGGCCCAGTTTGTCCCGCTGAAAAAGTTACCTTCTCAAAGTTAGGTGCAAAGAGTCCAGTTCACGGTGGAGGAGGCCTTGTGGTGCAGGGAGTGCTACAAGGATGGTCATCGCTGTAGCGCGGTAACCCAATGTCTTCCAACGGGAGAGATAGGCCTTACACTAATGAAAAACAAATTTAGGAGTTTTTCACTACCAGGACGAGTAAAACCTAAAAACGCATGCCCTACTTTTTAAATAAAATGCACCCTGCCCTATGAGCCTTAAGACCTACCTTCGGGTGACTTATATGTATTAAAAAGAAGGTTTAGGTCTGGCAAAAGCTTAATTTTGCCAGGTTGAAATGGCACTTGCGGATGCAGTGGCAGACCCGAGACATGTTTTGAAAGGCCCAGGTGGAACAATCAGTGCTGCTGGCTCACTAGTAGCATTTAATGTACTGGCCCTGGGAACATGTAGTATCATTTACTAGGGACTTACTGGTAAATTAAATCTGCCAATCAAGTGTGAGCCAATTGCACCATGTTTTAGGGAGAGAGCCCAAGCCCTTTAGCACTGGTTAGCAGTGGTACAGCCCAGAGTCCTAAAGCCAACAAAAACAAATTCAGCAAAACAGGAGGGGTGAAGGCAATAGGTTTTGGGGGGACCCTGCAGAGTGGGTCAGTTCCAACAAAGGGGTATTTAAATATATGCTAAGTTGAAAAACTGTGCTTCACAAAGGTTGCAAACTTTTGCTAGGTTTGCAAAACTTAAAATGCAGCTGAAAATTCTTGCCAAAATCTTTTGTGGAAGTATATTTCTACAAAATGAGTTTTTTTTTAAAATAAGAAATTACTCACTAATAGTGGATTTTGTGTTTTTCTGCATTAAAACCTGCTTTTGCAGGATTTGTTTGCACATTGTATGAAATTTACAATCTATGTAAACTTTGCAAAGCTTGCAAAGTTTTGGCAAAAATACAAACATTTCGCAGAGTAAATCTCTGCAGTTCCGTGCACATCTAGTTTGGACCTGGGCGATATCTATATATACCAACTTATTTCATGTCTATGAGTTCTTACAAAGCTCACAGCATGTTCTGCAGTGAACTAACTTCAATAACATCTTAATAATGACCCAGACGCAGGCTTTACCTACAAAGGAGTATGGAAACCACAATGGCTCACATCAGAGATGCTATTTTGTGCACCACAGATAGCGGTGAGCATGCCATCCTGCCATTGTTAGACCTCTCAGAGACTTTTAATAAGAGAGAATCTTATTAACGTGACTTACCTAAGTTGCTGGCATCACAAGAAAGGTTCAGAAAGGCGCTGCAGTCTTGTTAACTCTATTCAAGGGGCATCTAAAACTGCTAGCACAAAATTGGTCTGGACTTACAAATTTGATGTGATACCTACGCCAGTGACTCTTAAATTCATGACTGAATTAAAATGGCAGCCAGACGATGCGGGAGGGAGGAGGCTACCTTCCTCCACACAGTGTGGAGTTGCATGATGTTGCAGTGCTTCTGGCAATGGCTGACGTCTCGTCTGGCAGAGGTCTTCTCCTGGGAGATCCCAACTGACCCTAAATTGATCTTCCTCCACTGTACACAGGGACTGGGAGGGAACCGCTACAAGCGACACCTGTTATTCCTGGGATTCACACTGGCGAAGAGAGACGTAGCCAGAATGTGGAAAGCGGACTCTCCACCATCCATAGGGGCATGGAAGAAAGGTGTGGACCATTGCATGGGCTTGTCGATCGCGGTGTTCCAAGCTAGAGGCTGCCCGCAAAAACATCCGAAAATATGGCGGCGCTGGGCCGATGACAGAGGCATAGTTCTGGCCCCGGTGCGTACTGCTGAGGCTCAGCTGGATACTGAGATTCGAACGTACTGAGCCACAACGCCAGGGAAGAATGAGGGATTCAAGAACGGATCTACATGAGGGCTCTATGTGGGACATGCTGGTTTGGGGAGGTGAGCGGGGAATGACTGGGCCAGTTTTTTGTTTCATTCTTGTTCATGTGTACTCACCCTACATTGTCTTGCTTATGTATGAGGGCTGTCTTGGCCTTGCTATATTGACAAAACCCAATAAATTTGTTATGAAAAAAAATGGCAACCATACAAAAGGTGATGCGAGGAATGCTTGCAAATAGTCTGAGACACTGGCCATTGCTCGGGTTAGCATTTCACCCCATCGTTTTTCACCCACTGTGCCCCTCCAGACAGAGGCCCTCCTTATGCAAATCCGTACTGACCCTGCTTGCTGTGTATCCATTAAGGATGGATCAATTTCCCACGAGGAGCAGGGTCAGTACTGATTTGCATATAAGGTGGCCAAAGTCTAGAGTGGTCAGTGGGGGGAAGATGTTGCAGCTTAGTAAAGGAATATTTCAATGTTGTCACAGAGAGGATGTGTCAATGAGACCTGCTCTTCAACTTCGATTTATGTGTGCGATTGAAAATGTTTCTAGCACGCTTCCGATGTTCAAAATCTGATGGTATAGCCTCTATCTATATTTTTATTGTCTTTTCTCGTGCTCGGCTTGATATGGTTCATCAAACATCTAAACACTCCTAATTTAGGTGAGAGACTTCATTCTTTAAGTTAAAAAGTATCTTTTTACAGCCCTCACTCTCTTAAAACCTGCTCAGCTCCAAAGCATGTTAATGGGGGAAATTACATTCTCTGCTCTTACTCTTGGTCGTTTTGTTCCCCAGGAAGGACAGCGGTGTGAGGGCGTCACTTGTGGAGTCAACATCTGACCTGCTTTGATTAGGGTTCACCATTGTTAGTTAAAACCGCAGACGCAAAATAACAGATTTGGCTTCAGGAAAAATCAGTTCCCATTGTAAGAGACCAGTCCGGAGAGACAGATTAGCAGCAAGAAAGAAAGTTAGGCGATGGCAAGACATCCCTTCTGCATTTCATCCCAGGTCTCGTCTGATTGGTGATGACGTGCTGGAAGATAAACCAGAGCAGACACGCGCCAGGTGTGGTACAAGACACCGCGTCAATGATGGCGCTCTAGGACCTGTGCGGCAGAGCCATGACGTAGCTCTGAGCACGCCGAGGGGGGCAGGGAACGGGCACCTATCAGTGTGAGAGCACTAACACAGCAAAAATATAATGTTGTTCAAACTGCCTCTGTAAACTGCCCATTCAAGTCGCCCATGCGTCGATCAATGCACAGTGATTAAACATATGCCATCTGTGGGTATTTGAACAAAGAGGTGCTGGTTCCGCCTGGCACCCATGCCTACATGTTTTACATAGCTGCACACCATGGAGGGTTGTTATGTGACGGTAGGATGTGTGCAGAAATATACAATTGCAATAAACATAGTTAATGGTTAGGAGAGTGTAGGTTTAAGTTAAGGAGGACAAAAAGGATGACTTCATTTGAAGTTTCCAGGTTGTGGAAGCTGCCCCTTTCTCTGTCGTTCAAGAACTGCATTATTTAATATTTTTGCACCACACATAGGGATTCTCAGTCCCTGCGGCCTTTGGAGCCTTCTGAGATGGTGTAAAGTTTGCATAGGATGTTTTCATGTGTGTATATGTGTGCACAGCTGAACCTGCCTGAAAGCCAGCAGAGTGGTGCACAGGGTCAAAGGCAAAGACACTTTCATGGAGTAACTGGAGAACTACCTGAGTCTGGAGAGTGGGGGTGGACTGTTACTGGTTGTGGTTAAGTGCTCTTCGAGAGGTGTTCTGCAGCTCTCTCCTACACTGGAGCAGTGTTGGGTCCTCCAGCCGTTCATAGGGATACGGCTCCAGATCCTGGGTGCATACATGGAGAAATCCCCTGCCTTCTTTTTTAGTTCCTTTTTGCTCTTCTTCATCTCCAGACGGATGGTGCCCTTGGTGCAGTTGTACCAAGAGTTTCTGGAGGTGGTGAGCTTGTCAGCCAGATAGACAGGGGTGCAGGTCATCATGGCTGGGGAGATGATGAAGCTGGTTATGAAGATGGCGAGGGAACCAGCGGTATTGTTCCAATTAAGTACTTTTACTGTGACGTGAGCTCATTGCCAGCTCACATCACGGTCTGTTGCATCTATCTATCTATCTATCTATCTATCTATCTATCTATCTATCTATCTATCTATCTATGCATCTATCTATCTATCTATCTATCTATCTATCTGTCTGTCTGTCTGTCTGTCTGTCTATCTGCCATTCAAGTTCCCTACAGTTCTACTTTGCGAGGTTGGGCATTTTAATGGTGAATCCTCATATGGAAAGCCCAAACTCCCAATGGGATCTCCATCAATAACAGGTTGATCAATACCATCTTTTGGATATACTTTTTTCGGTCGGCCTTTGAATGTAAATGACTGTGTTTGCTTTGGGTATATTAGCAAACTGCATTGTTTACTTCTCTGGCGGGGTGGGGGTGACTGCAATGACATTCAAGGTGAGTGTTTCACCCGTGTGAATGGCCTATTATCAACAAACTGCCCAAGCACAGCATCACACGAGGAAACAGAAAACAATGATGTAGTGTTGACCATCTGTAGCATTTTGCAGGCACTTCCAACTTGAATTGTGTAGCAAAGTAGCAGCGGAAACACTGGAGAGCAGAGTTGAAAGAAGGTAGGTGGCCTTTGTGCACCATAGAAAAGTTAGTTACAATATCTACCATCCAGTCTGGGATCTTTCACATGATGAACCTCGTAGGTGATAGCCCTAAAAACCAAGTTGAGATGTTTGGTTATCGAGTGGCAAGAATTGTAGCGATCACCCAGAGCAGAGTTAGGTTTAAACCAGGGCCTGCCTTTGTTTGTTTTCCAAGTTGGATTAGGGAGAAAGCTCTTCTACTTGACTGTCCAGAAAAGGTAATGGTGAATTAAAATCTATGGCTGCGTTTTTTTACTGCTATGCAAGTTTGATAAATGACGACAGCAGTGACCCATCAAATGTACATCAGGTCTGAATGAGAGTGAAGATCCTTACTCATTCAACCACTGATCACCTGAGTCCAAATCATGAGCCTTCTGAGTCCAAATCAAGCGCCTTCTGAGTCACAGACATCTCTAGTCCAGCACAAGACTTTCTCCTTGTTGTGATGTTACTTTATTTGAAGTTTCAGAGACAGCAGAGTGTCCAGGAGCCTGAAGGCACAGGCATATATTAATTAGAATAATATATGTGTATTATCATCATCAGCAGCTCTATTTTTATTTTGTCATAAAAGTACATAAATAAGTTCATACATCAATAAAACAGTAATTATACAGTAGTTAATAAAAATGCACACAATTACAGTACTATACAATATAATGAGTTCATACATCAATAAATCTTTGATCATAAACATGGTTATTTAAAATTCATACAATTGCAACAATGTATACCTGATTTAAGAAACCGCCCAACTATATAGCTTACATCCTCATTAGGTAACACCCTACTCTATAGCATACATCCTCATTAGGTAACACCCAACTATATAGCTTACATCCTCATTAGGTAACACCCTACTCTATAGCATACATCCTCATTAGGTAACACCGTACTCTATAGCATACATCCTCATTAGGTACAACTCTATAGCATACATCCTCATTATGTAACACCCTACTCTAAAGCATACATCCTCATTAGGTACAACTCTATAGCATACATCCTCATTAGGCAACACCCTACACTACAGCATACATCCTCATTAGGTAACACCCTACTCTATAGCATACATCCTCATTAGGTAACACCCTACTCTATAGCATACATCCTCATTATGTAACACCCTACTCTAAAGCATACATCCTCATTAGGTACAACTCTATAGCATACATCCTCATTAGGCAACACCCTACACTACAGCATACATCCTCATTAGGCAACACCCTACACTACAGCATACATCCTCATTAGGCAACACCCTACACTACAGCATACATCCTCATTAGGCAACACCCTACACTACAGCATACATCCTCATTAGGTAACACCATACTCTAAAGCATACATCCTCATTAGGTACAACTCTATAGCATACATCCTCATTATGTAACACCCTACTCTAAAGCATACATCCTCATTAGGTACAACTCTATAGCATACATCCTCATTAGGCAACACCCTACACTACAGCATACATCCTCATTAGGTAACACTCTACTCTAAAGCATACATCCTCATTAGGTAACACCATACTCTAAAGCATACATCCTCATTAGGTAACACCCTACTCTATAGCATACATCCTCATTATGTAACACCCTACTCTAAAGCATACATCCTCATTAGGTACAACTCTATAGCATACATCCTCATTAGGCAACACCCTACACTACAGCATACATCCTCATTAGGCAACACCCTACACTACAGCATACATCCTCATTAGGCAACACCCTACACTACAGCATACATCCTCATTAGGCAACACCCTACACTACAGCATACATCCTCATTAGGTAACACCATACTCTACAGCATACATCCTCATTAGGTACAACTCTATAGCATACATCCTCATTATGTAACACCCTACTCTAAAGCATACATCCTCATTAGGTACAACTCTATAGCATACATCCTCATTAGGCAACACCCTACACTACAGCATACATCCTCATTAGGTAACACTCTACTCTAAAGCATACATCCTCATTAGGTAACACCATACTCTAAAGCATACATCCTCATTAGGTAACACCCTACTCTAAAGCATACATCCTCATTAGGTAACAACCTACTCTTTAGCATACATCCTCATTAGGCAACACCCTACACTACAGCATACATCCTCATTAGGTAACACCCTACTCTATAGCATAAATCCTCATTCGGTAACACCCTACTCTATAGCCTACATCCTCATTAGGTACAACTCTATAGCATACATCCTCATTAGGCAACACCCTACACTACAGCATACATCCTCATTAGGCAACACCATACTCTACAGCATACATCCTCATTAGGTAACACCATACTCTATAGCATACATCCTCATTAGGCAACACCGTACTCTAAAGCATACATCCTCATTAGGTAACACCCTACTCTAAAGCATACATCCTCATTAGGTAACACCCTATTCTTTAGCATACATCCTCATTAGGCAACACCCTACACTACAGCATACATCCTCATTAGGTAACACCCTACTCTAAAGCATAAATCCTCATTCGGTAACACCCTACTCTATAGCATACATCCTCATTAGGTACAACTCTATAGCATACATCCTCATTAGGCAACACCCTACACTACAGCATACATCCTCATTAGGTAACACCCTACACTACAGCATACATCCTCATTAGGTAACACCATACTCTACAGCATACATCCTCATTAGGTAACACCATACTCTATAGCATACCTCCTCATTAGGCAACACCCTACTCTATAGCATACATCCTCATTAGGTAACACTCTACTCTAAAGCATACATCCTCATTAGGTAACACCATACTCTAAAGCATACATCCTCATTAGGTAACACCCTACTCTAAAGCATACATCCTCATTAGGGAACACACTACTCTTTAGCATACATCCTCATTAGGCAACACCCTACACTACAGCATACATCCTCATTAGGTAACACCCTACTCTATAGCATAAATCCTCATTCGGTAACACCCTACTCTATAGCATACATCCTCATTAGGTACAACTCTATAGCATACATCCTCATTAGGCAACACCCTACACTACAGCATACATCCTCATTAGGTAACACCCTACACTACAGCATACATCCTCATTAGGTAACACCCTACACTACAGCATACATCCTCATTAGGCAACACCCTACACTACAGCATACATCCTCATTAGGTAACACCATACTCTACAGCATACATCCTCATTAGGTACAACTCTATAGCATACATCCTCATTAGGTAACACCCTACTCTATAGCATACATCCTCATTATGTAACACCCTACTCTAAAGCATACATCCTCATTAGGTACAACTCTATAGCATACATCCTCATTAGGCAACACCCTACACTACAGCATACATCCTCATTAGGCAACACCCTACACTACAGCATACATCCTCATTGGGCAACACCCTACACTACAGCATACATCCTCATTAGGTAACACCATACTCTACAGCTTACATCCTCATTAGGTAACACCCTACTCTATAGCATACATCCTCATTAGGTAACACCCTACTCTATAGCATACATCCTCATTAGGTAACACTCTACTCTAAAGCATACATCCTCATTAGGTAACACCATACTCTAAAGCATACATCCTCATTAGGTAACACCCTACTCTTTAGCATACACCCTCATTAGGCAACACACTACACTACAGCATACATCCTCATTAGGTAACACCCTACTCTATAGCATACATCCTCATTATGTAACACCCTACTCTAAAGCATACATCCTCATTAGGTACAAATCTATAGCATACATCCTCATTAGTCAACACCCTACACTACAGCATACATCCTCATTAGGCAACACCCTACACTACAGCATACATCCTCATTAGGCAACACCCTACACTACAGCATACATCCTCATTAGGCAACACCCTACACTACAGCATACATCCTCATTAGGTAACACCATACTCTACAGCATACATCCTCATTAGGTACAACTCTATAGCATACATCCTCATTAGGTAACACCCTACTCTATAGCATACATCCTCATTATGTAACACCCTACTCTAAAGCATACATCCTCATTAGGTACAACTCTATAGCATACATCCTCATTAGGCAACACCCTACACTACAGCATACATCCTCATTAGGTAACACTCTACTCTAAAGCATACATCCTCATTAGGTAACACCATACTCTAAAGCATACATCCTCATTAGGTAACACCCTACTCTAAAGCATACATCCTCATTAGGTAACACCCTACTCTTTAGCATACATCCTCATTAGGCAACACCCTACACTACAGCATACATCCTCATTAGGTAACACCCTACTCTATAGCATAAATCCTCATTCGGTAACACCCTACTCTATAGCATACATCCTCATTAGGTACAACTCTATAACATACATCCTCATTAGGCAACACCCTACACTACAGCATACATCCTCATTAGGCAACACCATACTCTACAGCATACATCCTCATTAGGTAACACCATACTCTATAGCATACATCCTCATTAGGCAGCACCGTACTCTAAAGCATACATCCTCATTAGGTAACACCGTACTTCTACAGCATACATCCTCATTAGGCAACACCGTACTCTATAGCATACATCCTCATTAGGTAACACCGTACTCTAAAACATACATCCTCATTAGGTAACACCATACTCTAAAGCATACATCCTCATTAGGTAACACCCTACTCTAAAGCATACATCTTCATTAGGTAACACCCTATTCTTTAGCATACATCCTCATTAGGCAACACCCTACACTACAGCATACATCCTCATTAGGTAACACCCTACTCTATAGCATAAATCCTCATTCGGTAACACCCTACTCTATAGCATACATCCTCATTAGGTACAACTCTATAGCATACATCATCATTAGGCAACACCCTACACTACAGCATACATCCTCATTAGGTAACACCCTACACTACAGCATACATCCTCATTAGGTAACACCATACTCTACAGCATACATCCTCATTAGGTAACGCCATACTCTATAGCATACATCCTCATTAGGCAACACCCTACTCTATAGCATACATCCTCATTAGGTAACACTCTACTCTAAAGCATACATCCTCATTAGGTAACACCATACTCTAAAGCATACATCCTCATTAGGTAACACCCTACTCTAAAGCATACATCCTCATTAGGTAACACACTACTCTTTAGCATACATCCTCATTAGGCAACACCCTACACTACAGCATACATCCTCATTAGGTAACACCCTACTCTATAGCATAAATCCTCATTCGGTAACACCCTACTCTATAGCATACATCCTCATTAGGTACAACTCTATAGCATACATCCTCATTAGGCAACACCCTACACTACAGCATACATCCTCATTAGGTAACACCCTACACTACAGCATACATCCTCATTAGGTAACACCCTACACTACAGCATACATCCTCATTAGGCAACACCCTACACTACAGCATACATCCTCATTAGGTAACACCATACTCTACAGCATACATCCTCATTAGGTACAACTCTATAGCATACATCCTCATTAGGTAACACCCTACTCTATAGCATACATCCTCATTATGTAACACCCTACTCTAAAGCATACATCCTCATTAGGTACAACTCTATAGCATACATCCTCATTAGGCAACACCCTACACTACAGCATACATCCTCATTAGGCAACACCCTACACTACAGCATACATCCTCATTAGGCAACACCCTACACTACAGCATACATCCTCATTAGGTAACACCATACTTTACAGCTTACATCCTCATTAGGTAACACCCCTCTCTATAGCATACATCCTCATTAGGTAACACCCTACTCTATAGCATACATCCTCATTAGGTAACACTCTACTCTAAAGCATACATCCTCATTAGGTAACACCATACTCTAAAGCATACATCCTCATTAGGTAACACCCTACTCTAAAGCATACATCCTCATTAGGTAACACCCTACTCTTTAGCATACATCCTCATTAGGCAACACCCTACACTACAGCATACATCCTCATTAGGTAACACCCTACTCTATAGCATAAATCCTCATTCGGTAACACCCTACTCTATAGCATACATCCTCATTAGGTACAACTCTATAGCATACATCCTCATTAGGCAACACCCTACACTACAGCATACATCCTCATTAGGTAACACCCTACACTACAGCATACATCCTCATTAGGTAACACCATACTCTACAGCATACATCCTCATTAGGTAACACCATACTCTATAGCATACATCCTCATTAGGCAACACCGTACTCTAAAGCATACAGCCTCATTAGGTAACATCCTACTCTATAGCATAAATCCTCATTCGGTAACACCCTACTCTATAGCATACATCCTCATTAGGTACAACTCTATAGCATACATCCTCATTAGGCAACACCCTACACTACAGCATACATCCTCATTAGGCAACACCATACTCTACAGCATACATCCTCATTAGGTAACACCATACTCTATAGCATACATCCTCATTAGGCAACACCGTACTCTAAAGCATACATCCTCATTAGGTAACACCGTACTCTACAGCATACATCCTCATTAGGCAACACCGTACTCTATAGCATACATCCTCATTAGGTAACACCGTACTCTAAAGCATACATCCTCATTAGGTAACACCATACTCTAAAGCATACATCCTCATTAGGTAACACCCTACTCTAAAGCATACATCCTCATTAGGTAACACCCTACTCTTTAGCATACATCCTCATTAGGCAACACCCTACACTACAGCATACATCCTCATTAGGTAACACCAAACTCTATAGCATAAATCCTCATTCGGTAACACCCTACTCTATAGCATACATCCTCATTAGGTACAACTCTATAGCAGACATCCTCATTAGGCAACACCCTACACTACAGCATACATCCTCATTAGGTAACACCCTACACTACAGCATACATCCTCATTAGGTAACACCACACTCTACAGCATACATCCTCATTAGGTAACACCATACTCTATAGCATACATCCTCATTAGGCAACACCCTACTCTATAGCATACATCCTCATTAGGTAACACTCTACTCTAAAGCATACATCCTCATTAGGTAACACCATACTCTAAAGCATACATCCTCATTAGGTAACACCCTACTCTAAAGCATACATCCTCATTAGGTAACACACTACTCTTTAGCATACATCCTCATTAGGCAACACCCTACAATACAGCATACATCCTCATTAGGTAACACCCTACTCTATAGCATAAATCCTCATTCGGTAACACCCTACTCTATAGCATACATCCTCATTAGGTACAACTCTATAGCATACATCCTCATTAGGCAACACCCTACACTACAGCATACATCCTCATTAGGTAACACCCTACACTACAGCATACATCCTCATTAGGTAACACCATACTCTACAGCATACATCCTCATTAGGTAACACCATACTCTATAGCATACATCCTCATTAGGCAACACCGTACTCTAAAGCATACATCCTCATTAGGTAACATCCTACTCTATAGCATAAATCCTCATTCGGTAACACCCTACTCTATAGCATACATCCTCATTAGGTACAACTCTATAGCATACATCCTCATTAGGCAACACCCTACACTACAGCATACATCCTCATTAGGCAACACCATACTATACAGCATACATCCTCATTAGGTAACACCATACTCTATAGCATACATCCTCATTAGGCAACACCGTACTCTAAAGCATACATCCTCATTAGGTAACACCGTACTCTACAGCATACATCCTCATTAGGCAACACCGTACTCTATAGCATACATCCTCATTAGGTAACACCATACTCTAAAGCATACATCCTCATTAGGTAACACCCTACTCTAAAGCATACATCCTCATTAGGTAACACCCTACTCTTTAGCATACATCCTCATTAGGCAACACCCTACACTACAGCATACATCCTCATTAGGTAACACCCTACTCTATAGCATAAATCCTCATTCGGTAACACCCTACTCTATAGCATACATCCTCATTAGGTACAACTCTATAGCATACATCCTCATTAGGCAACACCCTACACTACAGCATACATCCTCATTCAATCAATCAATCAATCACGGCATTTATAGAGCGCGCTACTCACCCGGGAGGGTCTCAAGGCGCTGGGGGAGGGGGTAAGTTACTGCTCGAACAGCCAGGTCTTGAGCTGCTTCCTGCAGGAGAGATGGTCCTGGGTTCGCCGAAGGTGAGTGGGGAGGGAGTTCCAGGTCTTGGCTGCCAGGTAGGAGAAGGATCTTCCTCCGGCGGTGGTTCTGCGGATGCGTGGTACGGTGGCGAGGGCGTGGCTGGTTGATCGTAGCTGGCGTGTGGGCGTGTAGAAGGTCATGCGGTCGTTGAGGTACTTTGGGCCCAGGTCGTGGAGGGCCTTGTGTGCGTGGGTGAGGAGTCTGAACGTTATTCTCTTGCTGACGGGGAGCCAGTGCAGGTCTTTCAGGTGTCCGGTGATGTGGCTGTGTCGGGGGATGTCCAGGATGAGTCGTGCGGAGGCGTTCTGGATGCGCTGGAGTCTTTTTGAAGTTTGGCTGTGGTTCCGGCGCAGAGGGTGTTCCCATAGTCCAGTCGGCTGGTGACGAGTGCCTGGGTGACGGTCTTCCTGGTTTCAGTGGGGATCCATCTGAAGATCTTGCGGAGCATGCGCAGGGTGTTGAAGCATGAAGATGAGACGGCGTTGACTTGTCTGGTCATCGACAGGGAGGAGTCCAGGATGAAGCCCAGGTTGCGTGCGTGGTCCGTTGGCTTGGGCACGGTGCCCAGGGCCGGGGGCCACCAGGAGTCGTCCCAGGCGGAGGGTGATGAGCCCAGGATGAGGTAACACCCTACACTACAGCATACATCCTCATTAGGTAACACCATACTCTACAGCATACATCCTCATTAGGTAACACCATACTCTATAGCATACATCCTCATTAGGCAATACCCTACTCTATAGCATACATCCTCATTAGGTAACACTCTACTCTAAAGCATACATCCTCATTAGGTAACACCATACTCTAAAGCATACATCCTCATTAGGTAACACCCTACTCTAAAGCATACATCCTCATTAGGTAACACCCTACTCTTTAGCATACATCCTCATTAGGCAACACCCTACACTACAGCATACATCCTCATTAGGTAACACCCTACTCTATAGCATAAATCCTCATTCGGTAACACCCTACTCTATAGCATACATCCTCATTAGGTACAACTCTATAGCATACATCCTCATTAGGCAACACCCTACACTACAGCATACATCCTCATTAGGTAACACCATACTCTATAGCATACATCCTCATTAGGCAACACCGTACTCTAAAGCATACATCCTCATTAGGTAACATCCTACTCTATAGCATAAATCCTCATTCGGTAACACCCTACTCTATAGCATACATCCTCATTAGGTACAACTCTATAGCATACATCCTCATTAGGCAACACCCTACACTACAGCATACATCCTCATTAGGCAACACCATACTCTACAGCATACATCCTCATTAGGTAACACCATACTCTATAGCATACATCCTCATTAGGCAACACCGTACTCTAAAGCATACATCCTCATTAGGTAACACCGTACTCTACAGCATACATCCTCATTAGGCAACACCGTACTCTATAGCATACATCCTCATTAGGTAACACCGCACTCTAAAGCATACATCCTCATTAGGTACAACTCTATAGCATACATCCTCATTAGGTAACACCCTATTCTTTAGCATACAACCTCATTAGGTAACACCATACACTATAGTATAAATCGTCATTCGGTAACACCCTACTCTATAGCATACATCCTCATTAGGTAACACTGTACTCTACAGCATACATCCTCATTAGGTAACACCATACACTATAGTATAAATCGTCATTCGGTAACACCCTACTCTAAAGCATACATCCTCATTAGGTAACACCCTACTCTTTAGCATACATCCTCATTAGGCAACACCCTACACTACAGCATACATCCTCATTAGGTAACACCCTACTCTATAGCATAAATCCTCATTCGGTAACACCCTACTCTATAGCATACATCCTCATTAGGTACAACTCTATAGCATACATCCTCATTAGGCAACACCATACTCTAAAGCATACATTCTCATTAGGTAACACCCTACTCTTTAGCATACATCCTCATTAGGCAACACCCTACACTACAGCATACATCCTCATTAGGTAACACCCTACACTACAGCATACATCCTCAATAGGTAACACCATACTCTACAGCATACATCCTCATTAGGTAACACCATACTCTATAGCATACATCCTCATTAGGCAACACCGTACTCTAAAGCATACAGCCTCATTAGGTAACATCCTACTCTATAGCATAAATCCTCATTCGGTAACACCCTACTCTATAGCATACATCCTCATTAGGTACAACTCTATAGCATACATCCACATTAGGCAACACCCTACACTACAGCATACATCCTCATTAGGCAACACCATACTCTACAGCATACATCCTCATTAGGTAACACCATACTCTATAGCATACATCCTCATTAGGCAACACCGCTACTCTAAAGCATACATCCTCATTAGGTAACACCGTACTCTACAGCATACATCCTCATTAGGCAACACCGTACTCTATAGCATACATCCTCATTAGGTAACACCGTACTCTAAAGCATACATCCTCATTAGGTAACACCATACTCTAAAGCATACATCCTCATTAGGTAACACCCTACTCTAAAGCATACATCCTCATTAGGTAACACCCTACTCTTTAGCATACATCCTCATTAGGCAACACCCTACACTACAGCATACATCCTCATTAGGTAACACCAAACTCTATAGCATAAATCCTCATTCGGTAACACCCTACTCTATAGCATACATCCTCATTAGGTACAACTCTATAGCAGACATCCTCATTAGGTAACACCCTACACTACAGCATACATCCTCATTAGGTAACACCACACTCTACAGCATACATCCTCATTAGGTAACACCATACTCTATAGCATACATCCTCATTAGGCAACACCCTACTCTATAGCATACATCCTCATTAGGTAACACTCTACTCTAAAGCATACATCCTCATTAGGTAACACCATACTCTAAAGCATACATCCTCATTAGGTAACACCCTACTCTAAAGCATACATCCTCATTAGGTAACACACTACTCTTTAGCATACATCCTCATTAGGCAACACCCTACAATACAGCATACATCCTCATTAGGTAACACCCTACTCTATAGCATAAATCCTCATTCGGTAACACCCTACTCTATAGCATACATCCTCATTAGGTACAACTCTATAGCATACATCCTCATTAGGCAACACCCTACACTACAGCATACATCCTCATTAGGTAACACCCTACACTACAGCATACATCCTCATTAGGTAACACCATACTCTACAGCATACATCCTCATTAGGTAACACCATACTCTATAGCATACATCCTCATTAGGCAACACCGTACTCTAAAGCATACATCCTCATTAGGTAACATCCTACTCTATAGCATAAATCCTCATTCGGTAACACCCTACTCTATAGCATACATCCTCATTAGGTACAACTCTATAGCATACATCCTCATTAGGCAACACCCTACACTACAGCATACATCCTCATTAGGCAACACCATACTCTACAGCATACATCCTCATTAGGTAACACCATACTCTATAGCATACATCCTCATTAGGCAACACCGTACTCTAAAGCATACATCCTCATTAGGTAACACCGTACTCTACAGCATACATCCTCATTAGGCAACACCGTACTCTATAGCATACATCCTCATTAGGTAACACCATACTCTAAAGCATACATCCTCATTAGGTAACACCCTACTCTAAAGCATACATCCTCATTAGGTAACACCCTACTCTTTAGCATACATCCTCATTAGGCAACACCCTACACTACAGCATACATCCTCATTAGGTAACACCCTACTCTATAGCATAAATCCTCATTCGGTAACACCCTACTCTATAGCATACATCCTCATTAGGTAACAACTCTATAGCATACATCCTCATTAGGCAACACCCTACACTACAGCATACATCCTCATTAGGTAACACCCTACACTACAGCATACATCCTCATTAGGTAACACCATACTCTACAGCATACATCCTCATTAGGTAACACCATACTCTATAGCATACATCCTCATTAGGCAATACCCTACTCTATAGCATACATCCTCATTAGGTAACACTCTACTCTAAAGCATACATCCTCATTAGGTAACACCATACTCTAAAGCATACATCCTCATTAGGTAACACCCTACTCTAAAGCATACATCCTCATTAGGTAACACCCTACTCTTTAGCATACATCCTCATTAGGCAACACCCTACACTACAGCATACATCCTCATTAGGTAACACCCTACTCTATAGCATAAATCCTCATTCGGTAACACCCTACTCTATAGCATACATCCTCATTAGGTACAACTCTATAGCATACATCCTCATTAGGCAACACCCTACACTACAGCATACATCCTCATTAGGTAACACCATACTCTATAGCATACATCCTCATTAGGCAACACCGTACTCTAAAGCATACATCCTCATTAGGTAACATCCTACTCTATAGCATAAATCCTCATTCGGTAACACCCTACTCTATAGCATACATCCTCATTAGGTACAACTCTATAGCATACATCCTCATTAGGCAACACCCTACACTACAGCATACATCCTCATTAGGCAACACCAAACTCTACAGCATACATCCTCATTAGGTAACACCATACTCTATAGCATACATCCTCATTAGGCAACACCGTACTCTAAAGCATTCATCCTCATTAGGTAACACCGTACTCTACAGCATACATCCTCATTAGGCAACACCGTACTCTATAGCATACATCCTCATTAGGTAACACCGTACTCTAAAGCATACATCCTCATTAGGTACAACTCTATAGCATACATCCTCATTAGGTAACACCCTATTCTTTAGCATACAACCTCATTAGGTAACACCATACACTATAATATAAATCGTCATTCGGTAACACCCTTCTCTATAGCATACATCCTCATTAGGTAACACTGTACTCTACAGCATACATCCTCATTAGGTAACACCGTACTCTATAGCATACATCCTCATTAGGTAACACCCTACTCTTTAGCATAAATCCTCATTAGGTAACACCCTACTCTATAACATAAATCCTCATTCGGTAACACCCTACTACAAACCATATATCCTCATTAGGTAACACCCTACTCTTTAGCATAAATCCTCATTAGGTAACACCCTACTCTATAGCATAAATCCTCATTCGGTAACACCCTACTCTAAAGCTTACATCCTCGTTAGATAACACCCTACTCTTTAGCATAAATCCTCAATTTGGTAACACCCTACTCTATAGCATAAATCCTCATTCGGTAACACCCTACTCTATAGCATACATCCTCATTATGTACAACTCTATAGCATACATCCTCATTAGGTAACACTCTACTCTAAAGCATACATCCTCATTAGGTAACACCCTATTCTTTAGCATACAACCTCATTAGGTAACACCATACTCTATAGTATAAATCGTCATTCGGTAACACCCTACTCTATAGCATACATCCTCATTAGGTAACACTGTACTCTACAGCATACATCCTCATTAGGTAACACCGTACTCTATAGCATACATCCTCATTAGGTAACACCCTACTCTATAGCATAAATCCTCATTCGGTAACACCCTACTACAAACCATACATCCTCATTAGGTAACACCCTACTCTTTAGCATAAATCCTCATTAGGTAACACCCTACTCTATAGCATACATCCTCATTAGGTACAACTCTATAGCATACATCCTCATTAGGCAACACCCTACACTACAGCATACATCCTCATTAGGTAACACCATACTCTATAGCATACATCCTCATTAGGCAACACCGTACTCTAAAGTATACATCCTCATTAGGTAACATCCTACTCTATAGCATAAATCCTCATTCGGTAACACCCTACTCTATAGCATACATCCTCATTAGGTACAACTCTATAGCATACATCCTCATTAGGCAACACCCTACACTACAGCATACATCCTCATTAGGCAACACCATACTCTACAGCATACATCCTCATTAGGTAACACCATACTCTATAGCATACATCCTCATTAGGCAACACCGTACTCTAAAGCATTCATCCTCATTAGGTAACACCGTACTCTACAGCATACATCCTCATTAGGCAACACCGTACTCTATAGCATACATCCTCATTAGGTAACACCGTACTCTAAAGCATACATCCTCATTAGGTACAACTCTATAGCATACATCCTCATTAGGTAACACCCTATTCTTTAGCATACAACCTCATTAGGTAACACCATACACTATAGTATAAATCGTCATTCGGTAACACCCTACTCTATAGCATACATCCTCATTAGGTAACACTGTACTCTACAGCATACATCCTCATTAGGTAACACCGTACTCTATAGCATACATCCTCATTAGGTAACACCCTACTCTTTAGCATAAATCCTCATTAGGTAACACCCTACTCTATAACATAAATCCTCATTCGGTAACACCCTACTACAAACCATATATCCTCATTAGGTAACACCCTACTCTTTAGCATAAATCCTCATTAGGTAACACCCTACTCTATAGCATAAATCCTCATTCGGTAACACCCTACTCTAAAGCTTACATCCTCGTTAGATAACACCCTACTCTTTAGCATAAATCCTCAATTTGGTAACACCCTACTCTATAGCATAAATCCTCATTCGGTAACACCCTACTCTATAGCATACATCCTCATTATGTACAACTCTATAGCATACATCCTCATTAGGTAACACTCTACTCTAAAGCATACATCCTCATTAGGTAACACCCTATTCTTTAGCATACAACCTCATTAGGTAACACCATACTCTATAGTATAAATCGTCATTCGGTAACACCCTACTCTATAGCATACATCCTCATTAGGTAACACTGTACTCTACAGCATACATCCTCATTAGGTAACACCGTACTCTATAGCATACATCCTCATTAGGTAACACCCTACTCTTTAGCATAAATCCTCATTAGGTAACACCCTACTCTATAGCATAAATCCTCATTCGGTAACACCCTACTACAAACCATACATCCTCATTAGGTAACACCCTACTCTTTAGCATAAATCCTCATTAGGTAACACCCTACTCTATAGCATAAATCCTCATTCGGTAACACCCTACTCTAAAGCTTACATCCTCGTTAGGTAACACCCTACTCTTTAGCATAAATCCTCATTTGGTAATACCCTACTCTATAGTATAAATCCTCATTCGGTAACACCCTACTCTATAGCATACATCCTCATTATGTACAACTCTATAGCATACATCCTCATTAGGTAACACTCTACTCTAAAGCATACATCCTCATTAGGTAACACCCTACTCTAAAGCATACATCCTCATTAGGTAACACCCTACTCTTTAGCATACATCCTCATTAGGCAACACCCTACACTACAGCATACATCCTCATTAGGTAACACCCTACTCTATAGCATAAATCCTCATTCGGTAACACCCTACTCTATAGCATACATCCTCATTAGGTACAACTCTATAGCATACATCCTCATTAGGCAACACCCTACACTACAGCATACATCCTCATTAGGTAACACCATACTCTATAGCATACATCCTCATTAGGCAACACCGTACTCTAAAGCATACATCCTCATTAGGTAACATCCTACTCTATAGCATAAATCCTCATTAGGTAACACCCTACTCTATAGCATACATCCTCATTAGGTACAACTCTATAGCATACATCCTCATTAGGCAACACCCTACACTACAGCATACATCCTCATTAGGTAACACCATACTCTATAGCATACATCCTCATTAGGCAACACCGTACTCTAAAGTATACATCCTCATTAGGCAACACCGTACTCTAAAGCATTCATCCTCATTAGGTAACACCGTACTCTACAGCATACATCCTCATTAGGCAACACCGTACTCTATAGCATACATCCTCATTAGGTAACACTGTACTCTAAAGCATACATCCTCATTAGGTACAACTCTATAGCATACATCCTCATTAGGTAACACCCTATTCTTTAGCATACAACCTCATTAGGTAACACCATACACTATAGTATAAATCGTCATTCGGTAACACCCTACTCTATAGCATACATCCTCATTAGGTAACACTGTACTCTACAGCATACATCCTCATTAGGTAACACCGTACTCTATAGCATACATCCTCATTAGGTAACACCCTACTCTTTAGCATAAATCCTCATTAGGTAACACCCTACTCTATAACATAAATCCTCATTCGGTAACACCCTACTACAAACCATATATCCTCATTAGGTAACACCCTACTCTTTAGCATAAATCCTCATTAGGTAACACCCTACTCTATAGCATAAATCCTCATTCGGTAACACCCTACTCTAAAGCTTACATCCTCGTTAGATAACACCCTACTCTTTAGCATAAATCCTCAATTTGGTAACACCCTACTCTATAGCATAAATCCTCATTCGGTAACACCCTACTCTATAGCATACATCCTCATTATGTACAACTCTATAGCATACATCCTCATTAGGTAACACTCTACTCTAAAGCATACATCCTCATTAGGTAACACCCTATTCTTTAGCATACAACCTCATTAGGTAACACCATACTCTATAGTATAAATCGTCATTCGGTAACACCCTACTCTATAGCATACATCCTCATTAGGTAACACTGTACTCTACAGCATACATCCTCATTAGGTAACACCGTATCTCTATAGCATACATCCTCATTAGGTAACACCCTACTCTTTAGCATAAATCCTCATTAGGTAACACCCTACTCTATAGCATAAATCCTCATTCGGTAACACCCTACTACAAACCATACATCCTCATTAGGTAACACCCTACTCTTTAGCATAAATCCTCATTAGGTAACACCCTACTCTATAGCATAAATCCTCATTCGGTAACACCCTACTCTAAAGCTTACATCCTCGTTAGGTAACACCCTACTCTTTAGCATAAATCCTCATTTGGTAATACCCTACTCTATAGTAAAAATCCTCATTCGGTAACACCCTACTCTATAGCATACATCCTCATTATGTACAACTCTATAGCATACATCCTCATTAGGTAACACTCTACTCTAAAGCATACATCCTCATTAGGTAACACCCTACTCTAAAGCATACATCCTCATTAGGTAACACCCTACTCTTTAGCATACATCCTCATTAGGCAACACCCTACACTACAGCATACATCCTCATTAGGTAACACCCTACTCTATAGCATAGATCCTCATTAGGTACAACTCTATAGCATACATCCTCATTAGGTAACACCCTACTCTATAGCATACATCCTCATTAGGTACAACTCTATAGCATACATCCTCATTAGGTAACACCCTACTCTATAGCATAAATCCTCATTCGGTAACACCCTACTCTAAAGCTTACATCCTCGTTAGGTAACACCCTACTCTTTAGCATAAATCCTCATTTGGTAACACCCTACTCTATAGCATAAATCCTCATTCGGTAACACCCTACTCTATAGCAAACATCCTCATTATGTACAACTCTATAGCATACATCCTCATTAGGTAACACTCTACTCTAAAGCATACATCCTCATTAGGTAACACCCTACTCTAAAGCATACATCCTCATTAGGTAACACCCATCTCTTTAGCATAAATCCTCATTTGGTAACACTCTACTCTATAGCATACATCCTCATTAGGTAACACCCTACTCTATAGCATAAATGCTCATTCGGTAACACCCTACTCTATAGCATACATCATCATTATGTACAACTCTATAGCATACATCCTCATTAGGTAACACTCTACTCTAAAGCATACATCCTCATTAGGTAACACCCTACTCTAAAGCATACATCCTCATTAGGTAACACCCTACTCTTTAGCATACATCCTCATTAGGCAACACCCTACACTACAGCATACATCCTCATTAGGTAACACCCTACTCTATAGCATAGATCCTCATTAGGTACAACTCTATAGCATACATCCTCATTAGGTAACACCCTACTCTATAGCATACATCCTCATTAGGTAACACCCTACTCTATAGCATAAATCCTCATTCGGTAACACCCTACTACAAACCATACATCCTCATTAGGTAACACCCTACTCTTTAGCATAAATCCTCATTAGGTAACACCCATCTCTTTAGCATAAATCCTCATTTGGTAACACTCTACTCTATAGCATACATCCTCATTAGGTAACACTCTACTCTAAAGCATACATCCTCATTAGGTAACACCATACTCTAAAGCATACATCCTCATTAGGTAACACCCTACTCTATAGCATACATCCTCATTAGGTACAACTCTATAGCATACATCCTCATTAGGCAACACCCTACACTACAGCATACATCCTCATGAGGTAACACCGTACTCTACAGCATACATCCTCATTAGGTAACACCATACTCTAAAGCATACATCCTCATTAGGTAACACCCTACTCTAAAGCATACATCCTCATTAGGTAACACCCTACTCTTTAGCATACATCCTCATTAGGCAACACCCTACACTACAGCATACATCCTCATTAGATAATACCCTACTCTATAGCATAAATCCTCATTCGGTAACACCCTACTCTATAGCATACATCCTCATTAAGTACAACTCTATAGCATACATCCTCATTAGGCAACACCCTACACTACAGCATACATCCTCATTAGGTAACACCCTACACTACAGCATACATCCTCATTAGGCAACACCCTACACTACAGCATACATCCTCATTAGTTAACACCCTACACTACAGCATACATCCTCATTAGGTAACACCATACTCTACAGCATACATCCTCATTAGGTAACACCATACTCTACAGCATACATCCTCATTAGGTAACACCATACTCTACAGCATACATCCTCATTAGGTAACACCATACTCTATAGCATACATCCTCATTAGGCAACACCGTACTCTAAAGCATACATCCTCATTAGGTAACACCCTACTCTATAGCATAAATCCTCATTCGGTAACACCCTACTCTATAGCATACATCCTCATTAGGTACAACTCTATAGCATACATCCTCATTAGGCAACACCCTACACTACAGCATACATCCTCATTAGGTAACACCCTACACTTCAGCATGCATCCTCATTAGGTAACACCATACTCTACAGCATACATACTCATTAGGCAACACCGTACTCTAAAGCATACATCCTCATTAGGTAACACCGTACTCTAAAGCATACATCCTCATTAGGTAACACCGTACTCTACAGCATACATCCTCATTAGGCAACACCGTACTCTATAGAATACATCCTCATTAGGTAACACCGCACTCTACAGCATACATCCTCATTAGGTAACACCCTATTCTTTTGCATACAACCTCATTAGGTAACACCATACTCTATAGTATAAATCGTCATTCGGTAACACCCTACTCTATAGCATACATCCTCATTAGGTAACACCGTACTCTATAGCATACATCCTCATTAGGTAACACCCTACTCTTTAGCATAAATTCTCATTAGGTAACACCCTACTCTATAGCATAAATCCTCATTCGGTAACACCCTACTACAAACCATACATCCTCAATAGGTAACACCCTACTCTTTAGCATAAATCCTCATTAGGTAACACCCTACTCTATAGCATACATCCTCATTAGGTAACACTGTACTCTACAGCATACATCCTCATTAGGTAACACCGTACTCTATAGCATACATCCTCATTAGGTAACACCCTACTCTTTAGCATAAATCCTCATTAGGTAACACCCTACTCTATAGCATAAATCCTCATTCGGTAACACCCTACTACAAACCATACATCCTCATTAGGTAACACCCTACTCTTTAGCATAAATCCTCATTAGGTAACACCCTACTCTATAGCATAAATCCTCATTCGGTAACACCCTACTCTAAAGCTTACATCCTCGTTAGGTAACACCCTACTCTTTAGCATAAATCCTCATTTGGTAATACCCTACTCTATAGTATAAATACTCATTCGGTAACACCCTACTCTATAGCATACATCCTCATTATGTACAACTCTATAGCATACATCCTCATTAGGTAACACTCTACTCTAAAGCATACATCCTCATTAGGTAACACCCTACTCTAAAGCATACATCCTCATTAGGTAACACCCTACTCTTTAGCATACATCCTCATTAGGCAACACCCTACACTACAGCATACATCCTCATTAGGTAACACCCTACTCTATAGCATAAATCCTCATTCGGTAACACCCTACTCTATAGCATACATCCTCATTAGGTACAACTCTATAGCATACATCCTCATTAGGCAACACCCTACACTACAGCATACATCCTCATTAGGTAACACCATACTCTATAGCATACATCCTCATTAGGCAACACCGTACTCTAAAGCATACATCCTCATTAGGTAACATCCTACTCTATAGCATAAATCCTCATTCGGTAACACCCTACTCTATAGCATACATCCTCATTAGGTACAACTCTATAGCATACATCCTCATTAGGCAACACCCTACACTACAGCATACATCCTCATTAGGCAACACCATACTCTACAGCATACATCCTCATTAGGTAACACCATACTCTATAGCATACATCCTCATTAGGCAACACCGTACTCTAAAGCATTCATCCTCATTAGGTAACACCGTACTCTACAGCATACATCCTCATTAGGCAACACCGTACTCTATAGCATACATCCTCATTAGGTAACACCGTACTCTAAAGAATACATCCTCATTAGGTACAACTCTATAGCATACATCCTCATTAGGTAACACCCTATTCTTTAGCATACAACCTCATTAGGTAACACCATACACTATAGTATAAATCGTCATTCGGTAACACCCTACTCTATAGCATACATCCTCATTAGGTAACACTGTACTCTACAGCATACATCCTCATTAGGTAACACCGTACTCTATAGCATACATCCTCATTAGGTAACACCCTACTCTTTAGCATAAATCCTCATTAGGTAACATCCTACTCTATAACATAAATCCTCATTCGGTAACACCCTACTACAAACCATATATCTTCATTAGGTAACACCCTACTCTTTAGCATAAATCCTCATTAGGTAACACCCTACTCTATAGCATAAATCCTCATTCGGTAACACCCTACTCTAAAGCTTACATCCTCGTTAGATAACACCCTACTCTTTAGCATAAATCCTCTATTTGGTAAACACCCTACTCTATAGCATAAATCCTCATTCGGTAACACCCTACTCTATAGCATACATCCTCATTATGTACAACTCTATAGCATACATCCTCATTAGGTAACACTCTACTCTAAAGCATACATCCTCATTAGGTAACACCCTATTCTTTTAGCATACAACCTCATTAGGTAACACCATACTCTATAGTATAAATCGTCATTCGGTAACACCCTACTCTATAGCATACATCCTCATTAGGTAACACTGTACTCTACAGCATACATCCTCATTAGGTAACACCGTACTCTATAGCATACATCCTCATTAGGTAACACCCTACTCTTTAGCATAAATCCTCATTAGGTAACACCCTACTCTATAGCATAAATCCTCATTCGGTAACACCCTACTACAAACCATACATCCTCATTAGGTAACACCCTACTCTTTAGCATAAATCCTCATTAGGTAACACCTCTACTCTATAGCATAAATCCTCATTCGGTAACACCCTACTCTAAAGCTTACATCCTCGTTAGGTAACACCCTACTCTTTAGCATAAATCCTCATTTGGTAATACCCTACTCTATAGTATAAATCCTCATTCGGTAACACCCTACTCTATAGCATACATCCTCATTATGTACAACTCTATAGCATACATCCTCATTAGGTAACACTCTACTCTAAAGCATACATCCTCATTAGGTAACACCCTACTCTAAAGCATACATCCTCATTAGGTAACACCCTACTCTTTAGCATACATCCTCATTAGGCAACACCCTACACTACAGCATACATCCTCATTAGGTAACACCCTACTCTATAGCATAAATCCTCATTCGGTAACACCCTACTCTATAGCATACATCCTCATTAGGTACAACTCTATAGCATACATCCTCATTAGGCAACACCCTACACTACAGCATACATCCTCATTAGGTAACACCATACTCTATAGCATACATCCTCATTAGGCAACACCGTACTCTAAAGCATACATCCTCATTAGGTAACATCCTACTCTATAGCATAAATCCTCATTCGGTAACACCCTACTCTATAGCATACATCCTCATTAGGTACAACTCTATAGCATACATCCTCATTAGGCAACACCCTACACTAAAGCATACATCCTCATTAGGCAACACCATACTCTACAGCATACATCCTCATTAGGTAACACCATACTCTATAGCATACATCCTCATTAGGCAACACCGTACTCTAAAGCATTCATCCTCATTAGGTAACACCGTACTCTACAGCATACATCCTCATTAGGCAACACCGTACTCTATAGCATACATCCTCATTAGGTAACACCGTACTCTAAAGCATACATCCTCATTTGGTACAACTCTATAGCATACATCCTCATTAGGTAACACCCTATTCTTTAGCATACAACCTCATTAGGTAACACCATACACTATAGTATAAATCGTCATTCGGTAACACCCTACTCTATAGCATACATCCTCATTAGGTAACACTGTACTCTACAGCATACATCCTCATTAGGTAACACCGTACTCTATAGCATACATCCTCATTAGGTAACACCCTACTCTTTAGCATAAATCCTCATTAGGTAACACCCTACTCTATAACATAAATCCTCATTCGGTAACACCCTACTACAAACCATATATCCTCATTAGGTAACACCCTACTCTTTAGCATAAATCCTCATTAGGTAACACCCTACTCTATAGCATAAATCCTCATTCGGTAACACCCTACTCTAAAGCTTACATCCTCGTTAGATAACACCCTACTCTTTAGCATAAATCCTCAATTTGGTAACACCCTACTCTATAGCATAAATCCTCATTCGGTAACACCCTACTCTATAGCATACATCCTCATTATGTACAACTCTTTAGCATACATCCTCATTAGGTAACACTCTACTCTAAAGCATACATCCTCATTAGGTAACACCCTATTCTTTAGCATACAACCTCATTAGGTAACACCATACTCTATAGTATAAATCGTCATTCGGTAACACCCTACTCTATAGCATACATCCTCATTAGGTAACACTGTACTCTACAGCATACATCCTCATTAGGTAACACCGTACTCTATAGCATACATCCTCATTAGGTAACACCCTACTCTTTAGCATAAATCCTCATTAGGTAACACCCTACTCTATAGCATAAATCCTCATTCGGTAACACCCTACTACAAACCATACATCCTCATTAGGTAACACCCTACTCTTTAGCATAAATCCTCATTAGGTAACACCCTACTCTATAGCATAAATCCTCATTCGGTAACACCCTACTCTAAAGCTTACATCCTCGTTAGGTAACACCCTACTCTTTAGTATAAATCCTCATTTGGTAATACCCTACTCTATAGTATAAATCCTCATTCGGTAACACCCTACTCTATAGCATACATCCTCATTATGTACAACTCTATAGCATACATCCTCATTAGGTAACACTCTACTCTAAAGCATACATCCTCATTAGGTAACACCCTACTCTAAAGCATACATCCTCATTAGGTAACACCCTACTCTTTAGCATACATCCTCATTAGGCAACACCCTACACTACAGCATACATCCTCATTAGGTAACACCCTACTCTATAGCATAGATCCTCATTAGGTACAACTCTATAGCATACATCCTCATTAGGTAACACCCTACTCTATAGCATACATCCTCATTAGGTACAACTCTATAGCATACATCCTCATTAGGTAACACCCTACTCTATAGCATAAATCCTCATTCGGTAACACCCTACTCTAAAGCTTACATCCTCGTTAGGTAACACCCTACTCTTTAGCATAAATCCTCATTTGGTAACACCCTACTCTATAGCATAAATCCTCATTCGGTAACACCCTACTCTATAGCATACATCCTCATTATGTACAACTCTATAGCATACATCCTCATTAGGTAACACTCTACTCTAAAGCATACATCCTCATTAGGTAACACCTTACTCTAAAGCATACATCCTCATTAGGTAACACCCATCTCTTTAGCATAAATCCTCATTTGGTAACACTCTACTCTATAGCATACATCCTCATTAGGTAACACCCTACTCTATAGCATAAATGCTCATTCGGTAACACCCTACTCTATAGCATACATCATCATTATGTACAACTCTATAGCATACATCCTCATTAGGTAACACTCTACTCTAAAGCATACATCCTCATTAGGTAACACCCTACTCTAAAGCATACATCCTCATTAGGTAACACCCTACTCTTTAGCATACATCCTCATTAGGCAACACCCTACACTACAGCATACATCCTCATTAGGTAACACCCTACTCTATAGCATAGATCCTCATTAGGTACAACTCTATAGCATACATCCTCATTAGGTAACACCCTACTCTATAGCATACATCCTCATTAGGTAACACCCTACTCTATAGCATAAATCCTCATTCGGTAACACCCTACTACAAACCATACATCCTCATTAGGTAACACCCTACTCTTTAGCATAAATCCTCATTAGGTAACACCCATCTCTTTAGCATAAATCCTCATTTGGTAACACTCTACTCTATAGCATACATCCTCATTAGGTAACACTCTACTCTAAAGCATAAATCCTCATTAGGTAACACCCATCTCTTTAGCATGAATCCTCATTTGGTAACACTCTACTCTATAGCATACATCCTCATTAGGTAACACTCTACTCTAAAGCATACATCCTCATTAGGTAACACCATACTCTATAGCATACATCCTCATTAGGTACAACTCTATAGCATACATCCTCATTAGGCAACACCCTACACTACAGCATACATCCTCATGAGGTAACACCGTACTCTACAGCATACATCCTCATTAGGTAACACCATACTCTAAAGCATACATCCTCATTAGGTAACACCCTACTCTAAAGCATACATCCTCATTAGGTAACACCCTACTCTTTAGCATACATCCTCATTAGGCAACACCCTACACTACAGCATACATCCTCATTAGATAATACCCTACTCTATAGCATAAATCCTCATTCGGTAACACCCTACTCTATAGCATACATCCTCATTAAGTACAACTCTATAGCATACATCCTCATTAGGCAACACCCTACACTACAGCATACATCCTCATTAGGTAACACCCTACACTACAGCATACATCCTCATTAGGCAACACCCTACACTACAGCATACATCCTCATTAGTTAACACCCTACACTACAGCATACATCCTCATTAGGTAACACCATACTCTACAGCATACATCCTCATTAGGTAACACCATACTCTACAGCATACATCCTCATTAGGTAACACCATACTCTACAGCATACATCCTCATTAGGTAACACCATACTCTATAGCATACATCCTCATTAGGCAACACTGTACTCTAAAGCATACATCCTCATTAGGTAACACCGTACTCTAAAGCATACATCCTCATTAGGTAACACCCTACTCTATAGCATAAATCCTCATTCTGTAACACCCTACTCTATAGCATACATCCTCATTAGGTACAACTCTATAGCATACATCTTCATTAGGCAACACCCTACACTACAGCATACATCCTCATTAGGTAACACCCTACACTTCAGCATGCATCCTCATTAGGTAACACCATACTCTACAGCATACATACTCATTAGGCAACACCGTACTCTAAAGCATACATCCTCATTAGGTAACACCGTACTCTAAAGCATACATCCTCATTAGGTAACACCGTACTCTACAGCATACATCCTCATTAGGCAACACCGTACTCTATAGAATACATCCTCATTAGGTAACACCGTACTCTACAGCATACATCCTCATTAGGTAACACCCTATTCTTTTGCATACAACCTCATTAGGTAACACCATACTCTATAGTATAAATCGTCATTCGGTAACACCCTACTCTATAGCATACATCCTCATTAGGTAACACCGTACTCTATAGCATACATCCTCATTAGGTAACACCCTACTCTTTAGCATAAATTCTCATTAGGTAACACCCTACTCTATAGCATAAATCCTCATTCGGTAACACCCTACTACAAACCATACATCCTCAATAGGTAACACCCTACTCTTTAGCATAAATCCTCATTAGGTAACACCCTACTCTATAGCATACATCCTCATTAGGTAACACTGTACTCTACAGCATACATCCTCATTAGGTAACACCGTACTCTATAGCATACATCCTCATTAGGTAACACCCTACTCTTTAGCATAAATCCTCATTAGGTAACACCCTACTCTATAGCATAAATCCTCATTCGGTAACACCCTACTACAAACCATACATCCTCATTAGGTAACACCCTACTCTTTAGCATAAATCCTCATTAGGTAACACCCTACTCTATAGCATAAATCCTCATTCGGTAACACCCTACTCTAAAGCTTACATCCTCGTTAGGTAACACCCTACTCTTTAGCATAAATCCTCATTTGGTAATACCCTACTCTATAGCATAAATCCTCATTCGGTAACACCCTACTCTATAGCATACATCCTCATTATGTACAACTCTATAGCATACATCCTCATTAGGTAACACTCTACTCTAAAGCATACATCCTCATTAGGTAACACCCTACTCTAAAGCATACATCCTCATTAGGTAACACCCTACTCTTTAGCATACATCCTCATTAGGCAACACCCTACACTACAGCATACATCCTCATTAGGTAACACCCTACTCTATAGCATAGATCCTCATTAGGTACAACTCTATAGCATACATCCTCATTAGGTAACACCCTACTCTATAGCATACATCCTCATTAGGTACAACTCTATAGCATACATCCTCATTAGGTAACACCCTACTCTATAGCATAAATCCTCATTCGGTAACACCCTACTCTAAAGCTTACATCCTCGTTAGGTAACACCCTACTCTTTAGCATAAATCCTCATTTGGTAACACCCTACTCTATAGCATAAAGCCTCATTCGGTAACACCCTACTCTATAGCATACATCCTCATTATGTACAACTCTAAAGCATACATCCTCATTAGGTAACACTCTACTCTAAAGCATACATCCTCATTCGGTAACACCCTACTCTATAGCATACATCCTCATTATGTACAACTCTAAAGCATACATCCTCATTAGGTAACACTCTACTCTAAAGCATACATCCTCATTAGGTAACACCCTACTCTAAAGCATACATCCTCATTAGGTAACACCCATCTCTTTAGCATAAATCCTCATTTGGTAACACTCTACTCTATAGCATACATCCTCATTAGGTAACACCCTACTCTATAGCATAAATCCTCATTCGGTAACACCCTACTCTATAGCATACATCCTCATTATGTACAACTCTATAGCATACATCCTCATTAGGTAACACTCTACTCTAAAGCATACATCCTCATTAGGTAACACCCTACTCTAAAGCATACATCCTCATTAGGTAACACCCTACTCTTTAGCATACATCCTCATTAGGCAACACCCTACACTACAGCATACATCCTCATTAGGTAACACCCTACTCTATAGCATAGATCCTCATTAGGCACAACTCTATAGCATACATCCTCATTAGGTAACACCCTACTCTATAGCATAAATCCTCATTCGGTAACACCCTACTCTATAGCATACATCCTCATTAGGTAACACCCATCTCTTTAGTATAAATCCTCATTTGGTAACACTCTACTCTATAGCATACATCCTCATTAGGTAACACTCTACTCTAAAGCATACATCCTCATTAGGTAACACCATACTCTAAAGCATACATCCTCATTAGGTAACACCCTACTCTATAGCATACATCCTCATTAGGTACAACTCTATAGCATACATCCTCATTAGGCAACACCCTACACTACAGCATACATCCTCATGAGGTAACACCGTACTCTACAGCATACTTCCTCATTAGGTAACACCATACTCTAAAGCATACATCCTCATTAGGTAACACCCTACTCTAAAGCATACATCCTCATTAGGTAACACCCTACTCTTTAGCATACATCCTCATTAGGCAACACCCTACACTACAGCATACATCCTCATTAGATAATACCCTACTCTATAGCATAAATCCTCATTCGGTAACACCCTACTCTATAGCATACATCCTCATTAAGTACAACTCTATAGCATACATCCTCATTAGGCAACACCCTACACTACAGCATACATCCTCATTAGGTAACACCCTACACTACAGCATACATCCTCATTAGGCAACACCCTACACTACAGCATACATCCTCATTAGGTAACACCCTACACTACAGCATACATCCTCATTAGGTAACACCATACTCTACAGCATACATCCTCATTAGGTAACACCATACTCTACAGCATACATCCTCATTAGGTAACACCATACTCTACAGCATACATCCTCATTAGGTAACATCATACTCTATAGAATACATCCTCATTAGGCAACACCGTACTCTAAAGCATACATCCTCATTAGGTAACACCGTACTCTAAAGCATACATCCTCATTAGGTAACACCCTACTCTATATCATAAATCCTCATTCGGTAACACCCTACTCTATAGCATACATCCTCATTAGGTACAACTCTATAGCATACATCCTCATTAGGCAACACCCTACACTACAGCATACATCCTCATTAGGTAACACCCTACACTTCAGCATGCATCCTCATTAGGTAACACCATACTCTACAGCATACATCCTCATTAGGTAGCACCATACTTTATAGCATACATACTCATTAGGCAACACCGTACTCTAAAGCATACATCCTCATTAGGTAACACCGTACTCTAAAGCATACATCCTCATTAGGTAACACCGTACTCTACAGCATACATCCTCATTAGGCAACACCGTACTCTATAGCATACATCCTCATTAGGTAACACCGTACTCTACAGCATACATCCTCATTAGGTAACACCCTATTCTTTTGCATACAACCTCATTAGGTAACACCATACTCTATAGTATAAATCGTCATTCGGTAACACCCTACTCTATAGCATACATCCTCATTAGGTAACACCGTACTCTATAGCATACATCCTCATTAGGTAACACCCTACTCTTTAGCATAAATTCTCATTAGGTAACACCCTACTCTATAGCATAAATCCTCATTCGGTAACACCCTACTACAAACCATACATCCTCAATAGGTAACACCCTACTCTTTAGCATAAATCCTCATTAGGTAACACCCTACTCTATAGCATAAATCCTCATTCGGTAACACCCTACTCTAAAGCTTACATCCTCGTTAGGTAACACCCTACTCTTTTGCATAAATCCTCATTTGGTAACACCCTACTCTATAGCATAAATCCTCATTCGGTAACACCCTACTCTATAGCATACATCCTCATTATGTACAACTCTATAGCATACATCCTCATTAGGTAACACCGTACTCTACAGCATACATCCTCATTATGTAACACTCTACTCTAAAGCATACATCCTCATTAGGTAACACCATACTCTAAAGCATACATCCTCATTAGGTAACACCCTACTCTAAAGCATACATCCTCATTAGGTAACACCCTACTCTTTAGCATACATCCTCATTAGGCAACACCCTACACTACAGCATACAACCTCATTAGGTAACACCCTACTCTATAGCATACATCCTCATTAGGTACAACTCTATAGCATACATCCTCATTAGGTAACACCCTACTCTATAGCATAAATCCTCATTCGGTAACACCCTACTCTATAGCATACATCCTCATTAGGTACAACTCTATAGCATACATCCTCATTGGGTAACACCCTACACTACAGCATACATCCTCATTAGGTAACACCATACTCTACAGCATACATCCTCATTAGGTAACACCATACTCTATAGCATACATCCTCATTAGGCAACACCCTACACTACAGCATATATCCTCATTAGGTAACACCATACTCTACAGCATACATCCTCATTAGGTACAACTCTATAGCATACATCCTCATTAGGCAACACCCTACACTACAGCATACATCCTCATTAGGCAACACCCTACACTATAGCATACATCCTCATTAGGTAACACTGTACTCTACAGCATACATCCTCATTAGGTAACACCGTACTCTATAGCATACATCCTCATTAGGTAACACCCTATTCTTTAGCATACAACCTCATTAGGTAACACCATACTCTATAGTATAAATCGCCATTCGGTAACACCCTACTCTATAGCATACATCCTCATTAGGTAACACTGTACTCTACAGCATACATCCTCATTAGGTAACACCCTACTCTTTAGCATAAATCCTCATTAGGTAACACCCTACTCTATAGCATAAATCCTCATTCGGTAACACCCTACTACAAACCATACATCCTCATTAGGTAACACCCTACTCTTTAGCATAAATTCTCATTAGGTAACACCCTACTCTATAGCATAAATCCTCATTCGGTAACACCCTACTCTAAAGCTTACATCCTCGTTAGGTAACACCCTACTCTTTAGCGTAAATCCTCATTTGGTAACACCCTACTCTATAGAGGTACAAAACAAAAAAAAAACCTTGCACAGAAAAGGAACTCTCTACCATGTCTAATTGTAATTTTATGAGAATTTTAATATAGATTGTTTTGACTGTGTTTTTGATATTGCAAAGATTTTAATTAATCACGCAATAAAGAATTTTTGTACCTTTACTCTATAGCATAAATCCTCATAAGGTAACACCATACTCTATAGCATAAATCCTCATTTGGTAACACCCTACTACAAACCATACATCCTCATTAGGTAACACCCTACTCTTTAGCATAAATCCTCATTAGGTAACACCCTACTCTATAGCATAAATCCTCATTTGGTAACACCCTACTCTAAAGCTTACATCCTCGTTAGGTAACACCCTACTCTTTAGCATAAATCCTCATTTGGTAACACCCTACTCTATAGCATAAATCCTCATTAGGTAACACCCTACTCTATAGCATAAATCCTCATTAGGTAACACCCTACTCTATAGCATAAATCCTCATTCGGTAACACCCTACTCTATAGCATACATCCTCATTAGGTACAACTCTATAGCATACATCCTCATTAGGCAACACCCTACACTACAGCATACATCCTCATTAGGTAACACCATACTCTACAGCATACATCCTCATTAGGTAACACCATACTCTATAGCATACATCCTCATTAGGCAACACCCTACACTGCAGCATACATCCTCATTAGGTAACACCATACTCTACAGCACGGGTACTCATAGTACGGCCCGCGGGCCGCCAGCGGCCCTGCAAGCCTTCCTTGGCGGACCGCGGACCTTGCAGACATCGTACCTGTGTTTTTTTGTTGTTTTTTTTTACAGTGTGTCAGCAAACACAGACTCTGCTCTATGGGGGCCGGGCGATTCCAGCGATAGTCCGAGTGGAGCTGCAGGGGCGCTAAGAAGAGGTGAAATACAACAAAGCCTCGTTATCATGCAAATGGTCTTTTAAAGACCTGTGAAGTACTCGGGTGCGGCTGTGTGTGTGCCCGGGAAGCTGTCTCAGCCCGGGCTGCCACACACGCGGGGTGAGGTGACAGAGAATGATAGAGGACAGCAGGGTGTGAGAGCCGGGTGAGGTGACGGAGGGCAGCAGGGAGTGAGAGCCGGGTGAGGTGACGGATGGCAGCAGGGAGTGAGAGCCGGGTGAGGTGGCAGAGGGTGACAGAGGGCAGCAGGGAGTGAGAGCCGGGTGAGGTGACGGAGGGCAGCAGGGAGTGAGAGCCGGGTGAGATGGCAGAGGGTGACAGAGGGCAGCAGGGAGTGAGAGCCGGGTGAGGTGACGGAGGGCAGCAGGGAGTGAGAGCCGGGTGAGATGGCAGAGGGTGACGGAGGGCAGCAGGGAGTGAGAGCCGGATGAGGTGACAGAGGGTTGCAGGGAGTGAGAGCCAGGTGAGGTGACAGAGGGTGACAGAGAGCAGAAGGGAGTGAGAGCCGGTGAGGTGACAGAGGGCAGCAGGGAGTGAGAGCCGGGTGAGGTGACGGAGGGCAGCAGGGAGTGAGAGCTAGGTAAGGTGACAGAGGGCAGGGAGTGAGAGCCGGGTCAGGTGACGGAGGGCAGCAGGGAGTGAGAGCAGGGTGAGATGGCAGAGGGTGACAGAGGGCAGCAGGGAGTGAGAGCCGGGTGAGGTGTGCGTTAAGAGCCTGTGATGTGATGTTTCCCGCCAGCCTGTAGTCAGAGAGATGAGCCAAGGCCAGGGAGTTCAGGCCTGGGAGGGAGACAGAGAGAGAGGGAGACAGAGAGAGAGGGAGACAGAGAGGGAGACAGAGGGAGACAGAGCGAGAGGGAGACAGAGAGGGAGACAGAGGGAGACAGAGAGAGAGAGAGAGAGAGAGAGACAGAGAGACAGAGAGAGAGGGAGACAGAGAGGGAGGGAGACAGAGAGGGAGGGAGACAGAGGGAGACAGAGACAGACAGAGAGACAGACAGAGAGACAGACAGAGGGAGACAGACAGAGGGAGAGACAGAGGGAGGGAGACAGAGGGACGGAGACAGAGGGACGGAGACAGAGAGAGGGAGACAGAGGGAGACAGACGGAGGGAGACAGGCAGAGGGAGGAGGGCAACAGGCAGAGAGAGGAGGGCGACAGACAGAGGGCGACAGAGGGAGGGCGACAGAGGGAGGGCGACGGAGGGAGGGCGACGGAGGGAGGGCGACAGAGGGAGGGAGACAGAGGGAGGGAGACAGAGGGAGGAGACAGAGAGAAAGAGGGAGGGTGACAGAGAGAGAGAGAGGGAGGGAGACAGAGAGGGAGGGAGACAGAGGGTGGGAGACAGAGGGAGAGAGAGGGAGACAGAGGGAGAGGGAGACAGAGAGAGAGGGAGACAGAGGGAGGGAGACAGAGAGAGGGAGACAGAGGGAGAGACAGAGACAGGGAGACAGAGGGAGGGAGACAGAGGGAGACAGAGAGAGACAGAGAGAGACAGACAGAGGGAGACAGAGGGAGACAGAGAGAGACAGAGGGAGGGAGACAGAGGGAGGGAGACGGAGGGAGGGAGACAGAGGGAGACAGACGGAGGGAGACAGACGGAGGGAGACAGAGGGAGGGAGACAGAGGGAGGGAGACGAGACAGAGGGCGACAGACAAAGGGCGACAGACAGAGGGAGACAGAGGGAGGGAGACAGAGGAAGGGAGACAGAGGGAGGGAGACAGAGGGAGGGAGACCGAGGGAGGGAGACAGAGGGAGGGAGGGAGACAGACAGAGAGAGACAGAGGGCGACAGACAGAGGGAGGAGGGCGACAGGCAGAGGGAGGAGGGCGACAGGCAGAGGGAGGAGGGCGACAGGCAGAGGGAGGAGGGAGACAGAGGGAGGGAGACAGAGGGAGGGAGACAGACGGAGAGAGACAGACGGAGGGAGACAGACAGACAGAGAGAGGGAGGGAGACAGACAGACAGAGGGAGGGAGACAGAGAGAGAGAGGGAGGGAGACAGAGAGAGAGAGGGAGGGAGACAGAGAGAGAGGGAGGGAGGGAGGGAGAGACAGAGGGAGGGAGGGAGACAGAGGGAGGGAGGGAGACAGAGGGAGGGAGACAGAGAGAGGGAGAGAGACAGAGAGAGAGAGGGAGAGAGGGAGAGAGAGAGAGAGAGAGAAAGATGTGTATGCCGGGTCCGGTGGCTCAGTGGACGAAGGCGTCCGCTGCAGGGGCCTGTGTTCCACCTCATGGTCACAGTTTTGTTTTGCTCTAGCCCCGCCCCTCCCCCAATGACCCCGCCCCCACCAGTGCGGCCCTCGGCCACAAACCACACTGTAAATTTGGCCCCCGAGAGAAAGTTTGTGAGTACCCATGCTCTACAGCATACATCCTCATTAGGTAACACCATACTCTATAGCATACATCCTCATTAGGCAACACCCTACACTACAGCATACATCCTCATTAGGTAACACCATACTCTACAGCATACATCCTCATTAGGTAACACCGTACTCTATAGCATACATCCTCATTAGGTAACACCGTACTCTAAAGCATACATCCTCATTAGGTAACACCCTATTCTTTAGCATACAACCTCATTAGGTAACACCATACTCTATAGTATAAATCGTCATTCGGTAACACCCTACTCTATAGCATACATCCTCATTAGGTAACACTGTACTCTACAGCATACATCCTCATTAGGTAACACCGTACTCTATAGCATACATCCTCATTAGGTAACACCCTACTCTTTAGCATAAATCCTCATTAGGTAACACCCTACTCTATAGCATAAATCCTCATTCGGTAACACCCTACTACAAATCATACATCCTCATTAGGTAACACCCTACTCTTTAGCATAAATCCTCATTAGGTAACACCCTACTCTATAGCATAAATCCTCATTCGGTAACACCCTACTCTAAAGCTTACATCCTCGTTAGGTAACACCCTACTCTTTAGCATAAATCCTCATTTGGTAACACCCTACTCTATAGCATAAATCCTCATTCGGTAACACCCTGCTCTATAGCATACATCGTCATTATGTACAACTCTATAGCATACATCCTCATTAGGTAACACCGTACTCTACAGCATACATCCTCATTATGTAACACTCTACTCTAAAGCATACATCCTCATTAGGTAACACCATACTCTAAAGCATACATCCTCATTAGGTAACACCCTTCTCTAAAGCATACATCCTCATTAGGTAACACCCTACTCTTTAGCATACATCCTCATTAGGCAACACCCTACACTACAGCATACATCCTCATTAGGTAACACCCTACTCTATAGCATACATCCTCATTAGGTACAACTCTATAGCATACATCCTCATTAGGTAACACCCTACTCTATAGCATACATCCTCATTAGTTACAACTCTATAGCATACATCTTCATTAGGTAACACCCTACTCTATAGCATAAATCCTCATTCGGTAACACCCTACTATATAGCATACATCCTCATTAGGTACAACTCTATAGCATACATCCTCATTAGGCAACACCCTACACTACAGCATACATCCTCATTAGGTAACACCCTACTCTTTAGCATAAATCCTCATTAGGTAACACCCTACTCTATAGCATAAATCCTCATTCGGTAACACCCTACTCTAAAGCTTACATCCTCGTTAGGTAACACCCTACTCTTTAGCATAAATCCTCATTTGGTAACACCCTACTCTATAGCATAAATCCTCATTAGGTAACACCCTACTCTATAGCATAAATCCTCATTCGGTAACACCCTACTACAAACCATACATCCTCATTAGGTAACACCCTACTCTTTAGCATAAATCCTCATTAGGTAACACCCTACTCTATAGCATAAATCCTCATTAGGTAACACCCTACTCTATAGCATAAATCCTCATTAGGTAACATCCTACTCTATAGCATAAATCCTCATTCTGTAACACCCTACTCTATAGCATACATCCTCATTAGGTACAACTCTATAGCATACATCCTCATTAGGCAACACCCTACACTACAGCATACATCCTCATTAGGTAACACCATACTCTACAGCTCGGGTACTCATAGTACGGCCCGCGGGCCGCCAGCGGCCCGGCAAGCCTTCCTTGGCGGCCCGCGGACCTTGCAGACATCGTACCTGTGGTTTTTTTTTTTTTTTTTTTACAGTGTGTCAGCAAACACAGACTCTGCTCTATGGGGGCCGGGCGATTCCAGCGATAGTCCGAGTGGAACTGCAGGGGCGCTAAGAAGAGGTGAAATACAACAAAGCCTCGTTATCATGCAAATGGTCTTTTAAAGACCTGTGAAGTACTCGGGTGCGGCTGTGTGTGTGCCCGGGAAGCTGTCTCAGCCCGGGCTGCCACACACGCGATGTGAGGTGACAGAGAATGATAGAGGACAGCAGGGTGTGAGAGCCGGGTGAGGTGACGGAGGGCAGCAGGGAGTGAGAGCCGGGTGAGGTGACGGAGGGCAGCAGGGAGTGAGAGCCGGTGAGATGGCAGAGGTTTACAGAGGGCAGCAGGGAGTGAGAGCCGGGTGAGGTGACGGAGGGCAGCAGGGAGTGAGAGCCGGGTGAGGTGACGGAGGGCAGCAGGGAGTGAGAGCCGGGTGAGATGGCAGAGGGTGACAGAGGGCAGCAGGGAGTGAGAGCAGGGTGAGGTGACGGAGGGCAGCAGGGAGTGAGAGCCGGTTGAGATGGCAGAGGGTGACGGAGGGCAGCAGGGAGTGAGAGCCGGATGAGGTGACAGAGGGTTGCAGGGAGTGAGAGCCGGGTAAGGTGACAGAGGGTTGAGGGAGTGAGAGCCAGGTGAGGTGACAGAGGGTGACAGAGGGCAGAAGGGAGTGAGAGCCGGTGAGGTGACAGAGGGCGGCAGGGAGTGAGAGCCGGGTGAGGTGACGGAGGGCAGCAGGGAGTGAGAGCCGGATGAGGTGACAGAGGGCAGGGAGTGAGAGCCGGGTAAGGTGACAGAGGGTTGCAGGGAGTGAGAGCCAGGTGAGGTGACAGAGGGTGACAGAGGGCGGCAGGGAGTGAGAGCCGGGTGAGGTGACGGAGGGCAGCAGGGAGTGAGAGCCGGGTGAGATGGCAGAGGGTGACAGAGGGCAGCAGGGAGTGAGAGCCGGGTGAGGTGTGCATTAAGAGCCTGTGATGTGATGTTTCCCACCAGCCTGTAGTCAGAGAGCTGAGCCAAGGCCAGGGAGTTCAGGCCTGGGAGGGAGACAGAGAGAGAGGGAGACAGAGAGAGAGGGAGACAGAGAGAGAGGGAGACAGAGAGAGAGAGGGAGACAGAGAGGGAGACAGAGCGAGAGGGAGACAGAGCGAGAGGGAGACAGAGGGAGACAGAGAGAGAGAGAGAGAGAGACAGAGACAGAGAGACAGAGAGAGAGGGAGACAGAGAGGGAGGGAGACAGAGAGGGAGGGAGACAGAGGGAGACAGAGACAGACAGAGAGACAGACAGAGAGACAGACAGAGGGAGACAGACAGAGGGAGAGACAGAGGGAGGGAGACAGAGGGACGGAGACAGAGGGACGGAGACAGAGAGAGGGAGACAGAGGGAGACAGACGGAGGGAGACAGGCAGCGGGAGGAGGGCAACAGGCAGAGGGAGGAGGGCGACAGACAGAGGGCGACAGAGGGAGGGCGACAGAGGGAGGGCGACAGAGGGAGGGCGACGGAGGGAGGGCGACGGAGGGAGGGCGACGGAGGGAGGGCGACAGAGGGAGGGAGACAGAGGGAGGGAGACAGAGGGAGGGAGACAGAGGGAGGAGACAGAGAGAGAGAGAGGGAGGGAGACAGAGAGAGAGAGAGGGAGGGAGACAGAGAGGGAGGGAGACAGAGAGGGAGGGAGACAGAGGGAGGGAGAGAGAGGGAGACAGAGGGAGAGGGAGACAGAGAGAGAGGGAGACAGAGGGAGGGAGACAGAGAGAGGGAGACAGAGGGAGAGACAGAGGGAGGGAGACAGAGGGAGAGAGACAGAGAGAGACAGACAGAGGGAGACAGAGGGAGACAGAGAGAGACAGAGGGAGGGAGACAGAGGGAGGGAGGGAGACAGAGGGAGTGAGACAGAGGGAGACAGACAGAGGGAGACAGACGGAGGGAGACAGACGGAGGGAGACAGAGGGAGGGAGACAGAGGGAGGGAGACGAGACAGAGGGCGACAGAGGGCGACAGACAGAGGGAGACAGAGGGAGGGAGACAGAGGAAGGGAGACAGAGGGAGGGAGACAGAGGGAGGGAGACCGAGGGAGGGAGACAGAGGGAGGCAGACAGAGAGAGACAGAGGGCGACAGACAGAGGGAGGAGGCGACAGGCAGAGGGAGGAGGGCGACAGGCAGAGGGAGGAGGGCGACAGGCAGAGGGAGGAGGGAGACAGAGGGAGGGAGACAGAGGGAGGGAGACAGATGGAGGGAGACAGACGGAGGGAGACAGACAGACAGAGAGAGGGAGGGAGACAGAGAGAGGGAGGGAGACAGAGAGAGAGAGGGAGGGAGGGAGAGAGAGAGAGAGAGGGAGGGAGACAGAGAGAGAGGGAGGGAGGGAGGGAGAGACAGAGGGAGGGAGGGAGACATAGGGAGGGAGGGAGACAAAGGGAGGGAGGGAGACAGAGGGAGGGAGACAGAGAGAGGGAGAGAGACAGAGAGAGGGAGAGAGGGAGAGAGAGAGAGAGAGAGAAAGATGTGTATGCCGGGTCCGGTGGCTCAGTGGACGAAGGCGTCCGCTGCAGGGGCCTGTGTTCCACCTCATGGTCACAGTTTTGTTTTGCTCTAGCCCCGCCCCCCCCCCCAATGACCCCGCCCCCACCGGTGCGGCCCTCGGCCACAAACCACACTGTAAATTTGGCCCCCGAGAGAAAGTTTGTGAGTACCCATGCTCTACAGCATACATCCTCATTAGGTAACACCATACTCTATAGCATACATCCTCATTAGGCAACACCCTACACTACAGCATACATCCTCATTAGGTAACACCATACTCTACAGCATACATCCTCATTAGGTACAACTCTATAGCATACATCCTCATTAGGCAACACCCTACACTACAGCATACATCCTCATTAGGCAACACCCTACACTACAGCATACATCCTCATTAGGTAACACCATACTCTACAGCATACATCCTCATTACGTAACACCGTACTCTATAGCATACATCCTCATTAGGTAACACAGTACTCTAAAGCATACATCCTCATTAGGTAACACCCTATTCTTTAGCATACAACCTCATTAGGTAACACCATACTCTATAGTATAAATCGTCATTCGGTAACACCCTACTCTATAGCATACATCCTCATTAGGTAACACTGTACTCTACAGCATACATCCTCATTAGGTAACACCGTACTCTATAGCATACATCCTCATTAGGTAACACCCTACTCTTTAGCTTAAATCCTCATTAGGTAACACACTACTCTATAGCATAAATCCTCATTCGGTAACACCCTACTACAAATCATACATCCTCATTAGGTTACACCCTACTCTTTAGCATAAATCCTCATTTGGTAACACCCTACTCTATAGCATAAATCCTCATTCGGTAACACCCTACTCTATAGCATACATCCTCATTATGTACAACTCAATAGCATACATCCTCATTAGGTAACACCGTACTCTACAGCATACATCCTCATTATGTAACACTCTACTCTAAAGCATACATCCTCATTAGGTAACACCATACTCTAAAGCATACATCCTCATTAGGTAACACCCTACTCTAAAGCATACATCCTCATTAGGTAACACCCTACTCTTTAGCATACATCCTCATTAGGCAACACCCTACACTACAGCATACATCCTCATTAGGTAACACCCTACTCTATAGCATACATCCTCATTAGGTACAACTCTATAGCATACATCCTCATTAGGTAACACCCTACTCTATAGCATACATCCTCATTAGGTACAACTCTATAGCATACATCTTCATTAGGTAACACCCTACTCTATAGCATAAATCCTCATTCGGTAACACCCTACTATATAGCATACATCCTCATTAGGTACAACTCTATAGCATACATCCTCATTAGGCAACACCCTACACTACAGCATACATCCTCATTAGGTAACACCATACTCTACAGCATACATCCTCATTAGGTAACACCATACTCTATAGCATAAATCCTCATTAGGCAACACCCTACACTACAGCATACATCCTCATTAGGTAACACCATACTCTACAGCATACATCCTCATTAGGTACAACTCTATAGCATACATCCTCATTAGGCAACACCCTACACTACAGCATAAATCCTCATTAGGCAACACCCTACACTACAGCATACATCCTCATTAGGTAACACCATACTCTACAGCATACATCCTCATTAGGTAACACCGTGCTCTATAGCATACATCCTCATTAGGTAACACCGTACTCTATAGCATACATCCTCATTAGGTAACACCCTACTCTTTAGCATAAATCCTCATTAGGTAACACCCTACTCTATAGCATAAATCCTCATTCGGTAACACCCTACTACAAACCATACACCCTCATTAGGTAACACCCTACTCTTTAGCATAAATCCTCATTAGGTAACACCCTACTCTATATCATAAATCCTCATTCGGTAACACCCTACTCTAAAGCTTACATCCTCGTTAGGTAACACCCTACTCTTTAGCATAAATCCTCATTTGGTAACACCCTACTCTATAGCATAAATCCTCATTAGGTAACACTCTACTCTATAGCATAAATCCTCATTCGGTAACACCCTACTACAAACCATACATCCTCATTAGGTAACACCCTACTCTTTAGCATAAATCCTCATTAGGTAACACCCTACTCTATAGCATAAATCCTCATTCGGTAACACCCTACTCTAAAGCTTACATCCTCGTTAGGTAACACCCTACTCTTTAGCATAAATCCTCGTTAGGTAACACCCTACTCTATAGCATAAATCCTCATTCGGTAACACCCTACTCTATAGCATAAATCCTCATTCGGTAACACCCTACTCTATAGCATACATCCTCATTAGGTACAACTCTATAGCATACATCCTCATTAGGCAACACCCTACACTACAGCATACATCCTCATTAGGTAACACCATACTCTACAGCATACATCCTCATTAGGTAACACCATACTCTATAGCATACATCCTCATTAGGCAACACCCTACACTACAGCATACATCCTCATTAGGTAACACCAAACTCTACAGCATACATCCTCATTAGGTACAACTCTATAGCATACATCCTCATTAGGCAACACCCTACACTACAGCATACATCCTCATTAGGCAACCCCCTACTCTAAAGCATACATCCTCATTAGGTAACACCCTATTCTTTAGCATACAACCTCATTAGGTAACACCATACTCTATAGTATAAATCGTCATTCGGTAACACCCTACTCTATAGCATACATCCTCATTAGGTAACACTGTACTCTACAGCATACATCCTCATTAGGTAACACCGTACTCTATACCATACATCCTCATTAGGTAACACCCTACTCTTTAGCATAAATCCTCATTAGGTAACACCCTACTCTATAGCATAAATCCTCATTCGGTAACACCCTACTACAAACCATACATCCTCATTAGGTAACACCCTACTCTTTAGCATAAATCCTCATTAGGTAACACCCTACTCTATAGCATAAATCCTCATTCGGTAACACCCTACTCTAAAGCTTACATCCTCGTTAGGTAACACCCTACTCTTTAGCATAAATCCTCATTTGGTAACACCCTACTCTATAGCATAAATCCTCATTCGGTAACACCCTACTCTATAGCATACATCCTCATTATGTACAACTCTATAGCATACATCCTCATTAGGCAACACCCTACACTACAGCATACATCCTCATTAGGTAACACTGTACTCTACAGCATACATCCTCATTAGGTAACAACGTACTCTATAGCATACATCCTCATTAGGTAACACCGTACTCTACAGCATACATCCTCATTAGGTAACACCGTACTCTATGGCACACATCCTCATTCGGTAACAGTTGCAGAAATGGAAAAGCTACTCTTCATTGATAAGATTCATTCTCCCTAATAAGTGGTATCAATAAGTGAGCTCTAAAATCAACACAAAATGTGTTAAAAAAATATAAAATACCGAATAGTTTGAAATGTGGAGGCAGGACACAGTCTATTCAGGTGCAAGTGAGGATGGGCCCAGCTCCTCCCTCCCATCCTGCCAGTTCTGGCCCATCCCAGCACACCTAAGCTCCCTATTGTGTGTGGCTGTTAGAAAAGGGGTTCTCTAGTTGGCAATGGTTTGCACCTTTGTCCAAGTAGGGACCCTTCTTCCTAGTCAGGGTAAGGGGGATACACTTCTAAAATAACCCCTGCTCACCCCCTTGGTAGCTTGGCACGAGCAGACAGGCTTATCTCAGAGGCAGTGTGTAAAGCATTTGTGCACATATACAGTAATACAGTGAAAACACTACAAATGGACACCATACCAGTTTAGAAAAATAAGTAATCTTTATCTAAACCAAACAAGATCAAAATAACAAAAATCCACAATACAGTAATCAAAATGTAATCCTTAGAAGGTAAAAACAGTTCTGTCCATAGCAAACTATAGATGCGACACTTTCTACACAAAGTATCTTGGATGCGTCAAAATCATAAACAAAAACAGCCGCAGGGCAGGTAATGCGTCGGTTCCATACGCACAGGAAAGGTGATGCGTCGGTTCCTTACTCAAGGGGAGGTGATACATCAGTTCCTTACTGCCAAGCAGGGGAGGTGATGCATCGGTTCCTTACTGAAGTGGAGGTGATGCATCGGTTTCTTACTGTGCTGGGAGGTGATGCGTCAGTTCCCTACTGCGGCCCCCGTGTCCTTGTAGATTTGGCGCCCGGTGCGATGCGTGGAGATCAGGGATGCATCATTTCTCGATCCAGCAACGGTGCTGCGTTGGTCTCTCCAGCCGCGTTCACACGATGCGTTGGTTCTGGCAAACACACAGCAGGGCCTGTATAGGAATCGGTGCAGCGATCTCGGAATTTGTAGATCGGTGTACGCGATGCGGTGTGCGGTGATTTCTCTAGCCGCAGGGAGGTACTGTGTCGGTTTCTTCAGCGGCACAGCGGCGATGCGTCGGAAACGGGTGCGGAAGCGTCACGCTTCTCTTAGTTGCGTCTCTTTTCCAGCTCCCAACAGCAGGAACAACTTCCAGAGGCCCACTACAGCAACAGGCACCTTTTGGCAGGTCAGAACACCCAGCAAGGAAGTTCAGGGGAGCAGGTGCTGAAGTCTTTGTGTCCCTGAGACTTCAGAACAGGAGGCAAGCTCTACTTCAAGCCCTTGGAGATCTTCCTCAAGCGGGGTACACAGCACACAGCAAAGTCCTTGTCCTTTCCTTGGCAGAATCAGCCACCGCAGGCCAACCCCAGACAGCACACAGCAAAGGGGCAGTACTTCTCCTTCAGTTTCTCCAGCTCTTGTCCTTGGCAAAGGTTCCTCTTGAATTCCAGAAATGATCTAAAGGTCTGGGGTCTGTGCCCCAATATTTATACAGCATTTCTCTTTGTTCTCTTGTGGCAGAAAGGCTCTGTGCTCAGTCAAAACCAGTTCTGTCCTCTCTGGTCCAGCTTCCCGGCAGGAGGTGGAGACAGCATTGTGTAAAGCAGACAGGTCCATTCAGGTGCAAGGAAATCTCCTCCGACTACTCTAAATCCAGCCCAGGTCTATTCAGCCCAGCCCTGACTCATTCAGAAAGGTAGGACACACATCAATCCCCCCCCCCCAGTGGCTGTCTGAGAGAATGCACATTCCCAGCCCCTGTCACTCAAAAGCCAGACAGTCAGTCCAAAAACCAGCAGAGGCATTTTTATATTCAGTTCATGCATACTAAACTCTTTTTCTCTATCTTGTCCCAATGGGAGGTTATACACTGTATTTCACTATCAGGACATGTCACACACATTAGTATATGTCCTACCTTTCAAATACACTGCACCCTGCCCACAGGGGTACCTTGGGCCTACCTTAGGGGTGACACACATAATAAAAGGGAAGGTTAGTGCCTGGCAAGTGGGTGCACTTGCCAGGTCGACATGGCAGTAGAAGCTGCGCGCAGACACTGCAGTGGCAGGTCGGAGAACCCTTTGAAAGGCTGTTGTGTGGGTGGCACAATCAGTGCTGCAGGCCCACTAGCAGCATTTGATTTACAGGCCTGGGGCACACACAGTGAACTGTACTAGGGACTTAGTAGTAAATCAAATAAGCCAATCATGGAAACACTACTCCATAATAACAATTTACACATATGCACTTTAACACTGATCAGCAGTGGTAAAGTGCCCAGAGTCCTAAAACCAGCAAAAACTGTGTCAAAAGCAGGAGGCCACAAAGCAAAAAGTCTGGGGATAAACCCGCTGGAAAAGCCTGGTCTAACAGTGGCTCTCTAGGAGGAATGCACAAAGCCCAACTGTCAGTTACACCCAGTCAAGTGACCAGAGATAGGCTACATGCACTAAATGGCTAAGGCAAGAAAATGCCAACTTTCTAAAAGTGCCATTTTCAGAATTGCAATTTAAAATGGGTCTTCACCATAAGTTAGGATTCATTTGTGATTCCAGAAACACCAAAAATGAACTGGTCATCTACTCCCATTTGGAAATTAGACTTATAAAATGTAATAAGGCAACTCCAATGTTATCGTATGAGATCACTGACATAATATTGATTCACACAATATTAAAACACAGAAATATCGGAAAGTAACTATCGATAACAAATAGACAGGCCCCCTACATGGCTCTATCCCTTGCATTCGCATCCCCCCATTGGCCACTCAGGGCATTGTCCCCACACCCCTTTCACATGGCGTCAAGACTACCACCAGATGTCTTATGTGGAACATTCGCAGGCTCAAAGACCGCAGAAAAGCCCATCTGGTCCATGTGTTCCTCACTAGGCACCACATTGACATTTGCTTTCTCCAAGAACTCCATCATATGTAGGCCACAACATCAAAATTGCGCATGCGATGGTGCACAGGTGCCTACACTTCCCAATACTCCAATTATGCTAGGGGGGTAGCTATATTAATGCCAAAGAGTCTGCTCTGGGAGCTGCGGCATCCTATAAGTGATGCCAATGGTCGTTATGTTATCCTAACCGGTACCGTACATAAACACCCTGTCATTCTAGCTGCAGTTTACGGCCCTAACACTGACAATCCAGACTTCTTTTTGGAGCTCTGATGGCTCATTGATAGGCTGGAACCAGCTGCCATTCTCTGGGGAGGGGTCTTCAATGTTATATTGGATGACAGACTTGACTGTGCCGGGACGTCCAGACGGCCCCACCCTAACACTGCCACATTGCTCAACACTAACATACAAGATCACTATCTAAACAATATTTGGTGGGTTACACACGCAACAGACGCGGAGGGCACCTGCATCACACCTTCCCACAACTCGTTGATTTTTGGTTGCTCTCCCAAGAAGCACGAACCTTTGTCACAAACATAGCACACCTACCCCACACTCTTTCTGACCACGCCCCAGTCCTCCATGAGCTGGACATACCACAGACGGTCCCTCGGGCCTTTGCCTGGCGCCTGCCTTCAGGTGCACTTCACAATCCGGACTTTCGAGACGAGATCCTCAGTGTGATAGATGACTATTTTGAACACAATGATGGTTTGGTATCCTCCCCGTCAACACTATGGGAGGCGTTTAAGGTGGTGGTGATCGGTGGAGTTTATATTGCTAAAAAATCCAGTATCCTCAAGGCAATCCGTATGCAGCTCACCAAACTAGAGCGGGATATCCAATCGCTCAAACTGGAATATTTCCCTTCAAAGAGTGCGGCCATCATGACCGCTACCCGGGCTAAGCTGACAAAGTTCAGCGAGGAGGCATTACGTGAGCCGAGCTTCGTTGACAGGGATGCGTGGGTGCAAAGATACGGGAAAGTGACTGCCCTGGTAAAATGCCTGCAAGCTTGCTCCGCAAACCCAGGACCTCCATGTATGTGGTGGAGCTACTCGATGACAAACAAGAACTCCAATCCAAACCCATGGGACACTTGAATACAATGACCTCCTTTTATTCTAAACTTTACACAGCCACTCCAGTACACTCTGCGGACGAGCTGGCTGCATACCTGGACTCCATCCAGTTGTTATGGCTGGAGCAGGCCCACCAGTCATACTTATACTTCCCCACTACGGTGGAAGAGATAATACAGATCATTCAGGGCCTTACAAGTGACAATGCACCAGGTCTAGATGGGGTGACCATCTCCTTTTACAAGAAGTTCGCATCCAAGCTGGCCCCACATTTGTTAGCAATGTATGAGGAGTCCTTGGAGAGTGGGATTCTTCCGCCATATCACCGCGAAGCAGCTATAGTGACGCTCCTCAAGCCCAACAAACCGGTCAATCAAAGTGATTCCTAGCAGCCACTATTGATGATTAACGTCAATAACAACATTTTTGCTGAACTACTGGCAAACTGACTCCTTCCACTGCTGGCCTCCATCGTGCCACTGGACCAGTCCGGTTTCATCCTGGGTCGCTCCACGTCTCACAATCTCAGTTCAATTTTCGCCCTCATGCACACTCTTGACCTTCAACTACCTGCTACTGCTGCGCTCCTTGACGCCACTAAGGCTTTTGATTATCTTGAATGGCCTTATCTATTTCCTTTACTTACATGTCTGGGTATCAGTCCATGATTCATCAGACAAATCCAGCTTCTATACACGTTACCCACTGCCCGAATCCAACTTAATGGCATGTTATCAGACCCGGGGAACACGCCAGGGATGCCCGCTCTCCCCGCTCCTATTTACAGTAGCAATGGAACCCCTCGCGACACGCCTTGGTCAGCACCATTCCTAACGTGGCCTCAGCTTTACAGCACTAGGTCTGGTAGTCTCGATGTACGCAGATGATGTTACCCTCTATATTCACAGGCCCACTGAAAACCTTGCTCCGATTATACGAGAAGTCATACGTGTCGATGGATTTTCTGGCATACATGACAACTGGCCCAAATCAACACTTTTTCCCCTCACTGATTGCACATGGCCTATCCCCTCAAAGTACCCATTGCAGTGGGCATCGGACCCGATCTACTATCTTGGCATTTGGCTTAGTCATGACCTGGATGAGCTCTGGAGAGCCAACTACGGCCACACTATGGTGTGGTTGGAGGACAGAGTTCCGGTATGGTCTCGCTTATCTCTATCGGTGTCTGGATGGACTGCCATCGCCAAGATGATCATACTCCCCAAATTCTTGTACCTTTTTCTCAACCTGCCAGTGCCCCTTACGGTTCACGATACATTCCCTGCCTGTCCGCCTTCACTCCCAACTCTGGAACACATCCTCACAAATCCATCCCTGTGCAAGCTAACTACACGACTTTACTACTTCATGCAAGCCACGGCGCCTGTTCACATTCTGGCTGCACGCACGGACTGGGAGGCCGACACTGATCCACCAATAACTGATGCACAGTGGTCCTACTGTTGTGGCCAGACAGCAAATCTTTCCCCAAAATACAGACTGCGTCTCATCCACTTTAAATTGTTATATTGTTTATATCGTACCCCCTTACAGCTCCTCTGAATGGGGCTGGTCACCGATGCCCACTGTCTCTGCTGTACAGCCCCTCAGGCCTCCTTATTACACCTCGCATGGGAATGTCCGCAGGTGGCGGCCTTTTGGTCTGTGGTGTTCTCTACTGTGCAAGTCATCATGCGCCATTCCTCGGTGCGCAGCCCCTTGGTCAGCCTTCTAGGTTAAGTCCGGGATGTGCCCGTGGGAAATCGCAGACTCACTGCTATGCTCCTCCTCTTGGCCAAGCGCTGGGTTGCCATACATTGGGGACAACGGCCTGCCCCACCCTAGAGGCATGGGTGAAGGATGCTACATATTGACAAGAACAATTATCCCACTTTTGTGAACTTATGCCACCACGATCCCCTCCCAAGGATATTTGGGAACTCCTTCTCATCTTTCTAGGACAAAGGGATTCCCCTGACCCAACGGCAACTGAAATTGACTCTAGCGCCACTACTCATGAGTCTGGGTCCTAAATAAGACTATGCCCCTTGCTTATAGGTGTCCGCTGCCCTGCGCATTGGTGTCTGAGATGCAACCATTTTGAGTGGTGGCCTTCCCCGCTCAGATTTTTGTGGATCGCCTGCAGGGGTGCTCTCACTCTTAGACAGACTTTGTCCTAACTGTGATGCTTGTGCCGTTGAGTGATGAGAACCAATGCACATTGTTGATCTGTACTTCCTTGCTCTTTGCATTCCCTCTCTTTCCCCTGCTGTCCCCATCCTATTCTGTCTTGGGGATTATGTTGTGCTGTTGCTTATGTTTAAATGTCAATAAAGAAATAAAAAATAACAATATATATGGATAACAAAAATATCAACTTCCTATACTTAACTAGTAAAACCGAAAATATCAAGAACACAAATGTCGTTTTATTAATATCGATTTTAAACTATACCGAAATCAAAAATTGGGCACAAAAATATTGTTACCTTTGAATACAAATATAATATGTCAAAAATATTGACTCACACAATATCGATTACGATATCGGTCAAAATTATTAAATAATCATTATTAAATATACAAAAAACCACTTTTTACATAAAAAATAACTTCAAATAAACCCAAAGCATTTTATATTCATACTTAAAATAAATGAAAATACATTACATCAACTAAATCTTTACTATTCACCTCAAAAATATATAACTAACATATTCAAAAGTATCAAACTATATATCTCACATAAAAAATAATACCTAAATTAGCGTTTACCATAGAAGGACTGGATGGAAAAAAAAAACCTAAATCAACCAATAAAATAAAACTGAAAATAACTTTAACCAAGAAAATCAAACAAACAGTTAAATCAACAATATAAAAGGCCCACTAATTTAAAAACTAACTACTTCAAAAATGACAAATGATGCAAGACGAGGAAACTCTTCTAGATTTTCTCAGCAGACCATTAAAGGATAAATATATACATTTCAACAACTACCTAAACAAGTGAGTAAAACTTATGTTTAAACTAAATGTAATTTTTATTAAACTTAAAAAGTTAAATAATAAATAATGAATACAATACTCTCCAACTTCTATCTCTTTACATAGACTTCCTAAAAGAAAAACCGATAATCTACCAAAAAATAACAACTATCACAAACCAGCAAAAAGATATAAGAAGGTAAGGGGCATATTTATGAGCCCCTTGCGCCACCGGAGAATCACTTTTTGTGACGCTCCAGCGGCACAAACTACAAAATCATATCTATGAGGTCACGAAAGTCACTTTGCATGGCTTTGAATGGCCTCATAGATATGGAGTAAGGCAAGGCAGCGCAAATCACTGAGGTGCTTTACTCTGTGCTAGGTAGGCGTTCCATGAGCGTTGTGGTGGGTTTTTTAAAGCAACACCCATGGATTTTGACACTTCCCCAGATTTACAAAACCATGTAAACCTGAGGAGGCATAACAAGGAGAAATAACTTTAATACTCCTTGTTTTTAACTCTTTCCAACATAGAGAGAGTAAAAAGCCTCCCAGGATTGTTTTTGTGCAGGAAGGTGTCCCTTCTTGCACAAAAACAATCCTGTCGACAACACAGGCACCTTTGCTCTATGGTGCAAGAGTGCCATTCGTTGGCACTAGGCTGTTGAAATGGTGCCAGTCCAAGGGAAAGGACAGGAGTGAACCGTATTGGATAAATACGGTGCATTCTTCCCCTTTCACTTTCGCGCAGGGCAGCACGGTGACTTGATGTGCTGCCCTATGCCAAATCACCACAAAAGAGGACCTAAGTATACATAAATTAATACAAAGATATAAGCTTACCAAAATAGCAAGATAAAATAAACCTTACAACGTCAACCTCTACAAAATACCAAGAAATCAACATTTAAAATGAAAGTTATAATTTTATTTTCATCCAACAGAAAAGAAAGCACTTGCTTCACATTAGAACACCCCCAACGGAAAAACTGGAAAACCATGTGAAACATCTAAACAGAACATACATGTAAGTACAAAAAATAAAAGTAGTTGCATATTTTTACATGTAAATAGCAATTGTATAAACGTTAAAATATTCTATATATTTATTTCTATTACACTTCTTTCAGATACAGTGACAGAAGCTGCAAAGCATAGCACTTCGCAGAAAGGAAATCTGTTGCTAAATCATATGGGCTACACCTACAGCCAAGATTGTGCATCAACAGAAAATATAAACTGGAAATGTACTAAATATTATTCTAATGCATGCTATGGGAGGGCCACTAAAAAGATAATGTTGTAATCCATATAAGGGAGCACAACCATCCCCAAAATACATATATTTGTAGATTTATTTATCTCGGCTTATCACCCATGAGGGTATCCAGGCGCTGTCTGTGGGCAAGGGGAGATTAACTGATTTGCCCAGAATCACAGGATGTTGAGCCGACGCCAAGACTTGAACCTGGATCCCCAGCTCCCGAGTCGGTAGCTCTGGCGGCTGTGCCACGTCCTCTCCCAAATGTAACCGAAATTGAAGTAAGGGAGATATTGCAGGATATAAGAGAGGCAAGCACTAGCTCCCAGGAACCATACAAGGAAAATCCCCAAACACATCACAGGCCAACTATCACCTATCTCCACTTTAAGACATTTAATTGCGCACACACTAAAAAAGCCACCAGTGATAACCCACCTGCCCCCAGAAGATACCGCGAAATACACATACCTGAACATTTAACACAATAAATAATAAATAATGAAAACACATCCCAATATTCTCAACAGCAGATAACTTATTAAAACTTAGCCAATGTCAAACATGGATGATGGATGGGACCTACAACATGTGTCCCAAACCATTCACTCAGATATACACCATGCATGGTGGATATCAAAATACAAATATCCCTTTTATATATGCCCTACTAGCAAGTACACAAAGCAACACTTGCCATGACCTCTTAAACCATATCAAACATAAAACAAATAATTATTACGCCCAAAAAATAATCATAGACTTTGAGCAAGCCATGATTCAAACCATTCTAAACACTTACCTTCACACAGTCATGCAAGTCTGTTCCTATCATTTCAATCAAAGTATATGGAGACACCTCCAACAATCTGCACTAAGAGCCCGATTACGAGTCTGGCAGTCCACGGACCGCCAGACCCGTGGGGGTGCGGAGGTGGTGGTCTTCTGACTACCCTATTATGACTGGGGCGGTCAGACAGCCACAGCCTCACCACAGCCACCATGGAACCTCCGTTCCCTGGCAATGTTGCAATGGTCAGGAGGCCGCAATATGCTTGGCGGGACCGCCGCAGTCCAGCCAAGCATATTACGAGCTTTCTCTCCACTGGCGGTGTCATGGAGGTTCCTTCTCCATGAACACCATGGCAGAGAGGAAACAAAGGGGGCCCTGCAGTGCCCACTGTGCCTCCTCTGTATGTGGATGCACACAGGGGGTGCACAACATGTGCCCCCCTTTGTGCAGGAACTGTTTTTGGTGTTCCCATTGCGGTGCCCATTTTCAGAGCACAGCCATGGGAAAGTCAGAAATAAAAGCCCGGTCTGACCATGGTGTTGGCGGTGCGGCAGCGGGGCAGACCCGGAACCACACTGCCAAAGTCAGAATCAGGCCCTAAGTTTAGAATATTCTACAAACAGCCAATTTGCCTTTCAAATCAAAAATATAATAGCACTAGCCTATGTCCCTGTCACAGAGGTAGTCACCCACTACAATTTACTAATAGAAAGCCCTTTCTACCAACAAAATGAAGACAAACGTAGCCCCTAATGGACTATTTCGAAGACACTTGGGTTGGCAGACTGAATCGCTCAGAACACAAATGCCAAAACAAATTCCAAATGCCATGGTGAAAGGTCTTTGACAGCATGTTGGCACAGGAAGCAGAAACAAACAACTCAGTGGAAGGATTTCATAATGCTTTCCAATCCACATTAGGGAGAACCTAACCCACACTGTACAAATGTATAGAAGAATTACAAATAGAGCAAAGCTACCATCAACTGAGAATGGAGCATTATGTTACCCAAATTGTCCCCCAAACTTAGCAAACAAACCAAAAGAATGTACAATATGCTACAATTAAAGTCAAACTCTTCGTAAATAACCAAGGAGTACATTACTTACAAACGGTATAAAATTAATTTCAATTCCAATGTTAATGAAGTCTGTTATAATAAAACTACATATAATTTATTTAAAATAAAAGGTAACCATCACCAACCAAGAAAGAAAAAACAAACTCAATCCATCACATAAATTAATTACAACACATTAACCAAACAATTCTACATAACAATCTCATAATATTTACACAAACGTTATAGAATTACATTTCCCACCCAAAAGGAAATAAAATAAATAAAACTTACTGTTCTGTAGCTGCAGATGTTTCACTGTATCCAAGTAATGGAAATGAGTAAACCAACAAAAATAGGAAAAATATTGTCCAAAAAGCCCCAAAAAAATGCAAAAAAGAAAAAAATCCAATGTGTTGTTGACACAGATTCCTGACACTCTCATGGGCCGTTGGTTGTCCGTTGCTTGTTTGCTGCCCATTGCCACTGTTGCCTGTCGCCGCTTCCACTGTTTCCTTTGGGATCTGACCTTTAATACTGGAGGCGGAAGCTAAGTAGGGTCTGTGTAGATGGTGATGGGCCAGGCCTGGCCTGCTTGACCACTGCACATGGGTTATAGTGTGCAGCTGACCTGCAGACAACCCCCAGAGGACCTCCAGCTATCCCCAACCATCGGAGACCGCATCCCCCCGATGTGACTGGGTGTTGGCTCCTGTGGGATGTCAGACATACCAGGCATTCAGGAACGCTTATCCATCGAAGCATTGCACTAATGCCGCTGTCACACCCTAGTGTTTTCCAGTCAGCCTCAGGTGAGGAGGCAACGTCGTGAGGAGGAAAGCGGAGAAAAGTGAAGGTGGAGGCAGTGGAGATTTGGAGGTTGGGTGATGGGTGTGGGCAGTGAGGCAGTAAGGGAGTGGTAGCGAGATAGTGTACACAGAGGCGCTAGGTGGTCTCCTCATGTTGAGAGGAAGCGGCCAACATTAGCCCAGTGCGGCTTGCTCACACAGGGGTTTCCTTTTACACTCTCCCTTTTCCCCTGCTACATATCCCAGGAGTCAGCAGGACGCCAGACGCACCCTCCCTGACCTAGCTCTAGACCCAGCCCCCCTCCTATATTGCTATGTTCTATTTCCCTAAGCGACCACCTGCCTGCTTGTCTTACAGCACCTCCCATCACCACCTCCCACCCAAGGATACTACCTGCTGTTAGCGCTTTTGAAGCTTAAAGGCCTGAGAGTCTACAAAGGCATTCAGTGGGCTCATGCCCCTTTCTTGCAACCATTTGTTAGTACTCTGTTGCATGGGAAGGTGAGGCGGCGCTCACTCTTCAAGTAGCCGGTCTGAAACTCTGAAGGTCTTTTTCCAGGACCTCAGCGACCTATCCTGTGCTGCTGCCTTGGGGAAAGTTTTAGCCAATTTATCTGTACTTTTCAACTGCTCCTCATTGGACTTTAACGCTCCACAGTATTTTTGTCTTGGCCCAATCTCCCCTTTTAGACAGTAAAAGCAGGGGAAAGCAGGGCACTTGCTGGGGGAAAAGAAACATTCCCTGCAGTCCAGTTGTATTGTTGTAGAAGGAGGAGAAGGACGATTATTGTGTTTATTAAGGCCAACTGAGGGACAGCAGTATGCAATCAGGCAAGGTCCGTGAGGCCATTAACCCTGTCTGCAGACAAAGCAACAAGGGACAATGCAAAAATAAAAATAAGATTCATAACATAGACACTATTAAAGTGGAGCCACAGAAGCGGGAGCGAGTCAATGACTTCTTGATCCAGGAAGGAATGAGTATGACTTCTCCTGCTGCAAAGAAATTGAGAATTACTGACTTTTTAAAGCCTCTTATGAACATCGAGATAGTACCATCACCGCAATCCCTGGCTAGCTTACTTGGTGACAATAAACAAGCCATCAATCCAGATAAGGCTCACAATCATCCCATGTTGGAGGGCTCCAGCTTGGCAAACAGGAGATCTTTCACAATGCAGGCGATAGTGCATTTACCAGGTCCATATGCTGCATTTCCCACAAAAAACAGCAGATCTGAGGTACCTCATGGAAGGAAACAGCAGGTACCTGAGGAAGGCAGCGATTCTGTAGATGGGGTAATTTCTGCAAGCAATCTTTCACTGCTGCTCACAATAACAGTGAAGGCCACGGAGTGGTCATTGATAGACCCCGGTCTTGGTGGACGTAGCCGTCAACGAGCCAGCCGATTCACTCCTGTAGCAGGAGATGGAGTCGATTCTCCTCAGCCCTATCAGACCACCTGAACTGAACCTGAGCAGGACTACCAAGAGATGGACAATGGGAGAATATAATCATCTGCTTACTCCTATAAAATTGACCTTAGCTAAATTGCATCCACCATCCAAACATACACCTCAAACCCACCCGGAGCCAGTCCCCCTGAATCAATCGATAGGACATTTTTGGGAATCGTCCCTTTTCCTACTTTGGTGAATGCAATGTGGGGATAATTGTGTTGATGCGGAGGCTGAAAGTATGCCTCATAGGGTCGTACACATCACACTGGCAGTAGAAAGTACAAGGGACGGAAGAAGTGACAGCATTGCTTATCCAGCCTCCCAGTCGGCACCACTTTGGGAGTCTCTGCCACATAACCCGGATGTAATTTCCTCAGCTCTCAATTTCCACTCCAACAAATTGGAACTACAGGTGGACCTTCTTAACATCTGAGCTGCCCATGTCATGGGCGCTGATGATAAATTAAAGGCCTTTAGTGAAATGATCCTCAGAGTGCAGGCTGATCCCGCAACCCGTAAGGCTGCCATTATTCAAGTACACTTGACCTCCTTACCTCTGTCCCGACAGTACTCTCTGCCATCCTGGAGGAAGTTAAAGGCACCTGTCTTTGGCACTATGATTCCCACCCCAGGTCGCGCCGTATGGAGGAGTCCACTTCCGAGGTGCAATCGTTAGTGTTGACACACATGACCCCCCCTTTCGAATGGTAAGGGCGTATGGTCTATTAATGAAATCACCCTGCCCAGCGGGGCTTCACCTAGTTTATTTTTTTATTTTATTTGAGAGTTTTATATAGCGCGAACCAGACCCTTGCGGGTATCAGAGCGCTTTACAAGGTAAGTGTCTTAGTTGCATATGTACAAGGTAGATAAAATAAAGTTCAGTGATAGTAAAAACATCCTATTGTAGATACATGGGTATATGATACATAGTAAACATTCTCTATAAATCAGGCATAATCTAGATACAATATAGGCTGGCCCTTAGGCATTAAAAGTTCCATGTAGCAGATACATTGGGTCGTGTAATAGCAATGGACCAAACTCAAGTGAAATTTTACCATGAGAAACGATTACACTTCTTTTGAAGGATGCAGTAGGAGGATTAAGACTAGTTTCTGGGGATGATAACAATGGACCATATTCAAGTGAATTTAGCCATGAGAAGCGATTTCACTTCTTTTTTGAAAGAAACAGTAGAAGTATTTAGTCTAGTTTCTGGGGGTAGTGCATTCCAGATTCTGGGCGCCATCCCTGAAAATGTTCGGTTATATGTTTTCTTCTTGTTGAATCTTTGCGGTTTCAATAGAAGGTTTTTAACACTTCTCGTAGATCTGTCCCCACCGGAGGGCGTCAGTTTCCGTGCCAAATAGTAGGGACCGTTATGATGGATGGCTTTATGTGTCATACATGCTATTTTCAAGTGAATTCTGGCTTCAAAAGGTAGCCAATTAAGGGATTTTAGGTCAGGGGATATGTGAGAGCTTTTTTGGAGCCAGTGATAAGTCTCGCTGCAGCGTTGATTGTGGCTCTTAGAGGGGCCGTTGCAGCTCTGGGCAGTCCGCAGAGAGAGACACTCCCGTAATCCACTCTTGGGATGACTAGAGCTTGTACTGCCAGTTTGAAGTCCTTTTCCGGCAGGAACGGTTTCAATTTTCTCAAAGTATTTATCTGAAAGTTTGCTCCTTTTGTTGCATTGCTGATGTGTTTTTGCATATTGAGGTTTGTGTCCAGTGTTATTCCCAGCGATTTGGCTGCGTCAACGATGAGAGGTTGGCAGTTTAGTGCAGTAAGGTGTTTGATCCAGTCTTGCATTATAGGTACTTGGGCTGGAGGAGCGATTAAGAGGAATTCGGTTTTGAGGGCATTCAGTTTTAGATGGTTTTCTGCCATCCAGGTCTGAGTTTTTCCGAGAGTAGTGTTGAGCGATTTGATGTCTTCTATGGTATGAATCTTAAGGTATAGTTGTGTGTCGTCAGCGTACATGTGGTATTGCACGTTAGACGCGTGAAGAATCTCAGTGAGTGGTTCCATGAATAAATTGAACAGTGTCGGAGATAGTGAAGATCCTTGTGGGACACCTAAAGAAACTGGAACGGGTTTGGACAAGGACTGGTTGACCTTGAATCGTTGTGATCTGTTTTGGAGGAACGAAGTAAACCAACGTAGAACTGGTCCAGATAACCCCATCCTGTGTTTCAGAAGGTCTATCAGGTTATCGTGTTTGACGGTATCGAAGGCCGAGGAAAGGTCTAGCAAGATGAGTAGGCAGGCTCCGTTCTGATCTAGGATTTGTAGAGCGTCGTCAATTATATGGGTCATGGCTGATTCAGTGCTGTGACCTGCGCGGAATCCTGATTGGTAATTGTTGAGTAGGTTAAAATGTTCAATATGACTTACCAACTGGAGGTGTACGCATTTTTCTAAAAGTTTGGCCAGGGTAGGGATGTTGGATATAGGACGGTAGTTGTTTAAGTCCGCCGGGTCAGCCGTAGCTTTCTTTAGAATGGGGGATACCTGCCCGGCTTTGAGGGTGTCGGGGATGCAACCTTGGCGCAAAGAATTATTTATGATCTTGATCCAGAGAGGCAGCAATAGTGGGGTGAAGTCTTTTACAAGGTTAGCTGGGAGAGGGTCAGTGAAGTGATTGACAGGATTCAGGGCAATAAGCATTTTGAGTAAGCCTGGGCGTAGTTTGCTAGCAGCACTTCACGTAGCTACGTGAAGTACATTTTTAACTACACGTAGCTATGCACATTGCGTAGTGCGTAGCTGTGTGCTTGACTGCACTGTACAATAATTGCCCAAAGCACCTTGTACAATGCAAGTTAAGATAAAATAAATATCTCTGTCTTTATATGCTAAAAATGCATATAGTTACTACAGAAAAGTGAAAACAATAAATTAACAAGCAGTGAGAGAGGTGATGATTTTAGGATCCTCCCTAACCTAGGGGGAAAACCAAGCAGATGCCTTGAAAACAAAAAACACATCTTTTGAACCATTCAGTGGTGGTCCCATCCTCTTAGGACCACCCCAAGCACAGTTATTGGCAAAAATACAATCCCAACCAAAGGCCCTGCAAAGCATTATGGGACGAGATTAGCAGTGGGCAGTGAATATTATAGTATCTAATTTCAAAATAATTCTACAAAGAGCTGCAGTTCCACTAGTCGTTACTAGATGTCCCTCACGAGTCAAATGCAAAAGCCTCATGAAAGATTTTCAATACTTTTGCATTTGACTCGTGAGGGACATCTTGTAACGACCAGTGGAACTGCAGCTTGATGTATTAATAATTTCAATGCTTTTACATTTGACTTGTGAGGGACACCTAGTAACGACTAGTTGAACTGCAGCTCTTTGTAGAATTATTTTGATATTGGAAACTATAATATTCACTGCCCACTGCTAATCTTGTCCCATAATGCTTTGCAGGGCCTTTGCTTGGGATTGTATTTTTGCCCATAACAGTGCTTGGGGTGGTCCTAGGAGGAAGGGACCACCATTGAATCGTCACATGATATGCTTTTTGTGTTCAAGGCATCTGCTTGGTCCTCCCCTAGGTTAGGGGGGACTCCAAAATCATCACCTCTCTCATTGCTTGATATTTTATTGTCAAAATTCATTTTTGTGAATTGGTTATATATGCTTTTTAGCATAGAAAATTGCTTTATCAAAGCATTTGAAGGTGTTTATTTTACTGCTGCTATGCCAATTAACACAGTTATTCACTCTGCTACGTGCAATTTGCGTAGTGCGTAGTAGCACAAACTTTGCATGCTCCGTAAGCGTAGTGAAGTATTATGCCCAGGGTTAATTTTGAGAATAGCTTCTTCATTGTAGGTATTGAAGGATGACCAAGATGCATTATTTTTTAGGTCGAACTTTGCTGAGATTCGATGTGGGGCATTTAGAAGTGAAGGTGAGGGGTTTGTATGTGAGACAGAGCAGGTGATTAGATCATTGAGCAGGTCCTTCTTTATGGTATCGGTCTTCTGAGTGAAGAAGGAGGCGAATTCTTCACAGTTAGGTCGTGGGCCTAATTTATCTTGGTGGCGGAGAGGTGCATCTTTACATTGAGTTTTGATTAGCTCGAACAGCTTTTGGGACGATTTTTCGCTTGATCTAATTGGTGACTGAAGAAGTCTGCTTTGGTGCGCTTGATCTTTCTGTAGTATGCGTTTCTCTTCTTTCTTAGTGTCTTGAGGTGATTGGCGGATGGAGCTGATCTCCACCTACGTTCATATATTCTTAGGGAACGTCTGTCCTCGTTGAGTCTCCCATCGTACCAAGGCTTAGAATCTTTTGTGGAGACTCTCTTTAGTTGCAGGGGGCTACCTCATTTAATATCGTGTTCATGGAATTGAAGTAGTGGTTGGTGAGATCATGGACATCGGATATCCCTTTGGGGGAAGAAGTGGGTTGTAACTGGAAGTTGTGATTGTGTTAAAGTCAATGTTTTTCAGGTCCCTCTTCCATACTTTAGGTCTTGTGGGTTGGACCGAGTTGAATTTGATTGTTTCATTGATGAAGAAGGTGATAATATGATGATCCGACCAATCACATGGATAGATCGTGTCTAGCTGGATGGAATCGACTTTAGAGATTATTAGATCAAGGATGGAGCCTTTATCGTGTGTGGGGCTGTTGCAAATTTGGGTGAGGTCGAGGTCAGAGAGGAAGGTTTTGAGAGTATTTACCCCAACATCATTGGGGTCATTCCAATGGAGATTGAAGTCTCCGATAAATATTTGGGTAATTTGATGTCCGGCATTAGTGGAGACTATGTCCATGAAATGTTCGATAAAGGTGAGGTTATCACCTGGTGGATGATAGAGGGTGTGTAGCGCGCATATTGGTTTGCCATTACAGGTGATGTCGAGGCATATGTATTCAAAAGAAGGGAATGCAGGGGATATGGATCTGTTCACTGTGATATTTGGGCATATTAGCAAGAAGAGGCGATAATCATCGCTAACCCTGCTTAGCGTGATTATTTTTATCGCCGGCTATCGCTGGAATATATCGCCACGCTAACGCTGTATTAGCAACGATTAGCGCTATGGCGATGAATATTCCAGCGATAGCGGGGAAATGGGCCAACATCGCTGAAAAACCAGCGATGTTGCATGGAGAAGAGAGAACACCTTGCTGATACGACCCTGTGGTCGTATCAGCATAATCCACCCCCCATGTTAGGTATGGCTAACACCTGCTAATTGCAGGTGTTAAATAAATGGCGATGACCCCGGTTAGCGCGACTTTTCACGTCGCTAACTGGGGCCATGGCCACCTTGCTAATAGGCGATAGGCCTGTTAGCGGGTGTTTCCCAGGTTTGTTCGTCGGGAACGCCCACTTTGCATGTCATTAGCGATAAATATCGCTGACATGCAAAGCGGTAAAAAAACGGGAGCTAATGCCCGCAAACTGTCGCTAACTGCTGTTAGAGACAGTTTGCTGATAGGGCGATATGAATATCGCCGCTTTAGCGGCAAAAAGTGCCGCTAAAGCGGCGATAGTGCCCTTGCTAATATGCCCCATTATTCCTATGTATGCAGGCAATACCACCCCCTGTCTTATCAATTCTATCCAATCTGATAATGTCATAATTTGGGGGTACTAGTATGTCAATGATGGGTGTAGAGGATTCCTTTAACCAAGTTTCGGTTAAAATTAGTAAATCCGGTTCTTGTGTGAGAATGAGGTCTGCTATGTCCGCTGCGTGTCTTGAGGCCGATCTACAATTTAGTAGTATACACTTAAGACGGGGCGTGATGTGGGATGTATTGGGTTCCTGAATGAGGGGAACTTGTCTAAGGTTGTTTTCGATGATGCCTCTGGGGTTATGTTTAGAGGGCCTGTGAGCGTTGGGGGGATAGCTGGGATTAGAGCTATTTTGGGCACGGTATCTGGGGTCATAATGTTGTGAATCCGTTGTGCAGGTTCATAGGATTGGAGTAGAGAGAGTAAGTCTTCCTCCGATAGCGGATTAGTCCTGCGGATTGGGAGGGTTGATTTATTGTGAGAAGGAACTGATTTCCATCTGGGGGTCGAGGATTTCGAAGTGACTATTGAGTGGGTTAGGTGAAGGTTAGATTTAGTCTGTCGTGCAAATCTAGTGTACCATGGTTGTCTCAGCAGGACCTCAGATAAAGCTTGTAGTTCCTCTTTGATTTGTTGCAGCGAGAGTATGATCTCGTCGAGTCTAGGATCTGGTGGGGGCAAGATTGGTGGTTGTATTATAGGAGTTGTGCATACGTCCCGTGGGCGGTAAGAGGGAGGCACGATTTCTATGTTGTTATGGGGAGTCCTATCTGGTTCCCTCTCCAGATTGGGGATAGGTGAAGCAGTTATAGAAGTGAGCGGTGGAGATGTGGTCGTGGGAACGATGGTTTTGCAAGGGGTAGTAATGGCAATGGGGGGAGGTATATTCGCTCCAGGGGAGGATACTAAGTCTGTTAAGGGTGTGAGTGCTGGAGCAGCAGTGAGGGGGGAGTGTCTTATGATGGAGTCTAGTGGTGAGGGGAGCTTAATTGTATCTAATGATATCAGTGTGGTGGTGTGTGAGTCTGTGGTGGGTGGAGATAATGGTGCCGTAGGAAGGGGTGAGTGTCTTGTGGGTGGGTCAAGCGTGTTGGGGGGTGGTGTAGAGCTTGGATGTAGGTATTGGTCGGGATAATAGAGGAGGGTGGCTAGAGGTAGCAATTGGCGCTGTGATAGGTTGCGTACTGATGGTGGGAAATGCCTGGGGAGGGGTTTGGGGTTTTGTCACTTGTTCTTTGATAATGGGGAAGATGTTATCCAGCAGGTTTAGGCCTCGGTCTGTTGATTGCATGAGAATGGTTCCGTTATTATAGACAGTGATGGTTGCTGCCGCTTTGAAAATATGGGAGGGGAGATATAGATAATGAGACCATGTGCGGTTTTCCTGGAGGAGGAGATCGCGAATATATCTAGAAGTGCTTTCCTCCATTGTGCTCTTCGTTTAGTGTAAAAGATGATATCCGTGGTTATATGCCCTTTGTTTGTTGAGAAGTAGGGATCCGAGATGGGTGTTTCATGGTGTAATTTTAACATATTGTGTTTGAAGCGTTTGGATGCTTTTTTAGAGAGGTTGGGGGTAGTTGATGGTGTAAGTATGTGCGCCTGTGAGCTCCATAATGGGTCAGGCACTGTTAGTATGGGATAGGTCGATATGGCTTGGGAAGGAGGGGGAAGCGAAGGAGGGTGATGGATCAACTGTGGTGGTGGATTGGGTATGGGTGGAGGGGAAGAAGGCGGAGGGAGGAGTGTGGGTAGGTACGCGTGACGCAGTAGATGCACCGTGGTAGGCGAATGAAGGGTTGGGGGTAAGGCTGGAGCAGTAAAGAGTGCATCAGAGAAACCAAAAGATAAAGTAATTGAAGTTGACATTAGGAATCTGACCTGTATGTGTAGTTAGGGAGATCAATGGGCGTGAGGGAGTCAGTCCGAGATGGCCACCTCATTTGGAGTGGATATCAAAGCCAGCAGGATAGTCCTTTGTCTCTTTTCCTTCACTGGGCTGGAGTGGTCCTATTTCAATTTCTGTTGCTCCGTTGGAGTTATTAGTCTTTTTTCTATTCTCATGAGGGAGTCAGTCCAAGATGGCCACCTCATTTGGAGTGGACATCAGGGCCAGCAGGATATTCCTTTGTCTCTTTTCCCTTCACTGGGCTGGAGTGGTCCTATTTCAATTTCCGTTGCTCCGTTGGAGTTATTAGTCCTTTTTCTATTCCTATCATCTGCTGGAGGTGGACCCAAGAGTGATGATATTTATGTGGTCCGCCATTTTACTGATTTGGACATCGGGGCAGATGCTGCCCGTAGTTAATAAAAGTGGAGCCAAATGGTGAAAGCAATGCAAGTGCAACCGATTATAAAGGTTGCATCGCCGCAATTATTGTGCTGGGAGGGGGTACAGTTACGGGTTGCGGGCCTCATCTGCACCTCGCTCACATGTGTGGGATACAATGTGAAATGCAAAGAGCATACAGCTCCGTGAGCTGTGTTCAGACAAGCAACTGCGGGTTAAGGGCTCACCGGGCTCCCTCGATCCCTATGCACGTCCGCAACGTGACTGCCTCGAACCTGAACCCGACGCGTCCTCTAGTGCCAGCTGAGCCCTTCCATCGCAGATCCAGACCCGTCCAGGCTCCTCTGCGTACTCGGCGATCCAGGTCGGCTCCGCCTAGCCGGAGTCGGAGCGGGCAGAGGAGGGAGGCGATGCGATGCGATGCGATGTGGCTGATCCGGTCCACACTCCACCTCGTTGACAAACATCCGCAGCCAGTTAGTCCAGCCGGAGTCGGAGCGGGCAGAAGCGAGAGGCGCTGCGCTGTGGGCGATCCGGTCACCACTCCGCCTCGATGAAGATCCTCAGCCCGACAGTCCCACCGGAGTCAGAGGGGACAGAGGTGAGCGCCAGTAGGTTTAATCGAAATCGATATAAGTTCTGTTTCGTGTTCCGTTCCTGTGTTCAGTACCGCTGGTCAACTGCCGCTAACAGGGATATTTTTGGCAAACAAATCCCAAGCGCTCGGAGCTCCTTTGGTGAGCTCCTACCAGTCGGCCATCTTAGTATGCTTCTGGGCCTTAGTATGCTTCTTAGTATAGTTCTGGGCCTATAGTCAGTGCCCCACTGCCTACATGCCAGCCGAAGCAGGCGAATTCTATTCCTCTTTTATCTCAAAGGCGGCTTTCAAAAAGGGAGAGGAAACGACAGAGGAAAGCGAGATAGAACCAGCGCATCCAGGATTCCCGAGCCAGCCTTGTTAGGGCTACCATGGATCTAGCTGGACGGCCATCATCTAGTCCCATGGCTAGGCCTGTAAATTAAGCCACTTCAGCACCTATTTCAATAGAGACTACGTCAACAAAGGGAAAACTGATCTTGCCCGTCTTTCACCCAACTGCTGTTGCAAATGCCTTCCAACTTCAAGGCAGGGCGGTTATTTGCAAACAAGAGTCAGCCCCCAATCCTCAGGTTCCCTCTTAGTCTAACTCATCAACCAAGTCCGACCATCCGACTACTTCTGGAAATTCCTTTCTGGCAAAATCAACAGCACCCTCCCTGTTTCCGGTTAGACCTTGTGATACATTAGTCATTGCTGTGGAGGGTGCTGTGTCAAACATCCAGCTAGTTGATTTTAATCACGCCAACACGGAGGGAGTAGTCGCAATCATCCATCAACCAGACCATCCCCAAGTTAATTGTCCAAAGGGCTCAGAAGTCAGAACCTCAACGACTCATGGCAATGGTGCGTTGGCACCATCATCCCTGCTCCTGAAGTCGTGGAACAAGCCTGTGAACTTGGTCCTCCTCACCTACAGGGAATCTGAGAACCATGCAGGGGTCATTGAGCTGAATTTGGGTGTGGGAGCGTCAACTGACTCAGAGGTTCATGGCAGTTCTCGTTCACATATGAAGAAATTAGTGCTGATCCCTTGTTACACGTGCAAAGGCAAGCATGACATACTTAATAGGAGCGCTAAACTCAAACTGATCGACACCTTACAGGGCTTGGAACATATTACATCAAACGAACTTGAATTTGTGGAGTTTAAGCCCCACCCCATGTTTTGAGGCAGAGACAGAACTGTGACCTCTTGGTCCACCCAGGAAACTGCCAATCAGGTCTGGGGGCACAGGGGCAAATTTGTTGACTGGGGTATCGAGGTTATATTGCAGACCCCACCCCTCTACATCAGAGTTCTGCCTATCCTGTCTCTTCCCACAAAGCTGTTCTTAGAGGAGTGGTTGGTGCTGAGCAGCAAAGGAACGACTATGAGTATCTGCAAGTCATCAGCATCCATAACAATGGTGGATCCCGGCAAATTTTTACCCTCCTGTTGGAAATGGCACTTTTTGCAGGGTCACCCCTAAACTTTTTGCCTGCCTCCTGTATTTTTGCTGACCTGTTTCTGTTGGTTTTATGACTCTGGGCACTTTACCACTGCTGTTCAGTGCTAAAGTGCATATGCTCTCCCTTTGTAAAGATGTCTATGTGAATTGGTATATCCCTGATTGGCTTATTTGGTTTACCTGTTAGTCTCTAGTAGTGTGGCCTATGTGTGCCCAGGGCTGGTAAACCAAATGCTGCTGGTGGGCCTGCAGCACTGATGTGTGCCACCCACAGAAGCAGCTTGTAAAGTGTGTCTCAGACCTGCCACTGCAGTGTCTGTGTGCAGTCCAGAACTGCCATCTTGGCTGTGAAGTGCACCCACTTCCCAGCCCCTGAACCTTCCCTTGGCATCTTGTAAGTCACCCCTATGGTAGGGTGCATTGTATGTGTAAGGTAGGACATGCCTTGGTGTGTGTAGCATGTCCTGGTAGTGAACTATGCCCCATTTCGTTTTTCACTACTGTAAGGCTACCTGTTCCTCATAGGCTAGAATGGGCAGTTTGACTATTACATTCTATAGTCCTAACTGACCCCAGGAACATGGTAGAAAAACGAATTTAGTATGCCTGAGCTCAGAATATTAAAATACATCTTTTAGTGAAGTTTATTTTTATATTCTGTGTTTGAAAATACCACTTTTAGAAAGTAGGTATTTTCTTGCCTAAGCCTTCCAGTGTGCTCTGCTGTTATGTGTATTGGCTGTCTGGTTTTAGAGGGGCAGGGCAGGCTGAGTCAGACCTGGGTTGAATAGAGAGATCGGCATTTAGAGTGTGGGGAGGGGTGGCTCCTTGACCTGAATAGGGCTGTGCCTGGCAAGGTGAATGCTGGCTCCACCTCCTACTGTGTGTCTGCTAGCAGACCCCTCTTTCTGAAAGGAAGGATGCAGCCTGGTAAACAAAGTGCTCCAGGCCTGAGCAGAACTGGTTCTGGCTAGGTTCAGTGACTTGTAGCTTCTGAGAACAAAGACTTTTGGGGTATAAATATCTGTGCTCAAACCCCTACAATTTGTATTGCTTTTAGATCTGGAGAGGAAACTCTGTCCGTGCCACTGGAGGAATCTGCAGGAAGTGACTGTCCTTGTGCTTGTGTGTTGTTTCTTGCACTGGCCTGCAGCAGTGACCACTGGACCTTGAAGAAGAGGAAAAGGAACTTTTGAGAGAACTTTTATTTTTGTTACAGCAATTACCCAAGGGCTAGGAAAAGAGCTAGCCTCCTGCTGGAGTCTCAGGCACATCTGACTCCACCACCAACCTCCTGCTTCCTCCCTGCGAGGATTGCTATCTGCTGATGAGGCTCCTGTGAGTTCCAGGGCCTCTAGTTTTGCTTCAGAGAAAGAGTGCTGGAAATCGTCGCTAACGCACGTTTGCGAGCCGCTGCAGCCGAGAGCGCTGGAAAAATCATCGCGCTGCTGCCGCTGGGTGCTCGCAACACGAAACCATCGCTAACGCCCCTTTGCGAGCCGCTGCAGCTGAGACGCGCTGGAAAAATCATCGCGCTGCTGTCGCCGAGTGCTCGCAACCCCTAAAGAAATCATCGCTTCAAGACATCGCTTGCGGACGCCGTGCGTCCGCCATTTTCATCGCATCGCACCGGATTTCATCGCTCGCTCGCGGAGCGTCATCTCTTCGCATCGCAACACAATCGCACAGCGCAACAGGATCGTCGCATCGACTTCTCCCTCGCGGCAAGAAAGTCATCGCATCGGCGGCCTAGCGTGCAGAAGTTGGTCGCAGTGTCTCCGCACGCATCACGCAGATCGGCGCATCATCCTCCCTTGCGGCAAGGATTTCAATGCATCGCCGGCCTCGCGTGCCGAGAATCATCGCTACCACTTCTTTGCGACATTTTGTTGGTTTTGCTACTAAACCCAGGTACTTTGTGAGAGAAAGGGTCGCAGAGACCACTGCTTTGAATTTGAACCTTATTTTTGCAACCTTTGAACTATTTTTTGACAGTCCTTCAACAGCCATCCTACTTTTGACAGTCTTATGAGAGAAAGGGTCGCAGAGACCACTGCTTTGAATTTGAACCTTATTTTTGCAACCTCTGAACGAGAAAGGGGCGCAGAGACCCCCTGCCTTGAATTTGAACCTTATTCTTGCAACCTTTGAACTATCTTTGACAGCCCTTCAACAGCTATCCTATTTTTGACAGTATTGTGGCTTTTACAGTTATTGGTCTTGTGATAAATCTGCCTTTATATAAAGATACTTATTTTTTATAACTACTTGTGTGGTGTCCCTTTGTAGTGTTACTCACTGTGTTACTGTGTATGGTCATAAATGCTTCACACCCTGCCTCTGAGATAAGCCTACCTGCTCGTGCTAAGTTACCACAGGGTTGAGCAGGGGTATCAAGGAGTGTAGCCCTCTTACTCTGACTTAGGAAGAAGGGTCCCTACTTGGACAGTGGCCAGCCATTGCCAACTAGAGACCCCCATTTCTAACATTGGTGGTCAGCGGTGAGGATCTGGACTTGCATTTATGATCGCATACAGTAATTACAGTATACACTACTAGTGAGTGCAGACCATAACGTACCGCATACATTTTTTGAGAGTTTTTTTGGATCCTATATTGTAATTGATATTGCCGGTGATTTTTCACCCGCACACATTTTCTGAGAGTTTTTGGGATCCTATATTGTGATTGATATTGCCGGTGATTTTTCACCCGCGCACATTTCTGAGAGTTTTTGGGATCCTATATTGTGATTGATATTGCCGGTGATTTTTCACCCGCGCCCATTTTTGAAAGTTTTTTGATCCCCTATTGTGATTGATATTGCCGGTGATTTTTCACCCGCTTACATTTTTTTGAGAAGTTTTCTTCTATCTTTTATTGATATTGCCCGTGATTGTTACAACGGGCAAGCCTATTTTTTTTATTATTGATATTGCCAGATATTGCTACAATGGGTCTTGCTGAAATGAGACCTACCTTTTATATAGATGATCTGTTGACCTACAGTCTAGAGGAGCTAAGGGGGTTCTGTGAGGAGAGGGGCTTAGCAGTGAGTAGGAAGGAGACTCAGCTATCCCTGCAGACATCCCTGAGACTTTGGCAACAAGACAGATGGAGATTCTTGGAGTCCCAGTACACCTACCAAGAGGGTAGTTGGTCTGAGGGTGGCTCTGGAGAGTCTGAAGAGGAGGAAGAAAGTGTTATGGAATATCTCATAGGTGGGGAGTTCCTTGATGAGTCTAGTGCCTATGGTAGTGCCAGGTTCCCCTCAGGGTCCCCAGAGGAGTTGGTGGACAGGCGGAAGGTCCCATAGGTAGGGAGTCCCTTGCTGGATCTAGTGCACCGGGTAGCACCCAATCCCCTTCATGGTCCCCAGAGGAGTTGGGCAGACAGAGGAGAGGGAGTACCAGCTGGAATTGGAGAGGCTCCAAATAGAGATTGCCCAGCTGGAGGCGCACCTAGCGCAGATAGCAGAAAAGGAGAAGTTAGCTCAAGAGGGTAGGTTACCCCTGGAGCGCAGTTTTAATTGTCTGGATTCCCCAGAGAGGGTGGGGTCCAGTGGTGGCAGCAAAATTGAAGTATATAGTGATGACAGTGTAGTACACCCACCCAGAGATGTAGCACCTGACTTGAAGGAGGGGGTTGATCTACACCAGGGGATTCAAGGATATGAGGTAGCTCCATTAATATGCAATTTCCCTGAGGTGGATTGGGGAACTAGCGCAGGGGCCCATAGTCCTAGTGAAAGGAGGGATACTCTACCGACTCTGGATGAGAGGTGCAGGGAGAGGGGTTCCCCCGTGGTTGAAGTCCTGGTGTATGAGTGTGAGGACCGCCCAGAAGAATGTGGGTTGAGTGATAGAGACAGTCAGTTAATGTCTCGCCCATTTCAAGAGAGTGGTGTGGGGTACGTGTGTGAGACACTGGATTGTGAGGTAAAGGTTAGCACCTGCGTGGATCTGTGTAATCCAATTGTGGGAGAGCATATTGTGAGTTCCTATTTTCCAGAGCTAAACCAACATGTGTTAGAGTACGAGTTCTCTGATCCTAGGGAACTTGCGCAGGAGGCAGACCTCTGGGTGAGTACCAGAGGCTCTGTAGAGGCATTAGGGAATGACCCTAAGAGAAGTTGTTCAGAAGTTTTCCAACCCAGAGTGCTGGGAAAGGTTAGGAGTGTTACAGCTGGGTCCCCTTGTTGTGAGGAGGTTGTAGGGCCGCACATCCTGTCTCGTGGGAGCAGGAGTGAGACTGGGATAGGTCCCGAAGTGCCCCAGCCTCAGTCCCCAGGACTGGATGATTCCATGAGGGAACACCAGGTGGGGAGCCTAGTCTGTCTGGATGGACCGTCCATTGTGGGGGGTACCCCAGTGTTAGGTGAGCTGGGAGTGCCTGTAGTCAGGCCTCCATCAGTTCTTGTGCCTGGCAGTGCCACTCCTAGGGGAGGGTACGGAAGTCCAGTCTGAGGGATGAAAGGGGGAAGGAGTCCCCAGTGGAAGAGCCAGTGGGTCAGGGGCCAGTCAGAAGGGCTGAGCCCCTAGGAGTGACCATGGTGACACCACTTCAGTCCTGGTTGGCCAGGCAGTTGTTCAGCCACAGGGGTTGGTCCCTGGGTTGGTAAGTCAGATCCAGGAGTTGTCTGCCCTGGAGGGACGGACAACTGTAAGCAGTGTCCTGACCATTTTTTCTAAGAGCACCACTCCAGGTGGGAGGGTGCAGTATGCTGGAAGGGGGTGCAGAGGGAGGGAGTCCTCGCCTCTGACCCCGGTGCAACCTGCGGGTTTTTCAGGTTGGTAGGTCAGTTGCAGGGTCCAGGCCCTGAACTGGTGGAGGGGTGTGTTTCCCTTGAGGGGGCCTGTGTGCTCCCCAGGAAGTCCTGGTTGGCCAGGCAGTTGTTCAAGCACAGGGGTTGGTCCCTGGGATGGTAAGTCAGGTCCAGGTGTTGTCTGACCTGGAGGGAGGGACAACTGTAAGCAGTGTCCCGACCATTTTCTTTTCTAAAAGCACCACTCCAGGTGGGAGGGTGCAGTATGCTGGAAGGGGGTGCAGAGGGAGGGAGTCCTCGCCTCTGACCCCAGTACCACCTGAGGGTTTTTCCAGGTTGATGGATCAGTTGCAGGGACAAGGCCCTGAACTAGTGGAAGAGTGTATTTTCCTTGGGGGGATTGGTGTACGCCCCCAGAAGTCCTGGGTTGCCAGGCACAGGCCCAGCCCAAGGGTACACACCCTAGGTTGGGGGGCCAGGTTCAGGGTGTCCCCCTGATCTGGAGGAAGGGGCAACTGCTAACAGTGCCCCTCCCGGTTAGTGTTATGGAGGCACCTCTCCAGGTGGGAGGGTGCCGGGCCCCAGTAAAGGGGCGGGGAGAGGGCAGCCTCACCCCTGACCTCCGCCCAGTCTAAGGGTACAGACCCTATGCTGGGATACCAGTTGCAGGATAGAACCCCTGAACTGGTGGGCGAATTATGCAGGACACCTGCCTCAGGTGCCCTGACAATTCTGGAAGGGGGTATCGCTCCAGGTGGGAGGGTACCGAGCCCCAAAGAGGAGGACCGGGTGTGGGAGAGCCCACCCCAGTCTCTGGCCCAGCCGCTGGGTACAGGCCCAGGGCTGGTGGGTCAGTGTCCGGGTGCTTTGCCTGACCTGACAGGAGGGAGAGTGTACAAAAGGTGCCAGGCACCTGGGGTTACCGCCCCTCACTCTCTGATGCCACAAAAGTTTGAGAGCCCTGAGAGGTATAGGGCTTGGACTTCATCACTGACTACTGTCAGTGATTACTGGGGCTTGTTGTTTATCTGTTGGGACACACCTGGGGGCCAGTTACGGTTAGGTGCTGCACAGGTGGTGTCCACAGGTGAGGGGCAGAGTTCCCCATTGGTTATCTTAGTGGGCCCTGGGAGTGTGGACAGAGGGATCCACCAGGGATCAGATTGGAGTAGAGCTGGCATATGCCCCTGCAGTTGCGGGCCAGTTCCGTGTTCTATCGCCCGAAGCAGGGAAGCCCATCAAAGTAGTGATTGGTCTACCCTGCGTTTTGGCTGGAAGGGGTTGTGTTGGAAATGGCCCTTTTTGCAGGGTCACCCCTAAACTTTTGCCTGCCTCCTGTATTTTTGCTGACCTGTTTCTGTTGGTTTTATGACTCTGGGCACTTTACCACTGCTGTTCAGTGCTAAAGTGCATATGCTCTCCCTTTGTAAAGATGTCTATGTGAATTGGTATATCCCTGATTGGCTTATTTGGTTTACCTGTTAGTCCCTAGTAGTGTGGCCTATGTGTGCCCAGGGCTGGTAAACCAAATGCTGCTGGTGGGCCTGCAGCACTGATGTGTGCCACCCACAGAAGCAGCTTGTAAAGTGTGTCTCAGACCTGCCACTGCAGTGTCTGTGTGCAGTCCAGAACTGCCATCTTGGCTGTGAAGTGCACCCACTTCCCAGCCCCTGAACCTTCCCTTGGCATCTTGTAAGTCACCCCTATGGTAGGGTGCATTGTATGTGTAAGGTAGGACATGCCTTGGTGTGTGTAGCATGTCCTGGTAGTGAATTATGCCCCATTTCGTTTTTCACTACTGTAAGGCTACCTGTTCCTTATAGGCTAGAATGGGCAGTTGGACTATTACATTCTATAGTCCTAACTGACCCCAGGAACATGGTAGAAAAACGAATTTAGTATGCCTGAGCTCAGAATATTGAAATACATCTTTTAGTGAAGTTTATTTTTATATTCTGTGTTTGAAAATACCAGTTTTAGAAAGTAGGTATTTTCTTGCCTAAGCCTTCCAGTGTGCTCTGCTGTTATGTGTATTGGCTGTCTGGTTTTAGAGGGGCAGGGCAGGCTCTGTCAGACCTGGGTTGAATAGAGAGATCGGCATTTAGAGTGTGGGGAGGGGTGGCTCCTTGACCTGAATAGGGCTGTGCCTGGCAAGGTGAATGCTGGCTCCACCTCCTACTGTGTGTCTGCTAGCAGACCCCCTCTTTCTGAAAGGAAGGATGCAGCCTGGTAAACAAAGTGCTCCAGGCCTGAGCAGAACTGGTTCTGGCTAGGTTCAGTGACTTGTAGCTTCTGAGAACAAAGACTTTTGGGGTATAAATATCTGTGCTCAAACCCCTACAATTTGTATTGCTTTTGGATCTGGAGAGGAAACTCTGTCCATGCCACTGGAGGAATCTGCAGGAAGTGACTGTCCTTGTGCTTGTGTGTTGTTTCTTGCACTGGCCTGCAGCAGTGACCACTGGACCTTGAAGAAGAGGAAAAGGAACTTTTGAGAGAACTTTTATTTTTGTTACAGCAATTACCCAAGGGCTAGGAAAAGAGCTATCCTCCTGCTGGAGTCTCAGGCACATCTGACTCCACCACCAACCTCCTGCTTCCTCCCTGCGAGGATTGCTATCTGCTGATGAGGCTCCTGTGAGTTCCAGGGCCTCTAGTTTTGCTTCAGAGAAAAGAGTGCTGGAAATCGTCGCTAACGCACGTTTGCGAGCCGCTGCAGCCAAGAGCGCTGGAAAAATCATCGCGCTGCTGCCGATGGGTGCTCGCAACACGAAACCATCGCTAACGCCCCTTTGCGAGCCGCTGCAGCTGAGACGCGCTGGAAAAATCATCGCGCTGCTGTCGCCGAGTGCTCGCAACCCCTAAAGAAATCATCGCTTCAAGACATCGCTTTGCGGACGCCGTGCGTCCGCCATTTTCATCGCATCGCACCGGATTTCGTCGCTCCCTCGCGGAGCGTCATCTCTTCGCATCACAACCCAATCGCACAGCGCAACAGGATCATCGCATCGACTTCTCCCTCGCGGCAAGAAAGTCATCGCATCGGCGGCCTAGCGTGCAGAAGTTGGTCGCAGTGTCTCCGCACGCATCACGCAGATCGGCGCATCATCCTCCCTTGCGGCAAGGATTTCAACGCATCGCCGGCCTCGCGTGCCGAGAATCATCGCTACCACTTCTTTGCGACATTTTGTTGGTTTTGCTACTAAACCCAGGTACTTTGTGAGAGAAAGGGTCGCAGAGACCACTGCTTTGAATTTGAACCTTATTTTTGCAACCTTTGAACTATTTTTTGACAGTCCTTCAACAGCCATCCTACTTTTGACAGTCTTATGAGAGAAAGGGTCGCAGAGACCACTGCCTTGAATTTGAACCTTATTTTTGCAACCTCTGAACGAGAAAGGGCGCAGACACCCCTGCCTTGAATTTGAACCTTATTCTTGCAACCTTTGAACTATCTTTGACAGCCCTTCAACAGCTATCCTATTTTTGACAGTATTGTGGCTTTTACAGTTATTGGTCTTGTGATAAATCTGCCTTTATATAAAGATACTTATTTTTATAACTACTTGTGTGGTGTCCCTTTGTAGTGTTCCTCACTGTGTTACTGTGTATGGTCATAAATGCTTCACACCCTGCCTCTGAGATAAGCCTACCTGCTCGTGCTACGTTACCACAGGGTTGAGCAGGGGTATCAAGGAGGGTAGCCCTCTTACTCTGACTTAGGAAGAAGGGTCCCTACTTGGACAGTGGCCAGCCATTGCCAACTAGAGACCCCCATTTCTAACACCTCCCCTCCGTCATACCCGGATGGTCTCGGGTGACCTGCAAAGCATGAAATCTGCTCTCATACTCTATTCACAGTTTAATGCCAGGTAAAAGGAGCAAAGAGCACCTCAGGTCAGACATTGGTAGCGCTTTATTCAATGCTACCAACCTGCCTATCCATCAAGAGTTACCTGAGGTGATTAGTGTGAATAGTGTAGAAATGACCGCCAATTCCTTTAGGGGGTGACCCTGCGATCTTGCCTTTAATCATTGTAATATAGAACTTCCATCCCAGGGTCCCTTGAATTTTCCAAAATGTACATCCAAGAAGCTGGTGCTTCTTGTTTGGAATGTAGCAGGCCTTAGGGATGAATAAAATAGCACTTCATGGGTTTATGGAGTCTTTTGCAATTGCCTGTCTCCAAGAAACCTGGGTTATAACCACTTCACACTTAAATGGTTTCAAGACTTTCCATCTCGCTGCGTCCCCTTCCCCTTCCTGTTGACCCATGGGAGGATTGTAAATGTACCTCTTAGTCATGGTTCATACCAGAATATTTTTTACAGAGCAGACGCACCTTTTTAGGTCTCGCCCTGAAAGCCAGCGCGAAGCGCTGGCTCTGGGCGAGAGATTTTGTAGTGTGGGCTTGCAGAAATGCGACCACAACTTTTGGCTGGCCTAGAGCATGCGAGAACGCGCGCAGTAACGCGCATTCCTCGCATGCTCCAGGCCATCTGCCTTTGATGTCACTTGCTCCTCCCCCTCCCCCACCACAGAGCGCTTCTCGGAGCAGCGCGGCCGTGTCACTTTCACGGCCGCGCGTCACTTGCTCTCCCGCTCCTCCCACCTCCCCCACCACAGAGCGCGTCTCGCACGGCCGGGTTTTGAGAGCAGAGAGAGTGAACAGGGCTGAAAAGGAAGGGATACATTCTTACTCTGCCTTTTCTCTCTGCTGTGACAGAGGTCCTTACAGTGCTATATAGACTTCAAGATCATCGAGGCGCTATACCAAGTAGCACCAAATTCTCATGAAATCAGAGCAGTGCTTGAACGCTAAAACTACCTCAAGTATGCTAATTAAATATCATTCAATTATCTTTCCTAGCTCTTCTACTAGTTCTTTGGACTGTGCCTGCTTTTAGAAGTGTTATTTAACCCTTCCTTTGTGTTTGTTGTGGTTAGGGATTCTTCACATTTTTAATTGTTCACATTACCAGTACTTGCTTTGTTTGCCTTTCAGCTCTCTTGCAGCTTTTATTGTGTAAAATACACATTTTACTTAACACATAATACTTCGTGTGACACATTTACAACAAACGGGGAAATGCTGATACATATAAGTGGTTTAGAAGCTGAACTGACAGCTAAAGAACCAGTAGCACGGACTTTTATTCCAGACCTCCACAATGAAAGTGTGTGATCTTGGGCAAATTCCTTTGCCTCCCTTGCCTTAAATTTTAGAGTGACTCCAAAATGGCTACATTTTAATTTCTAAGCCTCCTTTTACAATCAAAGTTGGAATGGCATTCAATGCTTTCGATTGCCTGAGGGAATTACTTATATTTCTGTGTTGTTGCTGCCCGAAAATAGATATCAGCAAATATAACATTAAAAACGAGATAAAAAAAAAACCTGTGTGAATAAAAGAGAATTGAAACAATTCGGTTAGCTACCTATTGCGTGTATTCATACAACTCCACTGTATTAAATGAGAAGTATGTAATGCTTCAGTTATTCAAAATGGCATGCCGTAGTAGAAGTGCTGCAAAGTGAATAATCGATTAAAAAAGAACTCTGCTGATACCAGGGTCATGCCAAGGGTATTGATTGATCTCTGCAGTCATCTGTTTACTCTAATACGCTTAGCCCGATAATACAACAGCAATAACGCTTCTGGTAGATTTTTTACCAGTACAAAAAAGCATTTGCATAGTCAGTAGGTCTGCCTGGCCTTGGCAGCATTTTGTAATGTTAAATGTATTTTTGCTGCCGGCGTATGCCACAAAAGAATTACAAAAAAATACATGTCGCAAACTGAACTTGGTAGCAATGTGTTTGCAATAAAAATGTCACATATTTAAAAAAGTAACAATTGCATGTAATACAAATAGAATAGTACAGGAGCGTCTCTAGTGGGCAGGTGTCCTTAGAAAAGCAATAAAAACCATGGGGCATATTAGCAATGCCTGGCGATAATTATCGCAAAGCGCAATTAGCGCTTGGATAATTATCGCCAGGCATCGCCGGTTTCTATCGCGGAGTTAGCGTGCAATCAGCAATGCTAATCTCCAAGCGATAGAAACCTTGGAGAACAGTGTGAATATCGCCTGAAAACAGGCGATATTCACACTGTTCCCAGTTTCAGATTGCTGATAGTGCGAGGGGACTTAGCCATGTAATCCACCTCTCATTGGATTACATGGCTAAGTCAGGGGTGGGACCAGGTGTTAGCAAACCAGCGCTAAACGTGTTTAGCGCTGGTTGCAATCACTGCCCCTGCCTCGCTGATAGGCGTTAGCGACCTCAGCGACTGTTTCCAGTACGCTGTTAGGTGGGAACGCCTACTTTGCATGCCATTAGCGATAAATATCGCTGGCATGCAAGCGGCACCCAACCCGGTCGCTATAGCCTACAAGCTGTCGCTAACAGCAGTTAGCGACAGCTTGTTGATAAGGCGATAATATTATCGCCGCTTTAGCGGGAAAAGTCCCGCTAAAGTGGCGATAATCGCCTTGCTAATATGCCCCCATCTTTTTAGTTGTAATGCTCATCTTAAGCTAATAATATTCTTAGTGGAGCAAGGAGATTGTAGTATTGGCTTTGAATTAGTGTTAACCGAAGACATTGTTTAAACACACACAACGTTAAAAAGAGGATAGAAAATAGAAAGAAAACAAGCATTGGCATAGCCAATAGGTCTCGCCTTTGGGACCTTATAAGTGTTTAGCCATGCAACAGTTAATGTTGTTGCAGTAAGGATATTGTGCTGCATAACTAAATACTTATAAGGTCCCAAAGGCGAGACCTATTGGCTATGCCAATGCTTGTTATCAATTGCTCTGTCTCGAATTTAGAGACGGAACAAGGCTGGGCATCATTCATATTTTATGATAACATTCCTCCTGCTGATAGAGCTATAATTGTGTCTGGGTTGGACATGGACTTGGACTCCCTCACTCTCAGAGGAGGCAACAATTTCGGCATGGTTTGGGGAGGGAGGGGGAATTTAACGCCCACTTATGCCCACCAGCACTTCGAGTTGCTTACGTGTTTCAAGACGCAGATTGGTTACCGTGGTCTCACTTCCTGCATGATGCCTTTGGTAACAGCTTTAACTTTTTTATGACTAAGCACAATCTGTGTTTCGTGGATGGATATAGCAGAAATACTGTTCCTTTTTTAATACGTTTGTGGGTAAAGAGGAAGGTTTCCTTATCGATTTTATTTTTTCTTCTGCCAACTTAGACTCTTGCATTGGCAATTTCACCACCCACTTTGGTCCCTTTAGTGATCATTTGCCACAAAGTCTATCTTTTGATATCTTTTCTTGGCAGGCTTTCTATTGACTAGACAGGCACATAGCACACATCTCTGTCCATGGCAAGAAGAGCTCACGGATTAAGTGGGAAACTGTGAACTCTAAGGCCTTCATGTCCAAGATGGTGGAAGATAATATCCCTCTGTTATGTATCTGCTTCGATAAGGCAAACCCTTCTCAAGTTATTGAGGCCTTTTTATCCCTTTCTGAGTCTATTAAAGCTGCACTCAAAGGGACCCATAATCCGCATTTTGGGACGTGGAAGTGTTGGTTCGATAAAGAATGTTCAAGCACACACTAGGCACTTATGTTTGCTCTTCAAAAACCTCACAGCATATCGCAAGAAGTGTAGGAAAGCTTATCCGACAGCAGTGAAGGCTTGGAAAAACACACTGAAAATTAAAGCCGGGAAGGACCTTGAGGAAGCGAGCCGTGAGAAAGAACTTAGTGCTGTTTGGGGAGTAGTGAGCTGGCCCTTTTTAAGTCAGGTCTACGAGCCCTCTTCAGAAACCGCTAAATCTGGGCAGGAGTGGACATCTAGGGGTCTACTCCGAAGGACCTAGGGAGGTAGAGATGAGTGAGTTCAAGCATATTCCCAGCGTATATCTAAGGGATCATTTCCATCCCAAATATCTTCTGTCTTATGACGAAGTGCTGGAGGCTATTAGAAAAGGCCCCAATCATGAAGCCCCCGGCCTCGACGAGGTCCCTTTGGACCTCTTCAAGAGCCAGCTGGATCTCTGGGCCTCACTGTCACAAATGTTCTCCAGGCATCAAGTCGCTCCAAGAAACAACCTACTTGGTCACAATCTATCATCGTCCCCATCTTTAAAACGGGGGACCAAGGGGATGTGAGCTGCTACCGCCCGATCTCCCTCCTGGACTCCATGGTGAAGATCTTGGGTCATGTTCTTTTATCACATCTTGAGTCCTGGGCTAAGGACTCCAGAACGCTCTCTGACATTCAGTATGGGTTTAGGAGGGGACTCAGGACGAAGGACCAATGCCTTAACCTTAATACTCCTCTGAAATCCCCTACAAATACCTGGTCGGAATTTACTCCTTTTGACTCCGACTCTTCTCTCAGTCAATTGAAAAAAATAAGATCTGGATCCCCGTTGGATCCTTGTCCCGCTAGGTATTTTAACTTACTTGCCCTTTGATTAACCCTTCTCTGAATCAGCTCTGGAATACTTCTCTTACATCTGGCACATACCCGTCTATTTGGAAAACTGCAATTGTCCAACCTATCCTTAAAAAGGAGAATGCAGATCCTACAGTACTAAACATTTTTAGACCTATCTCCCTCCTGCCAGCACCTGCTAAAATCCTTGAGAAAGAAGCACAAAAGCAGTTATCCCACTTCCTAGAAATTAATAATTTACTACACGACTCTCAGTCTGGATTCAGAGCTGGCTATAGCACCGAGACAGCTCTGTTGGAGGTAACTGAAACAATCTGAGAAACCTTAGACAAGAACAACTGTGCAATGCTGGTGCTGTTAGACCTGTCAGCAGCATTTGACACTGTGTCACACAAGATCCTTCTTGACAGGCTAAAACAATTGGGAGTTTTAGGGACCACTTTGGCCTGGTTCAGCTCTTTTCTTGAAGGGCGGTCCCAGAAAGTAAGGCTGCACCCTTATGTCTCATCACCAAGATTGGTGAAATGTGGAGTTCCTCAAGGGTCGGCTCTCAGCCCTACTCTTTTTAACATTTACCTTGCGCCCCTAGCTACTCTTATAGAGCAACATGGCGTGGGTGTCATCTCATATGCTGATGACACCCAGCTAGTGTTCTCTTTTAAAGATCATTCAGAGGCCGCATTCACACATTTTAAGGAATGTCTGATTGACATATCCACCTGGATGACAAAGAATTGTCTGCAGCTGAATGCCGACAAAACTGAGGTTTTGTTTTTAATCAACCTTCCCTCCCCCACTCTGATCTCTGGTGGCCTTCCCTGCTCAATCCCCCTCCACAGCCAGTGCCCTCAGCGAGAAATCTGGGTTTTAAGGTGGATAACACTCTTTCATGCAAATCCCAGATAAGTCTCGTGACATCATCCTGCTTCTGGAAAATGAAGGCATTACGTAGATTTCTTCATTTTCTTCCGATAGATTGCAGGAAAACTATTGTACATGCATTGATAACCTCACAATTAGACTATGCCAACAGTCTATATCTGGGTATACCAATGTATCTACTAATGAGACTGCAGATAATTCAGAACGCAGCCGCAAGGCTTATTAGAAATGTTCCTTTAAGACATTATATCTCTCCCCATTTGCTAAGTCTTCATTGGCTGCCCGTAAAAAAACGTATAGAATTTAAGGCGCTTACTCTTGCCTATCGGTCAATAAATGGAAGTGGCCCCCTCTATCTTCGGAAAAGAATTCATAAATCCTATCAAGCAAGAAACCTAAGATCTAATCATCGTGAACTTCTTACCATCCCTCGTTTTGCTAAGGCAAGAATAGGAGGAAGATCCTTTACCGTTAGAACCACAACTCTGTGGAACTCTCTGCCCATGTACATCAGAAAGGCTAACACAGAGCTATGCTTCCGGAAACTTTTGAAAACATGGCTCTTTAGTCTTCCTTAACACCTGTGAAGTCACTACTTCTATTCCCTCCCACCTCCCTTTCTGTCTTAAGCGCCGGGACACTCCCGTTGGGAGTAGCCGTGCGCTCTAGAAGCTACATAACATAACATAACATAACATAACCTTTCTCTCTTGTTGGGCAAGTATTCTATTGCTAAGCAGGGCCTTTTATTTCTAGGGTTCATGGACCTGTCCAGCGCCTTTGATTGTGTTTCTCATAGCTAGCTATGGAACATAATGGAAGATCCTGGTGTAGACAGGACCATAATCAACCCAGTCAGAAAGATATCGCATCAGTGAGGTTCGGTTTGAGAGGGGATTGCTCGGAGTCCTTCCGTGTCCGCAGGTAGTTGTGTTCTTGCCCCCTTCCTCTTCACACTATACATCAACCATCTGGAGAGGGAATCGGTCCAAACATGCAGGTATATCCCCCAGATTGGGCAGCGTCCTATTCCAGCTCTGCTGCATGCGGATGACGATGACCTTATGGGGTGCAACCCCATTGCCTTTCAGCGCCTCCTAGATTGTTTCTCAGCCTTCATGGATGGGCTGGATCTTAATGTCAAAATTAGTAAAACTTCTGTTATGTCCTGCAGTACTAAACGTGGGGTCAAACCAAAATTATTTCTGCATTCCAAACCCATCCAAAAAACAAATAATTTTAGTTATCTGGGTCTGGTTTTCAATAATTCTGTGTCTTGGCACCAGCAGTTGAAAATCAGAAACAGTGAATTTGCACGGAGTATTAATGCTCTCTTTTGATTTGCCGTTAAATTAGGATGGAGACCAGTACATCGCATGCTAGCGATCTATTTGGTGAAACGCGTAAGTGTGCTATCGATGGGGCTGGAGTCTGGGGCTTTAATAAAATAACAGAGCTACAGATTACTGAAAATAGGTTTGCCCGCTGTTCACTCTCCCTCCTCCAATGTACTGCCACTTTTATTTGTCCCAATGAGTTGGGGTGAATCCCCTCAGAGGACAAAATACAGACCAGCTCCCTCATGATGTGGCAACAAGTTTGGAATAACGAAGCTCTGGTACTTAACAGAGCGCTCATTGACGAGTGCCTGTCTTTGGATCGGGCCATGATATTCCTTGGCTGAGGGAGATGAGGGAGGTGGGCGGATTCAGGCCCATATTACACCCGCAGGGCACACCGAGCACGCCAGAGGCAACGGGGGGGGGAACGGCGGGAAGCTGAAGTGGAGGCCACGGTGCCTAGTCTGAGCCTGAACGAGGGTACGCGCCGGACCAAGAGCCTGAAGGGACGACTCCACGGGCGACGTGGGCTGCCTCGAGCGCCCCATGAGTGCACGCAGCACTAGAAGCACAACGGAGCGAGAAGACACCATGGGGAAAATCCCCAAAAAGAAGGACAGGGAAGAGGCCTTGACAGGGAAAACAACGGAGGAGAGAGGGAAGATCTTAATGCAGGCGGAGCACCCCGGAGACCCCACGCTGCAAGATATCCTGAAGGCTATCACCTCTTCCAGTGAGCGCCTGGAAACCAAAATCGACTCGCTGAGCCTCGACCTGGGCCTCCTCAGGGATGACCACAAAAAGCTGGCAGACCGATGTCAAGACAAATGAGGGCCAACTATCTGCCGGACATAGCAATAATGATGCAGCGAGTGGCAGCGCTCGAGACAAAGGTGCGAACATTGGAAGGCAGAGCCGAAGATGCTGAAAATAGGTCACGTAGAAGCAACCTCCGTATCATAGGCCCGCCGGATAAAATAGAAGGTCGCAGCATGATAGATTACCTGGAAAACTGGCTCCGGGAGGAAGTGGCGCCGGAGGGCCTATCGAATTTCTTTGCCCTAGAGTGGGCACATTGAGTCCCCGCAAAGCCCCCTGTACCGGGTGCACCACCGCGGGTGGTGATTGTGAAACTCCTCCATTACAGAGACAGAGACCACATCCTTGCCCAGGCACGTCTCAGAGGAGACATAGAAGTGGCTAACTCTGCTGTGTGAATTTTCCCTGACTTCTCCCGAGAGGTGCAACAGCGGAGAGGCTCTTATAGGGACGTGAAGCTGAGGCTGCGGCAAATGAACTACAAATACACAACACAGTACCCGGCCACGCTACGAGTCACCACGGAGAGGGGCACGGAGTTCTTCAGGACCTCGCAGGAGGCATCGGACTGGCTGGAAAAACACGGAGGAACAGAGCCACTAAGGGACCCGGCTAGGAGAAGAAGACGTGAGAACCGCTCCAGGGGCCGGCGGGCCTTGAGGGAAGACTCTTGCACCCACGCAAGAGGAGGCGCAGCTTGAGCGCCAAAACGTGATGCAAGTAGTAGCGCTGATTAGCGGTAAAGGAGGTAGCCAGGGGCCCCCCGGAGGCAGTGAATCTCCAGTGGAATCTGGCTCGGAACACGGATCCAGTGACTCCGAGGCACCAAGCATGGTGCTTTCAGACGTAACACCGCAGACGGCGGACAATATCGCATAACGGGAGTGAGCAGTGACCTACTGTGAGCTGGTCTGAAGCAGCACTGGACACATCTGACCCCATAATGAGGTACCGGGACTGATGGAGGGAGGGAGCTGCTGGCGGTTCCTTTGTGACTAAGAGAAATGGAATGGCGGCTGCGGAAACCGGGAGAGCGGCAGATGCGCGGCCTCCCCCTTGCAATTGACTGATCGAGACTGCAAGCAGTCACTTGCAGACTTATAATTGTGGTTTGGATGGGGGTGTTTTCCTGCTTATCCTGGGGAGTGGGAGTTCGGGTAAATGTTTAATGTTGATATGGGGGGGACACCTTGAGTTGCAGCACACAGCGAACCATGTGGGGTTGAGTGGGGAACACAGGCAGGCGATACAGTTTACGGAGGGAGGCGGCCGGGGTCTAGTAACATACCCTAATGGCTGACAAGCAACAGTACAAATGCATGACTTGGAATATCAGGGGCATGCACACAATGACGAAACGCCACAAAGTCCTTTCCTATATCCGGCGGTGGGGAGCCCAGATAGCCCTGTTACAGGAGACACATCTAACACAGAAAGAAGGACAAGCCTTGCAGAGAAGGTGGAGGGGCCAGCTCTTTTACACTACCTACTCGGCATATGCACGGGGGGTTCTAATATGGATCCAAGCCGGGGTTCCATTACAATTGACAGATTCTGTGCTAGATCCGGAGGGTCGATACGTAGCCAAAAAGGGGCGACTAGAGGGCCAGGAAATAAGTATAATTAGCTTCTATGCCCCCAATGCAGAACAGCCAGCCTTTTTGGCGAGGCTGAGTCACTGCTTACCGCATTACCTGACGGGCACTACCCTAATGGGGGGCGACTTTAATAGTGTGGATAACACGCTCTTGGACCGATCCCACCCACCACTCAGAAATTCCCAAGCAGCGCGAGCCTCACACGCATTCACTAACCCTGGGCATAGTTCGCATAGTAGCACTACACGTAGCTACGCAAAGTACACTTTGAACTACGCAAGTTGCGTAGCTGTGTGCTTGTCTACACTGTGCAATAATTGCCAATGGCATCTTACACAGTGCAAGTTAAGATAAAATATGTATCGCTGTCTTTATATGCTAAAATGCATATAGTCATTTCACAAAAGTTAAAACAATAAGTTAATAAGCAGTGAGAGAGGTGATGATTTTGGGATCCTCCCTAACCTAGGGAGAGAACCAAGCAGATGCCTTGAAAACAAAAAGCACATCTTGTTGAACGATTCGGTGGTGGTCCCATCCTCTTAGGACCACCCCAAGCACAGTTATTGGCAAAAATACAATCCCAACCAAAGGCCCTGCAAAGTATTATGGGACAAGATTAGCAGTGGGCAGTGAATATTATAGTACCAATATCAAAATAATTCTACAAAGAGCTGCAGTTCAACTAGTCGTCACTAGATGTCCCTCACGAGTCAAATGCAAAAGCTTCATGAAAGGGTTTCAAACTTTCAATGCTTTTGCATTTGACTCGTGAGGAACATCTAGTAGCGACTAGTTGAACTGCAGCTCTTTGTAGAATTATTTTGATATTGAACAATATAATATTCACTGCCCATCTAATCTCGTCCCATAGTGCTTGCAGAGCCTTGATTGGGATTGTATTTTTGCCCATAACTGTGCTTGGGGTGGTCCTAGGAAGGAAGGGACCACCACTGAATCATTCAGCATGATATGCTCTTTGTGTTCAAGGCATCTGCTTGGTCCTCCCCATAGGTTAGGGGGGACCCCAAAATCATCACCTCTGTCATTGCCTGATATTGTCATTCTCACAGTTCATTTTTGTGAATTTGTTATATGCTTTTTAGCATGTAAAATTGCTTTAGCAAAGCATTAATAGGTGTTGATGGTTTTGTACTGTGCAATTTGCGTAGTAGCACAAACTATGCATGCTCTGTGAGTGTAGCGTCGTACTACGCCCAGGGTTAGCATTCACTATCTGGAGACAGAGCTGGTGACTGATAGATGCCTGGAGGACCTTGCACCCCCAAGATAGGGGCTACTCCTACTTTTCAGTGGTTCATTAGGTACATGCGTGACTAGATGCCTTCCTAAGCTCAGTAGATACACAGTGCCAAGGTATGCTGCGGAATACCTCGCGCAAACAATATCCGATCACAATCCACTCGTCCTGTCTCTGAAATGGGAACGCCCTGTGTCAGCAACCCCTACATGGCGGCTCTGCCCGGACACCCTGGAGGGCCAGGTTTTCCGGGAAGAGATCAGGGGAGAAATAGCGCACTACTTCGCAGCCAATGAGGAGACGGCCTCTTCGACGAACGCAGAGTGGGACGACTTCAAGGTGGTCCTGAGGGGCCAATGTATAACGCGTACCACAGGGGTCAGGCGTGTCATCCTGGGAGAAGTAGCAGGGGCAGAGGCAACCCTTGGAGGGCTAGAATGCAGAAGGCCAGGGCACCTGGAGCTCCAGCAGGCACTCTTAGAAGCCAAGGAGGAAGTGGCAAAGCAGACAGAGAGACTTAGATGCTTTGACTACAAGAAATACTTGGAGCGCACTCATGCTGAGCTGGACAAATCGGGGTCACTCCTGGTGTGGCTGGCAAAACCGGTGAGTAGGAGTTCTCCCCTAGTTGAAATTGAGGATGAGGAGGGGTCAGGCATTACACGCAGGCAACGATTAACGAAGTCTTTGCCCATTATTACGCAAAGCTATACAGCAAATCGTGAGAAGACGATTCCACAGATGCGAGGGAATACCTTGCAGACCTACGGCTGGCGCGGCTGACTCCAGAGGAGGCAGAGGAGTTGGGGATGAACATTACACAACGGGAGGTGCGAGTTGCCATTGAGGGTATGGCTAGGAATAAGACCCCGGGTACAGATAGTCTACCGGCCGAGTTCTACGCAACTTATGTGGAAGAGTTGGCACACCGACTGGTCACAATGTACCAGGAGGCCCAGGAAGTGGGCATATTGCCGGAGAGTTCTAGGGAGGCTCTTATTGTACCAGTGCCCAAGCCTGGGAAAGAACCGCACGACTATACGGCGTACAGGCCACTATCCATGCTGAACATGGATTATAAAATCCTCAGCAAAATCCTTGCGATGCGCCTTCTCCCCCACATGCCAGATCTGATCCACGCAGACCAGACAGGGTTCATCCCGGGGCGGAACACGGCCATAAACATTAGGCGACTCCTGGCTATAATGGGCTCCGATGGGTATGACAAGCGGAAGGTGGCAGTGTTTGCAGTGGACATTGAGAAGGTCTTTGACAGCCTTGAGTGGCCCTATCTCTATGAAGTCCTTGCTAAGATGGGCCTGGGGGGAGGTTTTCTGGCATGGGTACGGTTACAGTACACGTCCCCCATGGCCCGGGTGCACACCGGTAGGACCATCTCACCCAGGCAGGGAGTGGAGAGAGGCACGAGGCAGGGATGCCCCCTCTCCCCGCTCCTGTTTGCACTAGCCATGGAGCCACTGGCGTGCAGGGCCAGGAGCAGACAGGACTTTGGTTGCCTGAGGGCAGGTGCAGTGCAGCACTTTATAGCTTTGTACGCGGACGACCTGTTACTATTCCTCAGCAATAGGGTGGATGAACTGAGAGGAGCGAGGAACATGCTGGCCCGATTTGTCCGGCCTCAAGGTTAACTGGCGAAAATCCAGTTTATACCCTCTGACGTCCAACGCCCCCCCCCCACCGCCTGAACTAGAGCACCTGCAATGGGAGCCTAGTTGTCTGCAGTACCTTGGAGTCAAAATATACCACGGATCGGCAGATTTACTCGAAGGCAATGTGGGTAGAGCGATCAGATCAGTGAAGACTGCAATGGACTTCTGGGGAACGTTGCCGCTGTCTGTGGCTGGGTGGGTAGCCGTTTTGAAGAAGGTAGCACTCCCGCGTCTATTATACTACTTTGGGACCCTCCCGGTGTGGATCCCACGAGCCACATTCAAAGATCTTGACTCAGCGATCACGTCAATCCTCTGGGGGGCGGGACGTAGGAGAGTAGCCTTGACCTCCTTGCGATGCTCCACAGCAGAGGGGGGCTTGGCGGTCCCTGATTTTGAGGGCTATTACATAGCTGCTCAGCTGTACTGGCTGATCCAGTGGTTAGCGGCGGATCGCGACCCGGGACGGGAGCAGTGCCTGGCCACGCCGGATCCTGCAACCCCTGCGAAGATCCTGCTACGAGTGCGGCGGAACACGTCCGAAGACACAATGGAGACCAGATTGGTGGTGCGCTGCTGGGCTAGATACTTGAGACGAGTAGGCGCCAAGACTCCCTATTCCCCAGATATACCCATCACGCTGCTGCGCTATCTGCCACAGGGAGAGCACTGGGCAGGGCTAGGGGACTGTGCAGAGGCAGGACTGAAAGTGATGGGGGACCTGTACCTAGACTCCACACTACTACCATTCGAAGAGCTACAAGCCACATACGACTTGCCGGAGGGTCACTTCCTGAAACATGGGGCCCTCACTAGAGGGATTGGGCGCCATTGGGGAGTGGGAGGTACGGAGCTGTGAGCACTGGCAGGGTGCAGGTATGTGGCGCTATCAGCCGGGAGGATTAAGACAGTGTCTTGCCTATACAAGGCAATGAGGCACGACATAGCAAACACAAGGAGATGATGGACGGAGCGCTGAAACTTTTCAGACACTCACCCCCAGTCACAGATCTGGGTTGAATCCATCATCGTTCTTTAGCTCACTTCGCCACCCCAGTTCAGACACAGCTTTATGTAAATCAGTCTTGACCCTGTGCCTCATGGGAACAGTCCAGCCCGAACTGCCAAGCCATGTCTTCCCTGGACCGGAAACAAGCATCCTGGGACCGGTTTCGGGCTAACAGCTAATGAGGCACGACATGCAACAGCCGCTAGAGCGCTTGTGATTACAATGCGAGGAAGACTTGGGTAAGCAGATACCAGAGGTGGAGTGGGATAGGATCCTAGAGCGAACCCCGTAAGCATCCAGAAATGCGCGTTTTAAATTAATTAATTTCTACGTATGGCATAGAGCATACCTACGGCAGTGTGTCCACGATGTGGAGAGAGAGAGGCACACATAATTCATATGTTCTGGAGCTGCCCCACGCTACAACCCTTCTGGGAGGAGATAGGGCAAATAGTAGGTGATCTCATCGATAAGGCGCTCCCGCGCACCCCGGAGCACTTCCTGTTAGAGTGGTTCCCCCATACAGCCAAGAATAGGACGACTGGGAAGTTCCAGGACCTGGCCTATGTGCTGGCTAAGAGAGAGATAGCCAGAAACTGGAAGCCACCAGGAGGGCCCAGGATTGTTTCCTGGGAAAAAGGACTTGAGAAATGGGCAGGAGCGGAAGGCAGGTTACTGCTCTGGGAAGCCAGCAGGGGGATAGGTAAAATAGACAGGGCCAGAGTGTGGGAGGGACTGGTGAGCGAGATGATAGCTAGCAGGCAGGACAATGGTAGTGGGGCAAGCACTCCGCAGCCAGCAGCACTAGAACAAGGGAGCGAATGAGGAGAACACCTAATCTGAATCTGGCCAACACTGCAACACACACTGAGACTGGAAGCCTGACCCATGAGAACCCAATATCACACAGGGATTGCAAGTACCACTCAAGCGCAACTTAAGGGGGGGGGGACGTTTGGTTACAAGGGAATGTTAAGCTAAACATGCCAGAGAGTAATGAATATGGGTAATACATGCAACAAGTGCTGAATATGACGTGAACAATGAACAGTATGTATGTGTATCAACTATGTCATGAAAAACCAATAAAATCTGGTTGGAAAAAAAAGAGTGAACAAAGTCAGGAACATGCCCTCTGTCACATCGTATATTTCTCTGGCCCCTCCGGAAGATACGCAGCTGTATATGCTACTCAAAGCCCAGCATCATCAGAATTTCCTCCTTTCGAGTTTCAGACTTAACTTATTCAATCGGCTGGTGGCATTCTCCCACATTAACAACTGGGAGCGTAACCTTGATCCATGCCCCTGTGATGTGATCTCTCCACAATGCGCCTTACATCTTAAGTTTTTTTTAGATATCTTACTCTAAACTTAGCTGATGTACTGTTAAAATAATCTTGAACAACCTCTTCTTAAGACATTGCACACAAGCACTTTGTTTCCTTCAACCCTTAGCTTCAGAGGAAAATATAACAACTGTTTACTCCTATCGCAAACTGGTAACACAGATTAGGAAGTCCTTGAGGAACAGTGGGGAAGTCACCTTTGGGCCCCATGGCGATCAATAATTCTTGATAAGAGGATGTTTCAGTTCCATGGCGGTCCACCTTCCGTTTGCTTTCCCTACATTACTGTACCTGCGGGCAGGGACTCAGCATATGGAGGGCTTGATTTTGAACTCTTGTTTTATAATATTATGAAACTCTTAGAGCCTGATTATGACTTTGGCCGTCTTGGGACTGCCGTCACGGTGATGTTGGATACACCACCCGCCGACTAGGTGGTCCGACAGCAGAATTATTCATTTGGTGGTCCCACAGACGAAAGACCGCCACCTCCTCAAGGAATTCTCTTCCCGCCTTGACGGCGGTAACAATCATCAGCAGCTGATGAAGTGAGCACATCCCCTGCTCCCAGCGTCGAGATTATGATGTGCCTTACCGCCAAGCCAACTGTGGTGGGAAGACATCCACACTCGACATGGCGGAAATGCAAGATTTAAGAAAAAATCTTACCTTGTCTCCTGTTTCCACTCCTCTTTCCTTCACGGAGCCCCTCGACCCCTTTGCTGCAGACATTTGTCCACCAGGGAAATCCACACTGTTGTTGCAAGAATCACTGGTAAGTTCCTTGTCCATTTGTCCACTGTTGCAATGGCTGTAGACTCGTGCTGTAGAAGTTTAGTTTTCGATAGGTGCAATACTAATGTAAGTATTTATAGAATTGTTTTGTGAAAATACATAAATATGTATTTGCACTGTGGCAAAAAACCTAAAAAGAAGTGAGATTCCTAGCATAAAGGTCCCCCTTTGTTGGAAGACTGCCACCGCACGACTGCCAGAACAACAGTAACATCGTTGTACGGCAGTCGGAAGACCACCTGCTCAGTGGTCTACTTGGGACTACTTGGGACCGCAGCGGTCAGGCGGTCAGACGGCCAAACTCGTAATCAGGCCCTTACACTTGCGCATTAAAAAGTGACAACTGTTTTAAGTCTTATTTAGAGTGCAGTGAATATTATAGTATCCAATATCAAAACATTCCTCAAGGGGAATCTCGTCCCATAATGCTTTGCAGGGCCTTTGGTTGGGATTGTATTTTTGCCCATAACTGTGCTTGGGGTGGTCCTAGGAGGATGGGACCACCACCGCATCGTTCAGCATGATGTGCTCTTTGTGTCCAAGGCATCTGCTTGGTTCTCTCCCTAGGTTAGGGAGGACCCCAAAATCTTCACCTCTCTCACTGCTTGCTGTATTTTCATTTTTGTGAGATGACTATATGCATTTTTGCATGTAAAGATAGAGTTACTTGTTGTTTTATCAGGGCTATGTGAGGTTTCTGTTTTATTAATAGGGATGAGATGGAATGGAGTTGCGGAGCGGAGTTCATAAAGTTTTAGTTCAATTCTGCAGAATTCCGTGTAGTGGTACTCTGTCAACTACGCCCACCCTTAATAGTGATACATACTAAAATAGTGTGCAAAAACGCAAACCTACAAGCTAGTGAAAAACAGTAATACATCTAAATATACAAAGAAACACAAGTAACACTATGGGCCTGATTACAAGTTCAGTGGTCCATAGGACCGCTGAACATATGGTGGCGGTCCAACCGGCGCCACACTGCAGGCCCGCCTGCAGTACCTTGAGTGTGGCGGTCGGACCGCCACAGGACCACTACAACACCGGGGATCCAGGATACCGCGACGGTGTTGCAGTGGTCAGAGGCGGTAATATGCTGGTGGTGCTGCAGCAGCACCCCTGAGCATATTACGAGTTGACTCAATGCCACCTTTTTCGTGGCGGTGAGGCCAACATGAAAATGGTGGCGGTGAAGGAACATAGGGGACCCTAATATGTTGAGCTCCCTGTAAATATTCACCCCCAGTTCCTGCACGGTGTGGCATGTATGCATGGCATGTATGCCACACTGTGCAGGAAGGTGCAGTCAGCACTGTGAGAGTGGCGTTCTGCCAGTTAGGCTCTTTTATGAGCCTGACAGACCGCCGCTCTCAGAACGCAGCAGGACTGCCTGTCACACCAGGTAAAAACTCCTGATCTGGTGGGCGGTCTCACCACGGGTTTGGCAGTGCCACAGTGGATGGCGTGTTGCACCGCCCGCTGTGGGGCCGACAAACTCATAATCAGGCCTTATAACTTCCTTCTAAACCTGCCCATAAACCCTCCCACCCACAAAACCCTTAAAAAATCCTTAAAGAAGGACTTTCTTGTTCCGGCGAACAGCAGCACCCTACCACAACCTGATTCCGGGAAAATAGACTAAAAATGATCCAAATAAATTACAAAATATGGCTGGTAAATGAAACAAAAAAAAGACTATCTCCACATAGAAATGAATGGGAAACATTGTAAACATGTTTACTAAATGTATAAAAAAGTAAAACAATATTAAACATGTAAAACATGTCAAAATATGTTGTGATAAAATGTTTAAAATGTATAAAGTATAAATGAAATAATAATATAAAATATATACAATTATTTAATGTATATTAAAAAAACATTTTAAAATGATGTTGAAAATATGTATAATAAAAAATGTAAGAAATGTTAAACACTGTTAAACAATGTAAAGCAAACGTTGAAAATGTACAATATCCAATACTATGTAATTATAATTTATACGTTTTTTATTAATAAAAAATTAATGAAATGTTTTATTTACTTAACTTTATAGAAATGTTTGTTTTTTAGATGAAATATATTTAATTAAAAATGTCATAATGTACAACGAACAAACTTTGAAAACATAAATAAAAGGAGAAAAATGTGTGTAGTCTTCATTACATAAAACAATGTAATTAATAATATTATTGTTTACAAACATACAACTAAGGGCCTCGTTACGATGTCATACGGAAACTAAACAGACTGACTTCTTGTCGGATTCAGTTCCAACCGACTCGCGATCGGCGGTTCCACACGACCGATTACAATGCTTCCGAACACTGTTCGGAAGGACTCCCATTGACTTCAATGGGAGCATGTGTTCCGACCGAAAACACAGGCTCCCATGGGGAAAATGGGTGTCTGCGGAAAACCTTGCACCCTGTGGCAGCCACCCCATGGTGCCTGCCACACTGTGCATGGTTTTACAGGGGGGTGCCTTGGGTACCCCAACGGGCCCCAACTGGAGACATCAGGATGAAGGGTGGCCTGCTAGGGGCCCCCAAAGTCAGTTTCTGACAGCCTTTTCGTGTCGGACAGGCCAACTCAGAAAGGCTGTCAGAATCCGACATCGTAATCACTCTGTCGGAAACGCTGTCCGTAGAGCTGTACGAATCGGCTCCGACCGACTCGGAGTCTCTGAGTGCAGATTGGAACTGATTCGAAATGCCCGAATGGTTTAGCTTCCGACTGCGCGCATCGCAATCGGTTGGTCTGAATTAAAGGGTTTTGACACGGTCTAGAGGAATCCGAACGTCGAGAGGATCCTTTCCGCCCTACATCGTAATGAGGCCCTAAGTATTTTTTTATTATATTTCTAATCATCAACAATACTAATAAAATAACACATAGGGCCTGATTAGGAGAGTGGTGGTCCCGCAGTGGACGGTGCAACGTGCCGTACACTGTGAGACCACCAAACCCATGGTGAGACCGCCTGCCAGATAAGGAGATTTTTCCTGGTCTGGTGGGCGGTGCTGTGGCGGTCTGAGAGCAGCGGTCTGTCAGCCTCATAAAAGAGCCTAACAGGCAGACCGCCGCTCTCAGATTGCCAACTGCACCTCCCTGCTCAGTGTAGCATAATGCCACACCGTGCAGGAAGGTGGGATGCAAATCCAGGGCGGCACTACATGTGCCACCCCCAGAATGCACCCCCAGGCCCAAATACAGAAGGGGGCCCTGTAAGGACCTCCTTTGTTGCCAATCTGCCACCCTTTTCATGGAGGGTTCACCGCCATGAAAAGAGCAGTGAAATGGCAACTCGGAATATGCTCGGCGGTGCCGGCTGCTGCACCGCCAGCATATTCCTGCCATTTAAAGGCCGGCGACCCAGCCAGATCCTTGATCCCGGCAGTGCCGGAGGTCTCCTGGCAGTCCGACCACCGCAGTTGTAATACTGCGGGCAGTCGCGCAGTGCGGTGGTTGGTGGGCCGCTATCATGGGTACAGCAGTCCTATGGGCCTCCATACTCATAATTAGGGCCAAAGTAGTTCTACTACATACAAATAAAAGTAAAATAAAACATTCAGAATAAAATTATAAAATTAAATAATCACATTCCATCATAAATCGTTTTTAAAAAAAATGTTAGGCACTGAAAGGGTAACATTTACTATTCCCACTCCAATTTATACTAATTTGGTGAGGGTGTTGGACATTAAAGGAGTGACAGTGACTATTCCCACTCCAATCTATACCAATTTGAGTAAGGCGCTGGACACTAAAGAGGTGACATCTTCTAATCCCACTCCAATCCAACCATATTGGGGGGAAGGTGTTCAACACTAAGGGGCCGATTCCGATTCGGGCCGGAAATCTCTCCGACCGAGCCGGACCCGGAGAGATTTCCGACCGAATCCGACCCGTGCAGCCCGACCGAACGAGTACGATGCGTCCGTATGCTATCGTACTCGAGTCGGTCGGACTCCCATTGAAGTCAATGGGAGCCGGTCGTACAACGCGTACGCGGGCTCCCATTGCCTCAATGGGTGCGAGGCGAACAGGGGCGCCCCTACAGCGGGTGCGCGGCGGGCGACTCGCGCCGTACACGCACAGGTAGGGGGGACCCATGAGTCCCCCCTGTGTGCGACTCACGTGGCTACGCGTACAGGGGGGTCCGACACGGACCCCCGAAGTACGGCTCCGACTGCTCTTTTGAGCCGGACAGCGCGTGTCGGTCAGATTGCTCGCGGCGCGCATCGTACTTACCCGGCCGGGGAACGTCTCCATTGCGCGGTGCGAGTCGTGTCCGAGCGAGTCGGTCGGTGCGGTTAGACCCGGGAACGAGTCGGTCGGAGCGGTTGGGACACCCGAACGAGTCGGTCGGCGATTTCGCATCGTACTCGCTCGTCCGGACGCGCGTACGAATCGGTCGGGAAATAGGGCTCAGAATCGGATCCGGTTATGCTGAATCCGATTCGGAGCCCTACCGGCCGAGATCGGAATCGGCCCCTAAATCGGTGACATTTACTATTCCCACTCCAATCTAAACTAATTTGGGGAACGTGTTGGACACTAAAGGTATGACATTTACTATTACCACACCAATCCAACCATATTGGGGGAAGGTGTTGGACACTGAAGGGGTGACATTCACTCTTCCCACTCCAATTGAAACCAGTTTCGGAGAAGGTGTTGGACACTGAAAGGGAGACATTTAATAATCCCACTCCAGTCTAAGGCTATTTGAAAAATGTGTTGGATGCTAAAGAGGTGACATTTTAAATATCCACTTCAATATAAAAATCTCAACTTAACTAGGTTGTCACGCTGACAAATCAGCCCTCAAAACAGACTTTCTGAACAGCCCCTTAAGATATGCTCTTGGAACATAAACGGGCTGGCCAACAAATTGGGTGATCAGGAAGTTATATCCTATTTACATTCCTTTGATATTATCATACTGCAAGAGACCTGGTCGCGGGTGGCACACCAACTAGAGGGCTATGCGAACTACAATGTCCCGCAATTAAAAAACAGAAACACGGCTGGAATAGTGGTGGCCTTGCAACTTATGTATCTATCACAAGTGCCATCCACTCCTGGGACCAATACAGCGATACCACAGGGTTGCAAGTAGTGGGCTTATCACTCCAAACCGCTAACGGCCAGACAAAGAAAATAACCTTGATAAATGTTTACATCCGACCAAACTCCAGCTCAAGGATAACTCTCTCGAAGAAATTAATCAGTATGATCCTAAATCTCAGATCAGAGAATACTAAATCTAAAAAAAAAATACCAGTATGGATATTATAACAACAGGGGACTTCAATATGTGATTAATGTCAGAAAATACCCTCAAACGAGAAAATAAAGGCACAAGATGTGGTCTGGGAAACACCAACTCAAGATCGACCCGGGTGACATAGGAGGACAAGAAGGGAAGGGCACTCCAAGAAAACCTAGAACACCTTGGCTTGAGAGCCTTAAACGAACGATTCCCCCGATAAACCACCAAGTTTCTCATATCTAACAAACAGTGGGGATTCTCTAATTGACTATACGCTAGTCAGTCTTCCCCTACTGAACAATATTACCTCATTTGGCTTTGTCGAAAAGATGGTCAGCGACCATCGACCTCAAGAGCGCACCCTTAACATTAAGCTGGACGAGTTTGATGCATGCAGCGGACCTAGTCCCAGAAAGTTATTCAATCAACTAAAAACGTATTAAGTGTTCTATGAATTCCCTTCCAGGTTTGGCCATTGAAGCCAAACGTCTATTAGTAAACACTTACGATCAAGAGGAAGATCTAGTTTTGAGCTGGGCAACATTCACTGAAAAAATAGCATGCCAGCACACAAAGCCGGTGTCGGGAAAGTCAATAAATCATAAAACCCAAAAGCTGTACGCTACCCAAAGAGGAGGAACCAGTCACCTAATAAGGATTGGCAAAAAAAGGTCTAATCAGTTATGGAGAAAAGGTTACCAACGGACCCAAAAATATTAAACAACCTAAGGGAAGCGCGAAGACATTTAAAGATGGCGAAAAGAGAACATCACAGGGAGACACGCAATTTATTCTGGACAACACTACTTTATGACACCAGGTCAAATAATTCTCAAATTTTCTGGCTCATCATAAATGGACTGGGCTGTATTGTCCCTAAGGTGGCTTCCTCCAATATTTCGGAGTCAGTATGGTTTCACTTCCTACACAATCATTTCAATAAACAATCCCAACTTGAACAACTTCTCACACAAAGCCCAGAACTGGTCGCAAACAACCCCAAGGCACATCCCACAGCATGCTGTGACCAGGCAACAACTGATTTCCACGTCAGCACTGGCCTAGTTCAAAAACAAATAGCTAAAGGCCGGAGAGAGGGGGCACTAAGACCAGGCGGCATACCACCAGCCATATATAAGGAAGACCCAACATTTTGGACCAACAAGCTAGCCCCACTCTTCTCAACCATCTTGGAGAAGAACTGCATCCCACCTCTATGGCGTGGCTCGATTCTAACTCCAATCTTCAAGGGTGGGGACAAGAAGTTCCCCGGAAATATTGCTTAATAGCTTTGATTGATAACGAAGCAAAAACTTTGCTGGTGTGCTTCTGGACTCACTGCAAACATGGACACAGACACATAATATCATACCCCCAAATCAAACTGGGTTCATGAAGCACACAGGGACAGCTGTGAACCTACTTGCACTCTCCCTGCTGATTGATCAGGAGGAATTTAAAAATCCCCCTGTTGTTATGGGCTTTATCGATTACCAATCTGCCTTCGATAGGGTTGAAAGAGGAAAGCTGTGGCTTAAATTCGCTCAACTTAACATCCTGGACACCCTACTGAGGGCTCTTCAGTTGCTGCATCAATGCACCTGGGTTAGAATCAAAATCCGAGATGGATTGCGCCTGTCAAGGCCTATAATCACCATGCAAGGCCTAGAGCAAGGCTGCGTTCTTGCACCTACTCTATTCAATCTGTTTTTATCTGATGTTACCCCCGCTCTGAATAGTGTCAATTCCCATTCACCTAAACTGGGGGGATTTCACCTTTCAAATTTATTATATGCAGACGACCTGGCTCTATTCAACAAAACAATGTTCGGGCTGCAGCGCCTTCTGGACACCACCGCCGCATTCTCGACTAGGAATGGTCTGCTGATCAACAAAAGGAAAACCAAGATGCTTGCAGTTCGTGGTGCCAGATCACAAAAGCTGGCATGGTTATTAGAGCAAGAAAAATTAGGTGCAACTAGATCCCACAAATACTTAGGAGTCCATTTCAACAACTATGGCAGATATAGGAGCCAGATGAAAGAAATAAGAAAAAAAGGCACCGCACTATCATTCGCCCTCAGATCCTTGTACACCAAGCTCAAAGGACCTACACTCACCCCCATCCTTCGGGTAGCCCAGGCAAAAATCCTCCCGACACTAGCATATGGGAGTGAGGCACTCAAAGGGCAAGAGAGCGAGTTACCTGACAAAACTCTCATGAAGATTTACACAACAATCTTCCAGCTCCCTTACTACACCTCACCAGCTCATATGCAGCATATGCAGGCAAAGTGGCCTTTGCAATCAGCTGCCATAAACTTAGGGCCACAAAGGAGGGCTCTTTGGCCCATCACCTATGGATAGAACTGGACACTAAAAATGAGTTATTGGGAAAGTCCTACTTGTCAGAAGCCTTGCTTACTCTTGGTCTAACAAACACCTGGTACCTAACTATCAGCCACCAAGAATTTAAAATGCTTGTGAAAACTATCACAAAATGGCTTTCATTAATAGAGGACAAGGCCAGTCCTTCAGTACGCAAACACGGTTGGATGACATTGAACACATACCAACATCTTAAACCGCAGTGCTACTTACATGAACTTTATAACGAATGGAAAGAAGCCCAGTTTATGAAGCTAAGGATGGGGGTAATCCCTATCCCAACCCACTATCCATCTTGGAAAACGAGCGTGGAACAGGTAACCTGCCGGCTGTGTAAACAACAAAAGGAGGACATAATGCACATAGTGTGCCTTTGTCCCTCCCTCCTAGAGGTCAGAAGGGCCTTGCTACGCAGGGGATGGATCGATAATTGCACAAGATCCTGCAGGGAAGCAGTCCTAGCTTGCTTTGATCCATCTAACATCACAATGAACTGTGCTTTGGTGAAATACATAAACTATGACTTGAAAAAAGGTTGAGGCCTTGGATCATGCGGAAGTGCGGTGATGGGGACAAAGTTTTCAATGCACCCAGGACTGAACTCTCTAATCCTCACGTCATCTGAATCCGCTCTTTGCAAGAAGCTATCCCCTGGTTAGAGAGGCCAGGCACCTAGACAGAGCATCTATTTGTGTCGAGGTAGTACACGTTGAACCCTAGAGTGTTCCTAAATACTGTCTCCTGTTCTAAAGTCTTGAAGTCATACATTGTAAAGTTTTAAAGCCCAGAGTTTTTAGGAAAAGCCCATCCTAACCTACAACCGCTCGAACTTATGGCACTACTCTGTCAGCCACCTCTTCTGCATTGGTGTAATTAGTTTGGCTCCATCTCCTGTCTTATGCAGGCACTGCATGAAGAAGCACCACGGTTATAGAAATAAGACATTCTGGTTACAAGGTCTCCCTTTATTGCAAGGCTTTTCATTTTCGTATGCTTTAATTGTGTTTTAAATTAAGGGTTGCTTATGAAATATGGAAACATTTTTGATATAATGTTATTTTACTCATGTTGCAACGCTTTTTATTAATCATGCAATAAATAAATTATTGTCATATTAAACAACTTAATTACACAATTAATACTGCTTACTCATACTTATTTTTTACTATAAAATGAAACAAAATGTACCTTAAAACCAACTACCCTAAGGTACAAACCTATATATACTAATTTCAATATTAATATATATATATTTGTATTACTGTTAATAGCTTAAATATGTTTTACATTTGTTATAAAAATAACAAATAAACTATTATTCCTAAATTAATAATCATATAATACAAAAGATTTGAGTACATTTTATATTTTATACATGTAAAATATAATTTTAAAATGAAAACATTTCAAAATGTCTACAATTTGCAATTAATTCTTCCACAAATTATAAAAATATAAAATTTTACACAAAAATATTTTTAACTATTTTAACATTTTAATTTTATTTTAAAACATGTTTTTCTTTGATACCATTATTATATCCCATAATTAAAATAAAAATGTAAATGTATTTAAAATATTAATATAACAAAATATATTTTAAAATTCAAAATGATTAATTTACATATCTTCAAAATTATTAATATGAATTTCAATTTAAAATATATATTTTTTAAATCTCCCTACCCTTATCCTCTATAAATTCAATATGCTGCTACTGAAAAAAGTATTAAACAATATTTATATACATTAGAACAACTAGATATACAAATTACAACAATTCCGTAACTAAACAGTAGTTTTACTAAAAACACAAACAAACATTAACAGATACAATAAAACACAGAACAATAAATTACATATTAACTAACACTTACAAACTATATTACATACAATATTTGCTGCAAGTATATTTTTACAATGATATTAAAAACAACGCTGAAAAATATATTCTACCTGTTGACGATGTTTTTGATGTCCCGATATTCTTGACACAATATTTTTGTATCCCAATATTTTATTCCTATATTCTGTCCAAGCCCCATCTTATGGGAGAGAAGGGCCTTGCACTAGTGAAAAACGAATTTAAGAGTTTTTCACTACAAGGACATGTAAAACTTAAAAGTACATCCCCTACTTTTTAAATACATTGCACCCTGCCTCCGGACTGTCCAGGGCCTACCCTAGGGGTGACTTATATGCATTAAAAAGGAAGGTTAAGGCCTGGCAAAAGGTTTATTTTGCCAGGTCGAAATAGCAGTTTACAGCTGCACGCATACAGGGTGTGATTGTAGACCTGAGACATGTTTAAAGGGTTACTTAAGTAGGTGGCACAATCAGTGCTGCAGGCCCATTACAAGAATTTAATTTACAGGCCCTGGACACATGTATTGCCACTTTACTAGGGACTTACAAGTAAATTAAACATGTCAATTGGGTATAAACCAATGTTACAATGTTCAGAGGAGAGAGTACAAGCACTTAGCACTGGTTAGCAGTGGTAAAGGGCACCGAGTCAAAGGCCAACAAAAACAAAATCTGTAAAAATGGAGGGGGAAGGCAAAAAGTTTGAGGGAAGACCACCCTAAGTCTGACAGGTCTAACAAGTACCTTCCCTTAGCTGACATCTTTACTCCAAGAATGTCCTCTAAACAGCCATTGTATCCTTCTTACAAAAGGTCATTCGATGTGTAAACAAAAAAGGTCTACACAATTTAACAGAGCTCTTTTTAACTTAGGCAAGCCATGGTATGTTTCGACTATGATCACAACGTGAACAATCTCTAATTATTGGATGGTTTAAAGTAGGCTGGGGATTATTCCAGATTGAGAGCCATAACACATGAGGTCCCAGCTTGACAAGATCCTCAAGATACGCCAAGCCAAGTTCTTAATAGCAAAAATAGTGCAAATATGCATGGGGAAGTGAATGAAGATGCCTATATAAACGATTTTCCTCCAGTCAGCATAGTCCCAGATACCGTTTAGATAACTCGCAATCAATACACATTGGGGCCGATTATGATGACACCGTCTCGTAAATGGGACCGACCGACCTCCAGTCAGTAGTCCCAACTGCCTGATTCCGACATTTCCCTATGGGAGCATGTGTTATGGCATAAACCGGCTGTAGTACATGCTCCCATAGGGAGGCTGCACACACAAGGGGGCCCTGCTAGGGGCCCCCAAACACGCTTTCTGACAGGGTTTCCATGTCGGAAAGGCCAGCATGGAAACCCTGCCGGAAACCGTGCACCTTAATCCCAAGGGCGGAAAGGCTGCCTTTTGGAATAACAGGCCGGCCTCCGACTGGCAGACGGGCTCCTTGAGCTCATCGGAAGCCAGCCGGAATGTCCGACCGGCTGATTCATAATCAGCCGGTCGGAATTGAAACCGACGATGGCGGTCAGAAAGCCTCCAACTGAAGGTCGGAGGCTTTCCGACCACCATCTTAATAAGTCCCATTGTGTTTTATTAATTTCCAAAAGAGCAGAGATTGGCTAACCACCCACAGCCTGGCTCAAATTAAAAATAGAGGTAATTGCTTGGGTAAACTTCAAGCTGCGATATGAGCTATGCTATCCCTGGATAAACTGGACTCAAATACTACCCCCAAAATACGCGAAACTGGACACACTGACTAGTTTATTGTCATTGATGGAAGAAGTGCGAAGTTTAATTCTTTTTGCACCACAAACCATGGTATGTGATTTAGAAAAGTTTGTTGCTAGACCCAAACCCGACATAAGCTGAACAAAAGCTCTGACCAAACAGTATAAGGTAGCGGTTCTTAACCTTCTGACTTGTGTGGACCCCCACTGAATCATTACTGGAATCCGCGGACCCCCACTGAGTCCTTATTGGAAGTCAGAGACCCCCACTGAATCATTACTGGAATCCAGGGACCCCCACTGAATCATTGCTGGAATCCGTGGTCCCCCACTGACTCCTTATTGGAAGTCAGAGACCTTACTGGAATCCAGGGACCCCCACTGAATCATTACTGGAATCCGGGGACCCCCACTGAGTCCGTATTGGAAGCCGGGGACCCCCATGAATCATTACTGGAATCCAGGGACCCCCACTGAGTCCTTATTGGAAGTTGGGACCCCCACTGAATCATTACTGGAATCCGGGGACCCCCACTGAGCCCTTATTGGATGTCGGGGACCCCCACTGAATCATTACTGGAATCCGAGGACCCCCACTGAGTCCTTATTGGATGTCGGGGACCCCCACTGAATCATTACTGGAATCTGGGGACCCCCATTGAGTCCTTATTGGAAGCCGCGGACCCCCAGCCTGACTAATTTCTATGAGTTAGACCACAAAACAATACACAAAAATACAAAAACAAGTATACACCAAATAAATGTTCAACTGTTGAACTATTTTGTGTAATTCACAATCAAACACAGAAAACCTTTTCAACTGTTCAATTTTGCTTCCTTATTTGTATATGCTTTATTAATTTTATTATTATTTAATTTATGTAAAACAGTTGCGGACCACCTGAGTAGGCCTTGTGGACCATCTAAGTTGGCCTCGCGGACCCCAAGTTAAGAACCACTGGTGTAAGGCATTCAGAGTGCGTACAAGGAGTGTGGCATCATCTGCATGCAAAAGCACCAGTGTAGCGACACACTTGACTAATGGAACATCTTGATTACTAATTTCAAATGTTCGTTAAGTTTGTTAATATGTAAAATGAAGGTGGAGCAAGGATGCACCCTTGCCGTACACCTCCATGCAATTTATTGGGGTCTGAAAGTTCTCCTTAAGGCCCGAATCTAACCCCGGCTGATAAATTTTGATCCATGGTCACCCAAAAATGTACAAGCACGTCATCCAGCCCTGTGTCAGGTAAAAGCATCCAAAGTATACCCTGATCTATCTTTCCAAAGGCGCATGACAAATCCATAAATGCCAGGTACTATGGGCAGTGCTGTGCCATTGTATACTTTTCTATAACCAAATGCAGATTTAAGCTTCTTTAAACTTCTCCCTAAAGCCATATTGGCCAGAACTCAAACCATTATTTTCCTGCAGCCATCCCCTCATTCTATGAAAAATAGCCCTTCCTATAATCTTGACCGTGAACTCAATTAATGAGATTGGCCTGTAGCATTTGGGGTCAGTAAGACTGCCTCTCTTAAATATTGGAACAATAATTGAGCGTGACGAGGAAGAAGGAATTTCCGTTCTACAAATATTGTTCAATATGTTAGTCAACAATGGTGCCCACAAATCAGCCTTACATTTAAAGGTATCGATCGGGACGAGGGGCTTAATTAGCAGAACTTTCGTATAGGGCAGAAACAATTTCACTCGGATCGAATTGTAACAGCTTGTCTGAGCCTTGGCATTTAGGAAAATCTATAAATATATCACTATTTCTGCTGGGGCAATATATGCTTCGAAAATGATCAACCCACTGATGTGCTGTGACGCGACTGCTTAGGATCGGATGCACTGACGCCTTACTCTCTCTCTTAAAGATGTGGCGTCCTCCAGGACATCTTAGGGCCTTTCAATGCTGCTAGAGCAGTCAGAGGCTCCCAGTGATGTTGGCTGATATATTCAGTAAATACCCCAGCTGGTGAGTAACAGAGCACGAGGCAGTACACCTAGAAGTTACACTACATCTAAAGAGTCACTAAGCAGCTGCCTCTAAGACCTCACACCGGTTTGTAGGTAGCGGGGTCTTGGTTTCTGCTGTTGAACCAAGAAAGGTCCTTCGGAGATGCATGGCTTTCTGCTTGGATTGTATAACCCACCTACCCTACGACAATAAACATGTGAATCCCTCACGGGATAGGCCCATCTGGACTCCATCACCATCGAGACTGAATATGACAGGAGTGGCCACTCACGGCAATACTGAAGTCCCCCATCCTTTCGCCATGACGTAACTCCTCTGAGGCTAGGGTTGTGTGGTTCTACCGTAATACTGAAGGTAAATACCCGCCTGCATTTACAATGACTCCATAATAATGACTACTGACGTATCTTAAAGGTGAGTGAGTACATGTATGGATGAGAATAGTAAATCTATACATCACTATGTATGCTTACATTGACTATATGTTGGAAGTCGATGTTGTGAAGTGAGTATTCTTCACCTCAGTATTGTCACGAGCTAAAGACCAGGGGTGGTGTCTTAGAATAGAGAGGTAGAAGATCACACTGAAAGAATGGGTTAGTGGAGAGAGAGAATAATGGTGCAAGGAAGATGATCAGCAACTGAGAACTGTTTACTAGCAGCTCACACTCCACCCACCTTCATGCCTCAAAGGAGGCTCTATGGGCAAATAAAGCCAATGCGCTCTCTTTTGTACCACAACTTATCACCCAGAGGCCTTTGCACACAAAGATTTAACCACCTGTCAGAATACGTGAACAAATGTGCACTGACCACAGCGAGGGGAAATGTATCAGTGACAGAGCATCACATTTAAATAGCGTCTACTCCTTGGCATACTGCTCATTTAATGTGCATATGTGTATGTGAGTCTATGTATGTTTTAGGGTGCGTATGAGACTGTGTGTGTATGGATGATTTCGGATATATATGAGACTGTGTGTGTCTGGTGTGTGTGTCTATGGATGTTTTCGGGTGTATATGAATCTGTGTGTGCGTGTGCTTCTATGGATGTTTTCAGGTGTTTATCAGACTATGGCCCAGATTCTCAAAGTATCACAGAAGACAGCGCAGAGGCCAAAAATGCTGCGCTGCATGACAAGGAGAGAGCAGGATCCATATTTGCAGAGATATGGCCCCTCCCCTCTCCCTAGCCCTGGTGCTGATTTGTGCTGCAGTGCGTCGGCACACATCTTAGTGCTATAGTGCAAGTGTGTGTGTCTGAGTCTACCATAGATTTTGTACAAGAAGGGTACCCTTCCTGTACGTACCCTTCCTGTACAAAATACTATGGCTAGACAAGTCTAAAACTTTTTCCTACTTTGTATGTGTGCTGTACAGTGCAGCACACATGCAAAGTCAGAAATACAAGGAGAAATGAAATTTTCTCCTTTTAACGCCTGCTTTTTAGCAACGTACATTTTTGGCACTAAACCCTGTCTAATAATGATTGTAGATAGGGTTCAGCGTCAAAAAGCACGGGTGATTGAATGGGAACACCCATATACCACCCATGTAATGCCCCCTTGACGCAAAGTAACGCAAAGCAGCGTTTCGCACTGAAACGCTGCTTTGCATTACTCCTCCATACAAACCAACGCTAATAGTAATTTGCATTGGTTTGTTAATCCCCAAAAAGGTTTAGCGTTAAAAAAAGGAACACTAACCAAATGCTAAACCTTTGTGAATCTTGGCCTATGTCTTTGTGTGTGTGTATGGGAATGTGTGTGTCTGTTTCTTACGTGTGTGCTTGCATGTGTGAGTCCAGTATCACACAGTTTGACTAAAATGTAATTATTAGTCTTCCAAAAGTATTTAGAGCTGCCTGTTGGTATGAGAGGAAATGGCCTTTGACAGACAATGTCCCAGCACCATAAACCTGTATTTATATTCAAATGTGTGTATGCACAAGATGACCAGGCAGTGTCTTTGGGCTTGTGGGGTGATGGTGATGCATTGGCATGAAGACCTGTGACCCAGGCAGGGCTGTGGGCAAGGTAACAGGATATTGTGGACTAAATATAATCTAACAAACTGCATCCTAAATATCATCTACAAAAATATTATCCCATTGAAGTTAATAATGGAAAATCTTCACCCAAAAATACATCTTTTTAAACAAAGTAACAGTCTGTGAATGCTGTGAGTCTGGCAAAGACATTACTTGGTACGGCCGATTCAGAACAATTTAGAATTCCTTAAATATTTTCAGCTAATTCAAATTTTCCAATTTCCAACAATAATTAATTCTATGTTAAACCTTCAGGAATGGGCACATGTAAAAACAGCCAAAGCCCCTGTTGCCTCGCGTCCATCACCCAAACAGTACCACAAGAAAGCTTGGACAAACATTGATAAAGCCATTTCCTCATGCCCTTGGAAATAGATTATTTTGTCTTGTAAGAAGAATATTTTCTGTGGAATTCAGTGTATGACCAGCCAGCCCCTACCATTTTCGGGAAGGCAAGGTATTGGTGATTTTCTGAATGTTTAGGGTTATTGCCTAATATTAAAATAAGACATAAGATGTTTTAATTCATAGTTGTCAGTTTGTTGTATATTTTTTATTTCAACTAAATCCCCTCATCACAACAGAAGGAGTTAGTGATTTCCGTCACTTAAAATGAAGACCACCCTGTGGATTGGTGATAAAAGAAAGGCTGCCCCGTGAGAACATGAATTATCGGGGTGACATTAGGACACAGAAAGGTGCACATGGGTTTGACAAAGGGACCACTGATTGACCCAACCACTTTATCAGGGTTCCCTTGGAATGTTAGGGCATAGCCTTTTGCTTGCTTTGCCCATCCCTTAAAGTGGCTCTAAGAGGCATAATGACCTTGGGAATAATGTGGAACAGGTACCACTAGGTCACAAAAGATGTGTGCAGTGGGTTGCTTTCCCTTTTTTACAGAAGATTCAGTGCACCTGTGTGACTGATTTATGATTGACAGATTTGTAGAGGTCTACTTCATGAAGGAAGTGTACTGGCTAAAGGTAATGAGCTGTTTCCTAAAGACTCTCGGATTCGATTGAGCACATGGAGAAGGGGTAAGGAGTGCCGGCTTCGGGGGTCACCATTGTAGCGTCCTCCCCAGCCCGATTGAATGCAAATGACTATGCCACACACGGAGCTCTGTACTGCACGTCTTTATTCTTCAGAGTGAAAACGTTAACTAACTCACAAGTGCGTCACCAACTTTATATAACCACACCCAGACACACCCCAATGCTTATGTTATTCTCACGGAGTCCTTCGGGACTCAGAAGAGTCACGCTATACAACTATATACAGGACACTACAGCCATCACTAGGGAACGGCCACCTAATCTTACTTTCTTGACCTTAGGAATTCTTACTGGGCATGCGAGGTGTGATCTGAGAGCGCTTGCATGTTGGGGACTCACAATGCAACAATCATGCACAAAAATGTGCTTTTGTGTGTTAAGTTATTCTCTGATTAGTGTCTCAGGTCAGGTTATAAAACTCATCATGTCCTGATGCCACCCCAATAATTCACTGTGTAACGAGGATCTTCCTTTCTTCATCAAACAGCACTGTGGTCTCCATTTTAAATGACAGAAGTCACTAATCCTTCCCACTTCCAGCCCCTTTTTACTATGTTTGGTGGAAGTTGGCCGACGGCCTCATTCGATAACCAATCCATGTGCAATATCCCAGGAAGCGGGGGCATTTTCGGCCATCTTGGCTAAATCCAAGTGGGAGACTCGCTCTCTATGAGTGCCACTCAGGGCCCTCTTTGGGCCAACGGCATTGCAGGCAGAACAAACACTGGCACCTCTACGAATTGAAGAACTGTGCTGTATGTGGTCCCTTTTCCTTGTATTTGGCAAATAACAATCCAAAGCAGCTGAAGGTTGAGCTCGTGGGCATGAGCTTTACAACTCGGATCACTGACAGAATATTGGAAACACAAATATTGTGTGGACAGAATATCGTGTCAAAATATTGAGGACCAAAATATCGAGAAGGTAAGTACAAACTTACTGTTCTTAACTCCACATCTAAGTATCTTGAAGATATAAATATCGTCAAGGTACATATATGTGGAGTTATATATAGTAAAACTTTGCTTACCTATAGAAACTTACCTTCACAATATCCTTGTCCTCGATATTCTGTCTAAACACCCTCCTGCCCACATGCTGTGCACACTGGTAGGAAGTGCAAGAGGCAACCACCTCCACGCAGGACTTTTAGGCGGACTATTGTCCGCCCAACGTGGCCGCCACATGTTGACTAGGACACAGCACTGACTTTGCAGCACTGCAGCTGCTCCTTAAATCATACAGCATCAGCACTTCTCAGCAGGGCTGCACTCCTCGCTACAAATCGCTAGCAGCACTTCTCCGCATGGCTGCTCTCCTCGTTACGAAGCACTAGCAGCACTTCTCAGCAAGGCTGCTCGCCTCGTTACAAAGCACTAGTAGCACTTCTCAACAGGGCTGCTCTCCTTATTACGAAGCACTAGCAGCACTTCTCAGCAAGGCTGCTCGCATCGTTACAAAGCACTAGCAGCACTTCTGAGCAGGGCTGCACTCCTCGTTACGAAGCACTAGCAGCACTTCTCAGCAAGGCTGCTCGCCTTGTTACAAAGCACTAGCAGCACTTCTCAGCAAGGCTGCTCGCCTCGTTACAAAGCACTAGCAGCACTTCTCAGCAGGGCTGCACTCCTCGTTACAAAGCACTAGCAGCACTTCTCAGCAAGGCTGCTTGCCTCGTTACAAAGCACTAGCAGCACTTCTCAGCAGGGCTGCACTCCTTGTTACAAAGCACTCGCAGCACTTCTCAGCAAGGCTGCTCGCCTCGATTACAAAGCACTAGCAGCACTTCTCAGCAGGGCTGCACTCCTTGTTACAAAGCACTCGCAGCACTTCTCAGCAAGGCTGCTCGCCTCGTTACAAAGCACTAGCAGCACTTCTCAGCAGGGCTGCACTCCTCGCTATGAAGCACTAGCAGCGCTTCTCAGCAGGGCTGCTCTCCTCATGACGAAGCGCTAGGAGCACTTCCCAGCAGGGCTGCCACGCTTTGACTCTGCCAGATCTAGCACTTCTGAGTAGCATTGCTAGAGGATTAACTGGGCAGTACTTGCACTTCCTTGCAGGACAGTGTGAGTCCTTTGTAACGGTGCTGCTCTAAGTGTGATTGCTAGACCCATTGCCAGCAAGGCTGCTATGTGATTTAAGGGGCAGTACTTGCACTTCCCAGCATGGCAGTCATACTTTAACTTGGACAGTGTGGGCTCTTTGTAACGGTGCTGCTCTAAGTGTGACTGCAAGAACCATTTCCAGCATGGCTGCTATGTATTTAACCGGGCAGTACTTGCACTTACCAGCAGGGCTGCTATGTATTTAAAGGGGCAGTACTTTCTCTTCCCAGCATGGCTGCTATGTATTTAATGGGGCAGTACTTGTACTTCCCAGCACGGCTGCTATGAATTTAAAGGGGCAGTACTTGCACTTCCCAACATGGCTGCTATGTATTTAACGGGGCAGTACTTGCACTTCCCAGCATGGCTGCTATGTATTTAAAGGGGTGGTACTTGCGCTTCCCAGCATGGCTGCTATGTATTTGACAGGGCAGTACTTGCGCTTCCCAGCATGGCTCCTATGTATTTAAAGGGGCAGTACTGCGCATATTGCGGTTGATCCCGATGGACCAGGATGAGAAGGAGGCTACTAGTGTCACCTGCTGATCGCTAGGCTTCTGTTTCTCTCCTTGAGTGCCATACACCTAAGGTACTTGGCTCGCTGGGACGGGGTTGGGGTGGGGGTGGAAGGTTTTGGGGTTTTGCGTTCCTCACTTTTTTGGTCTTTGTTGTTTTCAGTTTGGGAAAGACAATCTAAAAGATGTCCAGCAGCCATCTTTGTATGAGATTGAGTACTGGGGGTTGCTCTGCAAAGACTTTTGACTTTGACCGTTATCGTGTAACCTTGACGATTTGTCTGCTTCCTCTATTCTCTGGATGACGTGGCCGGCCCTTGACAGGTTGTAGGCGGCTTGCTGTGTAACCTTTATTCACTCTTAGAACGTTAATGACTTGCTGATTGCATTTATCTTGTTTGTGCCTCCATTGCGGCCGGCCCAAATGGGTTGAAGGCGGCTTGCAGTGATTGGCTTCTATTATGCGTATTGTCAATAAAAAATGACTTAATTCTAAAGGGGCAGTACTTGCACTTCCCATCATGGTTGCTATGTATTTAAAGGGGCAGAAATTGCACTTCCCAGCATGGCTGCTCTAGCTGCAATGGGACGATTCTATGGCAGGACCGGAGGCTCTGATTATGCTTCTCTCGCTTTACTGTAAAAATCACAGCAGCCAATTAGAACAATACAAAAGAAAAACTACATAACCCATGAGCCTTCAGTAGTCACATGCACCAACCACAGGTAATCCAGTCCTTCAAAACCAGTAACCTCAATTTTAGAATCCTCTTTCTTTGCTGCTTCGCAGCCAGTTAAGTGCCAATAATTTTACATATCTTTTGCACTGTATGATAATTTTGCATGTTTTTGCACTGTGTTGTGGTTACTGGTTAGGTGCGCTCCCCTCTCCTGGGATGCGACACCAGCGCTCCGCTGGATGTGGGTTGCCAACGTTGCCGAATGCTTGCTGCGGGGCAGGGCGCCTCTCAGAACGCCACCCGCATCTCTTCACCGAACATCTGTGGGGCAATTGCGGCCTCACTCTGAGTGAGAGCACGACTTGGACCCTCCTTTACTAACCGCTTTTTTATCCTTGTATGGGGGAGCGCGTTCCCCTACCAGCCCGGCGATCTCCTCCAAAGGCTCTGTTGTGTGTGGAGAGGGAGCGGGTCGCAGCCGTCGACTGCGACAGCCGCACTCCCATTTCTAGCCCATTAGGGCAGGGCACAAGCGCACATGCGCGAAGCCGCCCGCTTTGTTTGAAAGTGGCGGCTAAGAGAATTTGACATGTCTAGAGGCGCGTTTAACCACTAATGGCCCAGTATTCAGATTTGGCCTCAATTGTAGCCTCAATTGCTAAATTCACACTCCCACTACGCCCGGGTGCATCTGAGTTGCCCAGGGTGGTGAAATATTGCGTACGCTCTGCCTAGAGTTCATTGCAGGCGACTCCCTCCACTTTCTATTATTCTGTTTGTTCGCCTGCTGGGGTTCTGCACTCCCCCTGACTGCAGCCCACGGCTACCCTGATTCTGGTGCTTTGCTACCTATTTGGTCCCAGTCAGTGTGCGTATGGCCCAATACGAACTCTTTGAGGAGGATGATTACTACCAGGACAACATGCAGGCCTCTTTAGAAGAGAACCTGGTTGATGCCCTGGATAACAGTGTCTAACTGTCAGTTGATAATGCCCTGGCCAGGGCTCTGGGCCCCCTCACCCACCAGTTTAAGGGACTCACCTGTCAGCAGGGGTGGCTCCCTCCTCTCGCACCTGGGGCTTTACAGGTCCCTCTTGGCAATCCTGGTAAAGGAAAGGCTAAGGTGAAAAGGTGGGCACACACAGACGCCTTTGAAAAGATGTCTTCTGAAATCGGGGGGACCATGGTTATAGCGCCGATCAGCCCTGGGAGGGCGATGACTCCCTTAATGCTTCTCATCTGACAGACTCGGACCCTTCGACCACTTATTCCAGTGATGGTGACGAGAAGGATGCTCCTGGACCTCGCAAGAGGAAGCGCTCTGGGAGCCCCACGACACCACGGGTCAAGACCCCTAAGGTGCTTACCTTTAATCCAAGGGATATCGTCCACCCTCTGTCTTCTAGCTGGATCTCTCCCCAGGAGGTGGCTGATTACGTTTACGAGCACATCCGGCAGGGTTTTGATAAGGATGTACAGGCTAAATTGCCCTCCAAATACCCCAGGCCCGACTTAGTAGGTAAAGTCAATGAGACTTCAGAGGTGGACCCCACCATGGTGACTTTTATGAAAAAAAGGACCAAGGACCCCAAGATGGGCCTCGATAGGGCCTGGCGTAACTGCCAGGACAGGTTTCTGAACAACACAGTGCCCCTTACAAAGATACTAGAGCTGGCCTGTCAGGCTAAAGAATCCAACAGGCCCATTGATCCTGATCTCCTTGTCGGATGGGCACAACATGTAATTTGCCAGCTGGGGAACGCTAATGTGGCCATCTCCACCCAGCACCGACATTCCATCCTGATGCTGATCGACCCGCAGTTCAATGAGTTTGCCTCGTCGGAGACGGGCCCAGTGGCTCAGGGTCTCCTTTTTGGGCCCCTTTAGTTAAGGATTTGACTAAATTTACAGCTACCAGCAATTCCATGGACAAAGCCCAACTATCCGTTAAGAAGGTTTTCCGAAACCTGACGATTCAGGGGCCGCTCGTCAGGCCGTATCTACTACCAGGCCTCCCAGTGCGATTTTTCTCAGATGCGGTTATGGACAGGGCCAGTCAGTCGACAACACCTTCTACCCCACCGAGCTTATGGGGGATGACAACATTTCCGCAAGGGATACAACAGAGGTCACCAAGGAGGCCCCCAGGACACAAGTTAGGCAGGTGAGAATTATCCCTCTTTCCCAGGCAGTGTTGGGGTGCAGGAAAAGATTGTTTTTCCTGAAATGGCAACGTCTCACCGAGGATTCTTGGGTTCTCGAGGCGGTCCAGGGCTACAATCTACAGTTTAACAGTACTGCAACCCAAATATGCCCCCCTCAGGAACTGTCTTTTTCCCTACGAGATCAAGAGGTCATCTTAGCAAAAATTTGAGCACTCTTGGCAAAGGAGGCCATAGGTCATTCTTCCCCTCACCCCGGGGGTTTTCTCAACACCATTTTCTTGGTCGACAAGAGAGGGGGCGGGCCCCTCTTGGTGTTGAACCTGAGGAACTTCAACGCTTGGATAGTATACATACATTTCAAGATGGAGGGCATCCATCTACTTCGAGATATTCTGCAAGAAGGCGATTGGATGGTCTGATTGGACCTTAAGAACGCACACTTGACAATCCCCATTTTCCCCCCTCACCGATGTTTCCTCCAATTCACTTGGCTCGGTCACTGTTTCGAGTTCAAGGTCCTTCCTTTTGGTCCCTCATCTGTTCCTTGGTGCTTCACCAAGCTGATGAGACCCATAGTAGAGGCCCTTCATGCCAAAGGGGAGAGATTGATCATCTACCTCGATGATCTCCTCACTCTGGCTTAAGACCCCCAAACGATAACCAGGCATTTGGCCTGGGCAATTCAGCCAAAATAAGGAACATCAAGAAGGAGTTGACGGCTGCATTAGCCAGCCCGACAATCACGTTGGGATCTGTGCCTCTGATTGTGGGTCTACTGGCGTCATCCATTCAAGCCATTTTTCCAGGCCCCCGCCATTACAGGGCTATGCAAAGACCCAAGATCCAACACTTGCAGAAGGGCCTGTCCTATGCGGATCAAGTTCGCCTCTCGGAAGAGGCCAAAAGAGAGATGACGTGGTGGCTCGACCACATGGAGGCCTGGAATGGCAAAGCGATCTTTGGCAGCTCCCCAGATGTCATCCTGGAGTCGGATGTCAGCAGATGGGTCTGGGGCGACAGGTGTGGAGAACTGACCATGGGGGTTATTGGTCAGAGACCAAGTTCCAGCTCCATATAAACTGCCTGGAGCTCCTTGCAAGTTCTTTTGCGGTCAAGAGCCTCTCCCTCTCTCGGACGGACTGTTGCATTCTGCTGAGGATGGACAACATCTCAGTTGTCCGTTATGTCAGCAAGTTGGGCGGTACGAGGTCGCGGTTGTTGGCGGAGATTGCCAAGGATTTCTGACATTTTTGCCTTCAACACCGGATCTCGGTTATAGCAGAATACCTGCCTGGGGAGAGGAACTCGGTGGTGGACTGGCACTCCAGTTTTCTCCGAGACTTCAGCGATTGGAGACTTCACCCGTAGGTCTTCTTCAGTCTCAAACGCAGATGGGGACCGTGTTCAATGGATCTTTTTGCCTCATATCTCAATTGCCAACTTCCTCTATTCTTCAGTTGGAGGCCAGATCCGGAAGCTGTTGCAACGGATGACTTCTTACAGGACTTGTCTCCCCTACTGGGGTTATGCCTTTCCCCCCTTCAGCATGATCCCCAGCGTCCTGGCTCAGGTGCAGTGTCAGAAAGCTGAGGTTGTTCTAGTGACTTCATTCTGGAGAGCACAACCATTGTTCTCTGTGGCTCTGGAGCAGTCGTGCGACAATCCTCTCTTGATTCCAGTTCACTGGAACCTATTGTTAGACCCGATAGGTGAACCTCATCCATTAATCTGCTCGGGACAACTCCGATTGGTGGCCTGGAGGGTTTCCGGGGTAGATGGCAAGTGCCAGGCATTTCGCCAGAGGCTTCATTCTTTATCAACCGCATGGGCTGCAGGTACCCACAAGCGATATGCTTCGACATGGCGACGATGGTCACATTGGTGTGACGAACAGAATTCCGATCCCACTATAACGGATGTTAGCCTGGTGATTAATTTCCTTTCTTCTTTGATGACTTCTGGCCTAGCTTATAGGTCCATTGACAACTATAGGTCAGCTATATCTGTGGGATATCTCCCCATTGCAGGAAAACCGGTGGGGGAGCACCCAGTGGTATGCAAGCTCATGAGAGGCATACTCTTATGTAAACCCCACAGGCCAGATATTCTATGATTTGGGATGTTAATGTGGTCCTAAGATTTTCGGAGAGATGGCCGGAGAATAAGTATCTTTTGCGTAAGCAATTATCTGCCAAGCTTATGATGTTGTTGTGCCTAATTTCATGTAAGAGGGTATCCGATGTCCGGGCTCTTGATCTGTCGGGCAGAGTTTATTCCCTTGACGGGGTAGTTTTCTCCATTTCATGATGGACTAAGTCCAATACTAGGACAGTATCTTACCCAGCTTTCCCTAATAACACAAAATTGTGTGTGGTACAATGTCTTAGGGCCTACGAAGTGGGCACCAGTGAATTCCGAGCAGACCCTGGGGGACAGGTGCTCATCGCATTGCAGAAACCTTTCAGACCCGTGGCAGCTGCTATGTTGGCAAGATGGATGCGGTGGCTATTTTCGGAAGCCGGTTTTGATGTTTCTATATTTGGTGCTCATTTGGCCAGAGGTGCTATGGCCTCCAAATCCTTCACTTTGGGTGCATGCTTAGAGGTCCTATTGAGAGCAGCTGATTGGTCCTCTGAATCAACCTTCAAGTCCTTTTACTATAAGCTGATTGTGGATGTCGCCTCAGTGGCGGTGGCGACCCAATGAGGTGCGCGACGTTTCGACCCTCATTGGGTCGAAACGTCGACGCACCTGTGATAATCCTGACCCTACTCTCTCCGCCCCATGTGAAATGGAAATTTAAAATCCCAAGCGGTGCGGAGCTTTATGTATCAAGGGATGGATTTCCTTTGAATGAACAATTTAAATAATTCGTCTATCACTGTATATATCTTGTTCACCTTTAGCACTTTTTTCGCACCTTTTTTCACCATATCACTTGCGCCGTTGGAACTAATTGTATGTCCATGAACTGTGACAGCCTTCTAATGTCATTTCGACACTACAAAATGTTAAAGAATATATGGATCCTTCCTTAAATACAGACTTGGATTGATTTAATTTTGGTGTGTCTTTTGATTCATTCCTTTTGTTTTCTATTTTCATTCCCTTTTTCATTGATTATTACTGAAAAATTCTGAGCATTGTTGATTGTTTTTATTGGTTATTATTCAGTAAACCAATAATCCATTCTGTACCCGACAGAACCAACATTTCCCACATTCTTGGACACCCAGGTTCTGAGGGGCACTGGGTCACCCCATTATACTAGATGTATACATGTAACAAGACAAAATCAGAACGCTTTGGCATGGCTGGTATTGTTTTAAGATGCCTTAATATCTCAGTAGTGATGATATATTCTTAGTATCACAACACACAGATCAGCAATGTAAGCTTCATTCAGGAAGAAACCGAACAGAGCACTGGTAGCAGCAGTGCAAGCTTCTGTCAAAAAGAGTAGGTACCGCATACTGCAGGGCCATCAGCAGTGCAAGCTTCTGTCAAAAGTGTAGGTACTGCGCACTGCAGGGCTATCAGCAGTGCAAGCTCCTTTGACTCACACACACAGCGTCGTTGCCGCAGAGCCATCCACAGTGCAAGCTTCTCTGACTCACACACAGCATAGGTACCGCAGAGTCATCCATAGTGCAAGCTTCTTTGGCACGCACATACACGCACAGCGCAGGTACCGCACAGCCATTAACATTGCAAGCTTCTCTGACTCACACATACAACACAGTACAGGTACTGCACAGCTATCAACAGTGAAAGCTTCTCTGACTCACACACATACACAGCGCAGGTACCACAGAGTCATCAACAGTGCAAGGTTTTCTGGCTCACACATGCACATACACACACAATGCAGGTACTGTAAAGCCATCCATAATGCAAGCTTCTGTAACTTACACAGCTTAGCTACTGCAGAGCCATCAACAGTGCAAGCTTCTCTGACTCACACATACAACACAGGTACCGCAGAGCCATGCACAGTGCAATGTTCTCTGACTCACACACACACACACACACAGCATAGGTACCGCAGAGCCATCCCCAGTGCAAGCTTCTCTGACTCACACACAGAGCATAGATAGCGCAGAGCCATCCACAGTGCAAGCTTCTCTAACTCACATACACAACACAGGTACCGCAGAGCCATCCACAGTGCAGGCTTCTCTGACTCACACACACAACACAGGTACCCCAGAGCCATCAGCAGTGCAAGCTTTTCTGGCTCACACACATACACACACAGCACAGGTAACGCACAGCCATCAGCAGTGCAAGCTTTTCTGGCTCACACACATACACACCCAGCACAGGTACCGCACAGCCATCAACAATGCAAGCTTCTCTGAATAACACATACACACACAGCACAGGTACCGCACAGCCATCAACAGTGCAAGCATTTCTGGTTCACACACATACACACACAGCGCAGGTACCGCAGAGCCATCAGCAGTGCAAGTTTCTTTGACACACACATACACACACAGCACAGGTAACGCACAGCGATCAGCAGTGCAAGCTTTTCTGGCTCACACACATACACACACAACACAGGTACCACACAGCCATCAACAATGCAAGCTTCTCTGAAAAACACATACACACACACCACAGGTACCGAACATCCATCAACAGTGCAATTTTATTTGACTCACACACACACACACCCAGCACAGGTACCGCCAGCCATCAACAGTGCAAGCGTTTCTGGCTCACACATACAACACAGTAGAGGTACTGAGCAGCCATCAACAGTGCAAGCTTTTCTGGCTCACACACAACACAGGTACCGAACATCCATCAACAGTGCAAGTGAATTTGACTCACACATACACACCCAGCACAGGTACCGAACATCCATCAACAGTGCAAGTGTATTTGACTCACACATACACGCCCAGCACAGGTACCGCACAGCCATCAACAGTGCAAGTGTATTTGACTCACACATACACACCCAGCACAGGTACCTAACAGCCATCAACAGTCAAAGTGTATTTGACTCACACATACACACCCAGCACAGGTACCTAACAGCCATCAACAGTCAAAGTGTATTTGACTCACACATACACGCCCAGCACAGGTACCGCAGAGCCATCAACAGTGCAAGTGTAGTAGAAGTAGGGTTTTTAGAGAGGAAGCTTGGCGCTCAAGCTGATATGCGGTGTGTGTGTCGTACTGCGAGTGAGGACGGTGCCACCTGGTCGGAGGAGATACCCTGTAACCCCCGTAATTGTGTAAGTCGTGAAACTCACACCAGGAATGTGAACAAAAATCCTGGGCACACGTTATGAGGATAACTTATTAGTAGAAATGTCTCGTATAATCTCTAATTCTTAATGGTCAACACCAGAATGATTTTATAGAAGTATTTATTTGAGCAACCACTTCAAGAGAAACAACCAGCCGACACGTGTTTTGTCACACGAGGGAGTTAAAGCCAACGAAACCAGATTCTGACATCCGTCCTTGCCCGTTACAGAGTCGGACGGCCCACCCGCCTCCCGCACACCCTGGAACAGCGAACTTCATCCTATTTTGTCCCATACGCTTGACGTCACCCTGTCGAGTTCATTTTCCATCAGCGATATTCAGTTCCCAGGGCGCCATAATCGGATTCCCCATCAAGGCATTACCCGCTTGAATAGTCTAACTAAGAGGCACCGGCACTCTGCAATTCTCCACCCTGGCAGGTGTCTCATATTCAATTACGTCATTTCCACCGTTGTGTTTTTGACTACAGAATTTTTTTCAGCCCTGAAGAGTCACGGGATAACTCCCTCGTGTGACGAAACACGTGTCGGCTGGTTGTTTCTCTTGAAGTGGTTGCTCAAATAAATACTTCTATAAAATCATTCTGGTGTTGACCATTAAGAATTAGAGATTATACGAGACATTTCTACTAATAAGTTATCCTCATAACGTGTGCCCAGGATTTTTGTTCACAGTGCAAGTGTATTTGACTCACACATACACACCCAGCACAGGTACCTAACAGCCATCAACAGTGAAAGTGTATTTGACTCACACATACATGCCCAGCAGAGGTACCGCAGAACCATCAACAGTGCAAGCTTCTCTGACTCACACATACACACATAGCGCAGGTACCGCAGAGCCATCAACAGTGCAAGCTTCTCTGACTCACGCATACAACACAGTAGAGGTACTGAGCAGCCATGAACAGTGCAAGCTTCTCTGACTGACACACACAACACAGGTACTAGAGAGCCATCCAGATAAGGAAGTTGCAGTACAAACAGTATCAAGATTAGCAGTTGACAGAACAATGTTCTGTTCATTTCTTTGCTCTTCTCACTTTTAGTTAAGTCTTTAGAGCAAAAGGTACCAGAATGCAGAGACAAATGAGCGGCCATTTCTGGCATCAGGGGTCGTGGGCTCTCCGCAGCATTTACAAACCAAAGAGCAGATTCCAGATACACACAGTGGTTAGGCGCCACAATGTCACACACCCAGGCACATTGTTTCTCCTTCAATAGTGGTAAGAAAAAAACAAATTAACAGAAAACGCTTCTTGACATGTCAAGCCCTATAAATACAGGCACACACTGTATGTATGTAGTATAATTTTTTTGATATGAAAATGGAAAAATCAGTGGCATTTACAGGTTTAGTTTGTGTTTGTGTGTATGTGGGCAGGCACTACTAACGAGTCACCTTAGTGGTGTGTTACTTTAGCTTTGTTATGCAGACTACTCACATCTTATTATTAATGCACACACTGTAACTTAAGTGATTCTTACCTACGACGTCCCAACACCCACTCCTATACACTGCTCACACGTGGACTAAAAACAAGGGACCCAACAACAACAAGGAATGTCATTGTCTGAGGAACACATACAAGCTGTCCCGCCTGCCCCATCTTGTGACCGCCCTGAACCGATGGGCAGGGATAATTAGGAGAACCAATCGTCTGCAGGAAAATTGAAGGAACACAAAAGTTGTTCTCCAGGGGGGTGGAGCTCTTTGAGGCGCACCTGCTGTTCCTGGCGACAGCTGACCCGGGCATAGAGCCAGCCATACTGCCATTGCAGACTGGTTCATCCATGGAGGAGTCCCAAGGACACCTGAGAGAGCTATAGGCCCTTGGTCATAGGGCCTTCTTCAGGTGTACCCATCCCACTCTGCCCTCTTGTGTGCCTGTAGTAAGCAGCCTGGAGGCGTTTTGAGTAAGTTCCAGTTTATTTGATTGTGCGGCGCACTGCGACCGGCCGCAGGCAACTCCAACAGTGAATTAATCAACCGCTTGGAATTACCTAGAACGACCGCACGCAGAACAGCAGAGCCAGTTCAATTGAATACAACATTGTGCATAAACAAGGCTCGAGGAAGTCTCGAGTATAACCGCTTGTCTGCCACTACAGAAGGTGTAAACCGAATGGCAGACACGCTCACATATAATCACTACATCACCTTCCTCCTCAGAATAACAACAAAATTGCATGTAAGAACAAATGCTAATACATAACAAAATCTGAAAATCTGGAAGGCACCTTTGCTTCGCGTGTGGGACGAGGCGTTTCTGATTGTGAACAGCATGTAGATGCTTCATTGTCAAATGTAGCGCTAGGGTTGGGTGTGGTATGTTGTATCGAAGAGGCCCAATCAGATTGAGATACAGATCTGCGTCTATTCAAAATAATTCTTGCTTGTTGCGCAGACAACGTTACTAATTGGCGTTTGTTCCACCAACCCCTGCTTTCAAGTAATGCTGCACCTTTGCTAACTCGTATCACCTTAACAGGAGCAGAGTACACATACTCCCCTTTATTTACTCTGACTGGACTTTTGATCAAAACCCAGTCATTAACATTTAAGACGTGCATTGTTTATTATCAAAACCTTGTTTCATTTTAAACTGTTTCTCTAGTACATTGGACACAAGCTTTTCTCTGTCTGCGACTTCGTTGCATTCTGTTGTGTTTACTTGTTTTTTTAACCAAGTGGGAAACAGTGAAGTGTGTGCTTTCCTTCCTCTTAGTAAAGAAAAATGTGTAACCCTGGTAGTACAATGTGGTGTAGTGTTGTAGCACCATACTTTCTGTTTCAAAAAGGTTTTAACATCTAGATTAGCAGCAATAGCTGTTTGTATACCTTCCTTGTGACTTTGTTACCTCTTTCCACTAGAACGTTGGAAGATGGAGAATACAAAGCTACCTTCAAATGAGTGATATTGTGCTTTTTAAGAAATTCAGACATACGTTCAGAAGTGAAATGAGTCCCATTGTCAGACACCATATATGTGGGCGCACCTTCAATACTAAAAACTTGTCCCAAAAATGACATAACTGTTTCAGTGTCTGTTGTTTTGACAAATGAATAATGCATCCATTTAGAGAAGTAATCTCCTAGAAGAATTAGATATTTCAAATTGTCTGGTAACAAAACATAAGGCCCAGAAAAAATCAATACCTATCTTCTCCGATGCTTGATTAGGGCATTTTACAGGATGTAGAGGGCTTTTATGTAGTTTCCAATGTTTGTCTGATAACAAGCATTCAGGACACTTGTCAATTATGGATTTAACATGTCCCTCCGTTCCAGGCCACCAGTAATGTTGTTTAATGCGCATCACAGCTTTGGTGGAGCCAAGATGAGCCTGATGTGAGCACGTGATAATGGTATCACATATTTTACTAGGAGGTATAAACAAATCTCCTCTCATTAAAAGATTATTGGCCACAGATAAATCGTCTGCAACTTGTGCAAAAAATTTCAATTTGCCAACTAAAAATCTTTTCTCAGGCCACCCTTGAATAATGTACTCTTTGGCTTTGTTTAAAATCTCATCGTTCTGAGAAGCAGCAATCCAAATGGATTCCGTAAGGAGGCTGCTGCAATCTTCATTGACAGCATCAATGGAAGCTACGCACACTACATCATCTAAAATATAATTATCATCTTGTTACTCTATAATTGGCATGCGAGACAAACAATCGGCACGAAAATTGCTCCCGCCTGACAGATGCTTGATTTCAAAAACAAATTCCTGTAATTTGGATACCAGTCTAGTAAGACATGCAGAAAGATTAACGTTTGTCCCTCCTGTAAGTATGTGAACTAGGGGTTTATGGTCAGTATAGGAAAGTAGGATCTGCTTCTTATGGTTACCCCCACTTTTTGCTGAATGTAATACTGTTTTTGACTAGTTTGACTGGGATCCTGCTATTCAGGACCCCAGTCTATCTGCTTTCTCCCTAAAATGTTATGTTATGTACTTAGGTACACTCCAGATTGGATACTGAGGTACCCTTGTCAGTCCCTAGTATATAGTACCCATGTACACAGGGCATAGGTACCCCAGAGGCCTCCCATGTGCTGAAGCATGTATTATGCCATCCATGAGAGACCATGCAAAATGGAACTACAGGCCTGCCATTGTAGCCTCTGTAAGTTGGTGCATGCACCACTTACTTAAGATAGAGGTTTACTATATCTAAGGGTCACTGCACTTAAAACCTATAAGTCACCCCAGCAGCAGGCCTTAACAATCCTGAAGGCAGGTTGCTTGGTTCAAAGTGAGAGGGTGTCCTTGCACGGGCAGGACACCCCTGCAGCCTACAGAGTCCATTCTCCCGGGTAGTCAGTGAAACAGCCATATACTAGTATAGAGGGGCATTATGCGAACGCGTACAGACCAACTCTAAAATGGCTGAATCAAACCCTATCGTATTTGGTGTCAAACATGTTGGAATCATACCCCCTCACCGGTAACCGGTGTGGGAGGAATGATTCCACCCCTCAGAAGCAAGCTTCATGGGGTCCCTGGTGTTCCCTGTACAAGCCTTCTAGCTCCGGACAACACTTGCTGCTGACCAGAGACACATTTCTGCCCTCCTACTGCTGAGCCAAGCTCGAGCAGGGGAAGACAGAACAATAGGCATCCTGTCATGGGCAGGTGGGACCACCTCCCAGACAGGATTTAGTGTATTAGGACTGGGTGGGTGCGCTTGCCAGCGACTGAAAGTCTGCATGAGGGGCACATTTGGTGTCCCTGTGCATAGTCCAGTTTAAACCAGTCCTGGGAGCCGTTGGCTCCTGCTCTGGTGCGAAACTGGACAAAGGACATGGGAGTTACCTCCCCTCTGTCCAGACCCTCCCCTGGGAGGGTCCCCTAAATCTTGCCAACCCTCTCCCGTGGGTACTTAAGGGCGTACCTGGCTGTAGGACCCTAGATTCGTTGTGGACAAGATTCTGAAGACCGTCTGGGCACTCTGGACTTCGTTTGGGCCTGACTTCATCTCCCTCTCAGTCTGCTGCATCGTCTGTGCCTGTGCACCGTACAGGATCCGTGTAGGACCTGTGGAGCATTGAAGACACCTGAAGATAATCTCCCTTGGAGTGAAGGAGTCACTCCCCTGCATCGCAGGCACAGCAACACTGCTGACTGATCTGCTGATCCTGAGCTCCTGCGAACTCTGAAGGCATCAGCAACACAGGAGGTGGGTTTCTACGTCCCTCGAGGTCCGAGATGCCCTCTCACCAAGTTTGAGGTCAGAATCCCTCGGGGGGGCTGCAATACCCGAACCCCTGTGCAACGCGTACCTTTGCAAATGGAACTGCTTGTTGGCGTTTCTGCAACAAGTGCATTAGGCTCCTTGTAGCCCCAACCTCTAGCAACTTCTGCTGCAAAGATCTTCATCCACCTCGCACCGAGTGCTCCGTGGCCTGTTGTTTTGTAGAGCTGCTCAAGGTCCTCTCGCGACTCCTGTGCCTCCGGCCTGTGAGTCCAGTTGAGGGTCAAATTTGCTTTCCATTGGCTCCCCTGCTTGCTTGGAGCCAACTCTGACTCCCCTGTGTTTGGTGAGTCTCCTGGACCTTGCTGGTCCGAACCGTACACATCTTTGACCTTCTGCATGGGTTGCCATTGCCAAGGCTTTTTGGTGTCCCGCCGGACACCGACCCCTCAGCACTCGACATCCTTTGTGGGACAGCTCGCATCGGGCTCCTGGTTGTCCTCAACATCTCCTGGTCCCCGCAGCTGCAGAGTCAAGGACTCCATCAACCAACCTGAAGCATCCGACATCGATGGGCATTCGTATACCGAGCCCCTGGTCACTCCCAAGTGACCCAGACTTCTTTCAGGTACTCCTCGACAAGACTCCATGTTTGGATTCCAATGGACACTTTTCACCCTTCCAGCAAGGGCTCTTCTTCGAAGTCCTCCATTGGGTTGGACGGCGGTTTCCGACACCACTTCATCCCTATGCACCGAGCTTCCCTGGGATTGGTAACTTGGGTACCTCGCTATGCACGAGTGGGGTGGATCTCCAACCTTATGTCTTCCACGGGGTTTCTTCGAAGTCCACTGGGAAGGGTCCTTAAACTCTAAAACTTCAACTGCGACTTTCCCATAGACTTGTATGGAGCACGCGGTTGTGTTCCCACACTGCACACACACTCCGTGGGGTCCCTATCTACTCACCTTGGGTGGTTCCTCGGGGTCCCAGCAATTCTACGTCCTCTCGACACTGTCTTGACTCGAGTCGTGGTTCTTAAACCACTTATTTAGTATATGGTTTGCTCTCTCCCTGGAGCCCACTGTGTATTAGTGCTATTTACTATCATTTCTGTGCTTAAGCGTTGAGTGCTTTGTGATTATCTTTGTGTAGAAGATACTGTGACATAGTAGATAGTGTTATATTATTAAATACATATTTTTATAACTACTGTGTGGTTCTCCTTTCATTTGATCAATACTATAAGGTTGCATTCTGGTAAAACAAGCTGCTTTACAATCCTTCAAGACTAAGCCCGAAGGCTGCTCTCCACAGCTACCACTTGGATAGCTTTCTAAAGGTTGTCCTGAGAACTCTAAAATCATCATAAGGGTTGTCTGGACTGGTGCGGGGTGCCCACTTCAATTAGTGGACAGCGTATACCAGGCCAACCTCTCACACTCAGTATATAATTGAAATTTGCAGCCCCATACATACATTCTAAATTTTTGTAAGGCCCAAACACAAGCTAGGGCCTCTTGCTTCATTGTGCTGTATTGTTTTTCGTACTCTTTAAGTGATCTCGAGGCGAAAGCTACAGTATGTTCTCTCCCTTCAATTTTTGACTCAAAACAGCTCCCAAACCCTTTTGACTGGTATCTACCGTGATGATGGAAGATTTATCTTCTTGGAATGCACTCAAAGCAGGAGCTTTTTCAATTAAGTATTTAACCTCATCAAACACACTTTGTACCTGCTCAGTCCAAATAAATGTTTGACCTTTGCACAAAAGTGCCCTCAGTTTTTCAATTGCTTGTGCATACTAATCCTGGGTGTAGTTTGCATAGTAGCACTACACGTAGCTACGCGAAGTACACTTTGAACTACAGCTGTGTGCTTGTCTGCACTGTGCAATAATTGCCAACAGCATCTTGCACAGTGCAAGTTAAGATAAGTATCTCTGTGTTTATATGCTAAAATGCATATAGTAATTTCACAAAAGTGAAAACAATAAATTAACAAGCAGTGAGAGAGGTGATGATTTTGGGGTCCCCTAACCTAGGGGAGGACCAAGCAGATGCCTTGAACACAAAGAGCATATCATGCTGAATGATTCAGTGGTGGTCCCTTCCTCCTAGGACCACCCCAAGCACAGTTAATGGCAAAAATAAATACAATCCCAACCAAAGGCCCTGCAAAGCATTATGGGACGAGATTAGTAGTGGGCAGTGAATATTATAGTATTCAATATCAAAATAATTCTACAAAGAGCTGCAGTTCAACTAGTCGTTACTAGATGTCCCTCACGAGTCAAATGCAAAAGCATTGAAATTATTATTACATCTAGCTGCAGTTTCACTAGTCGTTACTAGATGTCCCTCACGACGAGTCAAATGCAAAAGCTTCATAAAGGGTTTCAATGCTTTTGCACGTTTCTAAGAAACCTAGCTGCAGCATTCTGAACTGTCTGGAGCTTTTTAATCAGATAGGCAGGGAGGCCTAGATACAAGCTCTGCACTCTGTGGTCTGTCCGGCACCTCCACGCCACACCTGGCATTGGGTGGGTTCACATTCCTTGATCACTTGCCGCTCTCGCACATGCCTGCTCCATGCCTCTCCTCGCATCCTGCTATTGTGTGTCTGTGGTGCCATGCCGTGGCTGGGTTGTGGGTATGGCAAGGCCAGCTTCACAATGGAGTCGTGTTGTCATGTCTGGTCGGTTGGCATGTTGTGTGTCATGTTGAATGTAGTTGTGCTGCATGCCCATTGCCAGTGTCGTGAGTTGCATGACTGTGGGCTGGAGGTGTGTGGTGTGTTCATTTTGGTCTTACCAACGGGCACTGCATTTCCATGGGTGCCATCCTGGGAGTGCTAGGTGATGCTGGACTGTCCGGAGATGTGAGAATCATGCACTCTGCCTGGGGAGTTGGCCAAGACATTGTTGAGGAGTCCCGGGCGGTCCACTGTTGCCTGCACATTCATGATATGCGTGTGCTTTCTGTTGTGGTAGTTGTGTGCAGTGTCGGCAGGGGGCACGAGGGATACATGTGTGCAGTTGATTGGCCCTGACACGTGAGGGAATCCAGCTATGGCGTAGGGGCCTTGCTTGGTCTCCAGCAGCTCCTGCGCAGTGTGGGTGAAGTGGAGGTGCTGGGGTACCAGGCTGTTGTTGGCATCCAGGACAGGTGTGATGACCTTGTATGGGGCTGACTGTGTGACTCCTCCGACTCTGGCAGTTGTGGGTTGGATGGTACCAGAGGCCGACATGTGCTGCACAGCCGGCAGCTTTGTCTGCGGAGGGATGTTGGTAGTCCGCTGGGTTGGTACCGTCAGCAGGTGGGGACGCGGCTCAGGATGCGGGGGATGGTGGTCCTTTTGGGCCTGTAGTGGGCAATGTCCTCCTCTGGCGTTGGGTCTGGGTGGCAGGTGCGTTTCAGGTGGGTCCGCTGTCTTTGTGTACGCTGCCTCTGTGGTGTTCCCGGAGGGGAGGGGGGCGGGACGGGTCCTGGGGGTGGTGGCGGGCCTGGGGTGGGTGTGGGTGGGTGTTGTGTCCCTCATGGGTCTCGGCGCTGCATGGTCATTGTCTCCATGGCATCTGTGGGTCTTCGGGTGTGGCTCTTGGCTGGGCTCCCTTTCATGCTGCAGGTAGTCGTCCTGCTTAACACCAGCAAAAGGCAGGTGTTAAATCACTGGTACTACCGCGGCTTATCGCCTGTTTTTGGTTCGCTTCGCAGATCTGGCAGTTCGTTGTGAAAGTGGTGTTGTGGTTTTTTCGTATGTTTTTGCACGGGAACGCCTACTCTGCATCTCATTAGGGTTAGTTGGTGGTGTCCACCGTGGTGTTAAATTTTGGGGCAGTTGTCGCGGGAATACTGGCGATGTCTGCAGTTTGCACCCGCTTGTGAATGGGGTGTTAAATCTATCTCCACTTTTGATGGGTTAAGGTGGGGATAAATCGGCGGTAGGTCCTTGTGAATATCCCCCTTAATCCCTTGAGGGGTTCTCGGGACAGACGATCCAAATCCTGAAGATCCAGGAAATCTCAGCAGGTGGTGGCTGATCAGCCAGGCGGCTCTTTTGGGACTTGGGCACAAGTGGCAGAGACATTGAACTCCGATCTTGTGGCTACTCTGAGGCACATCGGCCTGCTTGAAACGGCTCCAGATTCATCTGAATGACCCCTGCTGATTCTGATTGAAACTGAAAGCTTGTCTGGCTCCCTGACTTGATCTGAATGCTCTATGCCATGCTGTGTGTGTGCTTGGTTCTTGTGGTGGTGGTCAGGCTCTTTGAGGCTGCACCAGGAGTGGTTGTTGTGTTTTTGATTTGGTGGGGGGTGGGAGGGCTTCTTCACATCTGCACGAACCGATTTATTTACTGGTTTACCTCTACATAGCTGTCAGGCTAAGTTAGCCTGATAAAGACAAACGGGGCTCCTGATCATCAACTCTCTTTTCTTCTCTCCCCATAGTTAGTTGCAGATGTTCTGTACAGGGGCGACAGATGCTTCCAGATTATTAGTATGGGTGGGGGGTTTTGAAATGTGGTATTATTCTAATGTTTTTGCTCTAATGTTTTTTCATTTCAGGTATTCACTGCACCAGCGCTCCACTGCCAGTTGCTACATCTCTGGGTCTGGTTGGGGTGTGCTTACTTACTCTCTCGCCTTGTGGGGGCCAGGATGACCCTGTGGACAGTCATTCACAGTTTTCCCATGGTTAAAGTTTTAACGTGGAATGTAAACGGTCTCTTGGATCCTATCAAGAGATCGGCTGTCCTGCGTCATGTCAAGCGACACAAACTGGATGCAGTGCTACTCCAAGAAACTCACCTTACGGGCACCCTTTGCTCTTTCCTGGGGCGGTTTGGATATGAGCGTGTGTTTCACGTGGGTATTGCTAGGGATTCCAGATGAACAGCGATACTCCTTCATAAAACATTTCCTCTTACAAACTTGAGGGTACATTGGGATCCTCAGGAGCGTTATGTGGGTACAGAGGGGCGTGTGGAGACCAAACATCTTAATTTTGTATCATGCTATATTCTCCCGCAGCTGCTACAACCCACACTGCGTGCGGTTCAAAACCTCATTACACCCTTCCATCTGGATCGACGTTTGTTTGGGGGGACTTCAACGCTGTTCCCGACCCTGACCGCAACGTCTCTGGTGTTCCGTGGCCTGGCCGTCGTGCACGCTCAGCGAGCCTGATCTCATGGGCAGATTCTATGGGACTTTGCGACCCTGACGCTGTTGGAACCCAACGTGTCGCTCATATACTCACTTGTCGGCTGCGTATGGGGTCGGATCATGTTTTGACTTACTCTGGCTCCCTGCCTGTGACCTTCTGCAGGTTCAGACCATTCATATACTGCTTAGAGGCATTTCTGATCATGCTCCTCTTTTTCTTGAGTGGGGTGGTTCCGTGCATCTTCCCCGTGCAGTGTTGTGCTTTAATGCATGGTACCTTACCAACCAGAAATGTGCAGATTTCGTGGCACAGGAGATACAGACCTTCTGTGAGAATCAAACTTCCATGTCGTCGTGTAGTACCCAAGTAAGCCTTCACTCCGAGGTCACCTGAAGGGGTATGTGTGGAGTGAGGAAAGGCGGAAACAGGCTCACATTACTGAGCTTGAATCCCATATCACTGCGCTCGAGGGTTTAGGAATACACCCTTTATCGGAGGCCACAGCCCGTTCATTGGAAATGGTCAGGGATAAGCTTCGCCAGGTCTCTCTGGAGGAGGTGAGGCAATGTTGGAGAGCGTCCACTCAAAGGATATATGCCCAGGGTGACAAATCGGGCAAGCTGTTGTATTTGTTTGCAACTCGAGAGGTCTCCAGTAGAGTGGTCCCGGTGATTAGGGATGGCTCTGGCACACATGTGCAAGGACTTGCCTTCCCTTGCTCAAGCATTTGCAACTTATTATCAGGAGTTATATGCAGCGCGCCCTCCACCCTCACAGAAACTTAACACTCTCCTTATTGTGGATATTCCTTTGCCGACTATTCGTCCCTACTTGGAGCGTGTATCAGAGTCTCTGATTTTGGTGGAGGAGGTAGAGGAGGCAATATCTGATCTCTAGTCAGGGAGAACCCCCGGCCCTGATGGGTTTCCCGTCGAGTTTTTCAAGCAATACAGTGATCTCCTATCCCACATAAAGTAGCCTTGTATGCGGACGCTATGAAACGCGGTTCCTTTCCCTCAAACCTGCATGTTTCCACTATTGTAGTTCTGCCCAAGGCTAGACCAACCAGCAGAACACTGTTTATCGTACCACCCATTATCGCTTATTAATGGCGATCTTAAAATCTTCGCAAAGGTGTTGGCGGCCAAGATCAGCCAGACCCTCCCATATCTGGTTCACCTAGACCAGTGCACTTTCATGCCAGGGAGAAGTACTCGTCATTGCATCAGAAGGGCGCAGCAGGTGCTCTCTAGAGCGCCACAGTTGGGGGTAGAACAAGCCCTCCTCCTGACTGATTTTCAGAAAGTCTTTGATAAGGTTTCCTGGTCGTTCCTTGAGGTGGTACTTCAGCGTGCGGGCTTTGGCCCCTGTATTTCGCAACTTGGCTTGTGCTGACTGTCCTGTCAGCACAAGTCCAAGTCAACAGGATTCTCTCCCCACAGTTTCCGACTCGCAGGGGCACATGTCAGGAGTGCCACCTGTCCCAGCTGTTGTTTGCTCCTGCCATAGAGCCGTTAGCATGTCTGATATGATAAGATACGCATATTCGGGTATGGCACTGTGGGGAACTATAGATGATCCTATTGCTCTGTATGCGGTCGATGTTCTGCTTTTCTACAGCGAACCTCAGATGAAGGAGCCCCGGTGTCTTGAGATCCTTCTGCTATATGCATCAGGCCTGCGGGTGAATGCTAGCAAATCTCTACTGGTTTCGGTAGTAGGCGACGCAAGTGGACGCTATTGTTCCCCGGATATTCCTACTAGACATCACCATTTTCAGTACCTTGGGGTCCACATCTCCTGCCAGCTAACTTTTGGCACAGTCTCTTAATTTGTGTCCACTTCAGTTGCTGATGGATTGGGATTTGTGCAGATGGAGTCCCCTCCCCCTCAACCCGATAGGATGCACTGCTTTATTTAAAATGATGTGCTTGCCCCGATATCTCTACATCCTGGTGAATTATCCATACCCTATCCCTCAGGCGTGTTTCTGCCCCTTCACTTCAAAACTAACGTTCTTCATTTGGGCAGGCGGACAACATTGCGTGGCTTTTGTGTCGACTAGAAAGTCGCCGTTCAGCAACAATGAGTGGTTCACTGGAGGTTCCGATGACCTGGCCTACCGGCTCGAGTTGTATCTTCTGGGCCTTGATGGACTGTTAGACCTATTGTATGGCACCCCGTTGTCCCCACTATACCCATCTTGTATTTGGGTGACAGTGCTGTGCTGGAGGACGGCCCTGCGTCTTACCCACTGGATACGCCGCCTCACAGATATGACACCCCTATGGCGGGGCACCTGGTTATGCTAGATGGCTGGCCTTGCTGGGTTCATACACTGAGACCGCATAGGCATCACCCACTTGGGTGATATTCGTAAGCGGGGGCTCCTGATGTCCTTTAAGGAGCCACAGGAACATTACAGCCTATCACAAACACAGTTCTTATGGTTTCTTCAACTTTGTCATGCTCTCTTAACTCATATTCCAGCAGATACGGAGATACCCGAATACAGCCCTCTAGGAGCGAAGCTATTAATGGGCCGTCTGGATAAAGGAATGATGTCAACGATATCTCGGACTCTGATAATTAATGCCCCAGATCACTTTCCTCAGTTACGGTGTTGATGGGAAGGCTGGGTGTGGGAACCTGATGATGAGTACTGGAGAGATGCTTGTCTTGCCCCGCGGGAGTTGGCTAGTTCTTCTAGACTGCGGATGGTGCAAATCAACTATCTTCATGCTACTTATCTCTCTCCGTGTTGCCTCCGGTGGATTAGTGTGGGGTAACAGGAGTGGTGTGGATGCTGTTGGGCCCTCAGTGCTGACTTTCTTCACATGACATGGGGCCAGATGTACGACCCAAAATAGCATGCACAAACGGGTTAGCGACCCGTTTGCATATGCAAAAATGAATAGGGCCATGTACAATTCCTATTTAGCTAGTCGCAATTTTTTTGCGACTGGCTATTAGGAAGGGGCGTTTCAAGGGCCTCCCGTCCAAATAGCGACTCTCTACCCCATGTATGAATGTTTTGCAACCGCAATTGCGGTCGCAAAACACTTGCAATTTACCGCCCTCTTCAAGAGGGTGGTAATGCACTCACAAATGGGAAGGGGTCCCCAGGGGACCCCTTCCCCTTTGCAAATGCAGGGGGAAATATTTTTTAGGGGCAGGCACTGGTCCCAGGGACCACTACCTGCCCTTAAAAAATGAAACGAAAACGTTTCATTTTTTTTTTTTAAATGCATCCCGTTTTCTTTTAAGGAAAATGGGCTGCATTTAAAGAAAAAAAAACTGCTTTATTTAAAAGCAGTCCCAGACATAGAGGTCTGCTGAGCCCAGTAGGCCACCATCCCTGGGAGGGCCAGCCATTCCCAATGGGGTCGCAAATTGGGAGTGCCTCATGAATATTGATGAGGCATGCAATTTGCGACCCTATTGGGAATCGCAAACAGTGTCTCAGACACTGTTGTACATGGCATTTTGCGACTCGCAAATTGCGACTCGCAATCGAGCGCAAATTACGACTCGCAATTGAGCGCAATTTGCGACTCGCAAATTGTCATGTTCGTACATCTGGTCCATGGTCCTGTCCATGCCTAGTGCCCTTCTGGGAGGGAATGACACAGGAAATGTTGGCAGTCCTGGAACACACTGTTATGCTGGGCGCTCATGAGGTGTTATTGGGGCTCTTGGAAGGTGTTGAGGAATATTCTTCTGAGAGGAGTTTTATTTGGGTTGTAACCGTTGTGGCCAAAAGGGACATTGCCCACTGCTGGAGGCGCCCGGAGACCCCCTCCCTAGAGGTGTGGCGGAAGGGTGTCGACTGATGTGTGCGCCAGAAATGGCCTGTATATGAAGCCCGGGGTTGCCCTCAAAAATATGTAAAGATATGGGGAAAGTGGTGTGCTCACTATGGACTACCTGTATAAATGTATGGTGTGGTTGGGAGATGGTCGGTGCCATGTGATCAGATCAAGTGGGATGTTATTTCAAATGTGTACGTTTCAGTGGACGCAGCTGTGTATTAATGTGAAAATCAATAAAATTTGGTGATTAAAAAAAAATAGAAAGAAAACCTGTTCTTTAGGGAACCCAATGGAGGCAGAAGGAGACACTTTAACAGCCAATAGAAAGAAGGCAAAACTAAACTACTCCTGTGGGCTAATCCAAGCTGTGATTGGCACTGTCTCAATTCAGCAGCTGAAGTGCCCTGAGCCCAAGAAGCTAGTGGCTCATGAGGCTGATCTGAAGCCAATTTCTGTATGCATAAAGCAGTTACTTAATACAATATGTCAATTGTGAATGGTGCAATTCTCAATGCATGTTCAACTTAAAAGGACATCTTTGTGAAAGGTAGTACTTTTATGCCCTGGATGCATGAAACAAGACAAAATATGGTTAAACTAATATGATACATTGCAAAGCACATCTTAGTTGGACATTGGGTGAAGTGGTAATGTGCTTTTCTCAAAAGGACTTACAAATGAAGTCGTAAAGCATGAATCTTTATTGGGCTGAGATGAAGAAGTAATCTGTGTCTTTCAATTGGCTACAAATATAGTGGTACTACACATCTTATTTGGGCTATGAAGGAAGTGGTCATGTGCATGTCTCAATTGGGCTACAAATGAAATGGTAATGTATGTGTCCCAAATGCTCAACGTTGAATCTGAAATGCACATATCTCAAGTGGGCATTGTTGTGTGTGTGGTATGTTTTCTTTTCCATAATACATGCAATCCAGACTGAATATATGCCAACATGAAAGCACTAACTTTTTAGAGTGTGTGTGTGACAGACGTACGGCCTACAATACTATTATTCTAAATGGTAATGATAACAGTGTGTGCAGGATTGCCGTATTATTTTAAAATATTATTTTCCGAGCTGTAAGTTGACATTAGTCTCACTAGCAAAAAAGAGAACTGGAGGCCTTCCAGTCTCTGGAAGCTGCAGAGCTAGGTGTAATGAGTAGCGCTACAAGGCATTTCTGCCTCATAGAAATCAGACTTGGAAGGGAAAAGAATTGTATATTGTCGTGTAGTTCCTAGGAGTCCCCCAGGACCTCTGCGTTTTGGGTGACCTAAACTGAGTGATTGGTGTACAAACAGGCTCTGGACACCCCCACAGGATATGTCCGCCATTAGACCAGCTAGCACTATAGTGCCACTACCACCCCCCTGTTTTCTACAGCCGTGTAGGCAGTTTCTGGCAACCACTGGACATGACAACCCTGATTCATCAGGGATCGTGGAAAACAGTACAGTACTTTTCGCTCAGACACTCGTGCTTGCTTACTCTCAGAAAATACACAGGATGGTGGTTAGGACGTTTCAATAAGTATTTATTGGTCCAGCGACAGTCTTGGGTAAAACATATGTGCTGTGACAATCAGGAGAAAGAAGCATATGAAAGATATGGCAAGTACCAAAATAGTAGATACATTTCTACCATAGTGCTAATAAGATGAGCATAAGCAGTTCAGATAAAAACAGTAGCACTTGCATATTCCTAAAATGCGCAACCTAAAATGTTATGTTCCATATAGGTACCCTAATATAGGCTCAGGTAGTCACCTAACCCTTCACCTATATTCTTCCCTACCATTGCACTACATAACGGTTCTTAGTACTGACTTTATACCTAGTTACGGTAATGTTCGAAGATGACAAGGGGTTTTCTACGAAAGGCTTAAGCCTCATTCATTATGCATGAGGATTCTTGGAATCACAGCAGGCCAGCAGGCCTACCATCTCCTGCATAATAACTATGTGTAAGGGTCATTCCTTCCGTCATCCTAGTCCAACATGACACAGCAAGGTATATCCCCAGGGGGTACCACTTTGGGTATATATACACCATATCTTGCTGAGAGAATCAGAGGAGAAAAGGACCTCCATGCCGACACACTGATGCGAGACGCTGAGGCTCCTGCACGCAGACACTCCGGCTCGCAGTGGTCTGACATCCCTTGCGGGGTGTCCATCTCGAGACCAAGACAGGTCCCACAGTCTCTCACTTCAGGTAATGGGGTTGACTTTATCCTAGAGGAATTCTTGGCTTTACACCCACATACATGCTAGGTACACTTAGGTACATCTAGTTAGGGACGCATCGTAGGAGTACGCATTCTACTGTCATGTATTTTATATTCTTGCCTGTATTCATTGTTTTAGCACGATGGTAGAAATCTCCCATCCTTTTACTCTGTTAGTGCTTATAATAATTTATATCTGTTGCTGTCTAATGGTAGTTTCAGCACACCTATTTTACACTAGAATGACGCCTGTGCATCTCTCTGAGACAAAGTGAGCACGAGTGACTGAGCGAAAAGTAGTACACTGTTTCCACAATCCTGAGGGATCAGGGTTGTCATGTTCGATAGTTGCCAAGAACTATTCTCTCCTTGGTAAGAGGAGTTTCTAGTGGCACTGTGAGCTAGCTGGTATACAGGCTACAGTATATGTTGTCTAAACACGCAGATCCTATATAGGTTTATAGGAACTGCACGACAAAAATAATTTGCCTAAATGTACGTAGCCTAGGCTTGTGCATGTAGCATGTATATGCATATGTGTAGGTATCTATAGCCAAGAAATCCCCAGGGATGAACCAGCCCCCTCACCGGGTGGTTGAGAACGAGGGACCCTGGCTCTGCTTCGAGGATGACACCCCGCAAGGGATGTCAGACCGCTGCGTGTCGGGAATTCAGCATGCAGGACCCCTGGCTTAGCTTCGAAGGAATTCTCTAATTTGTAGGGTGGAGTGATGGTCTTTTATGCTAAAGTGGTCACTCCAGGGTTTTTTCTAGAATCAAAATGTTTTTAAAACAATCACGGATGTTATGAAAACAATTATAAATGTTTTGAAAACAATTTCCAATGTTTTTTTAAACAAGTGCGATCATGCACAGTTGGCTGTTGGCCAAGGATGAAAAAGAAGTGGTGACCCTTGTACAGAATAATTCTGCTGTGCCTGGGGACATATTTATGTAAGTCAGGTACAGGGATTATGATAGGATACTAAGAGCCTGGTGTCGAAGAGATAGGAACAAGCTACTAGGTAAAAGGTCACCTGTTTGTACTCATTATTGTCGTGTGGATAGGACAATGCATGTGAAAAGGGGTATACATGACAGGACTAGCCTAAAAGACATGACACCCACTCCTCATCAAAATGTCAACAGGGTCAGCTAGATAATGATAAAGCTAGGGCCATTAAAAGCATAAAACGTTTACCATTAAAAATAATAAAAGCACTTTAAAAATTTGTTAAAAATGTCCATAAAAGAAACATAAGTTGAAAGTCGAAAATATCCTTTATCTAAAAGGAGTGCAAAAGGTCCTCTAAACTGGTATATGTGGTTATTATTACACTGAGCACCTTGAAAGCCATTATGCTCAGTTAGAGCAGAGAAGAAAAAATAAAACAAAGTCAGTGTTCTTCTTTCAATTTGGTAAATGTTTAAAAGTTGCCAATTAGTTCCCAGCACAGGAGCAGCTAAATTGTTTATGAATCCTGCGCTGAAGACTCACCATCGCTGAACGTTGTATCCGCAGGTGGCAGCCCCTCCAAAACTTCCAGTATCATGTTGAGTGAGCAAAGATGTTCATCTTCCGTTCCCATAGCAGCCTCCTGGGAAGAAGTAGTTGCCTGTACGCCTGATACCGATGCTGTACCTCTGGAGCAGAGCCGATATCCCTTCCAACAGGAGCGGAAGCATCCTGTGGAGGCTCCAAGAATGCCATTATCAAGATGGGAATATGCTGGAGACAACTGCACGTGTGGACCCGCAAAGGCGCAAGTAGTGCTTCGATGTCCGGCGGCGCAACTGATGGAAGTGTCAGACATAGATCCAACACGCAGCCAAAACCGCAGAAGAGGCAACAGGACACAGTCTAGCCAGACCAGTCTAAACAACAGGAACCAATGCTCACTCAGCTCTCGAAGCCGAGGCGTAGTTAGGTAGAACACCATGCGCTCATGACAACGTCGTTCCAGCAGTGTTCTCTCCAATGTCTTGAGGGACTGAGATGTCCATTGCGAAGCAATAGTATTAAAATCAGGATGCCCACTACAGAAAGCAGGACCAAAGGAAGCCGTCCAAAAACCCTTCCAAGTACGGAGTGTATGAAAGCTGGAATTACTCCAAAGATGGTCTGAAAGGTGGTTAAGAGACCTGATCCAAGTTGCTTAAATAAGTGTCCGATCCCACTCGTATCGGACATGTTAAAGCTACAATGAACCATTTCTCCGAAATGGATGGGGAAGTTCGTATGGACCAGGGCCTGTATCTCTGCTGAAGACCTTTCAACCTGGAGATCAAACGTCTCTCGGGCTGAAGTTAAGGCCACATTCTGTTGAAACAACATGGCTTTCAGTCTGCTCAGCGAATCAAACATAATACTGTAAACATTCAATGAAGGCCACAGTGGTGCCTCCCTAACTGTGCGAGCCGGGGGAAACAATGCTTGCTTACAGCAAACAACCCTGAAGTTTACTGTGACTAGATATGCGATGCCTGGTGCCATACCACAACAACCTTGGTAATTCAGCATTAAATAACTCCCATTCGAGAGTAATTCAAAAATTGAATGAATCACTGCAGCTGGGGAGCTTTTCAAGTAGCAAGATAAGTTTGCTTTCGAAGCATTACAGGCTCTGTGAAGCGAGACTACCTTGCACACCAAAGAACCACTTAACGCCCTCTTGCAGTGTGTACCTCTTAAGAAAGCTTCAGTGTCCTTATTCCTATATCTATACGGTAACTCCCAGATTTCCTGTATGTACCCTTCGCCTAATGCTTCATACCTGCCAACCTGATGGTGTTCTAGGCAGTATTGGAACTGGAATGTCATGATGGGCAGTGTGACAGTTTACTCTTTCTGGTATGCTGATTTATCGGCCCCCAGGACCTGCTGGTTCCTGGGCGTCGTCATTTCCAGATTTGATTGCCCCCCTCTTACTCAAAATGGCTAATTTTACCATCTTGGGTGATTTAAATCTCCATCTTGATAATACTGAATGTACTATTAGCAGCACATTAATTTCGGACCTCTCTGCAATGAATTTATCACTTTGCAACAGTGGCCCGACGCATACGGCTGGTCATTTACTAGATCCAATTTTTTCTAATTTATCTCATATTCAAAGCTTTTCTGCGCTTCCATTATGCTGGTCAGATCACTTTGCGATCAAGTTTTAATGTACAGTTCCACTGAACTTGTTCATACCTGCAACTGAAATACAATCGCAACTTAGAAATTGGGGAAAACTGGATTTGGAAATTTTTAATCGAATTTTGTCCAACAATATTCCAAATATTGGTTCATTATCACTATCATCTTTGGATACTATCTACAGTTGGATTTCTAATGCAGTTAATCACTGCCTTCCACTCTCTGTCAAAAAACTGTCTAATCATCGTCCTCCTGCTCCCTGGTTTACTGAACAATTAAAAATCGAAAAAAGTAAATGTAAAGCATTGGAAAGATCTTGGAGGAGAGACTACTCCCCTGATTCTAAAATCACATATAAAACTGCTTTAAAAAAATATCATGTTCTATGTAAACTAGCTCGAGCGGAATATGTTTCCTCTTCTATTTCCAATGCACAAAATTGCTCTCGCACTTTGTTCATAATGGTGAAAAAATTGGCTGGCTCGGATACGCAGCCCAATTCTCCTATTCTAAATGAATTTCAATGCAACACTCTTGCCAATTTCTTTGTAAGTAAAGTGGAGCAAATATATCTGACACTGGATAAAATTAGGCCTTCGGTGCCGATTCAGTCAGCTTCCCCTCTTGAACCCATTTTTATAGTGGAACCTCCTATGAAATTGGAAAAATGGGCGCCTCTTGATATTAATTCTTTAAAAAAAAATTTAGGCAGTATCAAATCTGGATCTCCATGTGATCTTCTTCCTGCTCCTGTACTTTTACAACTTGAGCAGCCTTCATTGGAAATTGTTATGGAACTACTCAATGCCTCACTTCAAGAGGCTTTGGTTCCATCCGATTGGAAACATGCTATGGTCCTTCCACTGCTGAAGAAGGCTAATGCTGATCCTGATCAGTCATCTAATTTCAGGCCCATTTCCCTACTTCCTATTTTTTCCCAAATTTTGGAAAAACATGTAAATTTACAATTATCCAAATTTATTGAATTTTTGAACTTTTTACACCCCTCTCAGTCTGGTTTCAGAGCGGGTTTCTCGACTGAGACGACTCTCCTTGGCGTTACCGAAATGTTGCGTCAACATTTAGATACTGGTAACACAGTGGCCCTCATATTGTTGGATTTGAGTGCCGCATTTGACACGGTTTCTCATACCGTGCTAATCAAATCCTTGCAGTCACTTGGTATTACCGGGACAGCACTTGGCTGGTTGATTTCATTTTTATCCAAACGGACCTTTCAAGTTTTTTCATCGAGAGCTTCTTCTAAAATTCTTTTTCTCCTTATGGGGTACCTCAGGGATCAATTTTAAGTCCCCTTCTGTTCAATATCTATCTACAACCTTTGGCTGTGATTGCAGAGGAGGCTGGGTTGTCTCTTTTTCTTACGCTGATGACACCCAAATAATTTTTCCCTAACTGCGGGAAATCTGCAAGGCCCCTCAACTCTCCAAATGGGCTTGAGCAACATTGCATCTTGGATGCAAACCAATCTACTCAAGCTCAATGGTGAAAAAACGGAGGTCCTCATTTTTGGGAAAAATGGGGACCTTTGGGGCCCCCAACATTGGCCCAGTGAAATGGGACCCTTCCCCTCACCCACCGCTCAAGCCCGTAATCTGGGATTCATTATGGATAATAAATTATCCATGAAACAACATGCGGTAAAAACTGCAGCCACCTGCTTCACCATTTTAAAATGGTTGAAGAAAATCATCTGGATGCTCCCTAATGCTACCCAAAGGACGGTAGTCCAGGCACTTGTTACATCTAGACTGGACTATGGGAATATTCTTCTTTTGGGAGCAAACAAAGATGTGTTACGTAAGCTCCAAGTGGTGCAGAACTCTGCTGCTAGGCTGCTTTATAAAATCCCAAGAATGACCTCAATCTCCAATGCTTTGAGAGATTTACATTGGCTTAAAGTGGAAAGTCGGACTAAGTTTAAAGCCCTGGACTATATGTTTAAGATTAAGATGGGTACTGCCCCTCAATACCTGCAAAAACTGGTCCGCCAATATCAGCCCTCTCGACTGTTACGCTCTACGACTCAGGAAATATTCATGGTTCCCAGGATCAAACTCAGAAGAATGGGGGCCGCTCTTTTTCCTATCTTGGTCCTCTCCTGTGGAACTCTCTTCCCATAGTGATCCGCAAAGAAACACTTCACTTAAAATTTCGTAAATTAGTTAAAGCTTGGCTGTTTAACCAATAGTACTTACTCTTTTCTATTTGTTGTGGTTCCTCTCGGTCTGCGCTGGGAAACCCTTTTTGGGTAGCTACGCGCATTATAAAATTAATTAACATAACATAACATAACATATAGCCATGAATTAACCATTCCGTAGATGGTGACTCCTCTACTGTAAAAGGTAACTTTTCTAATTACTCAATGAGCAGCATGGTGTACTTTGCATTTCTGCGTGCCATGGTCAATTGTCTGTCGGTCAGCTTATAAGCCGAAAACAGATTAGTGCCGTTATGATACCGCCATGGCATGTGGCCAGAACGCAATGATTGTAGCATCCAGCTTAACAGCATAATGGAGCGCAATTGAGATTGCCCATGTTGTAGAATAGACAAGTCTTGTTCCATTAAGTCAATTGCTGAGGACACAATGTTGCTCAGTGAATAAATACGTGAAGAGAGTGTGGTCAAGCCGTTGTCTACCACAGCCAAAAAGAATTCTAGGTTAATTCTATCAATTTCACGTAATCTCTCAGCAGCATCCTGTTGGGAGACTTTCCGTAGTTCATTATAGATGGCATATAAGAAGCGTTTTTTATGCAGTTTTTTGGGACCCGGCAAGAAATTCCTAAGATCCATGTTGTCAGACAGAAGGGTCAAGTGTTGTTTCACCTGTGATAGTGTTGAGGTCTTTAGCCATTCTAGGCACAACTTCCCAACACTATATGAAGTCACTGCCCCTGGGTCGTCTGTGTGTACATAGCGTGGGTCAGGCCTATGGATACTAAACCCTCCTGTGGTACCCTTGAATCTTGATTGACACCTATTTGTGTCAATAGGCCAAACCAACCATCCCTTCCAATTGGGGGCTGTGGAATTGTATGTACCATTCTGTATCATTGCGCCCAGCACTTCCTTACTTGTCTGTGTGTCATTTGTAATACCTTCAATAGGTGTGGGTGAGGGGATGCGTGGTGTTTTCAGGTCTTTTATTTTTGTAAACCCATAGCAGGTAGTCTGTTGCACTGTTCTGTTCAGGAAAATTATCTGTGATGGTATGAGGCAAGCTCTGAATAAAGCCTCTGTTCCCTGAACCTGCCAATCTTTCGTCCCCCAGATGGATTTTGTGTCTATCGTGTCCCTCCAATAGTCGAAACCTTGTATGGACAGTTGGGAGACAAAAGGTGCTGAATATATGAGCTTGGTGTTAGTCAGCATCATTTTCTTCACAGTTGCATTTGTCTGTACTAGCTTGTAGTAATATGACATTGGGTCTGATGTATTGAACCCTGAAAAGTATGCACATTTCTGAGCGAATGTGTCAGAACTACCTTTTGGTGGTGTTGGGCAATGTTCCCATTGATGGTAAGTGTTTACAGTGCATAGAAAAAGTGATGACCATAGTGCTGGTAACAATACATACTATCGTAATCAGGTGTATCTGCATACAATTCCCTGTACGAAAATGCAGCAGATTGTTCTAAATCTGAGAGTATAGTATTCACAGTCTCAATGTCCAAATCATCAGGGAGTGTACTCGGGGTAATGAAATCATTCATAGAAATTTTGAATACATGTGGAATTTTCAAATGTTCAGTGGGACCAAATAGATCATATGAAACTTTATCCCAAACTATGCCATCCGGTACTGGAACTGCTGCAATGTTCACCAGGGACAAGTCTCTGTTCACGGTGTGATGACGTATGTGGTTTCAAGACCAAGTTCACAGGTTGTACTGCAGAGCGTTGTGGAAGGTAATGTCCATTCAGTAGTAGGAAAAAGACAGTTACTATACCAATCCAAATTAATAAGAACTGGATCATTAATGCAAACCAAAGATGCAACTAAGGGTATACTAAGTAAGTCTTTTTCAACCAGAGATAGAAATGTCGAAATTGTTCTTTTTTAGAGATGGGTGGCATTTGCTCAGAGTCACTTGGATCTGAAGAAAAGTAATCGAAGTTGATGACGTAGCCAGACGCAGTTTGATCTATCTTTGGGAGCTCAGCATTGTTTGTAGAACTGGCAGGTGCTTCTTGTGAAGGCACGTTGATGTAGATTTCATTGTTGGGACAAATTGCAATTTGTGTTTCAGTTATATTTGATGTTTGTTCAATTTCAACCGGTGTTATTCGTACTCCGTTATTTGATACTCCTGCGTTTTGTGCAGGGGTGTCTTGAAACATTATCAGTCTTTCCATCTGAACCTCCTGTATAGTAGCGAGAGGAGATCGGAGGCTACTCAGGACCCTACGTGGCCTGCTGTTGAGAATTGGCCACATAGTGTGGTTTGATCAGATCAATGGAGACAAATCTTTTTTCTTTTTTGCCGGCAAGAGGCGGAAGCAGTACTTTTCTCTTTCCTTGAACTGCCAGGACAGGTACAGGTGTTCTGTAAGATGGCCCAAACTCCTTCTTGTCCACAATCTTTTCTCTGACCAGGTCCCTGACTTTTGGGACCCAGGCAGGTCTTGCCGGAACCGGTTTCACATCCCCAGTGACGGTGTGTTTTACTTGAACGATGCTTTGTAATGCCCGGTATTCATTGAGTTCCTGTAAAACAGCCAAACGATCATTCAAATCAAATGGTTTCGCATTCGCCACTGTGCTGGCACAATCGAGGTCAGGTACCCACATTCTTGTCCCAAACAGGATCTCATAGGGGGTACGTCCTCCCAAGGACTTTCTTTGCATATTATTGAGTGCCCTCTGGACCCCGTATAGGTGATTGACCCAACTACTGCCCGCACCTAATACCCTTGCTGTTAAGGATTGCTTTAGGTCCCGGATTTCCTCTCCACCACCGAATTTCCCTCGGGATGGTAGGGGGAGGAGTACCGCAAGGCCACACCCATACTTTCCATGGCTTCCTTGTAAGCCCGAGAGCTAAATGTAGGGCCACGGTCAGAATGTAAAGTGCTAATTGCATATGTCCTGATAAAGACTCGCAAATCCTTTATAACAGTTCGAGCTTCAGCCTAGCACTGGGGCCAAACCCATAGAAATCTAGAGCATGAATCCACTGCCACCAAGATGTACTTGTAAGCCCTGTCTGAATTTAAGGGGCTGCAGTGATCCAAATAGACACATGCGAGAGGTCTGTCTGAAATGAGTAATGGTGTTTGTGGTGGCCGTGCTACGGTGGAACCTTTCATCTGTTGACAGATGTCGCACTCTAAGACATAAGCCTTTCTTTGCTTAGACAAACCTGGCCACTAGAACCGCGGCTTTAGTAGTGAAACTGTAGCAGTGACTCCTGCATGTGCAGAGCCCAGACCCTTGTATGCAGCTAGTATTAAACCTAATCTTCGATCCATGTTTGGTATAACTCTATCCCCCACTCTTGGAATTTGAGCATACCGTGTATTTTGCGCATTTAATTTATAGGAATATTTGAGTGGAAAGCCCTTTGGAACGTTGGTTGCTATCATTTTGGCTCCGTCTATCCTCGTGCTAGAACGAGTGATTGCAGCAATGGCAGCAGTTCGCACTGTCGCTTTGGCGGCTTCATCAGCCCGTGAATTCCCTTCAACGTGTACGCCAACACGCTGATGACTCAAGGTGTGAAAAACTTGAGCCCGTGTCAGGCATGCTTTCAGCTTTGCCACTTTTTCCCATAACAATTTATGTTTTATTGTGCAAAGCTTGAAATCTCTAAACCCATTTTGGCCCCAGTAATGAAGATATTCATTATTGGACTGCACACAGTAAAATGAATCGCACACTATCAGTGTGGGGAATTCCCGATCTGTACACTGTAATGCTAAAATCAGGGCTTTCAGTTCTGCCAGCTGTGCGGTACAATCTCCTTGAGATTGTGTAGTCGTATTGTTGCGATGGAACTTACCGTCCCGCATACGTCCTTTCACTATAGCACATGCAGCGCTATACTGTTGTTTACTTCCTATGGCAGGCTGAGCAGATCCATCAGTATAAATGATGTATTAATGTTTTTCTAGAGGCAAGATTTCATTCGGGAGAAGGTATTCTTGTTCGTACTGCAGGAATGCTTGTGTTTTCAGTGAGGGATCAAATCTGTAATCTACATCTGTTGCAGTGAGAGAATTAGCCCATTGTATCCATCGTGGATGCAGTGCCTTCGCATTTGGAATGCTGGCTTTGGTAACCGCTTCTAAAGTCGGTACCGGGGTAACAACGATAATGCATTTCCCCTGTGCTAGTGCTCTTTCTCTTACCATAGCAGTCTGTACTGCTGTCAGTATTTTTTCTGTTGCCGCAAATCGTATTTCCGCATTTGTGTATAAATGTGATTTGTATGCAATTGGGACTGTCTCACCTTCATTGAACGTGAGGTAAGTATATCCTGATAAACCCGGGACCACCCGGATCACCAAGTTTGTGGTATTCACACATGTGTGCAAATGTTTAGATGCTATCATGTCAGCCTGAACCGAACAGAGAGTATCTGTGTGTTATTGTGTCCACTGATGTGGTGTGCAATCAGGTCGGAATAAGTCGTAGACAGGTTTTACTTTTTCTACATAATCTAAAATGTATGTTCTGCCAAAATTTAGAAATCCTAAGATGGATTGCAAACCCTTTAGATTCTTTGGAGGCTGGAGCAGCGCGCACGTTTCTAAAAAGTTGGCTGCCAGGCAGTTGCCTTCACTTGACAGCTCATATTCCAAAAATAGGACATTGAGATGGGCAATTTTAGATTTCTTAAAATTTAATTTGTAGCCCAAATTGGCGTATCCAACAATTATGTTGTTTACCCTGCACAACTGTTCAAGTAATTCATCGTCCATCAGATAGATGTTATCTACATAGGACACTGCCTCATCGCATGTTCGTAATATTTCTGACACTCTTGCAGAGAATAGCCCCGGGCTGTTCTTATACTCTTGAGGCAAACAACAAAAATTTCGCTGAGTGCCGAGCACAGAAAATGCTGTCAAATATCTGCTTTCTCGAGCTATATTCTGGCAGAAGAATCCATTTGAGATATCTAATGTCGTTTTATAGCTCTTCCGCACAATGTTATTCATTAATGCGGCACTGTGTGCGTTTTGAACTGCAAATGTTCGTGTGCATGTGTTCAAGTGTCGGTAGTCTATAACTAGACGATATGTATTGTCAGGTTTCATTACGGGAAACAAAGGATTGTTTATTGGGGAGGTGCAAGTCTCAATCACACCTTGGTATTCAAGTTGGTCTAAGATTTCTTTGACCTGTTTCTTTGCATTATTTTTAATAGGGTACTGTCTCTGTCGATTTGGAGTAGTTGTTAATGGAATTTCGTGATGCGTAGAGCCTACGTCCCACTCTACATGATTACGGTATAATGCCAGAGCTAGCTCTAGCACCCACTCCTGCGCGTATGAGTGTTTTAAAGATACTGGAACGAGGTCGGGAAAGCAGGCAAAATGACGCTTTCCACTTTTTGGCAATCCATCACTAACTCAGGTGGCCAATTACTTTCTGCCAACAGTATGTCATATCCAAATGTTATGTTCTCCCAAAAGAGACCTTTAACTTTCTTTGAGATGTCACCCTCTATTTGTAGTATACTTTCATACAGCCTATGTGGGACACTCACTCTGGTATCAGGTGTTTCCCCCGTGATATGTTCATTCAATACTGCTGTCACCAAAAAATCCTTCAGGTTCTGGCGAGCTATTGTTACTCCTGCCGCGCTGTCCAGCATCGTCAGAGCCCATTCCCCGTTCAGAAGCTGAGTCCTCAATAACCTGGGCATGTCTAATTTTTAAGCCTGCTACTTTCTTCTTTTTCAATTGAAGTTTCGCTTTAGGTTGATCTTCCTTTTTGATAATGTAATATGAATTACGATGTTTTTCCCTTTTCTCTCTTTGTCGATCTTCTGTTTTTTGTTCGATCGCCTGTCCCTCTCCGAGTTTTTTGATGAACCCTGAAAGGAACGAAAGGACAGTGTATCAGTGTCCTGATACCTATCAGGTTTCCTTATGTTATCACGATTCCTCAGGTTATACCTCTTTTCAGAAGACTCCCTGTGGGGAGACCCACCCTTTGATCGTGAATTTTTTTCTGTATTGTTATTTTTGGATTGTTTGTTCTCCCATTTCTTTTTAGAAGAAGCGGGTGTTTCTTTCGAGTTGTCCTTGTCGGGACTTCCCGCCATTTGTGGCTTTCCAGCTTTGATTCCCAAATTATCTATACCTAATGCTTCATAAGTTTCTTCGATAATTTTTGGTAACTCTCGCTCCCTATAGATAGGAGCTGTTTCCTTAGGCGGCTGTGTATGGCCACTTCTGCTGCCTCCCCTTTTATGTTGCTCAGCATGATTGCCGAGACTTGGGCAAAATCACCCATTAGTTTCATCCCTAAGTCCAGGGCGGGTCCGTACTCGTTCTGTATCTTTTTCAATACATCAGGAACTACTGCTAAGGAAGGGGTACAGTGTACTCTGATGTATACGGCAGCAAAGATTGTTCCCCAAGTGGTACAATCCCAGATGGAGGGAACCATCCCCATTGGCAAGCAAATGGTTAGCATTCTGTGTTTTTTCTGCGGGCCCGTATGGGAAATACTGCTTCCAGTTGTGCAATATTTTGTGCTATCCAGAACGGAATTTGCTCCTGTGTGGAGAGAATAGTCCCTATTACTGATTTTAGTGTCTGTGGGTTAATGGTGGGTGTGGTCTGATGTGGACCAACTGGAGCATTTCTCGCAGGTTGAACTGTTAATGTTTGCAAGACAAACTGGACAATGTGTCTGTATAGCCTGACTATGTCTTTATATATCGTATGGACTTCATCCACTGGAAGTGTATCTATCTCTGGATGTGGAGTGTATGTCGCTAAGACTGGCCAAGTAGCTCCTTCTATGCTGAGTGGACCGAGATGTTGTGTGCAGGAGGGCGCCTTTAAACCAGTTTTTATGTTGCTGGTACGTTAACGGGTCTTCAATGTCTTCGTATGGAATGTATTCTTCCGTTAGTTCAACCACAATGTATGTGTGAAACAATTTAGTCACCGGATCTGCAGGTGGGAACTGAACCCAAGAATAGAATACCTCTGATCCAAACACCTCGTGTGCCTCAATCACAAAGGTAACACAGCCACCTGTTGCTGGTACACTGTGTCCTAACAGCTTTATAGTTACTTCATGTCTGCAATTCTCTGTGATGTTAAGAGCGTTTGCAAGTTCGTCTTCCCCCCGAGTTACTCGTGAGGTCAGTCATTTTAGAAAAGAATAGTAAGTTAAGAGGTAGGGTTTTGCACAATGTGGGAACCTTTTATCCTTACAAGCTTGCTAAAACTTCAGCCAATACACAGAGTATATCTGCTCAGCTGAGGCGGATTTCCCTTCTCATTTCAGATGTCTCTGAAAAGTGTGAGTAGGGCTTTCTGAGAAAGCATGACTGAACTACTCAGATTTTCACCGTTAATATAAGAACCAAACCAACATTGGCGGCGCCATGTCATGTTTTTCCTAGGAGTTCCCCAGGACCTGCGCATTTTGGATGACCTAAACTGAGGGATCGGTGTACAAACAGGCTCTGGACGCCCCCCACAGGATATGTCAGCCGTTAGACCAGATAGCTCTACAGTGCCACTACCACCCCCCTGTATTCTACAGCCGTGTAGGCAGTTTCTGGCAACCACTGAACATGACAACCCTGATTCCTCAGGGATTGTGGAAAACAGTACAGTACTTTTTGCTCAGACACTCGTGCTAGCTTACTCTCAGAAAATACACAGGATGGTGGTTAGGACGTTTCAATAAGTGTTTATTGGTCCAGCGGCAGTCTTGTGTAAAACATATGTGCTGCGACAATCAGGAGTCAAAAGCATATGAAAGATATGGGTGCAAAGACAGAATATCGAGTCATAAATATCAAGTTGCACAAATATCGAGGCATAAATATCGTGGGTCAGAAATATCGACAGCAAGAATATCGTGGTCAAGAATATCGAATTTAAGGTAAGTAATATCGATTTCAAAAATATAGAAGTGTTTAATATCGTTTTTATTATTGTTATGTATTTTAGTATATATTTTATATGTATGTGATGTGTGTTTTTTTGTATAAGAATTGTTTGTATTTTTAATATATGTGTTACCTTTTTAATAGTATTTTTTTTTTATTTGAATTTTGCACTTTTAGTTCCGTAGCAGGTTGTGGGTTTATAGGGGAATAGGGTGGGAAGTAATTTCATTATATTGAAGTTATTAATTTATTTTTATTTGAATTTTGCGTTTTTAGTTCCGCAGCGGGTTGTGGGTTTATAGGTGAATAGGTGGGAAGTAATTTAATTATATTAAATGTATTGATACATTTTTATTTCTTAATATTTATTAATTTAATTTATTAATATTTGTTTATTTGAGATGTTATAGTGTTAAATGTGTAAAGTAAATTATTATTAATCAGTTAATAATTGGTTGTTAATTAAATTTAATTAATTAAATGGTAATTAATTATGGTACTTATGGTAATTAATTGTAGGTGTGTGTTGTGGTGTTTATAGGTGTAAAGGGTGGGAAGTAATTTATTTTTAATTTATGAATTAATAATTGGTTGTTAATTAATTTGTATTAATTAATTGGTTATTAATTTTGGTAATTGTGTAATTAATTTGAGGTGTGTGTATTGGTTTATATAGGTGTAAAGGGTGGGAAGGGTGGGAAGTAATTTATTTTTAATTGATGAATTTATAATTGGTTGTTAAATAATTGTAATTAATTAATTGGTAATTAATTATGGTAATTGTGTAATAAATTTTAGGTGTGTGTTGTGGTGTTTATAGGAGTAAAGGGTGGTAAGCAATTTGTGTTTAATTAATTAATATATAGTTGTTAATTAATGTTAATTATTTGATATTAATTTTGGGTAATTGTTTATTTTTTTGTGTGTTGTTTTTACTTTAAAGAGATAAAGGGTGGGTATTAAATTAAATCTAATTATTTAATTATTAGTTGTTAATAGTAGTAGTTTTAAATTTTAAAAGAAGTTTTAATTGTGTTTTATTATTTTATAGTTTAATTTAGGTGTGTGTTGTGGATATTATAGTGTTAATGTTTGTGTAGTTAATTAATGTTTATTAGTTTTTTTTATTAATAATATTTTTTTAATTGATTATTATTTATGTTAATTATGTAAATAAATGTAATTAAAAATGTTGAATTGTTTTGTTATTGGTGTGGTGTTATAGGGTAGGAAATAAAAGAAATACATTTATGTTTGAATTAATTGTTTTTGTTTGTAAATATTTTCTAGTTTAAAATAATGTTTTTTTGTAAAAAATGTTTAAAATATATTATTTCTAGGTTTTTGTTATATGTAAATAATATTTAATATGTGTTCTTTTTATATGTTTAATATTTTTTATATTTATTTTTTAAATATTGTTTATTTTTTATTTTATTATTATTATTATTTATTAATGTTTTGTTTAAGTGTTTGTGTGTGAATAGTAAAAAAAAAAATCTCCGCTATCCAACACTTTCCCTACTGTTGCATTCACTGGAGTGGGAAAAGTAATTTTAACCCCTCCGCTATCCAGCACTTTCCCTACTGTTGCACTCACTAGAGTGGGAATAGTAATTTTTAACTCTCCGCTATCCAAAACTTATTCTACTGTTGCACTCAGTGGAGTGGGAATAGTAATTGTTATCCCTCCGCTATCCAACACTTTCCCTACTGTTGCTCTTACTGGAGTGGGAATAGTAATTTTTACCCCTCCGCTATCCAACACTTTCCCTACTGTTGCACTTACTGGAGTGGGAATAGTAATTTTTTCCCCTCCGCTATCCAACACTTTCCCTACTTTTGCTCTCACTGGAGTGGGAATAGTAATTTTTACCCCTCCGCTATCCAACACTTTCCCTACTTTGCCCCTGAAGGAAGTGACCCGATTTGGGCCACCCGATGCACTCAAAACCAGCTCTCAGCCTTCTAAACGACTGAAGAGTCGGTCAGACAGTAGAGAATACAAACCAAAGTATTTATTAGCAATACACTCGATTGGAGTCCGGTCTGACCAGCCTCCTTGGATTGCTGCAGAGGGACTGACTTCTACCCCCAGGACAACACAAATTGTACAATTCAGAATCACAAAGACACGCACAGATCAGAATTTTCCAGTTGGTAGTTGGTGAACAAAGAAGACACACAAAGATGAGTTGCTATCCCAGGACTGGGTACATGCTATCTCAGCGTCAAGGTTACTCTGCCCGTACCCGCCGCTCTAAGGGTGGGAGCAGGCCTATCTAGTGTGAAAGGTTTGCAATAGCAAAAAACAGTCTATTCATTAGTACAGCAAAACTCAACCTTGGAGGAATACAAAAAAAATATATTGCAGCTGCTTTCTGTTGAGGCAGACAGAGTGAGAAGAAATTTGCTTCGATCATGACTCAAAATGGCGGCTGAATACAAAATGGTGCAGCGAATGCTAACTTTACATAGAGCAGTACACTGGCAGAGTGAATGCATGACATTTACATTTCAACAGACCCTCCTTTTAGCATGAGCTAACAAATTTGGGTCTGAGGAAATGGACGGTGCAGCATAGCATGTATACAATAAATAAACTTCAAAATTCAGAGCACTCCATGTATTCGGCATCAAAGGAAGAAGAGTCTTCAAAAATACCCTTGTCTATCCTCATAAAGCTATCTATCTCCTTCTGGGTCATAATCACAGCATTAGTGTCATGGATGGGCGCCTTCTGCTTCGGTGTAAGGAGTGTGATACAATAAGTGCAACAGGCTGAGAGGCATTGTATACAGAGGCAGCAGGTAAGAAAAATACCAGCGACTTCCGCTAGGAAAGCAAGGATCTTCCAACCCCAGGACGCAAATATGCCCCAAAACCACCCAGAGAGTGTCCAGGTACCATTCTCTTGGTGTATGTCGGATGAAAGTCTAGCCAACTTCTGTATGGCAGCATATACGTTGGGGGCATGGTCTGGGATGTATACACAACAGCTACTGGCAATGACGCGACAGGCCCCTCTCCGGTCAGCCAGGATGACGTCTAACACCATCCTGTTTTATAAAGCAACAAGCCTCGTAGCTTGGAGCTCAGCTGTGATATTCATCAGAATCCCTTCTACAACTCTGGTGAGTCGACGGATATTAAGGCTGTTGGACATGGGGCCCCTAAAGGGTACAATACTAAGAGTGGGCGTAGTACTACTACGCAGAATTCTACGAAGTTGAACAAAAACTCCATGAATTCACTCCGCTTTCCACTTAAAACAAAGACCTCATACACTTTTGGTAAAATAACAAGTATCTCTATTTCTACATGTTAAAATGCATATAGTCATTTCACAAAAGTGAAACTGAAAATTTAGCAAGCAGTGAGAGAGGTGATGATTTTGAGATCCTCCCTAACCTAGGGAGAAAACCAAGCAGATGCCTTGAAAACAAAGAGCACATCTTGCTGAACGATTCAGTGGTGGTCCCATCCTCTTAGGACCACCCCAAACACAGTTATGGGCAAAAATACAATCCCAACCAAAGGCCCTGCAAAGCATTATGGGACGAGATTAGCAGTGGGCAGTGAATATTATAGTATCCAATATCAAAATAATTCTACAAAGAGCTGCAGTTCAACTGGTCGTTACTAGGTGTCCCTCACGAGTCAAATGCAAAAGCATTGAAATTATTACATCTAGCTGAAGTTCCACTAGTCGTTACTAGATGTCCCTCCCGAGTCAAATGCAAAAGCATTGAAACCCTTTCATGAAGCTGCAGTTCAGCTCTTTGTAGAATTTATAGTATTAGCTCTCAACTCAGGGTTTCAATGCTTTTGCATTTGACTCATGAGGGACACCTAGTAACGACTAGTGGAACTGCAGCTTCATAAAAGGGTTTCAATGCTTTTGCATTTGACTCGTGAGGGACATCTAGTAACGACTAGTGGAACTGCAGCTTGATGTAATAATTTCAATGCTTTTGCATTTGACTCGTGAGGGACACCTAGTAATGACGAGTTGAACTGCAGCTCTTTGCAGAATTATTTTGATATTGGATACTATAATATTCACTACCCACTGCTAATCTCATCCCATAATGCTTTGCAGAGCCTTTGGTTGGGATTGTATTTTTGCCCATAACTGTGCTTGGGGTGGTCCTAACAGGATGGGACCACCACTGAATCGTTCAGCATGATGTGCTCTTTGTTTTCAAGGCATCTGCTTGGTCCTCCCCATAGGTTAGGGGGGATCCCAAAATCATCACCTCTCTCATTGACTGGTAATTTTCTAAGTTCAATTTTGTGAATTGGTTATATGTTATTTAGCATGTAAAATTGCTTTTTCAAAGCATTGGTGGGTGCAGTTTAGTAGCTGATTCCACTACGCGGAGGGATGGAGTTTTTGCTTGAATTCCATGTTTAAAATGGAATGAGTAGTTAGCAATTCTTCATGAGCGAAGTTCATTGCCCACTCCTATACAATATCTTTCATGGTGTCTGTGAACTGTTGCAAAGTTTTATCTGTCTGATCTATGTCCTCTGTATTAATAACCCTACTAACTCGGGGCAGGTATGCACTCCTGCGCTGCAATCGATGATCCTTATGGTAATTGGATGGTGCTATATACACTGGGGAAGAAGAAAGGAGAGATAGCATACACCTGACCACCCTCTTGGAAGCCAAACATAAGCTTGGGAGCCGCAAACAAAATAGACATTATATGGAGGGAGCAAAGGTGGGCTATTAATCGTGCTCAACGTTTATGTATAATTGCAATTACTCTTCCCCACTTACACCTTTCCAATTCCCTGAACGCAAAACCCAGCTGTTGTATTGACTACCGGCACTGGCATCGCTTTATCCTTTGTAATATTGCGTGTTTGGAAAGATCGGAAATATTCAGTAGCATAGAACCCCTGAAAATCTAACATTTAATTTTGAAGCCATGTTTCATTCTTTACCTGCTCATATACATTCATGCAAGCTGTTGGAGACAATGTACCAGGGGTCTCTTGTTCCCCTAGCCTCGGGGACATATATCCTTGATGGTAACGTATATATTCAAACACAGTGCGGGAGTCAGCAGATATCATATTCATAGCAGAGAAATGGAAATGATAATGCACCATCGTAAACAGTGCAAACCACCCCTCGCAACTTCCTAGATAGGATAACGGCATTGACAATAAAATATCACTCTTATGTGTAACTGGGGGGAGTAGTCCACAAATCCAGCAATTAGTAGCATTGGAAGTGTCATGGGCCTGATGCAACATTTGTAAAAAAAAACATTATCTCCACAAGTTTTCAGGTGTTCTCCTTTGTGAGGGGCCAAAGTAACAAACATGTGCTCAGGGAGAACAGGAGTTGTCCCAATCAGAGTGTGTACAGGATACTTCTCATCCAGGAAGTAGGATATCCCTAATACTATTATGAGTGCAACAACAACTATTGATACAAAAACTATTTTACTCTTCATGGACCAACCCCGCTCTGGACGCAGAGGTGCAAAGGGCTGCTCTTCCTCAGTAATGGGCCGACCAAACGGATACATTGTAAACAAGGGAAAAAGGAATGCAATGGAACTAATGACAAAAGGGGGGCAAATGTTCCCAGTGTTAGTCTGAGCCTCACTGGTAGACTCCTATTGTTCATCAACGTTGGCGCTTTTGAGCACCGGCAGTGGAGCTGCTCAGTCCTAGCTCGGATCCGTATCCCACGTTGCAGGGTAATGTACTTCCCTCCTGGGGAGCACACTCGACTTACCCTGTACAATGTCCGAACAATGCACCAATCTCGCCTCTCCCTAAACTACTGTGGCCTGACTTGTCGAGTCCATCCCTGCTAATCTGAATTGGTGCACTGCTCCTCCGTCGGGGGCGCAAATTGTACCTAGCTACTCCAGGAACAGGGGGGTCAGGAAAAAGGGGGTGAGACACAGAGAGGCCAGCTGAAGGTGACTCTGGAATTGCCTTAATCTCCGGGGGCACTGCCGCAATTAGGATCTCATCGTTCTTAGCCTCTGTTTGGGTCCACGTGAGTTGGGCATCCAAAAAGGAAACGAACCGCAGGACTCTCTCACACTCGGAGTCCCCAATGCCCTCACGGACCCACTGATCGTAGGGTAGGGGTAGTAGCACTTTGCGGCAATGCTGGCAATGAATCCAATTCTTTCGGACGGCGACCTTCACGGTGGTGCGGGTGGAAAGGAGCACCTGGACTGGCCCCTTCCACCTCGGCTCCAGACTCTTCTTTCTCTGGAAATTGCGCACCAAGACAAAGTTGCCAGGCTGGATGTCGTGGCCTGGACCCTCAGGTACTGCTGGGAGGGATTCCTGGATCTGTTGGTGAATAGAACTCAGACTTTTAGTTAACTCATACAAATAATCCACTAATAGAGGATATTCAATTTCTGAAAATCGACGTGGTCGCGGGACGCCCCAAACGTTTGCCGGGCGCCCAAACACGACCTCGTAGGTGACAATCGTGTCCTAGAATGGGCTGTCGTTCTTGTGGACAAAAGGGCTAATGGTAAAGCATCTGGACACTGCAACCCTGTGCTCTCCTGAATCTTTGCCAGTTTGAAAGTACCATTGTACTTCTCAACCAAGCCTGCCGACTGGGGGTGATTTGCAGCATGAAATTTCTGTCTGATATGCAGTAACCCTGGGCATAGTGTGCATAGTAGCACTACATGTAGCTACACAAAGTACACTTTAAACTACACGTAGCTACGCAAATTGCATAGTGCGCAGCTGTATGCTTCTCTGCACTGTGCAATAATTGTCAACAGCATCTTACACAGTGCAAGTTAAAATAAGTATCTCTGTCTTAATATGATAAAATGCATATAGTCATTTCACAAAAGCAAAAACAATAAATTAACAAGCAGTGAGAGAGGTGATGATTTTGGGATCCTCCCTAACCTAGGGAGAGAACCAAGCAGATGCCTTGAAAACAAAAAGCACATCTTGTTGAACGATTCGGTGGTGGTCCCATCCTCTTAGGACCACCCCAAGCACAGTTATTGGCAAAAATACAATCCCAACCAAAGGCCCTGCAAAGCATTATGGGACGAGATTAGCAGTGGGCAGTGAATATAATAGTATTCAATATCAAAATAATTCTACAAAGAGCTGCAGTTCAACTAGTCGTTACTAGATGTCCCTCACGAGTCAAATGCAAAAGCATTGAAATTATTATTACATCAGCTGCAGTTCCACTAGTCGCTACTAGATGTCCCTCACGAGTCAAATGCAAAAGCTTCATGAAAGGGTTTCAATGCTTTTGCATTTGACTCGTGAGGGACATCTAGTAACGACTAGTGGAACTGCAGCTTGATGTATTAATAATTTCAATGCTTTTGCATTTGACTCGTGAGGGACATCTAGTAACGACTAGTTGAACTGCAGCTCTTTGTAGAATTATTTTGATTTTGGACATGCTCCGTGAGCGTAGCGTAGTACTACGCCCAAGGGTTAATATGCAGTCCCTCACAAACTAACTGGATAACTTTCACATTGAAGTGACTTCCATTGTCACTCCAAATCAAACGGGGCAAGCCAAAGCGAGGAAAGAACTCCTTCAGTAGCACCTTTGCAGTCGCTATGGCTGTGTTTTCTTTTGTGGGGTAAGCCTCAACCCATTTACTAAATGCACAAACAACCACCAACACATATTTCAAATTTTGACTCGATCCATCTCTATGTAATCTAACTGGAGGACCTCAAAAGGGAAAGTAGGGGGTGCAAAATTGCCAGGTGGCGTAGGGGTACCCTTTCCAGGATTGTGCATCATACACACCATATAATATTTGACCAAATGGGCAGCAGTCTTTGGGATGTTATCATTCTGCCATACAGGGTCTAACAGCTTACAAATACCTTTCGCACTAATGTGAGCTGGCCCGTGCGCCATGGTGACTACGGGAAGAACATATGCATCTGGTAGCATCCATCTCTGTTTCCCTGACTTATCAGTCCAACACCCATCCTCATCCAAACGTGCTGTGCTTTCCTGCCATAACCCTAATTCTTCAATAGTTGCCTCACTCTGTATCTCCTTGACACTTTTTAGCGTATCCTCAAACATAGTAACCTCAGGCATCCACCTAGCGGGACCTGCTACAAACATCTTTTTCAACTTCATTCGGGATATCTCCTTAGCTGTCTGATCTGCAAATGCATTCCCTTTACCCACGTTGTCAGTAATTGCTTTGTGGGTGCTGCACTTTATTATCGCTAATTTCTCTGGGAGTATCAAAGCCAATAAAAGCCTATGTATAATGGGGCTGTGTTTAACCCTGAGCAGAGTACTACGCTACGCTCACGGAGCATGCGTAATCTGTACTACTACGCAAATTGCACAATGCAAAACTGTGCTAATTAACATAGCATAGCAGCAAAATCATCAACACCTACAAATGCTTTGATAAAGCAATTTCACATGCTAAAAAGCATATAACCAATTCACAAAAATGAACTGTGAGAATAAAAATATCAGGCAAGGAGAGAGGGGATGATTTTGGGGTCCCCCCTAACCTAGGGGGAGGACCAAGCAGATGCCTTGAACACAAAGAGCATATCATGCTGAATGATTCAGTGGTGGTCCCTTCCTAGGAGGACTAGGACCACCCCAAGCACAGTTATGGGCAAAAATACAATCCCAACCAAAGGCCCTGCAAAGCATTATGGGACGAGATTAGCAGTGGGCAGTGAATATTATAGTGTCCAATATCAAAATAATTCTACAAAGAGCTGCAGTTCAACTAGTCGTTACTAGATGTCCCTCACGAGTCAAATGCAAAAGTATTGAAATTATTAATACATCAAGCTGCAGTTCCACTAGTCGTTACTAGATGTCCCTCACGAGTCAAATGCAAAAGCATTGAAACACTTTCATGAAGCTTTTGCATTTGACTCGTGAGGGACATCTAGTAACGACTAGTGGAACTGCAGCTTGATGTAATAATAATTTCAATGCTTTTGCATTTGACTCGTGAGGGACATCTAGTAACGACTAGTTGAACTGCAGCTCTTTGTAGAATTATTTTGATATTGATACTATAATATTCACTGCCCACTGCTAATCTCGTCCCATAATGCTTTGCAGGGCCTTTGGTTGGGATTGTATTTTTGCCAATAACTGTGCTTGGGGTGGTCCTAAGAGGATGGGACCACCACCGAATCGTTCAACAAGATGTGCTTTTTGTTTTCAAGGCATCTGCTTGGCTCTCTCCCTAGGTTAGGGAGGATCCCAAAATCATCACCTCTCTCACTGCTTGTTAAATTTATTTGTTTTCACTTTTTGTGAAATGACTATATGCATTTTAGCATATAAAGACAAAGATACTTATTTTATCTTAACTTGCACTGTGCAAGATGCTGTTGGCAATTATTGCACAGTGCAGACAAGCACACAGTTACACGTAGTTCAAAGTGTACTTTGCGTAGCTATGTGTAGTGCTACTACGCAAACTACATCCAGGGTTAGCTGTGTTGTATTTTCATCCCATGGGAAGTGAGAACTCCTCTTTCTGCCCAAAGTCGTCCAAAATTATGAGCGATTCCAAATGCGTACTAACTGTCAGTATAGATATTAACAGCCAGTCTCTCACTCAACTCACAGGCTCGAATAAAGGCAACCAGCTCTGCAGCTTGAGCTGATTGATAGGGAACTCATGATGTCTCAACTACTGTGTGTAGTGTCGTGATTGCATATGCAGCTGTTGTAGTGCCATCTGGTAACTTGAAACAAGAGCGATCGACATATAGTTCCCCTTGGGGGTCAGATAAGGAAACATCAGTCAAGTCTACCCGTCCTTTCGTCTCCTCCTCCATGCGGAAGATACAATCATGTATATCAACTTCCTCACTCTCAGAAGGGAGGGGTAGCAACGTGGCTGGGTTCAGAGTGGCACATCTTTTAATCGTGACATGCGGTGCAAAGAGAGTTAGCTCATAACCGGTCAGATGTGCACTGGTGAGGTGCTGTGTCTTAGTTTTATTAAAAAGGGTATCCACAGCATGGGGACCATAACTGTGAGGTCAGTATCAAGTACGAGCCCCACCGATTGTCTTATTGAGACGGCCACAGCCGCGACCGCTCTTAGACAGCTCAGGAGGGCTCTTGCGACAGGATCGAGAAGCGCAGAAAAATAAGCACATGGCTGTTGCTTACCTCCAAAGGCCTGTGTTAAAACAGAGAGCGCGCAACCAGCCACTTCGTGTACATACAGCACAAACGGCTTCGCATAATCTGGCATACCAAGCACAGGCGCAGAGCAAAGCGCAACTTTTAATTGCTCAAAGACTGCTGACATTTAGGCGTCCAAGGCAATGGTTCATGCACATAGTGCCAATAAAAGCGCGTACATCCTTTTGAGTTTGAGGGATAGGCATTTTAACAACCGTACTGATGCGTTCAGGAGTCAATCTCCTACCCTCCTTCGACAGTAGGTGACCTAAGTAGGTGGCCTCCTGTCCGCAATACTGAAATTTGGAAAGGGACACTTTATGTCCGTGGTGTGCCAAATGCAGCAACAATTTAACCGTACTGTCTTTGCAACCCTTTTCAGTGTCAGAAGCGATGAGATGGTCATCGACATATTGAAGCAATACGTTACCTGGGGGAAGCGTGAGGGAGTCCAATTGGGCTTTTAAGGCTTGGCTATATATACTAGGGCTCTCAGTATAGCCCTGAGGGGCTCGACAGAACCTAAAACTTCTGACAACTAGTGTAAAACCGAACAAGTGCCTGCTGTCTGGATGAATCGGGATACTAAAGAATGCATTTTTTAAATCAATGACAGAAAAGAATTTAGCAGAGGAAGGAATCATTGTTAGAAGAGCAGTAATGTCAGGGACCACCAGGAACTGAGGAACCACTATTTTGTTTACTTCGCGTAAGTCAATCACAAAACGATAAACATCTGGATGATCATCAGAGGAGCCGGAAGGTGCCCTCTTAAGAATAGGAAGAATGGGGCTATTACACACATTCGCAGTTGTCTCTTCGACAACCCCTGATTGAATCAGATCCTGTATAATCTGCAACAAGGCTCTCTCCCCTGCTTGTGGTATTTTGTACTGAGGAATACGAGGCAAAACGGCATTGTCTTTAAGTTTGATAGAAACTGGGGGAATCTGCAATAGTCCTACGTCCGTGTCACCTGTTGCCCACAACGTAAGCGGCACATACTTAAATTCAGCTGGGAGGGGTGCATCTTTGGACAGACACTGCTTAGAGCTGACCACATTCGGACCCATTGTCATGTAAACACCGTCCGGAGAACAATAAATCGTTGCATGCAGCTTCTTTAATAAATCTAAGCCCATCAAATTCTCTCTGCAATTAGATGTTAACAAAAATGGCAAATCCACAGTAAAAGGACCTTTAGTCAATGTGAGAGGTTTGGAAATGGGGCTCACAACCGGTACACCAGAAAATCCTACCGAAACATTATTATGGCCAGACAGAGCCGCCCCGGTGACCAGTGAACAGGAAATAGAACTATTCATAGCACCTGTATCCACCACAAATTCCTTAGCTGAGCCATGCAAATCTGCAGTAATATAAGGTCCGTGCTGATCTACAGGTATCTGAACTGGTCCCACACTCTGTCCCTGGCTGTCCTAGCTGTGGGACAGTCCCGTCACCTCGTCTATGTCATAGTCATCATGGTAGTACTGTTTGCCCCTAGGGTCGTCAAAGTAGTTCCGATCAGTGCGACCCTTTGACGTCCGAACTGCCTGCACTCTGTCCTGGCCACCATCTCCGCGACCCCGTCCACGAGACCCTCATCCCGTTGGAACCGCCACCTTTTGCAAAAGCACAGGACACTCGCTACGCCAGTGTCCCTTCTCTTTACAGTACGCACACTGATTCGGTCCTACAGGAGTAGCGTTCCGGCTAGTACGCGGTAGCTGTCTGTCTGGACCACCTCGTCCTCTACCATTCCCTTGAGAAGCCTGCTGCAACAACACCTTCGTCTTCAATTCCTTATGCTTTTTCTACACCTTCTCCTTTTCATTTTCCCTGTGCTCATAATACTGTGCCATACTCAATATCACAGAAGGGGAGGAGGTAGTCCAAATGCTTTCCGAAGCCTGCAACCAAGTCGCGATCTCAGGAAGCAGGTTCGTAACAAATCTGTTAATGAGCAGTCGGACACCCCCCTCCACCGACAAGTCCTGTCCACTAAAATCCCAAAACACCCCTTCAAATTGAATGAAAAATATCAGACACACTTTCATCCTTCTTCTGACGACATGCCGTTAACTTGTCCCAATCTACCCTTCTCGGTGGAATAAGAGAGTGCATATATGTAATAATTCGACCAGGCAAAGCTAGTATCTCAGCTTTAGGCTTCTCACCAGGCTTCCTCTCCTGGTCCCATGCTTTAATCTGATCCCAAGTACCACCCAATTCCACAACGTGGTCCTCTGTGTGCACCTGCCTCCAAATATCGATGGGCACCAATAACCCAAAGAACATTTCAATATCCGCAAGCGTCATCACTGTCGATGAAGCGACTTCAGTAAATTCCTTATAATATGCAGTATTATTCTTCCTAGGGTCAGGTATCTGAGTCTTAAGGGACAAAACCTCACTCCTTTTCCATGGAGTATAAACACATTGGGGTCAATTCCGATTCGGGCCGGAAATCTCTCCGACCGAGCCGGACCCGGAGAGATTTCCGACCGAATCGGACCCGTGCAGTCCGACCGAACGAGTCCGATGCATTTGTATGCCACCGGACACGAGTCGGTCGTACTCCCATTGAACTCAATGGGAGCCGGTCGTACAACGCGTACGCGGGCTCCCATTGCCTCAATGGGTGCGAGGCGGACAAGGGCGCCCCTACAGCGAGTACGCCGCGAGCGCTCGCGGCGTACACGCCACAGGTAGGGGACCCATGGGTCCCCCTGTGTGCGCCTCGCACGGGTACGCCGTACAGGGGGTCCGACACGGACCCCCAAAGTACGGCTCCGACAGCGAAGTTCGAGTCGGACGGGCGCGAGTCGGTCGGAGCGGTCGAGGTGCGCATCGTACTTACCCGGCCGGAAAACGTCTCCATTGCGCGGTGCGAATCGGGTCCGAGCGAGTCGGTCGGAGCGGTACGATCCGGGTACGAGTCGGTCGGAGCGGTCGGGTCGCCCGGACGAGTCGGTCGGCGACTCGCATCGTACTCGCTCGGCCGGACCCGCGTACGATTCGGTCGGGAAAAAGGGCTCCGAATCGGATCCGGTAAAGCCGAATCCTATTCGGAGCCCTACCGGCCGAGATCGGAATCGGCCCCTTTGTTCCTGGAACTGGGCCTCTACCCGGGGTCTAGTAACAATGTTATGCTGATCCCGTAGCTCTGGTATTTCTGGGTGATTTATGGGGTGGACTTCCCTCATCGGGAATTGGGACACTGTCTTCGGGCTCTTCTCAAGCAGCCTACCTCGATAAGCGACCAGCGCATTGACATTATTAAAAATCTCACTAGGTGCCATATCGGCAGCATATACACGGTCCCTAATATCATAAATAATCTGGGGTGCTACATCATTGAAACACTGTTCCCACAGTCCGAACAAAGTAGCCGACATATGCTTAAGGGCATGTTGCTGCACAAATGGCTCATAATCTCTCATCACACTCCACACATCTTCCACACTGTAAATGGGGTGACGAGCCCACTGAGCGGCCCGATTGGATACCGCCCTTTTTTCTTCATCTCCCACATCAGATCGTATCAATATTTGCCCCAGTCGCTCCCTAGCAGTCGCCCAGTTGTGTTCCCCTATTCCGCGTACGGGTGTTACGCTACTCAGTAATGTCGGGGAATGGGGAAATAGGGAAGGAGTAGTAACAGAAGGAGCAGGCACCAATGTCGCTCGTGGCTCTGTCGTGGGTGTGAGGGCTGGCGAGAGAGATGCCAAAACAATAGGCGTAGCAGGGAGACTGGCAGTTATAGTAGCCGCAGAAGGTGAAGCCAAAGAAAGGGCAGGAGGCGCCGTGGCCAAAACATGTTGATCAATAGTAGAAGAAACAGAGGCTGCAGAGACAGAAGGAACAGATGACTGGGGCTTTGGGATAGCAGAATATATTTTCTGCGGGGTGTATGGGGGTGGAGGTTGAGCATCTAACAATTCCTCCACAAATGTATCAGTTTCTTCTCCGGCAACATAAGACTTTTCACATTGTAATCGAAATTTCTATCAGCACACTCTATTCCTTTTTCTATTTTCTCTCTATCATGCGCTACGGCTTTCTCAGTTACTGTCTGCATTCTCCCCTTCCGGGCCTCTTTTTCTGCTTTCATTCATCACTGTTTAGCTTCCTTTTGCCATGTTCTGAGCGAATCAAACATCGACTGCCTACTTCTTTTCGCAAACAATTTATTCTGTAGAAAATTAATTTTCTGTTAATCAAAAGTGCCCATCAACGGCCACTGCAACTCGGCGTTGTCCCTCGTATATTTGTGCCATAACGTACTAAACATAAACGGGCCAAGGCCATGCTTTACATACATGTCGAAATTAGGAGTGCCTTCTGGAGGAGCTGGCTGACTTTCTTCCAATCGAGCATCAGCAGAACAACAACAACAACCCAAACAAAACACCTTGCTAAGACACGGCATTTTCAAAGAAAACAAGTTCACTATTTATGCCGAGCAGATATTTGCAAATATCTTACCAAAATTGGTCCTCAGACCTCATCAAATGGAAACCAAAGTGGTACCATGTTCACAAAGAACTCAAACAAATTCAAGCGCTTGTCCAAAGACGGTCCTCAGACCATACCAAATACAAATCAAAATGGCGCCATATCCACAAAGAACCAGAGCAAACTCACCTGGTGCACAGAGGTTAAGCGAAGTTATTCTCCACTGCCGACTCTTCGGACCAAGCGGTCTAATCCAAGGGTTTTGCCATTCAGGTCTCCAGTCGGAATGACCCCTGGACGAGGCACCCCCTGGTCAGACAGACGGGGCATCTGCGAGTACAAGACTCTCGTGCAGGTATCCCCGGTCCGCCCATCTGACCCGATCTGGCCCCGACCCCCCCACTCAAGGATGGGCCACCCGATGGAGTCCCTGTTCGGGTGCCAACTGAAGGAAGTGACCCGATTTGGGCCACCTGAGTCACTTGTGACCACCTCTCAGCCTTCCAATCAAATGAAGAGTCGGCCAGACAGTAGAGTATACAAACCAAAGTATTTATTAGCAATACACTCGATTGGAGTCCGGTCTGACCAGCCTCCTTGGATTGCTGCAGACGGACTGACTTCTACCCCTAAGACAACGTAAATTGTACAATTCAGAATCACTAAGACACGCCCAGACCGGAATTTTCCAGTTGGTAGTTGGTGAACAAAGAAGACACACAAAGATGAGTTGCTATCCCAGGACTGGGTACATGCTATCTCAACGTCAAGGTTACTCTGCCCGTACCCGCCGCTCTAAGGGTGGGAGCAGGCCTATCTAGTGTGAAAGGTATGCGATAGCAAAAAACAGTCTATTCATTAGTACTGCGAAACTCAACCTTGGAGGAATACAAAAAATATATATATTGCAGCTGCTGTCTGTTGAAGCAGACAGAGTGAGAAGAAATTAGCTTCGATCATGACTCAAAATGGCAGCTGAATACAAAATGGTGCAGCGAATGCTATCTTTACATACAGCAGTACGCAGGCAGAGTGAATGCATGACATTTACATTTCAACACCCCTCTGCTATCCAACACTTTCCCTACTGTTGCTCTCACTGGATTTGGAATAGTAATTTTTACCCCTCCGCTATCCAGCACTTTCCCTACTGTTGCACTCACTGGAGTGGGAATAGTAATTTTTATCCTCCGCTGTCCAACACTTTCCCTACTGTTGCACTTACTGGAGTGGGAATAGTCATTTTTTCCCCTCCGCTATCCAACACTTTCCCTACTGTTGCTCTCACTGGAGTGGGAATAGTAATTTTTACCCTTCCGCTATCCAACACTTTCCCTACTGTTGCACTTACTGGAGTGGGAATAGTCATTTTTCCCCTCCGCTATCCAACACTTTCCCTACTGTTCCTCTCACTGGAGTGGGAATAGTAATTTTTACCCCTCAACTATCCAACACTTTCCCTACTGTTGCACTCTTTGGAGTGGGAATTGTAATTTTTACATCTTCGCTATCCAACACTTTCCCTACTGTTGCACTCACTGGAGTTGGAATAGTAAATTTAATTATTTTGCTATCCAACACTTTCTCTACTGTTGCACTTATTGTATTGGGCAATTTAAGTTTAAATATTTTTTTATTGTTTAATGTTTTAATTTATTCTAGAATATTTTTTTATACTTTAAATTATTTATATATATATATATATATATATATATATATTATTTTTATATAATTTTAAAATAAATTAAAGATAATAGTTATTAATTATTTTAAAAGTAAATATATTTATATGTATAAATTGTTTGTGTGTTTATTTTTTTATTAAGTTTTTGTTATATTTTGTAAAAATGTACATTACATTTAATTTATTTTGTTGAAATTAATAATAATATTTAATATATTTAATATAAATTATTTTATGTTATATATATATATTTTAATCAATATTTTTTACATCTATAATTTTTACATCGATATTTTTGATTCAATATTTTTGCACTTACCTGTTTAGGTATAGGAGTCGATATTTTTGTATTCTATATTTTTTTTTAATGTTTAGAACATCGATATTTTTGATATCGATATTCTATCAGTGAACCAAAGATATGGCAAGTACCAATATAGTAAATAGTAGATACATTTCTACCATAGTGCTAATAAGATGAACATAAGCAGTTCAGATAAAAACAGTAGCACTTGCATATTCCTAAAATGCGCGACCTTAAATAATTTCCTAATTGTATCTAGCCTAGGCATGTGCGTGTAGCATGCATATGCGTATGTGTAGGTATCTATAGCCAAGAAATCCCCAGGGATGAACCAGCCCCCTGACCTGGTGGTTGAGAATGAAGGACCCTGTCTCTGCTTCGAGGATGACACCCCGCAAGGGATGTCAGACTGCTGCGTGTCGGGAATTCAGCATGCAGGACCCCTGGCTCAGCTTGGAAGGAATTCTCCTCTGATTTGTAGGGGGGAGTGAGGGTCTTTTCAACTAAAGTGGTCACTCCAGGGTTTTTTCTAGAATCAAAATGTTTTTAAAACAATCATGGATGTTATGAAAACAATCATAAATATTTTGAAAACAATCATAAATGTTTTTCTAAACAAGTGCGATCATGCACAGCTGGCTGTTGGCCAAGGATGAAAAAGAAGTGGTGACCCTTGTACAGAATAATTCTGCTGTGCCTGGGGACATATTTATGTACGTCAGGTACAGGGATTATGATAGGATACTAAGAACCTGATGTCGAAGAGACAGGAGTAAGCTACTAGGTAAAAGGTCAACTGTTTGTAGTCGTTATTGTCGTGTGGATAGGACAATGCATGTGAAAAGGGGTATACATGACAGGACTAGCCTAAAAGACATGACCCTATATTTGCTTCCCTTCCCTGTGCTTTTGCAACATTGGCACTGCTGGTGCTCCCGGGCCATAAAATGAGAAACTGCACAGGTGTTCCCCCTTTCCGCCTCTTAGAGAATAATAGGAGGGAAGATGTAAAGGGATTTGCGGATTTGGGAGGGGATCAGACACAAGGCTTGATTGCTAAGGGGCCATGCTGAAATGCCAACATCAGACTGTAGATCTGATGGCTTTGTTAATCATGTGGGTTTGTTATATTGCTTGGGATGGAGATAATTCGGGAATTCTAATAAGATTTCAGCCGATATAACAATTGTGAGGCTGAGAACACAGATGTAGATACTAGGTAGGGACTAGACTAATTGAGTATGGAATGTAGGGATTTGTGCTAAACATGGCTGTGGTTTTCATAATGTTCATTTTTTAAATATTATGACTGCTGAGATTACCATAATAATTACTGTCATTCTGATACACAAGATTTATGAATGAATAGTACATGATAAATAACCGTATGTTGCAAAATACCAAAGACTGTGTGTGCTTACTGTTTGTAGGGGCCAGGATGAGGACCTGTATCTATATACAGCACTCCCACTGAAGATAAGAGTTATTCTGACAAGGGTGCCTAATACTCCTTCTCTCGGTTAGCATAGCCCATTGTAGAGAGGAGTTAGAGCCACCTGCCACTTCTCCTGTTCTCCATGGAGGGTACAATATTTATTATTCCTCTTGGGGCTTAAGACATATACCCCAATCAATATCCCCTCTAATTATTTTTCTTGGTGTGTGGCACTGCAGTGTTCATGAGCACTCTTTCCTGAGTGGTGATTTGCCAAGTGACACATACCACTAGCCACAATGCGCACAAGTATGCTACTTCTTCGGCACTGAAAGGCAGCATATTAGTTACATTTATTTTAAAGAAATTGGGTTAAGGTAAAACTGTAATCTTTTTATTCCAACTACATTTGCTAGAAAGCCATAGTTTGTAGAGATAGTGGTGTAGGAAGATGCAGGGCTCATGAAATAAGCCAACCCTTCATACATGCCGACATAGCTCCATGGGTTAATGCATCTGCTGTAGGAATTTGCTTTGCAAAATGCTGGCCATGGGTTCAAATGCCCTAATGGGCTGCGTCAGCTTCTCATCCTTCCAAGGTTAATTTAACCATTGCCTATAAGGGTCAAAGTACAGTGCTCCCTATCACAGTTGTACTGTTGTGTGACAATATGCTTTTTAAAATGTTGGTTTTTGGCATCTGCATATTTTCTCCTGGCCCCATTATGTGATAATTCTAAGGTGCTATCAAACAACGGTAGACTCTACCAGTTGAGCAGCACCCAAAGTGCTCCCCCTTTTAACTTTACAGGTTAATCTGGTTGATGACAGTATTGATTTGCTAGAGACACGTCCCTTTCTTGTACCACAAGAGAGTGGTCTAATGTATCCCAGATGTAAATGGAGTGTGCTTATCCTAGTATTTGGTTCTTGACCCATCGGGGATTATTGGGCTGACTGTGCTTCTATACAAACAGTGGTCCTGAAGTGTGACTCGACTATAGTGTTGGGATACTAGGACAATGATGTTATTGGTCTGGCAGCCATGCTATACATTATAGTCTGACTGTGGTGCTTCAGACACTGAAGAAGCACTGGACTGACTGCGATGTGTTACATACACATTCAATATAGATAATTGCCATATTGTAGTGCTTCAAATACTGAACCATTATTGGCCTGGCTCTGGCGCTTTACATACTGGGGAAGTACAGGCCAGGCTGCGGCGATTTACAGATAGAGCAGGTTATGGAGACTATCCTAGGTGTGCTGCTTTACTTTTTGGCTTAATACTAGCCTGGTTACAGTACTTTACATGCATTGACTCACTGGCCTGGCTATGGTGTTGTACCATCTTGTCTATTACAGAAGTTGACCCAATTATGGTGATGCTTTACACACTGGGTCATTGTGAATTTAGACATTGTCCTGGTGCTTCAAACACTTTGAAATAGTGACAACTGCCTTGCTTATGGTGCTTTATACATGGGTGCATCGGGGAAATTGGCATGACAAAGAATAATATGGACACTGGCATCACAGCACTAACCGTAAACTAGGGTAATTCTTCTGTGTGGTGCCCGATTCATGAAAACCAGCAATCTGCAGGTACTGAATGACCGAAACAATACTCAGCAATAGCCATTAGCAACATTAACAGCTACGTGGGCCTGGAACGAAGGACTTCCCCAGGTCAATAAGTAGCAATGGCCTGAGTATGACTGATCTTTCCCGATTGGTTACTCATTGGACAGAAACAATAATACTTATCTCGCACCCTTATAAATGTGGACACATCCTTGGATATTTGAGGACCACTTGTGTCATTTCTCTTGGCATAGACTATTTAAAGGGTTTTTTTCCCCAAAGAGGACCACCCTGCATATAATTGACACTTCTTTTCCTACAGGACAAATTGATACCTGATTGTGCATTCAGTGTTTTTTTTTATTAAGTACAGATATTCTTTATAGACACATAATTGTCGGCAGTGGTGAAGCATGCCTGCTTTGTTTTGTAGCAGCTCTTGAAATAATGTAATATTTCATTACTTGCCCCTCAGAGTTGCCTGTGAAATCCATTGTTTTTTATGTCTCGCCTAGGCAGCCCATGCGCTGTCTCTCCGAGACATGCTGGATCGAGAATATGGGCTTTAAGCACCGCCCCTTTTTTCAATTGACTCCTTTTCCTGTCCTTCCTAAGTGCCTGCTTTTCATTGGTTAATATGCTTAGTAATCCCTCCATTTCTACTTTTGTAACCTTCCATGAAGACTGCCCCTGTTACATGTTCTCTTACGCTTCATGTTAATTTATGAGACTTGGAGAGCACTCTTTTCATTTTGTTGGCCTGCCTCTCCGCGTGTGTGTTATCTTTACTTCGCGCAGGCTGAATTGTTCTCGGCCGAATCATTTGCCAGTACTTCTGCTTCATGGCTGCTGCGCATTCTGCACAATTTGCGTGATGTTATTTTTCTTTATTTAAACTTTTACATGCTTTGCGCGATGTTAATTTTATTTTTTTGAACATTTTGGGTATGCTTAGGGGCCGCAGCGCATTCGGCACACGCTTTGCGGGATGTTATTTTTCTCTATTTAAACTTTTACAAGCTTCGCACTATGTTACTTTTTTTTTTTTTTTTACATTTTGCAGATCATGTGCGGCTCATGATTTATTCTAGTTTCTAGGGCGGTGCTTTGAAAGTGGCTCTAGCGAGCCGTCCATTCAATTGAACGATGTTTGGTGCATAAACTAATTTCAACCACCTGGACTGTACTGTAGCTTTCAATACGTCACGTTATTGAGGACATCGTGCAGTACTTTAGTGAGGGACGCTGTGCAGTGCTTCAATGAGGGACACTGTGCAGTGCTTTAGTGGGGGGCATTGTGAAGTGCTGGTGCTTTAGTGAGAGCCGTTCCATGCAGTGCTTTAGTGATAGACAGTCCATGCAGTGATTTAGTGAGGGACACCGTGCAGTGCTTTAGTGAGGAACACTGTGGTGCTTTATTGAGGGACACCATGTGACAGTATGCAGTGCTTTAGTGATGGACACTATGCAGTGCTTTTTAGTAAAACCCGCTCCGTGCAGTGCTTTATTGAGGGACACTGTGTAGTGCTTTAGGGAGGGAAACTTTTTAAACAGTTTTTTAAACATTTTGGGGATGCTTAGCGGCTGCCGAGCATTCTGAACACGCTTCACGCGATTTGATTTTATCTTTATTTAAACTTTTACACGCTTCGTGCGAAGTTACTTATATTTTTGTTAAACATTTTGGAGATGCTCAGCGTGGCACTGAATTTATTCTAGGTTCCAGGGCGGGTGCTTTGAACGGGGCTCTAGTGAGCCGCACACGCAATCGAACAGTGTTTGGTGCATAAAACTGACTTCAGCCACTCTAGTTTTGAATATGTCACTGCTCTGATGCCATCAGGGGAGTGACGCCTCAGCTTCAGAGGACTATCCTTTTCCTTTCAATCGGACTCCTGGTCTGAAGCCCCTACGTATAAGGTCAGAGTTCAAACCTTTATTAAACTGATCTGCTGCTTTTATTTCTTTTTCCTATTTCAGATATGCCTAAACATGCATTAAAGCCACAAACAAAATGTGAGGCATACACCTGGAATAATTTGTAGTCATGGCTAACACTTGTAAATGACTTGGACTCATGGTTAAAAGTGCTACAAAAAAAAAAACAATATCATTTATAACACCCCTAACTCTAAATTTCACAAATGCAAGCCCAATTACATTGCAAATGCTTGTTAAACCATATGTTTTACAAAATTGTGCTATAAAATTCACCATGTCGTCCTGTTTTTATCCAAAACTTCCTTGGGAAGAGACTCTTTATCTGTTCCTTGGAGAATGTCATTCTCACTCATTATGTTGACTTGGTAAAAATCAGGGCTGGTATAAAAGAATATTTCCAGGGCTGCTCTGAGTTTCCAGTCCAGCACTAGGTACATTAAATCGTAGAGATGCATTACGTGACATTAAAAGTATTTGTTTCTAAACATGAGTGTAAAAACATTCTCAAAGTCCTCCATGCAATTATGATGATGCCATTAGTGAACAAGGAGACAAGTGAGACCGTCATTCACACTCTATATACAAATAACATTGGGGCATATGTACAAGCCCCTATTGCTACTGGAGCGTCACTTTTTTGGACACTCCAGTGGCTTAGCGCCATTTCCAATTATTTACACTTAATGTGCCTTATCGCCACCTTGTAAATATGCCCCTTTCCGCCGCAGTCCTCTGCGGCAAAGGGGTGTGCAATGGGTGCTGCAGTCAGCGTTCCACCGCAACACCCATTGCTTTTTGACGCTGCCCTAGATTTACAAGGCTGAGGCAGCGCCAAAAGCTAAGGCCAGGTAATACTTGGTTTTAGCCTAGCGATTCGAAGAGAAATGAATAATTTCCCCTCATTTTTTGCTCTTTCTTTGTGTGCAGCATTCTGCAGCACACACAGAAAGAGCAAATCGCCATTATTGATTGTTTAGGTTCAGGAAGGTGTTCCTTCCTGCACATAAACAATCACCCATGCAGCACAGGTACCCTTCCAACATGGTGCAGGGGTGTCTGAGCTGACGCTAGGCAGCTTCTTTGCACCAGCACTAGGGGAAATGCCGGGGTTCGCCGTATTCTTGTGACTATGGCACATCCCTGTGTTTGAAAAATGTCAGAGCGCGGCGTTGCCAATTTCGGCATAGCACCGCGCTCCGACATTTTTTTGTAAATAGGCCCCAAAGTTTTTATATATGGAGTAATGTTATTTTTTTTATTAAACCATACATGTGAGGTTTTTGTATAGCATACAACATAGATTGAATTACTTAAAATTGCCCTCAGATTTGGCGATCATGAAAAATGAGGACAGGAAAGGAAAGCGATGTGCCTAAGATCACAGGTAAAGCAGAGAAGCTGGGATTTGGCTTCATGTTCTCTTTTCAGACATAGTGCTGTTCAGCTTTTGCCTGATTACCTTTTTTTCTCTTCATTTTGACACCAAAGAAAAAGCTTGGGTTTAGTTTTTTTTCTTCCAGGAAATAAATTAGTATGTGTTTAGAACCTCACATGTTAAATTAACTTAACATAGGAAGTCTTTCCAAAGAACAAAGTTAATTCCAAAGGAAAGTAGACTATGTTTTGTATTGGAATCACCCGGATTGAAACAGACTGATAGGAGTTGCGGTGTGGCACCTGAATGTATATACATTAGCAAAACAACAACATGGCAAAAAGCATTCTGAGCGACAAGTTTGTTTCAGGGCTAGAAACAGACAGACCACACATCACATTAATTTATATTAACAAAATAAGCTACATTCTCAAAACATCTCTGATGTGGGGGCTGACTCAAAAGGGTATGAGGCTGTGAAGCAATGTGAATGCAGAGTGTAAGCAAAACTTAAAAACTGAGCATTTTCCATGAAGCAAGAGCTTTCTGTGGATGTTGCAGATGCTGGATGCCTGTTTAATCTGTGTGCCGGAGCTCCTCTTAGCACAGCAGAATGACCCTTTGTTATGTGCGCTCCAGACGGGCCTCCTGCGCGGGGGGAGGAGGGGGGCGGCGGGGAGGGAGGGGGGGAGAATGCAACCTGTGCAGCCGCCCAGGCGCGCAGCCTACAGGTAACAACTGTGACCCCAACGCCCTCCCTGGAGGAGCGGTTCACCACAGCCTGGTTGAACTAAAACTTTGCGGCTGCCCGCGGCCCCGCAGGGGGCCACCCTAAACAGGCGGCCCCTTTAGTGCCATTTGGGCACTTCCCCACCCCACTCAGAATGCGGGGCTCGAGGAGGAGCCCCCTTCCAGACGCGTCACTTCCGGCACGCAGAGGAGGTGGGGAGGTATTTATGCCTCCCTGGCCATCTTGGCGTCCTCTTTGCGCTCGGACACGCCGTCTCCCACCCTACCGCTTACCCGGCGTGGGGTTGGCAGGCGAAGTACATAGAACGTTGTAATGTTTTTCTTTTGTCGTTGCAGGCGGAGTTACAGGGTGATCTGGAAGCAGATGGGTACAGAAGGGTACCTCTGCGTGGGCACAATAGGGGTACCAGAGCCAAATCCCAGGAGCCTCATGGGAGGGTCCTGGAACAATTACGTCGGCGCCCGTTAGTCCTTCAGGCGGTTGTGGGCCTGAACAACCGGGGCTTGCCTTGCTACGCTCCGCCCCGAAAGGGGCGTGAGTAATAAGGGACCAATGTGTCACGTGATCCAGTAAGGGATCACCCCCATAAGGGTAGCGCTGATTGGATTCTCCACAGTGCTTGGCTCATCAGGCAGGCAGGGCAGCGTAGAGTGGTACAGCTGCCTGCCCTTGGATCGCCCGTAAGATAACCCACCATATTTGCATACTTTTGTATGGAATAAACCTGCAGCAATATTTTCCCAAACAAAAGTTGTGTTGTGTATTTATTTATGCATGCATACTCTGTTATGGTTGGGTGGGGTGTGTTGCCAATAATGGGACTATGCATGTTTCATCTGAACTTCAAACAATGGTAATCTGGATTTCCAAATTGGGTTAAGAATGAAGTGGTAATGCGCACATCTCACGTGCGCTACGATGCACACATCTCATTCGCTCTATGATGAAGTGGTAGAACACACATCTCACATGCGCAACGATGCACAAATCTCACGTGTGCTCCGATAAAGTGGCAATGCACACATCTCAAGTGCGATATGATGAAGGGATAATGCACACATCTCACGTGCGATATGATGAAGGGATAATGCACACATCTCATTCACGCTATGATGAAGTGGTAATGCACACATCTCAAGTGCGATATGATGAAGTGTTAATGCACACATCTCACATGCAATATGATGAAGGGATAATGCACACATCTCATTCACGCTACGATGAAGTGGTAATGCACACATCTCAAGTGCGATATGATGAAGTGTTACTGCACACATCTCACGTGCGATATAATGAAGGGATAATGCACACATCTTATTCACGCTACAATGAAGTGGTAATGCACACATCTCGTGCGCTACGATGAAGTAGTAATGCACACATCTCAAGTGCGATATGAAGTGTTAATGCACACATCTCACGTGCAATATGATGAAGGGAAAATGCACACATCTCATTCACGCTACGATAAAGTGGCAGTGCACACATCTCTCGTGCGCTATGATGAAGTGGTAATGCACACATCTCAAGTGCGATATGATGAAGTGTTAATGCATACATCTCACATGCGATATGATGAAGGCATAATGCACACATCTCATTCATGCTACGATGAAGTGGCAGTGCACACATTTCTCGTGCGCTACGATGAAGTGGTAATGCACATATCTCAAGTGCGATATGATGAAGTGTTAATGCACACATCTCACATGCGATATGATGACGGGATAATGCACACATCTCATTCACGCTATGATGAAGTGGTAATGCACACATCTCTCGTGAGCTACGATGAAGTGGTAATGCACACATCTCAAGTGCGATATGATGAAGTGTTAATGCACACATCTCACGTGCGATATGATGAAGGTATAATGCACACATCTCGTTCATGCTATGATGAAGTGGCAGTGGACACATCTCTCGTGCGCTACGATTAAGTGGTAATGCACACATCTCATGTGTGATATGATGAAGTGTTAATGCATACATCTCACATGCGATATGGTGAAGGGATAATGCACACATCTCATTCACGCTACGATAAAGTGGTAATGCGCACATCTCATGTGCGCAACGATGCACAAATCTCAAGTGTGCTCCCATAAAGTGGCAATGCACAGATCTCGTGTGCTACGATGAAGTGGCAGTGCACACATCTCACGTGAGATATGATGAAGGGATAATGCACACATCTCACGTGCAATATGATGAAGGGATAATGCACACCTCATTCACACTACAATGAAGTGGCAGCGCACACATCTCTCGTGCGCTACGATGAAGTGGTAATGCACACATCTCAAGTGCGATATGATGAAGAGTTAATGCACACATCTCACATGTGATATGATGAAAGGATAATGCACTCATCTCATTCACGCTACGATGAAGTGGTAATGCACACATCTGAAGTGCGATATGATGAAGTGTTAATGCACACATCTCACATGCGATATGATGAAGGGATAATGCACACATCTCATTCATGCTACGATGAAGTGGTAATGCACACATCTCTCATGCGCTACAATGAAGTGGTAATGCACAAGCTCAAGTGCCATATGATGAAATGTTAATGCACACATCTCAAGTGCGATGTGATGAAGGGATAATGCACACATCTCATTCACGCTACGATGAAGTGGTAATGCACACATCTCTCGTGTGCTGTGATGAAGAGGGAGTGCAGACAGCTGACGTGCTGTACAATAAAGTGGTAGTGCTCACATCTCAAGGGCGCTACGATAAAGTGGTAATGCTCGCATTCCACGTGTGCTGCAATAAAGTGGCAAAGCACACCTCTCACATGCGATACGATAAATTGGCAATGCACACATCTGATGTATGCTATGATGAGGTGGTAGTGCCAACATCTGATGTGCACTACGATGAAGTGGTGATGCACACATCTGATGTGCGCTACAATGAAGTGGTGATGCACGCATCTGATGTGCGCTACAATGAAGTGGTGATGCACACATCTCATTCACGCTATGATGAATTGGTAGTGCACACATGTCACCTGCGCTATGATAAAGTGGTAATGCACACATCTCACGTGTGCTACAATAAAATGGTAATGCACACATCTCACGTGCGCTACGATGAAGTGGTAGAGCACACATCTTACATGCGCTATGATGAAGTGTTAATGCACACATCTCACGTGCGATATGATGAAGGTATAATGCACACATCTCGTTCATGCTATGATGAAGTGGCAGTGGACACATCTCTCGTGCGCTACGATTAAGTGGTAATGCACACATCTCATGTGTGATATGATGAAGTGTTAATGCATACATCTCACATGCGATATGGTGAAGGGATAATGCACACATCTCATTCACGCTACGATAAAGTGGTAATGCGCACATCTCACGTGCGCAACGATGCACAAATCTCAAGTGTGCTCCCATAAAGTGGCAATGCACAGATCTCGTGTGCTACGATGAAGTGGCAGTGCACACATCTCACGTGAGATATGATGAAGGGATAATGCACACATCTCACGTGCAATATGATGAAGGGATAATGCACACCTCATTCACACTACAATGAAGTGGCAGCGCACACATCTCTCGTGCGCTACGATGAAGTGGTAATGCACACATCTCAAGTGCGATATGATGAAGAGTTAATGCACACATCTCACATGTGATATGATGAAAGGATAATGCACTCATCTCATTCACGCTACGATGAAGTGGTAATGCACACATCTGAAGTGCGATATGATGAAGTGTTAATGCACACATCTCACATGCAATATGATGAAGGGATAATGCACACATCTCATTCATGCTACGATGAAGTGGTAATGCACACATCTCTCATGCGCTACAATGAAGTGGTAATGCACAAGCTCAAGTGCCATATGATGAAATGTTAATGCACACATCTCAAGTGCGATGTGATGAAGGGATAATGCACACATCTCATTCACGCTACGATGAAGTGGTAATGCACACATCTCTCGTGTGCTGTGATGAAGAGGGAGTGCAGACAGCTGACGTGCTCTACAATAAAGTGGTAGTGCTCACATCTCAAGGGCGCTACGATAAAGTGGTAATGCTCGCATTCCACGTGTGCTGCAATAAAGTGGCAAAGCACACCTCTCACATGCGATACGATAAATTGGCAATGCACACATCTGATGTATGCTATGATGAGGTGGTAGTGCCAACATCTGATGTGCACTACGATGAAGTGGTGATGCACACATCTGATGTGCGCTACAATGAAGTGGTGATGCACGCATCTGATGTGCGCTACAATGAAGTGGTGATGCACACATCTCATTCACGCTATGATGAATTGGTAGTGCACACATGTCACCTGCGCTATGATAAAGTGGTAATGCACACATCTCACGTGTGCTACAATAAAATGGTAATGCACACATCTCACGTGCGCTACGATGAAGTGGTAGAGCACACATCTTACATGCGCTATGATGAAGCGGTAATGCACACATCTCACGTGTACAACGATGAAGCGGTAGTGTACACATCTCATGTGTGCTACGATGAAGTGTCAATGCACACATCTCACATGCGCTACGATGAAGCGGTAGTGCACACATCTCACGTGCGCTACGATGAAGTGGTAGTGCACACATCTCACGTGCGCTCCGAAGAAGTGGTAATGCACATATCTCAGTTGGGTACTAAGAGAAGTATAGCGCTTACAGATGTAGGGTTGGTGCACATGTCTTCATTGAGCTAAGTAAGTCATGGTCATGCTTATGCCAGTCAAGGGCTTGATTAAGTCGCCCTTTTTCCTGTCCAATCTCGGCTGCGTGCAGTAAGGGCCGCCCTTCCCAGCAGCCACAGTGTCAAGCCACACAGGATAGGAGAGGGGACCAGTGTCTTCTGGAATAAGTCCATCTGAAGGACAATGCTGAAGCCAAGAACCCTCTAGAGGCCTGGAAGGCTTGATTGCAGATTGGAAGGTAGACGTCAGCTGGCTCTGAATCCGCCTGGATCCATATGACAAGGGCCAATGGAGCTGCAGGAAGAACTATAGAAACTAGTTACCCCTGGAAAAAACTGGATAGAGACTAGGGGCACAAATGAAAGGTCAATTGGGCCCTAGGGGGAGTAGGGTTGTGCAAATCTCAACTGGACAAGAAATACAATGGGAATGCACTGTCTCTTAGGGGCTCTGGATGAAGCCTTTTCAGGTCTCTTAGGGACTCTGGATGAAGTGGTGAACCAGCTTTTTCAGCCCTCAAGAGTTTACTATGCAGATGTTATGGCTTCAGTGCTTAATTTGTACAATAATAAGTGCCAAGGCTCTCATCAAGAGGTCACTGCAGCTTGCACTGTACATTGCCCCTGCCATGCTGCCAATGATAGTAACAACACAACTGCTAACCATCACAGTCTTACAAGTGTGACAGTTGGGACTATGCCAAGCCCCCAAAGCCATAAGTATAGCTTTGGGCAGCAGTTAATAGTAATTTTTAGTGTATATTGATTTAATAATTGACTGTCGTTGTGGTCATCTCAAAATTAGACAGATAGTGCCACGTTATGGCAAACTCACAAGCACCAGTGTTGACAATTAAGTGCTGGTGCCGAGCACTGGAAACCACATTAAGCACTTCTCGAGTGCATAGGTCACAGAGTCGATGGCCATTGATGGCAGGATCAGGGACTGGCTGACTCTTCAATGAGCCCATCAGTGATTGGCTGCGTATTACAAGGCGTGGGTGATTCACGGAGGGGTGCGCAAAGCTTACAGTGCACACTGCTCGGTAAATATTTTGGTGATAAAGATATACTTGTTTAATGGCGCTGTGTGCCACTGATTTTCTGATTGTAACCTTAATTTAAAGGTGTTCGGTCCATGTCTGAAGTCATCACCCCTGTGGCATCAGTGGTGGAGGGGACCCCCGTAGGAAGCTGGCTCTGTATATACCATACCAAAGTAAGGTATAGTGTGCTCAGAGTCCAGTGGAACCGCAAATGTAGGCAGAGGTAAAAGTAAATAATACCTCACTCTCTATTTGTGGTAGTGTGGGCAAGCAGTAAGGCTTTATCAGAGGGTAGTGTTAAGCATTTACTGTACAAACTCAGGCAAGAAATTATGTCACACACTCAAAGACTGAACTCATCCCAATTTGTTTGTATAAAAAAATATTATTTAGTTATTTTATTTTCTAGAACCAAGCCAGGCCTGGGTCAGGTAAGTGAAATACTACTTTGCAATACTTTTGCAATAAATTACAGTTGACTGCAGGTTTAAATGCAGTTGGTTGATTTATAGGTAAGTCAATAATTGGAATTACTTTTCAGTTACTTTGTAGATTACTGTACACGTTACTTTCTGGATTACTTTTTAAGTTACTTTTGCTAATCAGTGTGATATGCCTAGATATCACACTGATTTTAAGAGACAATGATCCCTAGACAATTAGGTATAGTGTAAATTAATATAGACCCAATCAGTGCTATATTATCTGTCCAGCCGGACAGTTTTTAATGTACAATAACTTTATGAAGCAAATAAAACGAAAAAATTCAAGCGGGACACAACCTGCGTCCATGCTGACGTAGACTTACAAACAACATTGAGGGAGGGGTTCAGGCAAAGGAAAGCGTGTCTGTATTTACATTAGATATAAGTACAACAGACAGAATACATTGCGCACACCATTACAAGTTTAACATTGTAGTATAGTCAATGTATATGGTGTACAGTTGTCGACGACGTTTCGATCCCTATTTTAATCAGTGGGATCATCTTCAGGACATTAGGGTGACATGCCTGTATACAATTGCTCAAATTATTGGAGCTGGTATGCCGGTGGGTTCCTAGGCGGATAATGAAGGGACCATCTGGCGTGCCTAATAAGCGCCTAAGACGGTGGTGCTTTGCGCAATGGCTGCGGGGACCGCGAAATTAAGGAAGGGCACACCTTTGCATTAAGGGTACTGCAATTACAATGGAGCCACGTGCGCGGTCTCCGTGAATATGAAGTCTGAGCGAGTCTCGGCTTCTGAAGAGGGCACAGTCCCCGCGGGTAACACGAGCGAATCCTCAGTGCATTCAGGTGGTAGTGCACGCGGCTCCATTGTAATTGCGGTACCCTTAACGCAAAGGTGTGCCCTTCCTTAATTTCGCGGTCCCAGCAGCCATTGCGCAAAGCACCACCGTCTTAGGCGCTTATTAGGCACGCCAGACGGTCCCTTCATTATCCGCCTAGGAACCCACCGGCATACCAGCTCCAATAATTTGAGCAATTGTATACAGGCATGTCACCCTAATGTCCTGAAGATGATCCCACTGACTAAAATAGGGATCGAAGCGTCGTTGATAACTGTACACCATATACATTGACTATACTACAATGTTAAACTTGTAATGGTGATGCGCAATGTATTCTGTCTGTTGACTTATATCTAATGTAAATACAGACACGCTTCCTTGCCTGAACCCTCCCTCAATGTTGTTTGTAAGTCTACATCAGCATGGACGCAGGTTGTGTCCCGCTTGAATTTTTCGTTTTATTTGCTTCATAAAGTTATTGTACATTAAAACTGTCCGACTGACAAATAATATAGCACTGATTGGGTCTATATTAATTTACACTATACCTAAATGTCTAGGGATCATTGTCCTTAAAAACAGTAAACGTACCCAAGGTCCCTGACCATTTGCATATTGGGTTCCCTTGTTTTTTGTAACTAGATATCACACTGAGACATTTCCTAGACAAAAGGTAAGTAATTCAGTTTTTGTACATTTGCAGTTTTTCAAAGTTTTATACAAACCAACTCCACACACAAGATTTTTCACAGAAAAGCAGTCAATGCAGTCCTATGGGAGAAAACAGTGTTATCCATTTATCGGTAAGTACTTAGGTTTTGGAGTTGGCATTTTGGGGTTAGAACCAGGGTTCTCCCAGGGTCGAGGATGCACTCTCAAAGCACCCTCAGCGGCACTAGGGCGGCCGGGTGCAGAGTGCTGAGGCCCAATGTTATCCAATGGGGGATAGGGGACCTCCGGTTGGTGGCTGCTCACGAGCAGGCCACAAGGTTGTGGGAGCAAAGCTCCTGGTGTTAGGCTCAGTGCAAAGGGGGATCCGATTTAGCACACAAGGAGCACCCACAGCGGCACATGGGCAGCCGGGTGCAGAGTGCTGATTTGGCGTCGGGTGCCCTGTTGTATTCAATAGGAGTTGCCGGTTTTGGATTTTGGCTGCAGGCTCAGTCCAGGAAGACGTCCGGGAGTAACCAACAGCCGGGCAGGTAAGTTGGAGGGCTTGGGGACGTAGGTGCACCTCGGGTTCTCTTCCCAGGGCACAGGGCGGCTGGATACAGAAGTATCTTTTGAGGTCGGATGTCCCCTTACCGGGCCACTCACGGTTGGTGGAGTTTCCATGCAGAGCCTGCAGGCGATGTCAGGGAGTCCTGGTGGGGTCAATCCATGGTGGACTCGGACTCTTGAGCGCTGGGGGACCTCGCTGGGACCAGTGAGCCACTTGGACTCGGGCCATAGGCATTGGCTGCAGTAGTGGTTTCAGGTGTCTGGTTTCTTTGTCCTCAGCAGGCTCTGGGTCTTTCTTGAAAGTTTCTTTTGAACAGAGCTGCTCTTCACAGGAGATCCGGTCTTTGTTGAAGGCAGTCAGACCTCCTAAGGGTTCTGGAGGTCGCTGGCTGCAGTCAAGACGACTTTTGGCGCAGGATCTCTGGAAACTACAGATGGGCCAGTAGGGCTGGGGCCAAGTCCGTTCTTCTCTGCAGTCTCCTCTGCTCGGCATCTTCTTTCGTCCTTCTTCTTCGTGAGTTACTGGAATCTACCTTTTTGGTTCAGAGCTGCCCCCTAAATACTGTATCTAGGGGACGCTTTAGGGGTCTTGAGGTCAGTAGCCAATGGGCTACTGATGGGCTACTGACCTTAGGGTGACTACACCCTTGGAGTGCTCACCCCACGTGGGGGTGTGGGCACAATCCCTACTCCTGATTGGATAGTGCCTGCCATCTGCAAGATGTCGGGCACTGAAGAGTGGGCTTCACCTCGCCTCCCCCACCCGAGGGGTGGGGTTGGCAGAGGTGGGCACACCTTCTGGGCTGTGCTAATATCTCCCGCCTGTCTTTCCGCCGAAAAGGAAAGGAGACAGGAAGGGGGCCTGCTCCTGATAGCAGGAGAGGCTGTTGGTTGTATTACAAAGGCAGCTAGGCCTTTGAAGCTTCCCTGTCACAGATGGCTCTTCCTGACCTGGGGGAGGTGAGAACACCTCCGCCTACGAAAGGCTTTGTTTCTGGGCTCAGGGAGCAAAGGCTCCCACCCCAGGAGTCCAGAAACATGTCTCATGGTGACAGGCTGGTGTTTACCAATCAGGGGACCCACCAGAGGCTGGTCGTTTTTCAGGGGGCATCTCTAAGATGCCCTCTGAGTGCATTGTATAATAAATCCCACACTGGCATCAGTGTGGGTTTATTAAGCTGAGAAGTTTGATACCAAACTTCCCAGAATTCAGTAAAGTCATTATGGTGCTGTGGAGTTCGTAATGACAAACTCCCACACCATATACTCTTTATGGCTTTACTGCACTTACAATGTCTAAGAATGGAATTAGACACCGTAGGGGTACAGTGCTCATGCAACTGTACCCTCACCTGTGGTCTAGTGCACCCTGCTAGAGGGGTGACGTACCTAGGCCACAGGCAGTGGGTTGCAGGCACGGCACACAGGAATGTGTGCCATGTCGACTCTTCACTTTTCTCTGCACCGAAACACGTAGCCTGCAATGGCAGTGTGTGTGTGTTAAGGGACAGGACTTATAAGGGTAGCACAATATGTGCTGGAGCCCTCCCCTGGTCATGGTGCCCTTGGTACCCATGGAACCTTTTACAAAGGACTGACATGTGGCCAGAGAGTTGCCAATTGGGGGTACTAAGGTAGAGTTTTGGGAAAGAACACAGGTCCTGGGAACCTGATTGGCAGGGACCCAGGGCACATCAGGTCAAATTGCATCAGAAATCTGGCAAAAAGTGGGGGCGGGGGAGTACTGCAACAGAAACCCAGCTTCCTACACCCTTGCTCAATTAAATCCAGATGAACTGCACCTGACTCTCAGGGGCTCATTTGGGGCCTCAGCAACAAGATGCTGTAACACTGCAGGGGATGTTACCAATGATTACTGCATGTGTACGAGCGCTACGGGTGGGGGTGATGTGAGATAACGGTAATATTACCAGTTTATCTCATTCTGAGATGCAAAGTTGAGAATATGGAAGTTTTTTCCCCAAATTTCTCGACGTTTCACTGGAGAAGCTGAGCAGGGAAAAGCCACCAGCTCCTTCTAAAGTTCCCGCACGACTCGTACTGTGGGTGCAAACCCCACACCCGAACAGAGAGTAGTGGGTGCAAATCCCCTTACCCCAAACAGGGAGTAGTGGGTGCAAACCCCCTTACACCCGAACAGAGAGTAGTGGGTGCAAAACCCCTTACACCCGAACAGAGAGTAGTGGGTGCAAACCCCCTTACCCTCGAACCGAGAGTAGTGGGTGCAAACCCCCTCACCCTCCAAACGAGAGTGAGGGTGCAAACCCCCTTACACCCGAACCGAGAGTAGTGGATGCAAACCCCTCACACCTGAACAGAGAGTCGTGGGTGCAAACCCCCTTACCCTCGAACCGAGAGTAGTGGATGCAAACCCCCTTACACCCGAACAGAGAGTAGTGGGTGCAAAACCGTTTACACCCGAACAGAGAGTAGTGGGTGCAAACCCCCTTACTCTTGAACCGAGAGTAGTGGGTGCAAACCCCCTTACCCTCCAAACGAGAGTAGTGGGTGCAAACTCCCTTACCCTCCAAACGAGAGTAGTGGGTGCAAACCCCCTTACCCTCCAAACGAGAGTGAGGGTGCAAACCCCCTTACCCTCCAAACAAGAGTGAGGGTGCAAACCCCCTTACACCCGAACAGAGAATAGTGGGTGCAAAACCCCTTACACCCGAACAGAGAGTAGTGGGTGCAAACCCCCTTACCCTCGAACAGAGAGTAGTGGGTGCAAACCCCCTTACCCTCGAAACGAGAGTGAGGGTGCAAACCCCCTTACACCTGAACCGAGAGTAGCAGGTCCCTTAAACCGAGGGCCCTGCAGGTCGTTGAGAAGCTGGGTGTGAGTTTTGGGCACTGCCGAGCCCCCCGCGCCCCTCTGATCTGGACACCGCTCCCCGTGCAGGCGGCAGAAAGAAAATGGCGACGCTTGACAATCCGAGCGATCCATCCATCATTTCACGCGGCCTCTGAGCTGCGCCTCCTGCAAAGATGAGTAACTTGAGCCGGTCTCCGCTCTGCCAGATCAGAAGAGACGCATGAATATACATCATGTCTTTAAAATATGCATTTCAGGGCACGTCCTTGTGTGTGTTTTAGTTTCCTGAACAAACGGATGCTTTATCAGCCGCTTGGCAGATTTATCGCCTCTGAATTGAATCCAGCAGGTAAGGTCACCTGCAACAAGCCACCATATCCAATTCTACAGCAACTTTGGAGTCATTATCGTCAAGAGCATCTGCAGGGGGGCGGGGGTCCTGTCTGGGGACCTACAGCAGAATAATATTTTCTGCCAAGTGCCTTTGAGCGGTCAGGACAAACTCAGTAATGGCAGCTAAAGTGCAAGCTTCGTCCATATTAAAAAAGAAGTACAGCGTGGGCCGCAGCATTGCAAGCTTCCATCACATCTGCAGAACATAAATAAGCACAGGCTGCAGCAGTGAAAATTCTCTTCACCCACACATCATGTACACCACAGGCGGCAGTGCAAGCTTCACTCACATTCAAGAAGTAAAGTACGGGCCACAGCCTTGCAAGCTTCCATCACATCCGTAGAACACAAATAAGCACAGGCTGCAGCAGTGAAAGTTCTCTTCACATATATATCATGTACATCACAGGCGGGAGTGCAAGCTTCACTCACATACATGAAGAAGTACAGTATGGGCTGCAGCACTGCAAGCTTCCATCACATCAGTAGAACACAAATAAGCATAGGCTGCAGCAGTGAAAGCTCTTCACATCCACATCATGTGTACAGCGGTGCAAGCTTCACTCACATACATGAAGAAGTAGTTTATGGCCTGTGGCACTGCAAGCTTCCATCACATCCGTAGATCAAAAATAAGCTCAGGCCACAGCAGTAAAGTTCTCTTCTCATACACATCTTGTACACCACCGGCGACAGTGCAAACTTCACTCACATTCATGAAGAAGTACAGCACGGGCCGCAGCACTGCAAGCTTCCATCACATCCATAGAACATAAATAAGCACAAGTCTCAGCAGCAAAAGTTCTCTTCTCATACACATCATGTACCTCACAGGCAGGCGTGCAAGCTTCAATCACATTCATGAAGAAGTACAGCACGGGCTGCAGCACTGCAAGCTTCCATTGCATCCATAGAACATAAATAAGCACAGGCTGCAGCAGTGAAGTTCTCTTCTCATACACAACTTGTACACCACAGGTGGCAGTGCAAGCTTCACTCACATTCATGAAGAAGTACAGCACGGGCCGCAGGACTGCAAGCTTCCATCACATCCATAGAACATAAATAAGCACAAGCCTCAGCAGTAAAAGTTCTCTTCTCATACACATCATGTGCAGCACCGGTGGCAGTGCAAGCTTCACTCACATTCACAAAGTACAGCATGGGTGGCAGCACTGAAAGCTTCAATCGCATACATAGAACATAAATAAGCACAGGTTGCAGCATTGAAAGTTCTCTTCACACACACATATCGTGTTCAGCATAAGCATCAGTGCAAGCTCCCATCGCATCCATAGAACATAAGGACAGGCTGCAGCAGTAAATGTTATCTTCTTGCACATGTCATGTACAGCACAGGCAGCAGTGCAAGTTTCACTTACATTCAAGAAGAAGTACATCATGGGCCACAGCACAGCAAGCTTCCGTTGTATCCGTTGAACATAAATAGGCACAAGACTCAGCAGTAAAAGTTCTCTTTTCATACACATCATGTGCAGCACAGGTGGCAGTGCAAGCTTCACTCACATTCACAAAATACAGCATGGGTTGCAGCACTGCAAGCTTCAATCGCATACATAGAACATAAATAAACACAGGCTGCTGCAGTGAAAGTTCTCTTCACACACACACACACTTAGTGTTCAGCATATGCAGCAGTGCAAGCTTCCATCACATCCATAGAACATAAGGACAGGCTGCAGCAGTAAAAGCTATCTTCTTGTACACGTCATGTACAGTACAGGCAGCAGTGCAAGCTTCACTTACATTCAAGAAGAAGTACAGCATGGGCCGCAGCACTGCAAGCTTCCATTGTATCCATAGAACATGAATAAGCACAGGCTGCAGCAGGGAAAAGTTTCTTCACATACACATCATGGCATCTTGTATACACTATACAGCACAGGTGGCAGTGGAAGCTTCAATCACACACTTTTAGAATGGAAATAGCACATGGAGCAGAACAGAATTTTAAAAGACACAAACCAGGTGGAGAGCAGCAGCAGCACAGCAGACATCATTAACACACAAACACACACACATATGCACACACAAAGAGCACACAACAGAAGCACAAGATTCCAAAACACACAGAACAGTAGAGAAGCAGTGTAATTCTCCACATGAACAAAAAGGGTTCATTATTGATAGCCACAAAGCATGCTTTAGAATACCCCATGGACTGCATAAGTACAAATTAACCTACACATCAAACAGGGTCAACATAGGCATCCGAAGTGCATAAGTACCGCAGACGTAGGTACTGCACAAGCAGCAGCAGTGCATCCTCCCTTCACACAGAACAGACATAGCACAGCCAACAGCAGTGTAATGCTCCCTCATACAGGTGAACCCTAGGCAGTAAAGGATTTACATCAAACCACTGGCAAAGCTCTACTTCATGCCATGTTGAGCAGGAAAATCCATTCAGCTGTACTGAAGGGCAGGAACATTTCCATGTGAATGGGATTATGAAATGCTTTTTTTGTGCATATCCGCATTCCTTCATCACCCTGTTCACTGACAGCGAAAAAAAGATGTTAAAAACAATTTGACTCCAAACAGCAATTACATCATGATCTTGCCATAGAAACTAAAGATAGGCAAATTATATTTTCTTTCTTAAATTATCTGATTCTTTTACAAATAGACATAAAAATGCATTTTTATAACTGTGAATATTGACAGCTCCTTTGTGCAAAACAAAAGCAAAAGATAAGTTAAACCCCATTATGTTCGTGGAGACAATCAAAGTTCATTTTCTCAGAACTATAAATATTATAATTCAATTCTATTGTTGTACTTTCTATGCTGGTATTTATTTCTTCTGCTGTATACCTCGTGGGCTGGATAATGACACATTTTGTAAAGCACAAGGGGACTTTTTCCCGCTAAAGCGGCGATAATTCAAACGCCCTATTAGCAAGCTGTCGCTAACTGCTGTTAGCGACAGCTTCTAGGCGATAGCGACCGGGTTGGGTGCCGTTTTGCATGCCAGCGATATTTATCGCTAATGGCATGCAAAGTATGCGTTCCCAACCTAAAAGCGACTGGAAACAGTCGCTAAGGTCGCTATCGCCTATTAGCGAGGCAGGGGAGGTGATTAACGAACCAGCGCTAAACACGTTTAGCGCTGGTTCGTTAACGCCTGGTCCAGACCTGACTTAGCCATGTAATCCAATGGGAGGTGGATTACATGGCTAAATCCCCCTCGCCCTATCGCCAAGCTAACACTGGTCACAGTGTGAATATCGCTTGTTTTCAAGCGATATTCACACTGTTCTCCAGGGTTTCTATCGCTTTGGAGATAAGCGTTGCTGATAGCACGCTATCTCCGCGATAGAAACCTGCGATAGCCGGCGATAATTATCCTAGCGCTAACTGCGCTTAGCGATAATTATCGCCGGTTATTGCTAATAGGCCCCATTGTTCCTTATTAAAAATGACACTCGTTTGCACATTCTAGCATACACAATTTGAATATATTAATTTTCAAAAAGAGAGGAACGGTAATATTTCTTTACCATATGCCATATTATTGGGAGCTCACTCTTGATACTTTCTTTGGACTTTATCTCGTATACTCAAGATGTGGTTCCCACTTGAACTGTTCCTTCAGCTGCATAGATTAAACATACAAAAGATAACTTCACTGTTGCTGCAGACGAATGAATTATATATGATATAATCAATGTATAAATCTTCCTTGGAGTTCAGTCCACCCGGATATTTTGTCTCAAGTGCAATAATATAAAATAAGTCTAGCCTTTTCAGTTTTGGTTGTCTGTCCCCACCTCCAGGGCTGGACTGGCAGTACCGGGCATCGGGCATTTCCCCTGGAGGCTGGAAGGGTGGGGGCCGGTTTTGCATCCGTGGGGGGGGCGGTTTTGCTACTGGGGGCCGTTTTTGCAGCGGTGCTGTAATATCGGTAACAAAGGCAGCAGTGCTTCACACTTGCACACCCCATGGGGGGCTGCTCGGACAGAGTTGCCAGGGTTTCTTTGGGTTCCCAGTCCGGCCCTGCCCACCTCCCATGTACCTGACCGTACCTAGGTAGCAGTTTGAGAGCAGGTCATGGCTGCTTAAATAATATTTTTTGAAATTGCGTGTAACTGAATATGTTGAATATTTATTGGGTGATTGTTTAATTGTGCTCTAGTATTCGTTTTTGATTATGAAAACAGTGCCCCTATATTTTTTATCAAATAGGCACTCTAGTCCATAAAATACATATTCTCTTTTACATATGATGTATATATGAAATGTCATTTATTTCTTTTTGTTGGGGACATGTTTTAGAAAGGTGTGCTTACTAACTTCAAACATGTTCCACTAAATGCGGGCAAGTGGGAATGATCATGCAGAAACAGCAGACACGCCCACACCAATGCAATTAGACTGTCATAGCAGCAATAGTTCAGTAAATAAAGGCATTATCAAAGCATAGGTCATATCCCATAGCAGTTGCATCAATTCAAAGAAGAGATGGTCATTATCATGAGAGTGCAGACAACACAGAAGAATGATCTTGCCTCCTTCCAAGCATTGCTGAAGACCCTTCATGACTGTCACAGCCAATAGCAGAGGGAGGTGCACCTATGGTCACTATACTGCATATGTCGTCTCATGGATGCCAAGAGTTACAGCTTTTTAGAGCTAAGACTTCTGTTGAAACTGCTGCTTGCACTGGTCAGCCGAGACTTTGACTCTCCGGCGGCAGCTGTTGTCGAGCAGTCGAGGGTCAATCCAGCAAGTGGTCAGAGGTTCTGTTATTGTCTACAATATAACATGGAGATTCTCTCCATCAATAATGTTCACTGACCAGGGAGAGGTATTTCATTGGTAATGAAATGAGTGCAACTGTGGAAAGAAAGAATATTGTTCTTACGGTTTTCAATATTTGACCCCAAGCTGAACCCAGTGTATTTATGGAGACAAAAGCTAATGGAAGTAAAGGGTCTCGATATAAGATGCACTTTGAAGGGGTTCAGATCTTCCGAGTTATCATACTGTCTGCTACAGATTCATAGTCAGTGGATGAATGCAAAGCATGAATGTGATAAAGCTAGCTTTATCACAAGAGTCTAGCAGAGGACACTGTGGCTTGACCGCTTTAGGGGCATATCTACAAGGGCTGGCGATAAAATTATCGCCGCTTTAGCGTCCGTTTTCGGATGAAAAGCGGCGATAATTTTAACGCCCTATTAGCAAGGACACGCTAACGCGTGAATCCATGCTTCTTCGCCCTTTCACATATCGCCCAGCTTTGCATCTCTAATGAGATTCAAAGTGGGCGTTCCTCCCCAGAATAACGGGAGAAATGTCGCTAAGCGACATTTCTCCTATTATCAAGCCTCACGCTACGAAGCATGGCGACAAGAAAAGTAGCGATAACCTCTGTTATCGCTACTTCCCTTACGCCTGCTTTGACACTGACGTAGCCATGATATCCTATGGAAGGTGGATATCATGGCTAAGTATGTCTTGCCCTATCAGCAAGCTATCGCCAAAGTTGTGCGATTATCGCTGGATTTCCAGCGATAATCGCACAGTTGGCAAGCTTGCGCTCTGAATTTTATCGCTTTGGAGATAAGCGTTGCTGATAGCACGCTATCTCTGCGATAAAATTCAGAGTTGGCCGGCGATAATTATCCTCACGCTAAGAGCGCTGAGCGATAATTATCGCCAGCCCTTGTAGATATGCCCCTTAGTTCCTCCTGCCAAGTTTGCACCAAAATATCCAACAGCCTCGAATAAGTAGCGCAAAGTTCGTACCATTTTGGGGCAGACTGCACAATCAACAGATATTCAGTTTCTCTTAGTTCCCTAGAGCCTACTGTGGCAGGTCAGAGTTAAGTGGGGTGCTGCCCAGAAGAGAAAATGGGCCAGTACCTTGGCCGGGGGTGGTAGTGGAGGAATGTTTCAGGAGCCACTGGAGTTCCAGGAACTTCAATAGAATTGACCTGGGAATAGGCCTATCATGTTGACATGTTTCAGTCAACTAAGAGTTTAGATGTCCCAAGTCCAAGATCCATTTAATTAGGAGTAAAGCTACTGGAAATATAAACACCTGATAAGCGTAGTTCACAATCGAGAAAGTTTTAGGCTGCATGGTGCCCACAGGCTAGGTGCACTGTTTGCAATGGATATGTGGGTTCCAGGGGTTATTCAAAAAATCAAAGTGGGGAGAAAGAAGCAGTGATTCATTCATCCTCCATGCGTAATAGTAAAAATCAAAAGAGAGTGAATCACGTGTCATTGGATGCCAGGGTCTATCAATGGTGTTCAAAGGCCCTTATACACTGTAACTGGTCAACAGCCGTATATCTTGGTTCTCCGCTTGAGGTAGTTAGGTGAGTGGTTTCATCATTGGGTCATTTTCCACCTGAGTTTCCCATTCTCCAGGCAGTCACTTTACCACCTCCTGGAGGGAGACCATCTGTTTCTGTGACCGTCATGATTAGTGCGTGAAGAGTTGCGGAAAAAAGTGTGAAGTTAAAAATTCCTCCTTTCCTGTATAAATTGTTTTATTGGTCAGGGAGGGGTAAGATTAAAAACAGGAGCAGGTGCTATGGGGGATGTGTTAGTGGTCTACTGCACCTATGTGGTTCAAATATCGGTGGTCGACATGTTTCAGCCCTTTACTGTCTCAACAGATCAGCAGGCTTTCATCAGGACCGAGAAAGAGCGGTGTGGAATTGGACCGCTCCTTGGTAGGTAAGTTAAGTCACTCACCTATCTTCGTCACAGAGTACATTGACATAGATTGTGACGTTGTTATAGGTTTAGATGATACCTATAACTTTGAACAGACAAAAAAAGGGGGGGGGGGACAGACAAAATGTGACTTTACATTGATTACATATAATGTCATCCTATGAGGTACTTAGATCATTGGGCTCATCACTACCTATAGATCTCGAAGGAAATTAGTATAGTTATTGGAATGCATAGTGCGCTGTTAGTTTTGGAGTAAACATAACTGCACTGGTAGTTTTTTGTGTCTATGACGGGTGGGGTGGTCTTGGTCTTTCTAATATTTTGGTGTTTTGGGCGTGCAGTTAGGGCTCTCTAACATAAATTTATAATTAAAAATGGCATGAATTAGCGCATAGTTAGTGTTATGTTCGCGTTTGCCGCATGGAAACTGAATGAATCACTGCTTCTTTCTCCCCAGTTTGATCTTTTGAATACGTAAGCAGCGCACAGCTGTGGGAGTTAATTTTCCAAATGAGCTGACACTGCTCTGTATAGTCCCCCCAGATCATTGTGATACAAACGCCTTCACCTGAACAACTACGATCTCGAAAATAAATAAAATGGCAGACAACCAAGGATTGAGCTATACCGACGATGAAATTAGCGCTATCCTCTCCGGCCCTTCTTTGTTACAGTGTAGAGAATTAACATAAACTTAAGCACAAACTAATGATTGGGAAGACCTAACAAATAACAAGAAGGAACAAGTAAAAACGGCCATTCACCTTCTGATAATGACCGAATATCTCAGAGCAAAGGCAGCACCGAAAGGACTCTGGGTCCGTAATGCACCTAGAATTTTTCTACAGGATATCATCTTCAGAAAAGATTGGGCTGCAATCTCATGGAAATGCACAAGAGACTACATGGTATTGATCATAAAAACTGCAACAAGATTGTCAGAAGCACTGACCATCAAAATCCATCTATCTGAAGCTAAACTCAAAACAACAGTACAAATCTCTGTTTTCAAAATACGACTAGAAGAGATAAACACAGAGATGAACGAGATGAGAGACTATATCACACAAAACAAAATACAGAAACTAGGTAAAGACCTGAAACGGTTCTCGCAAGAAAAAATGTACCCCTACACTATGAATTATTATACCCCGCCAGAAACACACAGCGATAACGATTCGTCTGCCAGCAACTCATCTGATAACTCAAACTAGAACAGGAGTGAAGAAAATAGACAAAAACAATGCGGTAGGACACGCGGGAGAAGCTAAACACGAAGATGGAACATGAACTGGAGGGCACCCAACTTTGGGGATCACCAAATGTCCATCTTCCAACCTTTCCACCACCAATTCCAAGGATGGATGAACCGAAATATGCACAACCAGCCGCCACAACCCTTTCTGATTATACAATCCCCATTTTTAGGAAGAGGTGCGAATCAACTAAGAGGCAAGAGGAAAGGAGTAAACTGGTACGACACGGAACAAGGAGTACAAAACCCAGAGCATGTCCGAGGATCAAGAGAAATCAGGTCCAAGCACAACAAGTTGCTAGTGGTCAACCTAACTGACCATATACTTACAGAGAACCAACTCAACCTACTCAATAAAGGACTAAGATTCGTACCCATCCCTCCATTTGATCAATTCAAATTACACTGCAAGATCGCTGAATTTTGTGGCAATATAAAACTGAGAGCTTACTTCAAGGATAAAGTAGAACCCCACAAAGATGGAGACACTAATCTCAGGATAAAATCCACCTTCTGCCCACCTACTCATGCAGCACCGGTGGAAGTACTAGCTTTCGAACAAGCTCTATTTAAAGAAGTAGAATCCCTGAATTCAAAGATAAAAAAAACATTCATGAATATTAACTAAGGGTGGGCGTAGTTCGCGAAGTAATGCTTCGCGAAGCTACGCAAAGTGCAGTTCGCGCTACGCAAGCTTCGCGTAGCACTACGCGAACTGCGTAGCGCACTGTTCGCAATGATTGCACAGTGCCGGATGCTTGTCCGCACTGTGCAATCATTGAAAACGGCAACTTGCACAGTGCGAGCTGTCTTTTACTGCCGCTCGAGTAGATTTTTACTCGAGCGGCAGCTCTCTCAACGCGGACTGGTAGTTTCTCATCGCGAGCGGTCGCAAGCATACGCGACCACTCGCAATGAGAAACCTGACCTCCCAGCGTTGAGAATCTCGCCGGGAGGTTTATTTTCCACGCTCGCGATCGGCAACTTGATGTTGCTGATCGCGAACGAGGAAAAAGTCTCGCCGGGATGTCATTTTGCTTGCTCGCGGTCGCCAACTTGACGTTGAAGACCGCGAGCAAGCAAAAAATGACCGCGGCACTACGCTACGCTACGCGTGTTCGCACTGTGCTACGTGCAATTCGCGTTGTGCGAAGTAGCGCAAACTTCGCAAACTACGCGAGCGTAGCGTAGCACTTCGCCCAGGGTTAATATTAACCCCGGGCAGGTAACACCGCCCCGCCAGCGGAGTTTTGCCTACTCCGCGTTCCGTTGCAAACGGGGAGTTTAGGCAAAACTCCGACTCCATGGTGGAGCAGTTAGCCGGCCCCTCCACCCTCCCAAAGTAATTATTATGTAGAAAAAAGGCACTTACCTGCCGTGGCTGCCTTCTCCTCACCATGGCTGCTCTCCTTCCTCGTCCTCGCCGTCCTTCTTCTTTGATAACCCCCAAGTTGTACAATGTAGTTGACATTTGGTGACTCCCGTACAGTCAGTTTTGGAGGATCAGGAGAAATTGCAGCAATACACAAGTATATAAACAACAGGCATGTGACCTGAGTAAGAAACTCAAAGATAGACATTATCTTGATGCATTCATAAATGCCAAAAAAGAGCTAGGAATCAGAACTGTGACAATATTCTCAAACCATACCAAAAATGGTCGATACAGATACTCTAACTTGTGTACCAACATATAATGCAGCCTCGAACCAGGTCAGAAAGATAACATAAACTGTCGAATCCTCACTTCAGGCAACCTCAAATGGCCAAAACCAAGATTTGCGAATGAAAGGACCAAGAATGTCCGCGATATCCTAGTTTATACTAGACCCAGACAGTTTATCAAAGAACCCAATTTAACAACTTTGACAAGTAGACCCATCATAGGACACCATCCTTGTTGCCACTGTTCAGTATGCCACCTGACCAAAATAACAAAAACCTTACAAGTGATCGACGATATTGAGTGCACATTCAAACGTCACACAAACTGTAATACTTCCCACGTAATATACATGATTACGTACACATGCCATTTGAAATATATTGGCATGACATGCCGGCCGGCAGTGTGTGAGTAAAGGTACAAAGGTAGAACCACATCTGGGGTATTTACACATGACCAGCAGGCACACCAGTCACTCTTAAAAGAGGAATCACGCCAACTTAGACATAAGTTGTGAGAAGTTGGCCTGGTATATGCTGTCCACTAATTAAAGTGGGCACCTTGCACCAGTCCAAACGATCCTTATGATGTATGAGGTCAAAGATAACCTTTAGAAAGCTATCCTAGTGGTAGCTGTGGAGAGCAGCCTTCAGGCTTAATCTTGAAGGAATGTAAAGCAGCTTGTTTTACCAGAATATCACCTCCTGAATGACTAAATGAAAGGAGAACCACACTAGTGTTATGTAAAAATATGTATTTATTACTAAAACACTCTCTACTAACCTCTACACGAGATTAGAACACAAAGCACACAATACTTAATCAATAGAACATACGTAAGTAGCAAAATGTACAACGGGCTCCAGGGGAGACCGAACCATATACTAAAAAAATGGTATAACAACAACGACTTCAATAGACACAGGGCCTAGAGCACGTACAATCACTGGGACCCCAAGGAACCACCCAAGGCAGTGACACAGGGCGCCCACGGAGGACGGGTGCAGTGAGGAAACACAACCGCGTGCTCCGTGCAACTCTATGGGAAAGTCGCAGTTGGAAAATTACAGTTTAAGGACACTTCTAGGAGGACTTCAAGCAAACCCTTTGGAACATAAGAGGTTCTAAGGCCAGCACCCTTGTGAGTACCGAGGTACCCTTGTTACCTATCCTAGAGGAGCCGGGTGCATAGGGGTCAAGTGGTGTCGGAAACCTCCGTCGTTTTCAATGGAGAACTGCAAGAAAGTACTGCTGCCGGGAAGGCGAAGAGTGTCCGGTGGAATCCAAGCCTGGATTCTAGGTGAGAAGAACCTGAAAGCAGAGGGGACAGAGTCTGGGTCACTTCAGGTGACCAGGGGCTCGGTAGTCGAATGCCCTCAGATGTCGGGTGCTTCAGGTGAAGAGAAAGGGTGTTTGTCTCTGCAGCCACGGGGACCAGGAGACGTCGACGATGACCAGGGTCCGGAGGTGAGCTGTCCCACGAAGGATGTCGAGAGCTGAGGGGTCAGTGTCAGGCTGGAGCACCAACAAGCCTTGGCAGCGGCAACCCACGCAGACAGAGGAAACAGGTTACGGTGTGCACCAGCAAGGTCCAGGGGACTCTCCAAGCAATGGAGAGTCAGGGTACGTCTGGAGCAACCAGGGAAGCCCAAGAACAATCAAGGTGACCCTCGCCAGGACCCACCAGTCAACGGACCAGGGATCGCGAGGTGACCTCGAGCGAATGTACAAAGTGCCAGCCCACAGAGCACTCGTGGAGTGGAGGCCGGAGATCTTTGGTGCAAATTATGCTCGGGATTGGGACTACACGTAGTCCAAAGCACAGCCTCAGGGATTGCCAAAAAGCATATGCTGCTGCAAATGTACACAGTGCACAGGGGTTCGGGTTGCACGGTCCCCACGAGGGATTCTGGTCTCAGAGTTGCTGAGAGGTCAGATCAACCTCAGGGACGTTAGGGAACCCACCTCCTGTGTTGCAGAAATCTTCAGAGTCCGCAGGAGCTTGGGAGATGCAAACTGGTCAGGTGCGCTTAGGTGCCTGCTGCTGCAGGGGAGTAACTCCTTTACTCCAAGGGAGATTCTTCTGTCGTCCAGCAAAGTGTAGACCGTCAAAGTACTTGGTTTCTTTGCAGAGTCTTGTCCAGGTATAATCTAAAGTCCTGTGATCAGGTTTCCCACTTTATACCCAGGGAAGGGGTTGGACTGACTCTGGGGACCCTCCTAGGGGAGGGGCAGGACAGAGGGGTGGCTACACCTATGGCCTTTGTCCAGTTTTGTGCCAGAGCAGGAGCCAAGTGGCTCCCAGAACTGGTTTGAGCTGGACTATGCACGGGGACACCAAATGTGCCCCCAGTGCAGACTTTCTGGCACTCTAAGAGTGCACCCACCCAGCCCCAATACACTAAACCCTGTCTGGGAGGTGGTCACACCTCCCTGTGACAGGAAACCTATTGTCAGGCCTTCCCCGGCTCGAGCTTGGCTCAACAGCAGGAGGGCAGACTCGTGTCTGTGGCTGGCAGCATCCATTTTGTGCTGCCCAGGTCGAGAAAGCTGGTATTGGGTAGACCGGTGACCCATAGTAGTGGTTCTACAAGGGAGGAATCATACCTCCCACACCAGTTACTGGTGTGGAGGTATGATTCCAAGGTGTTTGACACCAAACACGACATGTTTCTAAGCAGCCGTTTTAAAGTTAGCATTTACCGCGAGGTTATAATGCACTTAAGTATATATGGTTTGGCTGCATCACAGACAACCCCGGGGAATGGATTCCGAAGGCTGCAGAGGGGCCCTACTCGTACAGGGGCACCCTCTCACATAAAACCCAGCACCCTGCCTTCAGGATTGATAAGGCCTGCCATAGGGGTGACTGATAGGTTTGTATGTGTAGTGATTTAGAAGGGATATAGTGAACCTATATCTCCAGTAAGGGGTGCATGCACCACCTTACACAGGTTGCAGAAGCAGACCTGTGGTGTCATTTTGAATGGCCTCTCAGGGGTGGCATAATACATGCTTCAGCCCGAGGGAGGCCTCTGGGGTACCTATGCCCTGGGTACATGGTGTACCATATACTAGGGACTGATAAGGGTACCCCACTATCCAATCTGGAGTGTACCTAAAGTACATGTGTTGCAATTTACAGGAGAAAGCAGATAGACTGGGGTCCTGAATAGCAGGATCCCAGTCAGACTAGGCCAAAAACAGTGAGACATCAGCAAAAAGTGGGGGTAACTATAAGAAGCAGATCCTACTCTCTTACACAACCCCCCCCCCCAACGTAAGGACATTAAACTAACCTTAACCAGTTGAGTCTTCATGTTCTAAGTGGAAATATCTGGAGAGTTCATCTGCATTGGCATGGTTACTCCCAGGTCTATGTTCCACTGTATAGTCCATCCCCTGTAGTTTGGGGTTTTCACCCTTCATCTGTTTTAGCCATAAGAGGGGCTTATGGTCTGTCTGAACAATGAAGTGAGTGCCAAACAAGTATGGCCTCAGCTTCTTCAAGGCCTAAACCACAGGAAAGGCTTCCCTCTCAATAGCTGACCAATGTTTCTCTCTGGGGGTCAGCCTTCTGCTTATGAAAGCTACTGGCTGATCCTGACCCTCTTCATTCAATTGTGATAACACAGCCCCTACCCCCAATTCAGATGCATCAGTTTGAACAATGAATTGTTTGGAATAATCAGGACTTTGCAGAATGGGAGCAGTGCACATGGCCTGCTTCAGGTCATCAAATGCCTTTTGACAGCTAACTGTCCACTGAACTTTCTTAGGCATTCTGGAAGTTAAGTCATTTAAAGGGGTCACTATGGATCCATATCCTTTGACAAACCTCCTGTAGTACCCAGTCAGGCCCAAGAAAGCTCTGACCTGAGTCTGGGTGGTTGGAGCAACCCAGTCCATGATGGTCTGGATTTTGCTCTGCAATGGTTGAACCTGACCTCCACCCACAAGGTGGCCTGGGTACACAACCTTACTCTGCCCTATCTGGCACTTGGTGGCCTTGATAGTGAGGCCTGCTTTTTGCAGGGCCTCTAAAACATTTCTCAGGTGGACCAGGTGATCCTCCCAGGTGGAGCTAAAGACAGCAATATCATCTAGATAAGCTGCACTATAGGCTTCCAGACCGGTAAGGACTTTGTTCACCAACCTTTGAAAAGTGGCAGGTGAATTCTTCAAGCCAAAGGGCATCACCACAAATTGGTAGTGCCCACTAGGGGTCGAAAATGCTGCTTTTGGTTTTGCATCCTCAGCTAATCTGATTTGCCAGTAACCAGCTGTCAGGTCAAATGTACTCAGAAACTTGGCAGAGGCCAAAGTATCTATAAGTTCATCTGCCCTGGGTATTGGATGGGCATCAGTCCTAGTGACTGCATTGAGACCCCTGTAGTCCACACAGAACCTCATCTCTCTCTTACCACCCTGGGTGTGAGGTTTTGGTACAAGGACTACTGGACTAGCCCAAGGGCTATCTGAGGGTTCAATTACTCCCAGGTCCAACATTTTCTGGACTTGGACTTCAGTCCTGATACAGCCCCTGACATGGTCAGGTTGCCTGTAAATCTTATTTTTAACAGGCAGACTGTCACCTGTGTCCACCTCATGTGTACACCAGGTAGTCTGACTTGGAGTCAGTGAAAACATGTGTCTGTACTGATTGAGGACTTTCCTACAATCAGTTTGCTGCTGGTCAGTGAGGCTGCCTGCCAAGGCTACACCATCAGCTGAACCATCATCAGGGTTCTGTGAGAGCAGGTCAGGGAGTGGATCACTCTCTTCCTCCTGTCCCTCATCAGTAGCCATGAGCAAGCCCATGTCTGTCCTGTCCACATATGGCTTGAGCCTGTTCACATGGAGCACCCTGTGGGGGCTCCTGGGAGTTCCAAGGTCCACCAGGTAGGTAACCTCTCCCTTCTGCTCAAGTATAGTATGGGGCCCACTCCACTTGTCCTGGAGAGTTGCTGGGGCCACAGGCTCCAACACCCATATTTTCTGTCCTGGCTGATACACAGTCAAAACAGCCTTTTGGTCATGCCAGGCCTTTTGCAATTCCTGGCTAGCCTCAAGGTTTTTGGATGCCTTCTTCATGTACTCAGCCATCCTGGAGCGGAGACAAGTACATAGTCCACAATATCCTGTTTAGGGGGTTTGAGAGGTAACTCCCATCCCTCCTTCACTAGATATAAAGGACCCCTAACTGGATGTCCAAACAAGTTCAAAAGGGCATGCACCACATCGCATAGTGCAAGTGCGACACAAAACCACTCATAAATGCTGCTTCACCTGAAAACATCTCATAGTTGCATTAGCTTTCACATCTCAACAGTTGCACACTCGGCTTAGCAGACTCTCAGTTTGTTTTGTTCCCCTTTGGTTCCCCTTAGCCCTTGTGATTTGCTTTGTATCTCCTTTTCTTTCCTTGTGTCAGTCTGCTTGTTTGTGATCATTGTGCTCCAAACTGCTCAGGGGCTCTTATCCTGGCCTATGCTCGGTCTCATCACAGCAACGTTATGTACAGATCACTTTCATGTACCTGCTAAAAGGGACAGTAATTCTGGGAAATTTACTGTTGCTATCCAGAACAGACTTTCCACATCACCCCATTAGGGCACTGGCCTTCCCTTCAGTAGTCAGCACCCACCTAGCCCGGGGTTCACCATCTCCATTCTCTAAAGTCAAGAGCCCTGGTGGCTCTTCCTCCTTGCCCATTTTCTGCAGCTATCTCTGTTCAGGTGTGTGAGTTGTCAGCGCCGCCAGAGAGACTCAGGATGTGTGAGTTCTCAGCACCTCCAGAGAGACTTGGGAAGTGTGAGTTGTCAGCACCTCCAGAGAGACTTGGGATGTGTGAGGTGTCAGCACCTCCAGAGAGACTCGGGATGTGGGATGTGTGAGGTGTCAGCACCTCCAGAGAGACTCAGGATGTGTTAGTTGTCACTCAGGATGTGTGAGCTGTCAGCACCTCCACGGAGACTCTGGAATGTGACAGTTGCCAGCACCTCCAGAGAGACTCAGGGATGTGTGAGTTGCTACTTGGGATGTGTGAACTGTCAGCACCTCCACAGAGACTCTGGAATGTGTGAGTTGTCAGCACCTCCAGAGAGACTCAGGAATGTGTGAGTTGTCACTCAGGATGTGTGAGCTGTCAGCACCTCCACAGAGACTCTGGAATGTGTGAATTGTCAGCACCTCCAGAGAGACTCAGGGATGTGTGAGTTGTTACTTGGGATGTGTGAGTTATCAGCACCTCCAGAGAGACTTGGGGATATGTGAATTGCGAGCACCTCCAGAGAGAATTGGAGATGTGTGAGTTGTCACTTGGGATGTGTGAGTTGTCAGCACCCCCACAGAGACTCCGGAAGTGCGAGTTGTCAGCACCCCCAGAGAGACTCAGAGATGTGTGAGTTGCCAGCACCTCCATAGAGACTCTGGGATGTGTGAGTTGTCACTCAGGGATGTGAGAGTTGTCAGCATCACCTGAGAGACTCAGGGATGTGTGAGTTGTCAGCATCCCCAGACAGACTCTGAGATGTGTGAGTTGTCAGCAGCCCCAGAGAGACTCAGGATGTGTGAGTTGTCATTCAGGGATGTGTGAGTTGTCAGCACCCCCAGAGAGACTCGGGATGTGTGAGTTGTCAGCACCCCAGACAGACTCTGAGATGTGTGAGTTGCCAGCACCTCCAGAGAGACTCTGGGATGTGTGAGTTGTCAGCATCCCCAGAGAGACTCAGGGATGTGTGAGTTGTCAGCACCTCCAGACAGACTCTGGGATGTGTGAGTTGTCAGCAGCCCCAGACAGACTCGGGATGTGTGAGTTGTCAGCAGCCCCAGACAGACTCAGGATGTGTGAGTTGTCAGCACCCCCAGACAGACTCTGGGATGTGTGAGTTGTCAGCAGCCCCAGACAGACTCTGGGATGTGTGAGTCGTCAGCACTCCCAGAGAGACTCGGGGATGTGTGAGTTGTCAGCACCCCCAGACAGACTCTGGGATGTGTGAGTTGTCAGCAGCCCCAGACAGACTCAGGATGTGTGAGTTGTCAGCAGCCCCAGAGAGACGCAGGATGTGTGAGTTGTCAGCACCCCCAGACAGACTTGGGAAGTGTGAGTTGTAAGCACCCCCAGACAGACTCTGGGATGTGTGAGTTGTAAGCACCCCCAGACAGACTCGGAGAAGTGTGAGTTGTAAGCACCCCCAGACAGACTCGGGATGTGTGAGTTGTAAACACCCCCCAGACAGACTCTGGGATGTGTGAGTTGTAAGCACCCCAGACAGACTCGGGGAAGTGTGAGTTGTAAACACTCCCAGACAGACTCTGAGATATGAGAGTCATCAGCACCCCCAGAAAGACTTGGGATGTGTGAGCTGTCAGCACCCCCAGAAAGACTTGGGATGTGTGAGTTGTCAGCACCCCCAGAGAGACCGCGGATGTGTGAGTTGCCAGCAGCCCCAGAGAGACTCAGGATGTGTGAGTTGTCAGCACCTCCAGAGAGACCCGGGATGTGTGAGTTCTCAGCAGCCCCAGAGGGACTCAGGATGTGTGAGTTGTCATTCAGGGATGTGTGAGTTGTCAGCACCCCCAGAGAGACCCGGGATGTGTGAGTTGTCAGGACCCCCAGACAGATTCGGGGATGTATGAGTTGTCAGCAGCCCCAGAGAGACGCAGGATGTGTGAGTTGTCAGCAGCCCCAGACAGACTCAGGATGTGTGAGATGTCAGCACCCCCAGAGAGACCCGGGATGTGTGAGTTGTCAGCAGCCCCAGAGAGACGCAGGATGTGTGAGTTGTCAGCAGCCCCAGAGAGATGCAGGATGTGTGAGTTGTCATTCAGGGATGTGTGAGTTGTCAGCACCCCCAGAGAGACCCAGGATGGGTGAGTTGTCAGGACCCCCAGACAGATTCGGAGATGTGTGAGACGTCAGTACCCCCAGACTCAGGATGTGTGAGTTGTCAGTACCCCCAGAGAGACTCAGGGATGTGTGAGTTGTCACTCGGGATGTGTGAGCTGTCAGTACCCCCGGAGAGACTCAGGGAAGTCCAAGATGCACAGCGAGTCCATGCCACAAACTACAAGCCGGGCCGCTTCCGTCACCACCAGGTGTAAAAGAGTTGGGGAAACGCTTCAGGATTCTGGAGCCGCAGCAGGGAGCTTGGGACTTTGGTCGTCACACACAAATATCGCTTTAAATCCCACCTTCAAAGATCTGCACAGTGTGAAGGCGCTTGAAGAAAGACCTTCGTTTCTTGTCTGATTTGTTTGTTGAGTCTCTGTTGAGTAGTGAGGAAGGGGACGCTGTAGCAGATTGTGGAACTGATTTAGATCTTGGCGGACGGGTTACTCCGTCACTAGGCTATGGATGGATATCACGTCACCGAAATATAAACCCCATTAAATCCTATGCAATTTATAAATCCTCAGACAGTCTATCCATCACCATTGTGACGGAGTAACCCGTGTACCAAGATCTAAATCAGGCCCTTTATCTTTGACACTCTGCTCCTCTTGCAGCAAGACAGACTCTACACCCGCAGCAGGTGTAAAGGGCGCAGAAACCGAAGCCCAGGTGTTTGCATAAATTACAGCAAAGCTTCTCTGATACCTCGGATTAGGAGGAGGCGCGGCGCCAGCTCTCTCTGTCTCTCTCTCTTTCTCTCTCTTTCTCTCTCTCCTCTCTCATTCTCTCTCGGTTCATTTACTATCTTGGCACAGAAAGCGCAATTTCTCTTCATCGAGGGATGCAAATCAGAGAGATGATGTACCAGAGAGATGATGTACTCTGCACCCAGGTGCTTGCTTCAAGGCTCCCTGCACTGAGTGCTGGAGAGGAGGAGGAGGAGAGAGGTCCTTAGCAATGCAGGGAGGCGCGGGGAGTGAATGCATGAATGAATGGACTATTGTGCCTCATGGCTGCCTCCGCTCAGGGTTCGACAGGAGGAGGAGAGACGTCCTTAGCAAGGCAGGGAGACGCGGGGAGTGAATGAATGAATGAATGAACTAGAGGGTGATTTAAGGTGTCTGCACTCAGTGCTGGAGAGGAGGAGGAGAGAGGTCCTTAGCAATGCAGGGAGGCACAGGGAGTGAATGAATGAATGAATGGACTATTGTGCTTCATGGCTCCCTGCACTCAGTGCTGGAGAGGAGGAGGAGGAGAGAGGTCCTTAGCAATGCAGGGAGGCGCGGGGAGTGAATGAATGAATGAACTATTGTGCTTCAAGGCTCCCTGCACTCAGTGCTGGAGAGGAGGAGGAGAGAGGTCCTTAGCAATGCAGGGAGGCGCGGGGAGTGAATGAATGAATGAACTATTGTGCTTCAAGGCTCCCTGCACTCAGTGCTGGAGAGGAGGAGGAGAGAGGTCCTTAGCAATGCAGGGAGGCACAGGGAGTGAATGAATGAATTAACTATTGTGCTTCAAGGCTCCCTGCACTCAGTGCTGGAGAGGAGGAGGAGAGAGGTCCTTAGCAATGCAGGGAGGCACAGGGAGTGAATGAATGAATGAATGAATGGACTATTGTGCTTCATGGCTGCCTGCACTCAGTGCTGGAGAGGAGGAGGAGGAGGAGAGAGGTCCTTAGCAATGCAGGGAGGCACAGGGAGTGAATGAATGAATGAATGGACTATTGTGCTTCATGGCTGCCTGCACTCAGTGCTGGAGAGGAGGAGGAGGAGAGAGGTCCTTAGCAATGCAGGGAGGAGTGGGGGAGTGAATGAATGAATGGAGTGCTGTGCTTCAAGGCTCCCTGCACTCAGTGCTGGAGAGGAGGAGGAGAGAGGTCCTTAGCAATGCAGGGAGGAGTGGGGGAGTGAATGCATGAATGGACCATAGGGTGAGTTAAGGCTCCCTGCACTCAGTGCTGGAGAGGAGGAGGAGAGAGGTCCTTAGCAATGCAGGGAGGCACAGGGAGTGAATGAATGAATGAATGGACTATAGGGTACTTCAAAGCTGTCTGCATTCAGGGCTGGAGAGGAGGAGGGAAGATGTGAACAGAGGGTGAGCTGAGCAACGAGGGGAGGCGAGGGAGAATGAATGTATGAATGAACTGTAGAGTGCTTCAAGGCTGCCTGCACTCAGGTCTGGAGAAGAGGAGGACAGATGTCCTTAGCACTGCAGGGAGGCGTGGAAGGGTCAATGAATGAATGAATGAACTGCAGGGTGCTTCAAGGCTGCCTGCACTCAGGTCTGGAGAAGAGGACAGATGTCCTTAGCACTGCAGGGAGGCGTGGAAGGGTCAATGAATGAATGAATGAGCTGCAGGGTGCTTCAAGGCTGCCTGCACTCAGGTCTGGAGAAGAGGACAGATGTCCTTAGCACTGCAGGGAGGCGTGGAAGGGTCAATGAATGAATGAATGAGCTGCAGGGTGCTTCAAGGCTGCCTGCACTCAGGTCTGGAGAAGAGGACAGATGTCCTTAGCACTGCAGGGAGGCGTGGAAGGGTCAATGAATGAATGAATGAACTGCAGGGTGCTTCAAGGCTGCCTGCACTCAGGTCTGGAGAAGAGGACAGATGTCCTTAGCACTGCAGGGAGGCGTGGAAGGGTCAATGAATGAATGAATGAGCTGCAGGGTGCTTCAAGGCTGCCTGCACTCAGGTCTGGAGAAGAGGACAGATATCCTTAGCACTGCAGGGAGGCGTGGAAGGGTCAATGAATGAATGAATGAGCTGCAGGGTGCTTCAAGGCTGCCTGCACTCAGGTCTGGAGAAGAGGAGGACAGATGTCCTTAGCACTGCAGGGAGGCGTGGAAGGGTCAATGAATGAATGAATGAACTGCAGGGTGCTTCAAGGCTGCCTGCACTCAGGTCTGGAGAAGAGGACAGATGTCCTTAGCACTGCAGGGAGGCGTGGAAGGGTCAATGAATGAATGAATGAGCTGCAGGGTGCTTCAAGGCTGCCTGCACTCAGGTCTGGAGAAGAGGACAGATGTCCTTAGCACTGCAGGGAGGCGTGGAAGGGTCAATGAATGAATGAATGAGCTGCAGGGTGCTTCAAGGCTGCCTGCACTCAGGTCTGGAGAAGAGGACAGATGTCCTTAGCACTGCAGGGAGGCGTGGAAGGGTCAATGAATGAATGAATGAGCTGCAGGGTGCTTCAAGGCTGCCTGCACTCAGGTCTGGAGAAGAGGACAGATGTCCTTAGCACTGCAGGGAGGCGTGGAAGGGTCAATGAATGAATGAATGAGCTGCAGGGTGCTTCAAGGCTGCCTGCATTCAGAGCTGTGTCTAGGCCAGTTGGGAGGTTTTCTTTGACCAGGGAGTCTGCTGTTCCATCCCCACGTGTTGTTTACCGCGGCTGCGGCAGGGTCCATGGTTTCTTGCAGCACGGGAAGGAGGGACTGGTTTTTGCTGCTAGTAATCAAAGCAGCATTTCAGCAGCAGACATATAGGGAGGCAGCCTGGCCTCTCAGTGAAACCTTCACCCCTCATCTTGTCCAAAGCTGAAGGAAAATGGGCCCTTCCAAGATATACAATACAGATGTTAGAGGGCACGTTTGAGGTCAAGCACTTACAAGATGCTGAACCAAGATGTCCAGTCTATAGTCATGTATAGGGGAGCTGGGCAGGCGTTCAGCTCCAATCAGGGGCAGTGTTTCTTTGCAAATGCAGCCAGCTGGCCTATCAGGAGCCAGTGTGGATTTGTTCAAATGTTTCTCAGCTGGCACACCAGAGCTGGCTTTAGAAGGAGCTGGACTTAGATCTGAGCTCCAAGCCACACAGCTGCCAAATAACATATTCTGCCTAATGAGTGAGGAAAGGTACAAAGTTAGAATGACATCTGGAGTATATTCATGTGACCAGCGAGCACACCAATCACTCTTAAGATAGGAGCCATGGCAACGTGGCCACAAACCTTTCACACACACTTGAAGTGTCTGATGGCCCTGAAGTGCTTCGAGGCTGCCTGCACTCAGGGCTGGAGAGGAGGAGGGAGGGGGACAGATGTGAGCAGAGGTTGAGCTGAGGGAGAATAAATGTATGAATGAACTGTAGAGTGCTTCGAGGCTGCCTGCACTCAGGGCTGGAGAGGAGGAGGGAGGGGGACAGATGTGAACAGAGGTTGAGCTAAGGGAGAATAAATGTATGAATTAACTGTAGAGTGCTTCGAGGCTGCCTGCACTCAGGGCTGGAGAGGAGGAGGGAGGGGGACAGATGTGAACAGAGGTTGAGCTGAGGGAGAATGAATGTATGAATGAACTGTAGAGTGCTTCGAGCCTGCACTCAGGGCTGGAGAGGAGGAGGGAGGGGGACAGATGTGAACAGAGGTTGAGCTGAGGGAGAATGAATGTATGAATGAACTGTAGAGTGCTTCGAGGCTGCCTGCACTCAGGGCTGGGGAGGAGGAGGGAGGGGCCAGATGTGAGCAGAGGTTGAGCTGAGGGAGAATGAATGTATGAATGAACTGTAGAGTGCTTCGAGGCTGCCTGCACTCAGGGCTGGGGAGGAGGAGGGAGGGGGACAGATGTGAACGAGGTTGAGCTGAGGGAGAATAAATGTATGAATGAACTGTAGAGTGCTTCGAGGCTGCCTGCACTCAGGGCTGGAGAGGAGGAGGGAGGGGGACAGATGTGAACAGAGGTTGAGCTGAGGGAGAATGAATGTATGAATGAACTGTAGAGTGCTTCGAGGCTGCCTGCACTCAGGGCTGGGGAGGAGGAGGGAGGGGGACAGATGTGAACAGAGGTTGAGCTGAGGGAGAATGAATGTATGAATGAACTGTAGAGTGCTTCGAGGCTGCCTGCACTCAGGGCTGGGGAGGAGGAGGGAGGGGGACAGATGTGAACAGAGGTTGAGCTGAGGGAGAATAAATGTATGAATTAACTGTAGAGTGCTTCGAGGCTGCCTGCACTCAGGGCTGGAGAGGAGGAGGGAGGGGGGCAGATGTGAGCAAATGTTGAGCTGAGGGAGAATAAATGTATGAATGCACTGTAGAGTGCTTCAAGGCTGCCTGCACTCAGGGCTGGGGAGGAGGAGGGACGGGAGTAGATGTGAACAGACGTTGAGCTGAGCAACGCAGGGAGGTGAGGGAGAATGAATGTATGAATGAAGTCTAGAGTGCTTCAAGGCTGCCTGCACTCAGGGCTGGAGAGGAGGGGGGAGGGGGACAGATGTAAACAGAGGTTGAGCTGAGCAACGCAGGGGGGATGAGGGAGAATGAATGTATGAATGAACTGTAGAGTGCTTCAAGGCTGCCTGCACTTAGGGCTGGAGAGGAGGAGGGAGGGGGGCAGATGTGAGCAGAGGTTGAGCTGAGGGAGAATAAATGTATGAATTAACTGTAAAGTGCTTCGAGGGTGTCTGCACTCAGGGCTGGAGAGGAGGAGGGAGGGGGGCAGATGTGAGCAGAGGTTGAGCTGAGGGAGAATAAATGTCTGAATGAACTGTAGAGTGCTTCAAGGCTGCCTGCACTCAGGGCTGGAGAGGAGGGGGAGGGAGACAGATGTGAACAGAGGTTGAGCTGAGCAACACCGGGGGATGAGGGAGAATGAATTTATGAATGAACTGTAGAATGCTTCAAGGCTGCCTGCACTCAGGGCTGGAGAGGAGGAGGGAGGGGGGCAGATGTGAGCAGAGGTTGAGCTGAGGGAGAATAAATGTATGAATTAACTGTAAAGTGCTTCGAGGGTGTCTACACTCAGGGCTGGAGAGGAGGAGGGAGGGGGGCAGATGTGAACAGAGGTTGAGCTGAGGGAGAATAAATGTATGAATAAACTGTAGAGTGCTTCGAGGCTGCCTGCACTCGGGGCTGGAGAGGAGGAGGGAGGGGGGCAGATGTGAGCAGATGTTGAGCTGAGGGAGAATAAATGTATGAATGCACTGTAGAGTGCTTCAAGGCTGCCTGCACTCAGGGCTGGAGAGGAGAAGGGAGGGGGACAGATGTGAACAGAGGTTGAGCTGAGGGAGAATAAATGTATGAATAAACTGTAGAGTGCTTCGAGGCTGTCTGCACTCAGGGCTGGAGAGGAGGAGGGAGGGGGCAGATGTGAGCAGATGTTGAGCTGAGGGAGAATAAATGTATGAATGCACTGTAGAGTGCTTCAAGGCTGCCTGCACTCAGGGCTGGGGAGGAGGAGGGACGGGGGCAGATGTGAACAGAGGTTGAGCTGACCAACGCAGGGAGGTGAGGGAGAATGAATGTATGAATGAAGTCTAGAGTTCTACAAGGCTGCCTGCACTGAGGGCTGGGGAGGAGGTGGGAGGCGGACAGATGTGAACAGAGGTTGAGCTGAGCAACGCAGGGGGGTGAGGGAGAATGAATGTATGAGTGAACTGTAGAGTGCTTCAAGGCTGCCTGCACTCAGGGCTAGAGAGGAGGGAGGGGGACAGATGTGAACAGAGGTTGAGCTGAGGGAGAATGAATGTATGAATGAACTGTAGAGTGCTTCGAGGCTGTCTGCATGCAGGCCTGGAGAAGAAGACAGATGTCAACACAGGAAGAGCTGAACACTAGGGCGTGAGGGAAAGAATGAATCAAAGAACTGTAGAGTGCTTCAACGCTGTCTGCATCCCTGGAGAGAGGAGGACAGATGTTAACAGAGGAAACGATAGACAATGCTAGGGATCAGGGAATAATGCATGAATCAATGAATTATGTCCACAGACGCGGTGATGATCAATGCTAGGTGGTGAGGAAAGGAAAACATCAATGAATTATAGAGTATTTCATGGCTGTCTGCATTCAGGACTGGAGAGGAGGACGCCGGATGGGCAATTCTAGGGACTGAGGAAATGAATGAATGAGTGAGTGAATGAATGATTGAATAAATGAATGAATGAAGTATAGTATTTGAAGGCTGTCTGCATCAGGTGCTGGAGATGAGGATGACAGATGTTGACACCAGCAGAGCTGAGCAATTGTAGAGGGTGAGGGAATAAACAAATGATTGAATGACTGAATAATGAATTATAGAGTGCATCAAGGTTGACTGCATTGAGGGCTGGAGAGGAGAAAGACAGATGAGAACCTAGTTTAAGCAGAGCAACGCTAGAGGATCTTCGAATGCACAAATGCATGAATGAATGAAGAACAGAGTGCACCAAGGCTGTCTGCATTCAGTGCAAGAGTGTGAGATGACCAATGCAGGGAGGCTTGGGGAGTGAATGAATAAATGAACTATGCAAGTATCCCGCACAAAGATGTGCACTCGGAAAATGTAAAGTGTCTTAAGTGGAATTCAAGTATCATCAAAGAGCTTTCAGATGCGGGTGTGGAGACCTTAAAGCGCCTTTGCCTCTATGGAGCTCAAACCAATACATGTCTGGGATTGTATCACAGATCATCTGACGGGCAAATGTCCAGCCAAAGGTACAAGTAAGGGGGGTGGATGGTGCCCCGAGAGAGTGTGAGCATGCCGAAATCCATACGTCTGACGAAGTCCAAAGTTGGTAGGACGCTTAGGCAGCTACAACTTCACCCACAAACCTGGAGTTGCTACATGTCCTAAGAAGGGACAGGATTGTGTTAAAGAGAGAGGTATGGGCTTTCAAAGGAAATAGACAAGAAACAGTATGGGCCAAGCTCCTTCAGCCTCAAAGCAAAAGGACTCAAGAAAATTTTGGAAACTGGTTAATGAAATTGATAAAGGCGCAAGGGCAGCAAACAATGCAAATTGTGGTATTGGGTTGTATTCCTTATGGGTCGCGTGAGGCATGTAGAATGTGTGGGGTGGAATGATGAGGGTGGAGGTTCGGGAAACGGACAGTTGAAGGTCGTTGAGGGAAGATGTCTCTGGTGCCGCTTATGCTGTATAACTTATTTTAATAAAAGTATTTCGACTTCCACTTACTGTCTGAGGATCTTGATTTCCCACAATGGCGACGAGGATGGGATGAAGCGGCATCAGCGACTTTACGATGAATAGCCAATGAGATTCTTGAAAAGTATTGTCAACGGGCCTTTCATTCTTCGTGTGAAATCGTTAAGGGCGGCTTACCGGAGTATTGCTGTGTTCCGGATGTGCTCTGAAGACTTCGTGCCCTGGATATGCCTAAGGCTTCGAGCTCCTGATCTGTGAAGCAGTTCTTGAAATGTTGCTGGAGGGTCACGGAATGTTGTGTTGATGAGGTCAGCCAGGCGATGTCCATTTTACGATCTGGTCTGTTTCACCAACAACGACAGAGTCGGCGTTCCATGGTCATCAAGTGCGCCATTCTGCTAGGAATGTCATGTCATCACGTATGATTGGGTTTTGACGTGTGTCGGCCATTTTGTGTCTGCTTTAAGTACGGAGGAGTTGTACAGTGGTGCATTGAGGAAGTTGTAGCCTTTTGCATCGGTTCTTCCAGTGTATTTTCTCGTGGCTGTCAACATCAGTGACAGGCACACCTGACCTACATCTTGGGTGAGCAGTGTCACAATGATCTTTTCTTGCCTTGGTGTGCTTTGGGTATCGCTACCTTGTGGCTGTCTCCATCGGTGACAGGCAAACCTGAGCGACATTTTTGGTGAGCAGAGTTGCAGTGTTGCAGCGGTGACAGGCCCACCTGATCAACATCTTGGGTGAGCAGTGTCACAAGTATCCACGATCCTTTCTTGTACTGACTTGTACCTTGGGTATCCGTATTTTTGTGGCTGTCTACATCGGTGACAGGCACACCTAATCGACATCTTGGTGAACAGTGTTGCAGCTACCGATGATCCTTTTTAACTTTAGTGTGCTGATTCGTACTTTGGGCATTGATGTTCCTTGTGGCTGTCCGTGTCGGTGACAGGCACACCTGACAATTATTATTTCTGCAATTATCAACGATGTGGAGATGTGTTTTACAGTAATAGGCACAATTGTGTGTGTGTGTTCCTGACATTACAACCAAGGTTTCTGCCTGGTTATTGGTTTAATATAGTAGTCAACAGCACATCTGTGTTCACTTTTTGTTTTCAACTTTTTCTTTGCAACAGGGGGGGGGGTTTGTGTGTGTGGATACCATGGCAACTATTCAACTGCTGCCATTTCTTTTAGCAGAACTGGGTGAACCTCCTATTGCTTGGGATCTGTGGATTGATCTTTTTGAGGCATATGTAGATGTTCTCGAAGAGGAGGAGTGTTCGGAAGAAAGGAAGTTGTCACTTCTCAAACACAGATTAGGTGCTGTAGGTTTGAAGGAATTTAAGAACTTACCGTCTATTGAGAATGCTGGTGAGGTTGGAGTTTATCAATATGCTGTGAAACAAATGCAAGAGATGTTTGGTAGGAAGATTAACGTGGTTATGGAGAGGTTTAAATTTTATTCTAGGGGGCAAAAAGAGGATGAAAGTATTGATCAATTCGTATCTGCTCTGAGAGGTTTAGCAGTAACGTGTGAATTTGAGCGTATGACTTACGACCAGGTTCTCCGTGATCAGATCTTGATGAAGACTAAGTCTAAGAAAATTCAAGAGAAATTATGGTCATGTGGTGAAGTTTCTTTGAAGGCAGCAGTTGATGTTGCTAGGAGTGTTGAAGTTTCGGATGAGTGTATTCGTGAAGTGAGGAATGGAAATAGTGGAGGTAACCATGTAAGTGCTGTGGTTAAGGATTCTAAAGTAAAAAGTAAGAGTGAAGCTAAGACGGGGGAGAGTATGGCAGGAGGTAGGCCCACTGATTTGCGAGGATTATTATGTTTTAGGAGCGGTTCTAGTAACCATTTAGCCGATTCCAAATGGTGCCCGGCATTGAGTAAAGTGTGCAGTACATGCAAAAAGAAGGGATATTTCAGTAGAGTGTGCAAGAGTTTGGGGAAGAAGGTTAATTATATTCAAGAAGATGTTCATGATGATGATTTGAGTGTAATCGGAGAAGTGTCTAGTGTGCAAGACAATCTGGTCAATGAGGTGGATAAGGCTAAGAAATTGCCTACGTGTATTGTGTGCATTGATGGAGTGGAAGTGTGTACGATGGTGGATTCTTGTGCATGGTATACCATTATGGGTAGAAATGAATTTGAGAAATTATGGCCAGGAAGGCCGTTGTTGGAGCCAGATGTCAATCCTGGTAGTTACTCTGGCCATAAAATTCCCCTGGAAGGTTTTGTGTGGGCGGAGGTGAGTTTTGGGAACAAGTCATGCCAAGGCAAAGTGTATGTAGCTAAGAAGGGTGCTACTAATTTGGGTTGGCCACACATTATGGAATTGGGTTTGAAAATTGATGCCAGTTTGGAGTCTTCTGTATTTGTGGTGCAATGTGAGAATGAAGAAGAAAGAAATTGTTCCCAAGTAGAGTATACTGAACTTAAGGAAATGTATTCCAATGCTTTTTCTGATAGTGTGGGCAAGATGGCAAATTTTAAACACAAAATGATGGTCCTGTAAGACAAAAACTTTGGAATGTTCCAGTCAATTATTGTGGAGAAGTGTGGCTCAATTGTTAGAGCGGCAGACCCTGATGCAGAGATCTGGCCCGGGACCAGGGTTCAATTCCCGCCTCGGCGGGTCTTGGGCTCAATTTCCTCGGACCTGATAATTCTCGCCTCGGTGCCTATTCTAATCATGGGTCCCACTCTGCAACTCTGGGCAATAGCTTGCTTAATCTCCACAACGGCCCCAACAGCGCTGGGATGCCTGGCTTCACCCTGGGGGTGCCCAGGAGTGGACATTTCACAGGGAAAAGCCAGGAAGGTTTCCACAGCGGTATGCGTACAGCGCCTGGACACCCCTTTGGGGGTATGGGTGCGCTTTACAAGTACAAATATCATTTCATTCATTCATTTCAATTATCGTGATAAGTTGGGGGACATCCTTAAAAAATTGAGTGAGGATGGAATAATTGAACCTGTGGAGAGTTCGGATGGGTTTCTCCAGTGGTAATTTCCCTTAAGGCTAATGGTGACCTACGTTTATGTGTGGACTTGAGGTGCTTGAACGAAGCAATTTGGGTAGATACTGTTCCTCTCCCTAATTTACAAGAGTTGACGTCTTCTATTGGTGGTGCTTCTTGGTTTTCTAAAAATCGATTTGGTAAGCGCGTATCACCAAATTGAATTGAACGAGAACTCAAAGCATTGTACAACTTTTATTACTCCAGAAGGCATGTTCAGATACCATCGCATGCCTTTAGGTCTGGCAAGTGCTTCAGCAGTTTTTCAGAGGGAAATGACAAGAATTCTGCGTGGGATTTGTGGAGCGAAGGTTTTCCAAGATAACATTTTAATTTTTGGCAAGGACAAAGATTCTCAAGACAAGTATTTACACGCAGTATTGATGGCTTTGAGGGAACATGGATTAACTGTTAAGAATGAGAAATGTGTTTTTGATGAACGTGAAGTTGAGTATCTTGGACATGTTGCCAAGGATGGAATTCGACCTAAAATCAGCCATGTACAAGCGATTTTGTCTGCTCCAGAACCAAAGAACAAGGAACAATTGATGTCCTTTTTGGGCCTTACCAATTTTATTCAAAATTTGTTGAAAATTATGCGTCCAAAGTGGAACCATTGAGGGCACTGTTAAAAAAAAAGTGTCATTTGTGTGGTCACAACAACAGAGACTAAGCTTTGAGGCAGTGAAGAAAGAAAGTTCTGTAACTCCTTGTTTGAAATCGTTTGTGCCTCAAGCGGAGTGTGTGTTGTCTGTGGATGCTAGTGGGTATGGCATCGGTGCAGTGTTTTCTCAACGCTTGAAGAATGAGAAATGGGTGGTGGCGTATGCTTCTCGTACTTTAACAACTTCTGAACGGAACTATTCTGTGATTGAGAAAGAGTTACTTGCAGCAACGTGGGCTGCTGAGAGGTTCCGGATGTATGTGTGGGGGAAGAATTTTAAGATCTGTACTGATCATAAGCCTTTGGTGAATATTTTGAGACCTGAAGGGGGAAGGAATTTG